>OY992892.1:80945708-81035708 GCA_963921405.1 Cepaea hortensis
AATACAGACAAGAATAAAGATTTCAAGAATACCGGTCACAGAATAATGAAGAAACCGTGGAAATACAACAATCTTACGCAACATGAACACAGGAAAAAGAAACTAGAGCGGATGAGAAAGGAAGTACAAACACTATAATCCCCTTCAGAATAACCAAGGCCAATAAAGAAGGTTGAATAAGGTGGACACTAGGCCCCAATTTCAGTAAGAGGCTCGGAGAGGATGGCAACCTAAATGGCCCAATTAAGTCTTCCGAATTTACTGCTTTATTTTGCATTACCACTTGATGTCACGTCTGTGTTCCGTAATTCAGCTTCTACCTGCTGTATGGCTATTTTGTCTGCATGCCTGTCTGACTATATGTTTGTCTATATGTATTGCTACTTGTCTATATACCTCTCTGCGTCTTTGTCGGCGAAATTTCCCCGGTCTGCTTGCTTGTCCGTTTGTTTGCCTGTCTGTCTAACCAGCATGCTAGACAAATATTAGTCAAGAAGTCTCTCAATCACGTCTATGTCTCTTTATGTCTCTCTATCTGCACGCAAACACACACACACACACACACACACACACACACACAGACACACACACACACACAACAGTGCATGTAGCAGAGATGAACATCTGCACGTACCCTCAAGGTCTTGGTTCAATAAACTCATTCTTGAGACCCGTGTCACTAACGCTCAAACAATGAAACCTTTACTAAAACATTATATATGAAATGCTAACCAAGAGATCATCATACTTATATATATACACTTCTAGTCACATAAACATAATATGTGACCTGCTAATTATGTGAACATTGTATATGAACTGATAACTCATGTGAATATCATATATGAACTGACAACTATATCAGCATCGTATGTGAATTCCTATCAATATCTAGATCATATATAGAACTTCTAATCATGTGAACATCATATATGAACTTCTGTTCGTGTGATCATCGTATATGAAATCCTAAGCATGCAAAAGACCATGCCTTCATCAACATTACTGATGTGTGTGTGTGTTTGTTTGTTTTTTTGCACAGTACACCCAGAACTATTTCCTTTTCAGCACATTTGTTGGTGATTCTCAGACTTAGGTAGATTTCCCTGGGGAAGTCACAACAGCGGACGTGGTACTGCGCATGTCAGACGGTATGGTTATGTAATATCATAGAAGATTTAGATCCTATAAGAAAGAGAGTGTCATGATGCTAGTGTGGGGGTGCTGACTTAGGGACAACACTGCTGACAATGATAACTGGAAGCAATGGTTCGTACACACAAGAATCTCATAGATGCTTAAACGAAACGATCATCTCACGGCGCCAACTGGTATAACATGTATTCCCGGAGGATGTTTGTTAACCACATACGATCCTATAATAGGCGGAGATACTTTAGTCGTACTCATGTACTTCTCGATCATGGTCAGTACACTTCAGGACCCCCAAATAACGTATACAATCCAAGCTTCTCATACTGTACTCTCGTCCTGTCACTACTTGGTACGGCTAAATAGATCAGCTTATTATTCTGTCTTGTACAGAATGGACTCGAACTCACCCTTTCTTACTGCTGCTTTCACTCGACGATCAACACTATCATCAGCTACTGGAATTTTCCATTGCTCATTCTAGTTTGAAATTACACATTCGCAGTGGAGTCTTTTTTCTGTCGGGGGCAAAAATAACTCTAACCTGCACAGTTCGCGGCGACTGCACTAGCTATGCGTCCATACTTCCTCAGGCACAAGATCCACTGTCCCACACTGCAAGGTACTAAAGGAAGTAAATGACAGTTGTTGTCGCATGCTGATCATCTTCTGATGTAGGACGGTGGTTGATAGTGTCAAGAGTGAATATTATGCGAGTTGTTGTTGAAGTATCACTGATCTAGTGTTATGTGTTGTTAGTCCTTTTTGTGTCTACTATATGACTTGTATGAGTTTTCGTTCAGTTGCCTCGTGTCTGAGTGAGGGATTCTTTATCTCCCAATTCGGATCGACAAATCTGAGCTTTCATTGTGGCTAACCCAAGTTTACTGGCTAGCCGCTTGACTGACTTTCTGGACCTGTCAGGTTATCATCTGTTTCAGTTGAATTGCTGTGTGACTGTCTTTAACTATTTAAGTCTCGTCTTTCAGTCATAATTAACTCTATCTAGATACCCGAAAGAGACTCTCGGTGTTTGTGTATAGATGTAAAAGGATACAGAAGAACAAGAAACAACCAACGCTCTTTGATAATTAACTAATATATTGTTTTGAATTAAAAGCAGTACAGGAAGGCCTCGGTTAACGTCGGGGTTACGTTCTTGGAAAGCGCGACTTTAAGTGAAACGACGTTTAGCGAAACACTATTTCTCATATAATTAAATTAAATACAGTGTATTATGTAATGTTTATTTTTATGGTTGTCGATAGTTTTTGACTAAATAGAGGTGGGTTGGAGGGCGAGTGGTAGAATTATTGAGACGTAGAGGCATTAAAACCACGACTCGCTCCAAATCTATCATCAGCACTACTAGTACTGCTCTCACCCGCTTTCTTAGCATTCTTAGCTAGATCTTCATAGAGAGATTTTGCTTTCTCTTGGATAGCCATCTTGCTCACAGGCATGTTCCGTTGATTCTGGTCTTCAGTCCAGACGGCCAATAGTGCCTCCGTGTTCGCCATAAGCACTCAAAGGGGTTACGTTTTTAGCACCTTCATTGATTTTGTCAGCAACTGCACGAATTGTCCTTACAGTGGTTGGAGGTAAACCATGGATTTTACCGATATCAACAGCCCTATCGCCAGCCTCAAAACGATGTATAAAATTTGGTGGAACTGCGGTAAAGCTGTGAAAGTTTAAACAATATAAAATGACACAAAGTAGTGCAGCTGTACATAACAGAGTTACGACACATACAGAACGTTGCGGCGGTTAGCCTTCATCAGCAAACAAACACATTCGCAAACACAACATATAGTCAAGAAGATCTCCTGTGACTACATTAGAAGGTGATGCCAGGACGAGAGGAACAAATGCATGGGAAAATGGAAGCAATGAAGAGAAAATAAGAATTGACAAAATGTTAATTGAAAAGAATGTTAGTCGAAGAAAATGTTTAATAGAAAAACTTTATAGAGAAAAAAAAAACTGCATACTCACCTCACGTACGGACCTGTAAATGAATGCGGAAATCTCGGGTGTATTTGTATAACGGTGCTGGATGTTACGGTTCAGTGAGCACATAGAAAGAAGGGGGCGGGGTAGGAGGCGTGTAAAATTGACCACGACCCCATTGTGTTGTTGGTCTGGGTGGACTGGTGTTTATGAACACGTGTACATACATAGACACATTTCAACAGACAAACTGCTAGTGTATGTGGACATATGTACAGTCCATGCAAGAAGAGAGAGAGAGAGAGAGAGAGAGAGAGAGAGAGAGAGAGAGAGAGAGAGAGAGGAGAGCGAGAGAGAGAGACAGACAGAGAGAGACAGAGAGAGACAGAGAGAGGAAAAGTGCTTGCGACCTACCACATGGGGTAAATTGTAACCTACGAAATAGTCAGTATGGTTGCTAGTCATACAACGCGCTTCAGGAGCCCCTCGCCCAGTCCTAGAGTTGTTGGGGTTGTGTAAGATCCAACCACTGGCAATGCACGTGAAGAAGGTATGCACAGAGAAGCCAGATGTAGGAGGAGAGAGAGAGTGAGAGAGAGAGCGCGAAAGGGGGGAGAGAGGGGGAGAGAGGGGGAGAGAGGGGGAAAAGAGAGAGGGGGGAGAGAGAGGGAGAGGGAGGGAGAGAGAGATAGGGAGAGAGATAGAGAGAAAGGGAGAGAGAGAGAGGGGGGAGAGGAAGAGAGAGGGAGAGAGAGGGGGAGAGAGAGGGAGGGAGAAAGGGGGGAGAGAGAGGGAGAGAGAGAGGGAGATAGTGAGGGAGGGTGAGAGCGAGAGAGGGGGAGGGCAAGAGAGAGATCAAGAGAGGGAGAGAGAGCGCGAGAGGGAGTGAGAGAGGGAGAGAGAGCTAGAGAAAGGGAGTGAGAGAGGAGGAGAGAGAGCGATAGAGGGGAGAGCGAGAGAGAGAGCGAGAGGGTGAAAGAGAGAGAGGGTGAGAGAGAGGGAAAGAGAGAGAAAGAGAGAGAGAGAGCGAGAGAGAGAGAGAGAGAGAGAGAGGGAAAGTGCCTGTGATATACCACATGAGGCATGTGGGGCGCGTCAGTCTACGTGTACGACGTTTCCCTCGTACTGTACCCTATGAAATAGTCAGTATGGTTGAATATTACACAGCACACTCCAGGAGCCTCTCGCCCAGTGTTTGAGTTGTTGGGGCTGTGTGAGATACAACCACTGGTAATACAAGTGAAGTGGGTGGGCACAGAGAAGCAAGATGTAAGGAGAGAGAGAGAGAGAGAGAGAGAGAGAGAGAGAGAGAGAGAGAGAGAGAGAGAGAGAGAGAGAAGGACATAAACAACTCAATGATGGGTCTTTCTACCAACCACGCCCAACAGATGACACAGTCGACAATAACCACCAGGTCAAACTGGCCACTTCTGCGCTGATCCAACAAGGGCTTCTTCCCCCAGCAGCCAAGTCTTTAAATAAGCAAGACAGCTGCTTGGGCAGATCAATGTTTTGTATGCTGCCCAAAACACACAAACTGAACAATCCGGGCAGACCGAACGTATCAGCCTGTGCATGCCCCACTGAGCACATATCCGGGTTCTTAGACAGAATTTTCCAACCGCTGGTTGGTGACCTCCCATCATATTTGAAAGACACCAACCATGCGATAGCGACGTTTGAATCTATAACATTCACGTCGGACAACCAGTATCACATCTTCACCCTTGATGTGACCTCACTGTACACGTCTATCCCACATAATGATGGTCTCTCAGCTATAAAGTTCTTCCTTGACAGGCGTCCCAACCCTACTATTGCCACGGACGCTATTCTGCGCCTGGCTGAGCTGGTCCTTACTCTCAACTCATTTGAGTTTAACGGCCAGTACTTCAATCAGATCAGCGGGGTTGCAATGGGTACTAAAATGGGCCCTAGCTACGCATGCCTTTTTATGGGCCACCTTGAGTACCAGATATGGCAACTCTACAACGGTAGAATCCCTGAACTATACAGGCGATACATCGATGATGGTGTTGGTGTCACCTGTATGCCACGGGCGGATTTCGAAAGATACATAGACTTCTTCTCCAACTTTCATCCTTCTACCAAACTCACTTCCCATATTTCCTCTACTTCTGTCAACTTCTTAGACGTCACCGTTTCTATTGGGACCCATGGTCTCACCACGACGGTCTACTACAAACCGACTGACTCTCACGCCTTTCTACTCTACACCTTCTCTCACCCTTCGTCCTGCAAAGACGCAATTCCTTATTCTCAACTTCTGCGCCTTCGACGACTATGCCAAAATGATGAGGATTTTCAGCACAATGCTCAGGAAATGTTGGACTTCTTCAGGCTTCGTGGCTATCCTGATCATGTCCTATCATCAGCCTTCCACCGGGTTCTACCCATTAGCCGCGCAGAGGCTCTTACCTCTGCACCTAGACCAAAAAACCTTCGACCGGTACTTTCTCTTACCTACCATCCGCATAATTTTTCAGTCAAGAATATCCTCTTTCAACATCTATCTATCCTTCAAGCTGACACTACTACCAGCGCGATATTTTCAGAGAAACCACTAGTGGCCTACAGATGTGACCGTAACCTCAGAGATGTACTCGTCCACAATAGAGTACAGGGATTTCCACCTCCACCTTCACAATTAGGAACTAAGGCTTGCCTGAGATCTCGGTGCAAGACCTGCCCATATGTGATCCACACTCCAGTAGTGCGATTCCCCAAAGGCAATTTACGCATCACAGAAGAATTTTTCTGCACCAGTCGCAACATCATTTACGCCATAATATGCAAAAGGTGTGATATGAAGTACATTGGGGAGACGGGCCTCATGCTAGCCGAAAGATTCCGCCAACATCTGATGGACATCAACACCAACGAGCGCAAGCCTGTCTCCACCCACTTCAATAGCGCCAACCATCAAGGTGCTTCCGATGTCCAGGTTACTGTCATCCAGTCCTGCTCCTCTGGTCCGCAACATCGTAAGAATACAGAAAACCGGCTCATATTCACTATGGGGTGCCTAACACCACACGGCCTCAACACCCAACATAGTTTCATCTAATCGTAGTCATTTCCCCTCCCCACTCTGTTGCTTCCACACCCTCCTGATATCACCCTTGTCCGGCCTCAAACTTATCCTCTACCCTGTCCCCTATGCCATGTGTGGCGTGTAGTAGGCTCTTTTCCAATCTCTCTCTCTGTCTCTTTCTCAATCTCTTTCTCTCTCTCATTCTCCCTCAACAATCGTGCTTCTCTGTGCCTACCTATGCCATGGGTGGAGTGTCATAGGCTGTTTTCCAATCTCTCTCTCAATCTCTCTCTCTCTCAATCTCTCTCTCTCTCATTCTCTCTCAACAACCGTGCGTCTCTGTGCCTACCTATGCCATGTGTGACATGTCGTAGACCCTTTTCCAATCTTCTTTCTCTCTTTCTCTCTTTCTCGGTCTCAATCTTTCTCTCTCTCTCTCTCTCTCTCATTCTCTCTCAACAATCGGGCTCCCCTGTGCCTACCTATGCCATCTGTGGCGTGTCGTAGGCTCTCTTCCAATCTCTCTCTCCCCCTCTCTCTCTCGTTCTCTCTCTCAATCTCTCTTTCTCACTCAATCTCAACGATTGTGCTTCCCTGCGCATACCTATGCCATGTGTGGCGTGTCGCCCCTATGCCATGTGTGGCGTGTCGTAGGCTCTTTTCCAATCTCTCTCTCTGTCTCTCTCTCTCAATCTCTCTCTCTCATTCTCCCTCAACAATCGGGCTTCTCTGTGCCTACCTATGCCATGGGTGGAGTGTCGTAGACTTTTTTCCAATCTCTCTCTCTCTCTCTCTCTCTCTCTCTCTCTCTCTCTCAATCTCTTTCTCTCTCATTCTCCCTCAACAATCGTGCTTCTCTGTGCCTACCCATGCCCTGTGTGACGGGTCGTAGGCTCTGTTCCAATCTTCACTCTCTCTTTCTCTCTTTCTCGGTCTCTATCTCTCTCTCTCTCATTCTCTCTCAACAATCGTGCTTCTCTGTGCCTACCTATGCCATGTGTGGCGTGTCATAGGCTCTTTTCCAATCTCTCTCTGCCCCCCCCCCTCTCTCTCTTTCTCTCTCGCAATCTCTCTCTCATTCAATCTCAACGATCGTGCTTCTCTGCGCCTACCTATGCCATGTGTGGCGTGTCGTAAGCTCTTTTCCAATCTCTGTCTCTCTCAATCTCTCTCTCTCTCTCATTCTCTCTCAACAATCGTGCTTCTCTGTGCCTACATATAGTCATGTGTGGCGTGTCGTAGGCTCTTTTCCGATCTCTCTCTCTCTCGATCTCTCTCTCTCTCGATCTCTCAATCTCTCTCTCTCGCTCATTCTCTCTCAACAATAGTGCTTCTCTGTGCCTACCTATGCCATGTGTGGCGTGTCGTAGGCTCTTTTCCAAACTCTCTCTCTCTCTCTCTCTCTCTCTCTCTCTCTCTTTCTCTCTCTCTCTCTCTTCCATCTTGCTTCTCGGTGTCTACCTATTCCAACTATATCGCTAGTGGTCTGATGTTACACAGCCTCAATATCACAACCACTGGGGGGGGGGGGGTTGATCCTCATATACGTTGTATAAAAATCAACCTTGCTGGCTCTATTTCATAGGGTACAGTATGAGTGAAGCCTCGTATATGTAGACCGATCGACCCCACACACATCCGGTGGCGTGCCGTAGGCACTTCTCCAATCTCTATCTCTTTTCCTCTCTCTCTCTCTCTCTCTCTCTCTCTCTCTCTCTCTCTCTCTCTCTCACTCTTCCATCTCACTTCTCTGTGCCTACATATTCCAACCATATTGCCGGTGGTCTGATTTCAACACAACCACTGGGTGATTTGATCCTCAAATACGTTGTATAACAATCAACCTTACTGCCTCTATTCCATAGGGGACAGTATGAGTGAAGCCTCGTATTTGTAGACCGACCGACTCCGCATACATCAGGGGCGTGTCGTAGGCACTTTTCCAATTTCTCTCTCTCTCTCTCTCTCTCTCTCTCTCTCTCTCTCTCTCTCTCTCTCTCTCTCTCTCTCTCTCTCTTCCATCTTGCTTCTCTGTGCCTACATGTTCCAACTATATTGCCGGTGGTCTGACTTTAACACAACCACTGAGTGATTTGATCCTCAAATACGTTGTATAACAATCAACCTTACTGCCCCGATTTCATAAGGAACAGTATGAGTGAAGCCTCGTATTTGTAGACCGACCGACCCCGCATACATCAGGGGCGTGTCGTAGGCACTTTTCCTATCTCTCTCTCTCTCTCTCTCTCTCTCTCTCTCTCTCTCTCTCTTTCTCTCTCTCTCTCTCTTCCATCTTTCTTCTCTGTGCCTACATATTCCAACTATATTGCCAGGGATCTGATTTTAAAACTACCACTGGATGATTTGATCCTCAAATACGTTGTATAACAATCAACCTTACTGCCCCGAATTCATAGGGAACAGTATGAGTGAAGCCTCGTATTTGTAAACCGACCGACCCCGCATACATCAGGGGCGTGTCGCAGGCACTTTTCCTCTCTCTCTGTCTGTCTCTCTCTCTCTTTCTCTCTCTCTCTCTCTCTCTCTCTCTCTCCATCAGGCTTCTCTGTACCCACATATTCCAACTATATTGTCGGTGGTCTGATTTTAACACAACCACTGGGAGGTTTGATCCTCAAATTCGTGGTATAGCAATTAACCTTACTGCCTCTATTCCATAGAGAACAGTAGGAGTGAAGCCTCGCATTTGTAGACCTACCCACTCCGCATTCCTCATGCGGTATATCGCATGCAGTTTCTCCCTCCCTCTCTCTCTCTCTCTCTCTCTCTCTCTCTCTCTCTCTCTCTCTCTCCCTCGTTGCAAGCAGCAGTAAACATGCACGGTAGTAATACCACTTTGACACACCAAGATCAAGACAGCTATGGGCTCCATAGCAGACAACAAGAGGTTCCGAATCACCAAATTCAGGCCAGCAATGAGCGAACAAGCGGGCAACAACAGGTTCCGCATCACCAAGTTCACGCCAGTAATGATCGACCAAGCGGACAACAGGCTCCGCATCATTGGAGTCCAGAACTTCTACACTTGATGCAATTTAGTCCTGCCGCATTGAATCAAGCCCTTATGATGTCTCTACAATACAGACCTGTGAGATAGGATATGTATTAAAAACGGAACCCTATATGCATTGATACCAGCAACAGAGCTTCCTCCTTGAACTTTAATTGCTTACTGTTTAACGTTTTATTTCCCGTGTGGGATACTCCGCTTTAAACAGAGACATTGACTTGTGTAGTCATTTATTAATTCTGTTGGATAACAGTTGGTTACTTAGCTTGTGAAGTAGATTTTTCAGGTTAATTATTTGTTGTATGTTCTTTAATTCGTTTTGTTCCGTGTTTGCATTATATTCGTTGGTCTAATTAGTTATATCGTTATAATATTGTCATTTACATATCGATTTGGATTACTGATATTTTGTAAGTTAATGTAATTGTGTTTTTTTTTTTTTTTATGATCTTGTATTTTTGCTTGACTTTGACTAATTTACACTTTCTTCATGGATGAAATGTCTGAGAAGTGGCAACACTGGCTCAATAAGTCAGGAATACGCCTTGGACACTTAAACATTTGCAGCTTATTTAACAAGCTACCAGAGTTATCTTCTATTCTCAATCAAAATTTTCATTTATTCGGCCTTAGTGAAAGTAGACTTAACGATAACATTTCAGATGAGGACATCTCTATTAAAGGGTACAAAGTTTTCAGAAGGGATCCCTGTAGGAAACAAGAGACAGGCATAATAACATATGTTTCTAATTTACTAAATGCTAACCGTAGGCTAGACTTTGAAACTTGCGAAATAGAATGTATTTGGTTAGAGCTAAAACTTCAAAACCGCACACCCCTGATAATTGGCTACCTCTATCGAAATCCCAGTGCTGGACACGTCTGGTACGAAAACTTCACTACCATGATGGATGTGGTTTTCGCTTCCGGTAAAGAAATTATACTACTCGGAGACTTTAACATTGACACCAACAAATCCAACATAATATGGGGAAATATAATTGCATCATACAATTTCCAACAAATAGTACAACAAGCTACTAGAGTAACAAAGTCATCTTCAACAATCATAGATCACATTTATGTAACTTGCTCAGACAACATCATAGAATGCACCGTACCCAATTGTGCAATGAGCGATCACTACCCAATATGTTGCACGTGGTCTAAAAAAGGAATTAAAACTCCTAAACATAAACACATAAGTGTAAAATATAGAAGTTACAAAAATTTCAACCAAAACGCATTTTTACAGGACTTGCTCAGTTCACCTCTAGACAATGTATATCAGCTTCCTGACCCGGATGATGCTTTGGAATTCTGGATGAAAACCTTTATTGATGTTTTTGATAGACATGTGCCAATCAAGGAAGTTCGAGTAAAACACCACGTCAAGTCACCTTGGATCACACAGGAAATACTTGAAATTATGAGAGACAGAGATAAAGCACATAAAAAGCGGGATCTCAATGTATACCGTACTCTTAGAAACAAAGTTCAATATACCATACGACGGGAAAAGAAAAATTACTTTAAGAACTTAGTAATAGATAAAACAAATAGTAAGGATATATGGAAGGCAATTAACACTTTGACAAACAAGTATAACTCCCGAAATTCCTTACCATCAAATCATATTACATGCGACCAATTCAGTAAGTTTTTTCAAACTGACATAGACCAGTTGAAGGCTTCAATACCTAATTATACTTGCAACTTATCTTTGCTGTCATCGTTTTGCGAGAGTAGATGCTCCCGCGATATTCTTTCCGACATACCGCTAATGACAATCACTGAAGTATTCACTTACCTCAGTAACCTAAAAAACACAACCTCATCTGGCTTAGATGGAATCAGCAACCGGATTCTCCGTTGTGCTGCGCCAGTGATCAGTATATCACTAACCTATGTATATAAGCAGTGTCTCACCAAAGGCCACTTTCCATCAGCTCTCAAAATCGCTAAAGTGTACCCTCTTCTTAAATCTGGTTCATTGGACAATGGTCTCCCGAACAATTACAGACCCATTTCTTTACTATCATCACTATCTAAGCCACTAGAAAAACACATCCATCAAGTAACATTACAGTATTTAGTTTGCAACAAGCTTATTGTTGACAGCCAATCAGGATTTCGACCAAAGTATTCTTGCCATATGGCCCTAACAAACATGATAGAAAATTGGCACGAGAGTATAAACAACAACAGTCTATGTGGAACTGTGTTTATTGATTTCAAGAAAGCATTTGATATGATAGACCATGTTATTTTAATTAAGAAACTTGAGACAATGAAAATTGGTCCTAATGTAGTCACTCTAATATCATCTTTTCTATCGGACAGAAAGCAAGTAGTATCACATAATAAATCGCTGTCTCAAACCACTACATTCAATATTGGAGTACCACAAGGCTCTATTCTTGGCCCTCTATTATTTGCCATATATATTAACGATCTACCTTTGCATCTTTCATCGTCCTGCGATCTATTTGCAGACGACTGTACAGTGTACACAAACGCTGAAAACTGTATTTTACTGGAGTCGTCTTTACAACAAGAATTAAATAATGTAGTTAGGTGGAGCTACTCAAACCGTATGCAAATTAATATCACTAAAACAAAATCAATGTTATTAACAACCAGACAAAGACTTCAAACTCTAAGCTCACACACATCACTTCAACTTCACATCGATAACATGCCAGTAGAAAGTGTAATTGAGCACAAAACATTAGGCCTAATCATTGATAGAAACCTAACTTTTAATTCCCACGTTCAAGCGCTCATTAAACAAACAGCTAAAAAAGTCTACCAACTCGCCAAAATTAAAAACTTCCTTGATGAGGACACAAGGAAACTATTCTATACTTCTCATATTCAGACACACTTTGACTACTGCTCTACAATCTGGGACGGTTGTTCTAATTCAAACACCAAGCGACTTTACTCACTCCAGAAACGGGCCATGAGTCTAATTTATAGCAAACATTTATCTGACAATCCCAGCCTGTATAAACGCCTTCAGTTACTACCACTCCGCAAACGCCTGCTTTTCAATAAAGCTAAACTAATTCACAAAATCTTGCATCGGAATGCCCCAAATTACCTTTGGCCATTGTTTAAATATAATGCTAGACACAGTAAACGTTTAAATATATTACACATTCCGAAGCCTAGGATTGACTTATACAAAACAAGCTTAACGTACTCTGCAGCTCAGCTGTGGAACAATCTTCCACAAGAAATAAAAGACATCACCAATCCTTATTCATATAATCGCAAATTACTCGAACACTATCTCAGTACGGATTACCTTCCCCCATAATAATAGTGATAATAATAATAATAACAAAACCCTAGTATAACAGCCAGTCCCCTTTTGGTAGGCCAGTATATTCCACATGGCTAATAAGTGTCTGACCATTATCTAATGTTACTGTGTCATGTAGTTTTGATGTTCGCATTTTGCCAATGATTTTATAATGCATAAGTTTTATATTTTTGCTGTTCTCTGTTAGCCTTGAATGATGTGTGAATGAAATAATGTATGGAAGAGAGTGATAGAAGGGCAGAATGTTAGACGGGCCTGCGTGCCCAATTCTTAACCCTTTGCAAATAAAGTTTGTTCCTTCGTTCGTTCGTTCTCTCTCTCTCCTTACATCTTGCTTCTCTGTGCCCACCCACTTCACTTGTATTATCAGTGGTTGTATCTCACACAGCCCCAACAACTCAAACACTGGGCGAGAGGCTCCTGGAGTGTGCTGTGTAATATTCAACCATACTGACTATTTCATAGGGTACAGTACGAGGGAAACGTCGTACACGTAGACTGACGCGCCCCACATGCCTCATGTGGTATATCACAGGCACTTTCCCTCTCTCTCTCTCTCTCTCTCTCTCTCTCTCTCTCGCTCTCTCTCTCTCTCTTTCTCTCTCTCTCTCCCTCTCTCTCACCCTCTCTCTCTTTCACCCTCTCGCTCTCTCCCTCTCTCTCTCGCTCTCCCCTCTCTCGCTCTCTCTCCTCCTCTCTCACTCCCTCTCTCTCGCTCTCTCTCCCTCTCTCACTCCCTCTCGCGCTCTCTCTCCCTCTCTTGATCTCTCTCTTGCCCTCCCCCTCTCTCGCTCTCACCCTCCCTCACTATCTCCCTCTCTCTCTCCCTCTCTCTCCCCCCTTTCTCCCTCCCTCTCTCTCCCCCTCTCTCTCCCTCTCTCTCTTCCTCTCCCCCCTCTCTCTCTCCCTTTCTCTCTATCTCTCTCCCTCTCTCTTCTCACTCTCTCTCCCCCTCTCTCCCCCTCTCTCCCCCCTTTCGCGCTCTCTCTCTCTCACTCTCTCTCTCTCCTCTCTCTCTCCTCCTACATCTGGCTTCTCTGTGCATACCTTCTTCACGTGCATTCCCAGTGGTTGGATCTTACACAACCCCAACAACTCTAGGACTGGGCGAGGGGCTCCTGAAGCGCAATGTATGACTAGCAACCATACTGACTATTTCGTAGGTTACAATATACCCCATGTGGTAGGTCGCAGGCACTTTTCCTCTCTCTCTCTGTCTCTCTCTGTCTCTCTCTGTCTGTCTCTCTCTCGCTCCTCTCTCTCTCTCTCTCTCTCTCTCTCTCTTCTTGCATGGACTGTACATATGTCCACATACACTAGCAGTTTGTCTGTTGAAATGTGTCTATGTATGTACACGTGTTCATACACACCAGTCCACCCAGACCAACAACACAATGGGGTCGTGGTCAATTTTACACGCCTCCTACCCCGCCCCCTTCTTTCTATGTGCTCACTGAACCGTAACATCCAGCACCGTTATACAAATACACCCGAGATTTCCGCATTCATTTACAGGTCCATACGTGAGGTGAGTATGCAGTTTGTTTTTTTTTCTCTATAAAGTTTTTCTATTAAACATTTTCTTCGACTAACATTCTTTTCAATTAACATTTTGTCAATTCTTATTTTCTCTTCATTACTTCCATTTTTCCATGCATTTGTTCCTCTCGTCCTGGCATCACCTTCTAATGTAGTCACAGGAGATCTCCTTGACTATATGTTGTGTTTGTGAATGTGTTTGTTTGCTGATGAAGGCTAACCGCCGCAACGTTCTGTATGTGTCATAACTCTGTTATGTAAAGCTGCACTACTTTGTGTCAAAACGACGTAGCACATCTAACTTCACCTCAAGAGTAACACTTTTCCTGGTTCTCTTACAACCAGACACACTACCAGCACTTACTGTGCGATTTGAACCCATAATTAATGGTGATTACACGATAAAATCGTGCAAAATCGCACTGCACAAAATGTAAAATGGCAACGTTAACGCAGCATAGCAACACAGGTGACGACGTTATAGCAGAACGTAGCGACGTAAAGTGAAGTTATATAACTTTGTGACAACGACGTTATAGCGAAACGAGGTAAACCGAAGCGACGCATAGCGGGGTCTTTCTGTATAAGGTAAGTAATACAACGTTAACGAAAAGAGGACAAATAATCAATTAAACGAAATAAAATACTGATATAAATTCCACGAAAGAGCAAACACAACAGGCTGTTTAAGATTGTCACATACGCGCACCTTCAGCGAATATTTCGGCTTCTTTAACTTTGCAACACATTTTTTTGGGCGGACTCAGCTGGGTCATAACTTCCATGTTTCTTTCTCTTGTGTATTTGCACCCTGATTCCAAGCTCTAGATTTAGCCGTGTTAATCCTTTTCGCACTTATCCTTCATAATGCCGCAAGGAATTTCGGAATCAGCATGAACTGAAGACACTAGAGCTTGAACTCGTTGATTAGTCTGCTTGTGCTGAGAGCTCACAGACCGCTTCCCGTTGTCTCGTGTATATGATGTACTACTTCTCTCGTCCGCCAAGAAAGCATCATACACTCGGCAGAGATTTCTGATGGCTTCCTCCATTACCGTGGTCGATCTCCATTTGCCGCGGTGTCCACTACCTTGCCCTTTACGATTAGTAGACGCGTTGACTACTTCGGCTTGAAGATTATCCTGAACCAGTGGATCAGTTTATCTAGTTTTAGGACCCGCATGCCCATCCTCTGATGGTAGGATTGGTGTAATGTCCATGAAAACCTTCAGTGGCGATATCATGTTTTATCTAGTGAGTTTCGGATCTTGTGCGTGGGTAGAATCCGCACCCAGAATCACCTGCACGGCCATGATGAATAGTGTCGGCAAGATGTTATTACATCCCCTGACTACACCCAAAGATGGATCCATCTGGTCGTGAACGTCGCGGTCAAGAAGCGAAGAAGAAAATCCCCAGAAGTGTTGTGTTAGTATTGCCGTGATCTGCTAGGACACGTGATACATCAATAGAGTCTCCCGCACTATATGGTGGAGTAATGACCCACAAGACTCGGCTAGAAACAGCTATGTTATGTTATGCAATGTTATGTTATGGTATTTTGTGTCAGACAAGGTCACTGTTCATACCCGCATACTCAGACCGCGTGATGCAGCAGCCATCCCAAGACATTTGACCGCGCAATGTTACCGCTAGGAGTTCTCCACTAGTAACTCTTCTCTCTAGACCTCGAAGACAGCATCGATGTGCTTGACCAGGCTTCACTCAAAGTACGCCTAGTCATTCTAGCGTTGGGGTCTCGTCAGTATTCGAAAACCGAATCCGTACTGCATGGATTACATCGGCTCTGTCCATGCTTCTTTCATTTTCTATTAGTTTAGTTTAGTTTAGTCGATGGATCAACATCACGGCACACGGGTGCAACCCATAAGTGCTCCGTTCTACTCCTAACTCAAACATGAGTCTGGAGAAACTCAGCTCAGTGCACGAACTCCGTAGCACCGGCGAGGATCCTGAAATACTTTGGGTAGATTGTTAACTTGAAATTTTCAAATTTAATTTTCTATTGGTGCACTTTATGCTAGCTGCTCTGTGCGTTTATTACATTTTACTTCAGCATGTCTCAGTGCTTACATCTTTCGTGTGTGGGGTTGTTTGTTATCTTCTGACTAACGTTGGTATTCCCGGGATAGACACGCTTTTGTCTTTCAGCTAACTGTGTCTAGATTGTTGTTTATTTTTACTCCATTCAACGACAAAGATATAAACTCATTAGTATAGTCCAGCTCATTGATAACACATTGATAATCTTGGGGTTAGCGAGAGCAGATGGACTGACTCAGGTAAGACATTTCTCAACTGTGAACAAAGACACATAATTTATTCAGGAAGAACCGACAACCATCATTCGAACGGAGTCGCTATCATCATGTCAAAAAATGTAGAAAGATCACTGATCAGCTGGGAACCAGTAAATGATAGAATCATAACAGCGCGTTACCAAACGAAATATTTCAAACTAACAATCATACAATGCTACGCACCTACCAACGACGATACAGACATCAACAAAGATAATTTCTATGAACAACTACTTGGTACCATCAACTCATCTCCCAAGCACGACATTGTTGTTGTAATGGGTGATTTCAATGCCAAGATAGGGTCTGACAATAAGGGTGTTGAAAGATATATGGGAATTCACGGCTTAGGGGATATGACCCAAAACGGAGAGAGACTACTAGAATTCTGTGAAATAGCAAATCTGATAGTAGCAAACTCTTTATTTCCGCACAAAGATATACACAAAGTCACGTGGAACTCGCCTGATAACATCACAAAAAATCAGATAGACCATTTTTGCATTAATGCCAAATTCCGTTCATCAGTACAAGACGTCAGAGCTTACAGAGGTGCAGATGCTGGCAGTGATCACAATCTCTGCATTGCCAAACTAAAAATAAAGCTCAAGACTCTGCACAGATCACCCAGAATTAAGAAAATAAACTCACAGTCCCTACTGACTAAAGAACACCAACTCGCATTCAATTCAGAGGTACGGAGCAGCTATACTAACAAAGAAAGTGTATCGAGCAATGCGAATATTACAAACAACATTGAAGAAAATTGGAATTTTCTAAAAAAATACCTTGCTAAATGCTGCAACAAACACAGTCGGCTACGTACAAAGACAGAAGAAGAAGTGGCTAAGCGATAACACCTGGACGAAGATACAAGAAAGAAAACAAGCAAAACTAACACTTCTTTCTGCAAAAGACACATCTACATATGAAACCCATAAGCAAAAATACTCTATGTTGGATAAAGAGGTGAAATCAAGCGCACGAAAAGACAAACATAACTTTATTCACAGCCTGGCCTCCGAAGCCGAAGCAGCTGCCAGAACTGGAAACAACAGAGCCGTATTCCATATCATGAAGCGACTATGCAATCACTCACCTACACCAAATATACCCATCAAAGACAAACAAGGCAATCAATTGTTATCCGATGACCTTCAAAAGCAACGATGGGCAGAACATTTCAAAGAAATATTAAATAGACCGCAGCCTGACACTGTTCCGAACCTGGATGGAGAAATTACTATGCCCCCACTAGATGCCTCCTGCGAGTCATTCACCATGGAAGAGATTAAAGCAGCCATCAAAAAATTGAAGAACAACAAAGCTGTTGGTGAAGATGAAATCTCAGGAGAAATGCTCAAAGCAGCAGATGAGAACACCTTACAACGTTTGTTACAGCTGATCAATGAAATCTGGCAAAGCGAATCCCCACCACAACAGTGGAAAGATGGTGTAATTTTCAAACTGCCTAAAAAGGGCGATATGTTTGATTGCAATAATTGGCGTGGTATCACTCTATTGTCAGTACCAGGAAAACTTTTTTGTAGCATGTTACTTGAGAGATTGAAAAAGACGATAGATGAAAGGCTCAGAGAAGAACAAGCAGGCTTCAGACCAAAACGGTCATGCATAGACCACATTTTCTCCCTCAGAATAATCATTGAAGACTCCGTAGAATTCCAGTCGAAATTAATCACCAACTTTGTCGACTTTCAAAAAGCCTTCGACAGTATCCACCGTCCTTCACTTTGGAATCTACTTAACATCTATGGTTTTCCTACCAAATATACCAACGTCATAAAATCTTTCTACAAAGAAACACGTTGCTGCGTAAGAACAGAAACAGGCAACTCTGACTGGTTCTCAGTCGAAACAGGAGTGAAACAGGGTTGTGTCTTATCACCGATGCTTTTTGGAATAGCTATCGATTGGGTCATGCGCAAATGCACAAACAACACAAATATGGGTATCCATTGGGTTGACAAAATTCTAGAAGACCTGGACTTTGCCGACGACATAGTGCTTTTGAGTTCAACACACCCGGATGCCCAAGAGAAAATAAACCACCTACAAAATGTTTCAGTGCAAATTGGTCTCCAAATTAACACCAAAAAACAAAGACTATTGATCTTACCAACAGTTCAGATGACACCAAATTGAACAGCTACGTTCTTGAAAAAGTCAACAGCTTTACATACCTAGGAAGCAAAATGACATCTACAGGGGACTCAACACCAGAAATATCATCTAGAATCGCACTGGCATCTAGTGCCTTCAATAAACTGTCAAACATCTGGAAGTCAAAGACACTCAGCAAACACACAAAACTTAAAATCTTCAACTCTTGTGTGATTCCAGTGTTAACGTATGGATGTGAAAGTTGGAAATCAACGGTAGCTTTAGATAAAAAAATTAGACAATTTTGAGAACAAATGTCTTAAAAGACTTCTAAACATCCACTGGACAGACTTCAGAACCAATTCGCAAATAAGACAAGAGACTAAGCAAGATACAGTATCCAATTTCATAAGAAGACGCCGTTGGAACTACATCGGCCATGTACTCAGAATGGACAAGTCAAGACTCCCCTACCAAGCCCTCATATGGTCACCAGTAGGGAAAAGAAAACGGGGAAGACCAAGAGAGACCCTGCGTAGAACCATCATTAGAGAAGGCTCATTCAATGGCCAAGTAAATATCCAAGATCTACAACAGGTAGCAGCGAACCGCCAAGCATGGAGAGACAGGACTTCTGCCCTATGCGCCGCCTTAGGCTCAAGAGGAAAGACTAACTAACTAACTAACTAATGGCTCCGCATACATTACGTAATATAGTTTGATACACAATGATTAATGATGACTGTCAAATCCAGACATTACTCTCTATCCCTCCCACCATATAAACAAGTTATTCATTAGTGTCCGATAAAAAAATTTTATAAAGTCCAATTAATACTTATAACAAGTGACAAGTTGTCTAATAATTCACAAATAATAATAATATACAAATCTCTCACAAGTTGGAGAATACCACCTTTTTTGTGCTTTATGCTTTCATTACATCTTTAAGCCGAATTGCTCTTCTTGACAGAAGACACCGTGCTTGGTTTTTGAGGTGTTGCCGCACCTCGCGCAGACCTTCCTTTTCTCACTCTCATCGACGATATTGAACAAACACATCTTTTAATAATTTCATTAACTCTTAGCATACTAAACGCCAATTAAACTGGTTAAGAAATTGACGTATATTTACATAAGTGCGCTAAATGGCGGAAGTAATAGTATCTACCATTTCAGAATAAGTAAAAGTTGTGTTATGTTATGTTATGTTATGTTATGTTATGTTATGTTATAACGATCGACATCCCAGCACATTAGATATTCATGTGCATACGTATTCTCCTTTTTTTCTCATTCTTCTTCTTCTTCTTCTTCTTCTTCTTCTTCTTCTTCTTCTTCTTCTTCTTCTTCTTCTTCTTCTTCTTCTTCTTCTTCTTCTTCTTCTTCTTCTTCTTCTGCTTCTTCTTCTTCTACCTTTTATTGGCTATTTCAATACAGACCTTCAACCAACTGAAGCTGATACATCAAATCTTTTTTTCTCCTTCCAGCAGCTGCCTCCATGTCCTCCCCATGTTACTCATCTTTGTTTATAATTCTCCTCTCAATGTGTTTCTCGATCTCTTTGATTTGCCATGCGGGTTCCAGTGAAAGGACTTTCTAGTTATACTATATCAGGCTCTCTCAATGTATACCCCATTAATCGTTAGCGTATATCATGCACTTCTGGATTCTCCTGGAATTTCTTTTTTTTCCTGTATGTAAATGATAATCTCTAATGTCCATGCAGGCCTGTGTGATATATTTCTTATTTGGACGGGATTTTTTTTTTCCTTTGGAATTTTGTTAATTTTCAATAACAGATTTTCATATTTCATATTAAGAATTGGCTAAAAATGTCTTTGTATATATATGTTTGATCTGTTTTATCGAAGTCTTTAAGAACCTGTTCATGTGATATCTTTTATGCACAGCTAAATATTTGCATCCAGTGAAAATGCCTAGTGCATCGCAGTATCTTTCACGTTATTTCTCATATGGCTTGGTCAATGTTGCGTAGCTTAACAGTGCTACGGGCCAGATGTGCCTAAGTAAGTTCAAACTTATGTAATATGTCTTTTCTTCATTCATAAAAGTAGCTAGCGCAATAGGTGCAATACAATTGAGAAGAAGGGTCTCGAAACACCTAATACACTATCTATTCTTCTGTCTGAGCATACAAATAAAGGATTATATCTGTCAGTAAATCTTCCAGACCAATGGCATTTACATATCGCCCGTCCAGCCATGCCTGTATCTGTGGCTGTATCTGGATATGTTCGTGACTTGACGCTTCTTGTCTGTCTTCGAGTCTTGAGTTTATTTACGGCTTGTCTCTGCTACGTTTTTTTTTTTTTTTTTACTTCCTGCGCATGCGTAATGTCATGTAAATTCCGAGAGGGTATTCATAAGAATGATCTGTAGCGATGAGCGCCGGGTAAATTTGTCTGGTCCATGATCACAATACCATGTGAACAGATAAGTTGAGTCCGTGGGTGTGGGTGTGTGTCTGTGTGTGTGAGTGTATGTGTGTGTGAAAGAGTTAGTGTGTGTGTGTGTGTGTGTGTGTGTGTGTGTGTGTGTGTGTGTGTGTGTGTGTGTGTGAGAGAGAGAGAGAGAGAGAGAGAGAGAGAGAGAGAGAGAGAGAGAGAGAGAGAGAACGAACGAACGAACGAACGAACGAACGAACGAGCAAACTTTATTTTAAAAGGGTAACAAATTGGGCACGCAGGCCCGTCTTACATTCGGCCTTTTCAATCACTCATCTTTCATTCATCAAATGTGCATGTTACATTAACATAGGGAAAAAAACACATTGTCAAATGGATTTTTTAAGCATAAACAATGCATATTAAGCATGATACATTCACATGAGAAAACAAAAAACATTATCAGATGAAAGGTGTAAACATAAACAGTGCATATTACAATGTTGTGAGACACATCCCCCATCCACTCTCATATCCCGCAGCCACCAACACACACACACCCCCCCCCCCCACCCACCAAACCTCCCCCACCCACCCACACATACCTCCACGCACTCACACAGAACCAGGCAAACATACATGCCGCCACCCACCCACTGATCCACCACCCACACACATTTCCCCACCCACACACACATCCTCACACACAAAGAAGAAGAAGAAGAAGAAGAAGAAGAAGAAGAAGAAGAAGAAGAAGAAGAAGAAGAAGAAGAAGAAGAAGAAGAAGAAGAAGAAGAAGAAGAAGAAGAAGAAGAAGAAGAAGAAGAAGAAGAAGAAGAAGAAGAAGAAAAGAAAGAGAGAGAGAGAGAGAGAGAGAGAGAGAGAGAGAGAGAGAGAGAGAGAGAGAGAGAACGAACAATGTAGGAACTATCTGACGAACGTAATTTTTAAAGGTCAAACAAACACTACCACCCTCCCCTCCTCCTCACACACACAAATGCACACACACCAACGCACGAACGGACAAACGAATTGTATTTTTAAAGCTCATAGAGAGCCAGACAGAGGTAAATTAATGGTTGTACAGAAAAACAGAAAGCAAAATGGATGGTCTGACAAACAGATACACGTCAAAGACGGAAAACATACTCTCCAACAAACAGCTGTTCCACATACAAAGTGTAGTGAGACTTTACAAACACCCTGTCCATGCATGCCTGCATATACACACACATAGAAACATACACATACACACACACATACAATATTGTTACATATACACTGCATATACACACACATAGAAACATACACATACACACTTCTTCTTCTTCTTCTTCTTCTTCAGCGTTCCGAGCCATTGAGGTTCTTTGCTGCAAATACAATCCGTCTCCATTCGTCTCTCTGGTGGACCTTCTCATGCCAGTCGTTGATTCCAAGTGCTTGTAGGTCTGTACATGTATTATCTCTCCACCGCCTTCTTGGTCTACCTCGGGGTCTACGGTCATTTATTTCCTGAGTGTAAGCGAGTTTTGTTTCCCTATTATCTTCCATTCTTTCTATATGCCCCAGCCATTGTAGTCTATTAGCCTTCATGATACCAGTGATTAGCGGGGACTTAAACAGATCATAAATGTCTTTGTTACTTCTTCTTTTCCACTCTCCACTTTGTGTATCCCTAATGGGTCCAAAGATGCGTCTTAAAATTTTGTTCTCAAAGGTTTGTAACAAGGCTTCGTCTCCTTTCGTTGTACTCCAGGTTTCAGAGCCATACAGCACAACTGGTCTGATCAGTGTTTTGTATATTGTGATTTTGGTGTTACGAGATAGCGACTTTGATTTTAGTAGATGTTGTAGTGCATAGTATATCTTATTTCCAGAGTTGATTCTAGTTTGTATTTCTTCCCTTATGATGTTGGAGCAGTTGAAGATTGTACCCAGGTATTTGTATGTTTCCGTTCTTTTAATGGTCATATTATCTATTTGTATGTGGCCAGAGTTTCTAGCCATTCCGTCTCTTGAAATTACCATATATTCTGTCTTATCTTGGTTGATAACCAGCCCCATCTGTTGGGCTTTTCCCTTTAAGTGAGTCAATATTTCCAATGTCTTTTGTTCACTTTGCCCTATAATATCTATATCATCTGCATATCCAAGCAGCTTGGATGTTCCTCCAATATCACATTCCTCCTTTACCTTCCTTACAACTTTCTCTAGAGCCAGATTGAAGAGTAGCGGCGATAGTGCATCACCCTGTTTCAAGCCAGATGTTATTTGGAAGGGGTCTGATTTCCTGCCTTTATATGTTACTATATTATAAGTATCTTCCATGCATAGTCTGGTCATGTTGATTAACTTCCTTGGTATTCCAAATTCATGCATAGCATTCCATAGACTATTCCTACACACACACATACAAAATTTGCTCGAGACACAGACATTCACTAGGGCCTTTTTCCTTAGCGACTCAATGAACATGATCAAGAGGATAGAGGAGGGGTCGATCCGAAGAGAATGGTTGCTGCCTCTGAAGCGGTCTCGGCTGGCAAAGATTAGTTTCATCTTCGTGCCAGGGCATGTGGGAGTACAAGGAAATGAGCGGGCTGACAAGCTCGCAGGTGAGGCTACTGTGGAGGGCGGACGCGCCATGGACCAGGCTGACATTCTGAATGCTCTACGAGAAGTGAGACTTTTGCGAGAACCAAGTGATGACTGTGAATTTACAACAATGGCCAGACTGCGAGAGCAGCAAATTAAAAGAGGGGTGGCCAAACAAGAACACTACGCAGGAAGCCAAAGAAGATTGATAAACCAACACAGAACTGGCGTCGTTAGCCGCTACACGCTGCGGGATTTGCTGAGGAGGGGATCCGAGCACTTATGGACTGAATGGTTCGATGTGCAACGAGGATGATCTGTCGACTAACTAACTAACTAACATACAATATTTGGCGCACAAACCGACACTGTGCAATCCGCTACTGTGGAATCCGCCAAAGGCAATAATTGTGCTGTGTCTTTTATCTTATGATTTCTTCTTCTGCTGTGAACAACAACCAATACCTGTGAATTTACTTCCCAGAAATTTTTTAAACGAGAGCAACGGAAGCGTAGTGGCTAAAAGTCTGCCTGCCGAACCCATGGCCATGGAGTCATGGCGTCATGGATTCAAATTCGCAATAAGGCCAATTTTTCACATTGACCTCTCGGCTGACCCAGTTTAAAATAGGTACCAGGAAACGTCTCGGGAGGTCAAATCGACCAGGGCGTTAAATTGACCACATTACATCTGGAATGTCCATTTAAAAAAAAAAAGGGGGGGGGGGGGGGTTGATTTCTTGAAAAATTTACGTTTAGTAGTAAACTATCGACACTCATATCATCATCATCATCAAGTGCCGTGCCGGCTGGCGTAGGCGTTCATGGCTCTCCACAGATCTCGGTCTTTGGTGTTCTGGATCAACTCTGCTGATGATATTCCTCCATGCCACCGTCTACACTCATATCATTGTAAGAAAACCAACGCAAGGCGGTCTGCTGCCAAATCGCCCGAAGCTGTGTTTTGAACGCGGTATGCAGGATTACAGATTGCGTCCGTAAGCTCTTCACCACGGAGCCCCTAGGTTAATACAAATATGGGTTTTGTATTATACGTCCCATACGCCTCTAGGCGCGGAAAGACGTTCGTCCTTTACCACTTTCTCTAACTGTCCTCTCAGGGTATGCACTGGGTGTACAGCAACCGGCATTGATTTCCCATGAATCTGTACTTTAATGTAGAAGTGGCGCCAACATCCGATTCAAGACAAGATTCCCTGTCTTCTGCTTTTCGAGTATTTCTTTTCCATTTTCTCCAGATATGAAAACATGAAACGAATCAACATTTGCTTTTTTTATGCTATTCCTAGAATGTATTTATGTTTTTTTTTTTTTTTAAGCAACACTTTTGATACGTAATATATAGATATCATTGAGAAAGAATGATATGGCTAAAAAGATTGCAGGTTAAAAAAGTAATAAAAAGACGTCAACAAGAACCCACGCATATGGCATCATGTCTGTTAAATGAGCTTGCATATTGTATTGACATATACAACAAACATTGAATAGCATCGCCGCAGTTAGAATGTCGGACACTTGTATAGCTTTCAATGGGACGCTCACTCAAGGGATGTAACTTTAGCGAATAATTTATAAGGGATACAATTATTCAGAAAGAAATGGGATCGTAATGTTTAGTGATGAAAGCGATGGACAGGGAATAAGTTTATGCCAAAAGAAATAAATATTTAAGAGTGCAATATGTTAATAAAATGCTGTATATGTTTTGGTTGATTTCGTTTAGATGTTATTTTCGTAGGCAAATATGGATGGCGTCTCATTGCGTAACTGTATTATTGCAATATAAATATTTAGCTGAAGTATCCTTGCAGGGCAGCGGCGATAGTGTAGAGGCTAGCACTCATGCCTTCTGGCCGGTGGCCATGTATTCTAATCGCGATGAAGGCAGATGTTTTAAAATCCAAGAGGTCTCCGATGTTTGCTTAGCATAAATGGGTACTCAGTACTTTCATAGGAAGTAATGACAGCGGGATGGGTACAGATCACATCATCTATCGATAACTTATTGTGATATATAAGATATGGAGCAAACATTATATACTATAATCACATCTGGGACGGGATAACATTATCCTTTACTTGTTTCTGTATACTGGTAGTGTACATGTATTCTTGTATATATACGTATATAAATGGACGGGATGGCGTGTCAAATAGTGTCTTTTAAAGGCCATCGCAGTCAATAAAAGCATTTATTGGTTGTTTGTACGAATGGAAGTCAATAAGTAGGTCACAAATGGCTGTAGAAAAAAATAACTAAATATGATAACAATTTGAAACCAGTGTATTTTTATAAATACATTGTCTCTTTATTTGTCAACATAATTTCCACCAACATTCATGCACTTATCCCATCGTTTTATCAGTCCTTCCAAACCGGCTACATAGAACTGCGTGCTCTATTTTCTAAACCACGTTTTCACTTCACATTCAACTTCGGCGTTATTCGCAAAATTTCTCCACCAAGGTGGGTTTTCAGAGGATCAAAAGGGTGGAAATCACTAGGGGCTAAGACGGGGGCTGTAAGGTGGATATTCCAGAACATCCCACCTTAGTTGGTTAATTTTCTCCTGAGTTAATCGAGCCGTATGTGGTCTGGCATTGTCATGAAGAAGCAAAACTCCTCTAGTCAGCAGTCCTGGACGTTTTCTTCGAATTGCACCATGAAGCATCGATAGAACTTCACAGTACGATTCAGAATTCACATTGTCACCTTTCTTCTTGAAATTGGTTAACTCCTTGACAATCCCAGAACAATGTCAGCATAACCTTCCCTGCTGATGGCCTAACCTTGAAGTGTTGGACACAAGGTGAAGAAGGATGTTTCCATTGCATCGAAGCACGCTTTGATTCGAGCTGGTAGTGATGCGCCCATGATTCGTCCCCAGTAACAATCCTGTTCAGCATGTCTTCTCCTTTATCTTCGTATCGACAGAGATGATGCAAGGACAGGCCAAATCGGTTCATTTTGTGTTCCTCCGTCAATTGTCTGGGTACTCACCTTGAGCACACTTTCTTACATTTCAAACGATCATGCATTATGCTGTATGCTGAACCATGTGAGTACCCTATTGCAGATGCTACAGAGTCTATCGTTATTCGCCTGTCACCTCTAATCATCTCCTCCACCCGCTGCACGGATGCTTCTGTTGCAATCTCAACAGGACGACCAGATCGGATTTCATCAACAATTTTAGAGCGTCCTTGAGAAAATTTTTCTAACCAGCTATGCACCGCTTTGCGGGATAAACATATGTCACCATAAACAGGAAGCATTTCTTTATGAATGTCCTTTGCAGGCAGTTCTTTTGCCCACACACAAAAAAACGCACAACAGCACGTTGCTCTTTGGTTGTACACTCCGTAAGTACAGTCGCCATTTTATTTATGCGATGTGCATGCGCATGAGACACCTAGCGCCACCTGACTAACGGGAATATAAAGTTCGATGTTGCTGTCAAGTAATGACACCTGTTGAAAACACCAACTACATATACCTGCCATCCCACAGAACTGTGTGACTCACTTATTGACTCACCTTCGTAATTTCATTGGCAGTGTTAGTTGGGTAATTTGCCATGGCTTTCGGAACGGCCGACGTTGCGTATTATAGAAATCAACGTAAAGCGACAATCGCATGGTTATTATCATATCTATCATAATTTTACAGTTTTCATTTGAAGCCCCCATGTGTGTGTGTGTGTGTGTGTGCGTGCGTGCGTGCGTGCGTGTATATATATATATATATATATATATATATATATATATATATATATATATATATATATATATATATCTTACCCTAGTGCGAGGTAATGCAACCTAAAGACCCTAAGACTTGATCGGCAGCTGGTCTAGGATGGAAGCTCTGACGAGCAGTCATTTAAGGCATTGCTTTGCTGATTCGGCAGCTTCTGCAGTTTAACTTGTAAAAGGGAGTATTGGTGTTACCTTTCCTCTGGAGTAAACTAGGCAGGTTGAGTGAGGGATAACGCTGCATAGGTAACACATGGTCTGTAAAGTCAGCTCAGGCTTTGTGTTATGAAGAGATATAGCTAGATTTTTTTTTTCAAGCTATCGTCTGTCAAGACGGCAAGGTGCCAATCATTCCCACAAAACATGATTGAAAGCCGTCAGGCATAACATTATCCACTGACTGTCATTGCTGTCTATAACACATTGTGGTGTAGGCCAAGAAGGAGGTGGATAGGGGATTGGGAGGGGTGGTGTGGTCTTGAGCCTAGGGAATTAAGGCAACCATGCTAGTGCAGTCATGGCAAACTGTGTAGGATATGATGGGGGTTTCATTTTGCCCCCGACAGACAAAAAAAAATCCATCGCATTACCGAGGATTCGAACCGGGTCTCCCGAATGTGAGTCCGATGTTCTAACCAGTCAATCAAATGCTTGTTCTTTATCATGCTCACATAAATATGCTGCCGCACGTTGAGGTCATCAAACATGCTCTTGACAACATCAAGAAATGGGACAATTATTTCTGTCCAAACACAACAGAAATGCAGCTGGTTTTTGCTACACTTCAATTGCATTCTTTATTTACTTGTCAAAACTGCGCCGTTTGAGGACATGATGATGAAACAAAGGAGGCGTTAGTAAACAATTACCAAAAGCAGGGGGAGGGGGCAGATTGCATGGGTCTGCATGGCTCGGTGGGGTATTGGTGCAGGATGAGGCTGACGTGGCTCTTTTGGAATCATGCGTTTAGTGCAGACGAACAGGTAGATAGATCATCAAGGATTGGAGAAAATTGGGCTACATGGAATGATCAGAGGATCTGACCAATAGTTAGAACTCATATGAAGGGCCAGATGGACACATAATTAAATCAGATTGCTAAATATACTATTAGTTTTGGGACTTTTTACTGGCTGTTAACGATGAGGACGGAGCACGTATGGAAATATACCAAATGCTGTGATATCGTTTGTTGACTCAGCTTAAATGGTAACAGACTTGTTCTGTGATAACTGCACACTTTCTAACCATGCCAACATCTCTACGAACCTGTAAACGCGTTGCACGTTTCAACAACACACCAGAGACAGCAAGCCAGTAGAAGTCTGATCAGATGAGAGACCAATGTGGTTTAACTGACCCGTTCGAACTGAATCTTCTTTTGTTGACCGCGGTTGTGGATTCGTTCCACAAGACTGTCAGTTAGATTTAAAAATTGACTTCTCATTCAGAATGAAATGGCAAGCTACTAATCGTAAAATAGCACAGTAAATCACAAATAGATTAAAGGGGTTGCGGTGATTGCACCGTCATACAACAATCATGTAACGTGATCAGATGAAAGTTTGGAAAACAAGACGGTCCCATGTTGGTAGGTTGGCTGTGAACGCTGTGGGTCTGTGAGTTGTCCTCTAGATCCGTGAGTTTTTCCTTGAGTCTGTGAGTTTTTATCTGAGCCTGTGAGTTTCCCACTGAAGCTGTGAGCTTTTTTCCTTCTGGGTCTGTGAGTTTTCCTCTGAGTTTGTGAACTTTTTTCTTCCGTCACTGCGAGTTTGCCTGTGAGTTTCTGCATTTTTTTTCTGAGTCTGTGAGTTTTTCTCTGGGTCTGTGCCATTTTTTTTTCTGTGTCTGTCGTATTTTTTTCAGGGTTTGTGAGTATTTCTCTGCGTCTGTGACATTTTATTCTATGCCTGTGAGTTTTTCTCTGGGTTTGTGACATTTTTTCTTGGTCTGAGTGTTCCTCTGAGACGGAGTTTTCTTCTGATACTGAGTTTTCCCTTTTGACTGAGTTTTCCACTGGGTCTGTGAGCTTTTGACTAATGAAGTCCGATGTATCGGCTCTCACGTTATTTCAGCCCTGAAAGGAGCTTGCATCTATCGGAATGATAGTGTAGAGAATTGTCTCTTATTCCGGTGCCAAAGTACCATCGTCATGGAATCTGTGAGACATAGTTCTTCTCCCCCTTGTAACCCCAGAAGCCAGCGTGGTGTGTTAGAGCAGTACTGGAATCTCACATCTCGGAGTGACATGTTAACTGATTCACGGCCAAACCAAACGTAGGTTTGGACCTAACATGACACACAATCAAATTAACAAGTATTATAGTGTAAATTTATGTTCATTGAACATTAAAATTGTGGAAGATACCACCAAACAAAAGAAATAACAAATGCCCATTGAACAGCGATATATCGTCCTTCTGTCCGAATGGGAGGTCACATTTAGCGATATATTATATTATGGCATTGCACCGTCATCAGCATCATTAAGTGCCCTGCCAACTGGCGTAGGCTTTCATGGCCCTCCGCAAATCTCGGTCTTTAATGTTCTGGATCAACTTTCCTGATGATATTCCTCCATGCCATCGTCTCAATCCATCCAGCATGATTTCTCTTGGCCTGCCTCTGCCTATCTTCCCCTCGATCTTTCCAGTTGTCACGATGTTTTCTAATGCCTCTTTTCTAATCACATGACTACACCAGTTAAGACGTAATCGAAGGCATGATTTAATCCACGGTACACGGATTATCTGGGCTTATGCTGATGTTGGCCATGTCTCTTCAAAATGTTTGTGGTAGCTTTGATATGAAGAGACTCCAAGCCAATGCGCTGTAAGAGATTTGTTGTGCTGCAGTATATAATTGACGTGTGTGTGATTTACTAGGCAAATCTACTTTAGTAGTTTGCTATCAGAGTCTCCCAGGGAGTCCTCGTGGCGAAGTGGTCAAGCTGTTTAACTCGGGCTCCGAAGGTTGTGGGTTCGATTCCGTGCCGCGTCCTTCGATTCACGAGTTAAATTTTTCGGAGACTCCTGTGGGTCGTTGCCAGAGCTACGGAGTTCGTGCTTTGTGCGACGCTTTCCGTGCTGCGGAATGAGACCGAGTCATATGGGATAAAACCCGGTGCAATGAAGTCGACCCTGTCGACTTTTAAGCTTTTTTTAAAGCCATCAGAGATGTAATGGTTATTACAAAGAAAAATTGTCTCCGCAACTGTAGCATCACAGTGAAAGGAGCCAATCTGGAACATGTCAACGTATTTAAGAATCAATCAATCAATCATGTGCCATGCCGGAAAGCGTGGGCGGTCATGACTCGCCATTTCACTCGATCACCAGTGTCGTGGATCAGCTCAGTGTTCCTGTCTCGTCCATGCCATGTGGCCAAGCCATCCAGGTATTTTCCTCTCGGTCTTCCTCTTGGTCTGTTCCCCTCGATCTTGCCAGTTGTCACTAAGTTCTCCAACCCATTTCTTCTCATAACATGTCCCAAAAAATTTTGACTGTCTACGTCTAATTTCTCTAATCAGTCTACGATGTTCATTTGTCTCCTGTAGTACTTAGTCATTGGTTTTTCTGTCTGTCCATGGTATTCTTTGCATTTTCCTCAGAAACCACATTTCTGCAGTCATCAGATGCTTTTCAGCTTGACTGCTCAATGTCCAAGTTTCACATCCATACAAAAGAACAGCCTCTATGTATCCCCTCAACACTCTTTTTCTCGTTTCAATTGACATCTTTTTATTGGTCAGAATGTTTTTCATCTTGCTAAAATCGCCATGGCGATTCTTGTTCTAATCTCTTCAAGGCATCTCCCATCAGATGTTATAACTGTTCCAAGATAATTGTACCGATTCACTTGTTGAAGAATATTTCCATTTACTCGTATATTACATTGTGGCACTTCTTCCTTCCTACTGACGACCATAACCTGAGTCTTTTTACAATTTAATTCTAACCCCAGTTGCTCACTGTGTACAACAACCGCATCTACTAATTGTTGCAGGTCCTGCGCATTGTCTGCAATTAATACTGTATCATCTGCATATCTAATGTTATTGATGTTTCGTCCTCCAATGCTGATTCCATTTATATCCTCTACATTTCTGAAAATATTTTCACTGTACAGGGAAAAAAGATCTGGAGACATCACACATCCCTGCCTAACACCTCTCTTAATTGGCTGATACTGTCCCACTTCATTATCAATCCTTATTGCAGCTTGTTGTTTCCAATATATGTTTTTTATAAGTCTAATGTCTTTTGTAACAGAGGTAGGGGTTTTGGTAATATTTAGGTGGGAAACGACTACAGCACGATTGAGCATCGGGGTCGAACGAGAGGAGAGATGCTCAAGTCGTGACGTGGTTTGTTGTCAAAGGGGCAGTTACCATCAAGCTAGAGAACCAGAAGGTCGCCAACTTAGATCCAGCTGTCATCTATAGTATTAAACACTTTTTATAAAGAACCAACTGAGTTCCGTCATTTGTATGAGTTCGCCTTGTTACAGAAGGTGAAATTAGTGCCAACGACCGAGGATTTGAGCCTGGTATAACGCGGAGTCTCAAAAATGCTGAAGATCTTTACTCCGTTCATGTCGGTCGCCAAGGACAGAATTGCGGTTCTAGACAAGTACTGAACATAAACAAAGCGCAGTTAGAAAAATGGCCAATAGCTTATCAGCGAGAAGTACAGCGACCAAAAGCCCGCCCAGGGGTGGTTGTCTGTAAGTCTTTTTCAAGACTTGCTGTCAAAATTTAATTGGCGTCAAGAGAAGAGTGAAAACCAGTTTGCCTACGAGCGTAATCATCATGCTGTGGAAGGTCAATCCAGTCTGAACATTTTGTCGGGTGAACAAGAATTCAAGAATTCCGTTGAAGATCAATCTCCGGTCATCATGCTGTTGAAGGTCAATCCAGCCTGAACATGGTTTGTTGCAGGTGAGCGAGAATTTTCCAATAGCTCCCTCAAATTGACCCTTGCCTCCAATTAAAGTTTCAAAGCTAAATTAAAGACTTTAAGAATTACTCGCCTACAATCAGAACTCTTCCAAAGTTCGTATAATCAAGTCAAATTAATGGAGGTGATTATGAAATATCAGGACAGCAGATAAATACCTCGTTCTTCCATTGATTGGGCCATGTTTTGTTTGAAGCAGTCAGACTATCGCTAGGCCGCTAGCTGATCCTGATCCTTTTGGGCTCTGTTACCTCTGAGTCCTTCTCAAAACGTCGATGATGTACCCCACCCGGGGCGAAGTCAGAAGCCAGAAATCTGGTCGGGACCCAACCAGGGGTTGAAGTTTTGTCGAGGCATCCTAAGAGAAGTAACTACCTGAAGAGACGAGATTCCCTGGAGGAAGAGACGAGACAGACTACCTGAACTCCGCTACCTGAACTCCGCGATTGATTGGATTTCAGCTGACGCAGACTCATAGTGACTCACTTGACGGCGAACGTAGAGGAATTTTGAGTCGAGAAGGAGGAATAGAGTAGGCAGTAAACTTATTAACCAGGTGAAATTGTTATTGAAGGTAATATTTTTTGTATTGGTTGATTATAAATGTGAAATTGTTTGAGATTGTATCACAATAATATTTCAGCATGACAGAGCAGGAATCATTGACACAGGTGCTGACGGGAGTAGGAACAGTGTTAGATAGACTAAATACAAGTATGAAACAAGAAGGTATGGCAACTGAAATTGTGAAGTTTAGTGGACAGGCCAGAGAGTTTAAGAAATGGATAACTTCCATAGAGAAATATGCGTATTTGGTATCTGCATCAGATGAAGAGAAAATGAGACTTGCATATCAGGCAGCCACAGAACCAGTTTCACAGCATATTAGAAGAAAATTAGAGGCTAGAATAGATGAGACATGGGAACAGTTTAAGGACGACCTAGCACACAAGTACGCAGAAATAACGGATCCACAACATGCGTTTTCGGTGTTGAGACAGTCTAAACAAGAGACGGGAGAGACAGTACAGTTGTTCAGCGATAGGTTGATTAACTTGGCTGAAGATGCATTCTTAGGACAGAATGTACGAGGAGAAGAGGTGGAGAGGATGTTAGTTGGGATTTTTGTAGATGGCATAAAATCCGATGGATTAAAGTTTAAGTTGATGAGAGAAAACCCTGAGAGGTTGTCACAAGCTGTAGATATTGCAGTACAAGAAGAAAATTTGAGACGTAGGTTTAGATTGAGAACAGGACGAGAAATAGGAACTAGTCGAGAAGATAGAGTTGAGGAGCCTATGGAAATAGGACAAACAAGGTTCGGATGGAATAGGAGAGGAGGTGTACAGATGTTACAAGGCAGAAATAGAGGTGAATACAATGAAAGAAGACAAATAAGGTATCCTACCAGTGAGACAGTGCGCAAAACAAATAACACAAATGTGGTCTGTTGGGTTTGTGGTCAACGCGGATACTTTTCTCGTTTTTTGTGGTAACAGGCATGTTCAGTCGAATACACAGAGTAGAACTGGCAATAGGAATGTTGAAGATAGATACAGAAATTTTACAGGTACAAGAACGCAGGGAAACGGGCGCCCCACCTATTAAATAGGACCTGTGATAGGAGGGAAAATGATAAGGTCCCAAGGTTTAAAGAATATGTTAATAACAGGTATAGTAGAACGAACAGAGAATACTGTCAACTAGATGAAGTCAAACAGTTTACGGAAAATAAAACAGATTATAGCTCTTGTATAATAGAAATAGGAAAGTATAGAATTCGTACATTAATTGATTCGGGAGCTCAGGTTAGTGTGGTAAAAGAAAGTTTTCTATACAAAATAGTGAGAAATTGTAGGATATTTAAGAGCCATAATAATCCTCACTCTGTTACGGGACAGAATTTACAAGTAATTGGGCAAACGATGATAAATTTCAGGCTAGGAGGGGTCAACGTAAGACATCTTTTTCATGTAGTGAAAGATTTAAATAGAAACATGCTGTTAGGAAGAGATTTTTTGATAAAAAATGGAGTAAGACTTTTCTTTGATTTACACAAATTAAAGTTCAAGGACGTCTATGTGGATATGGAAGAAGACATGCATATATCAGCACTAGTTAGAATTAAAATGTCCACGACGTTAAAACCACAGTCGGTTAATTTGATACAGGCAAAGGTAAAGAGAAACCCATATTATGTGGCAGGGGACACAGTCAGAGTCACTGAGTTGCAAGAGGAAGTAATTGATGAGCCTGGTTTGGAAGTTCCGGATGGAATAATAGCATTAGATAAACACTTAACATTTCCAGTAATGGTGATTAATAACACAGGTAGAGAAATTAAGTTATACAGAGGGTGTGTAGTAGCAAAACTAGAACATAACGTTAGTGATATATTGGCAACTGATAGAGTAGAAATGCCGGGAGCAAACTGTTCACAATCTTCTAGTGAAAGAGTTAATAACAGACGCGGACGCTGAAGTAGAGGAAACTCACAAATGGATGAATTGATCCATCCATGCAAAAGAAATACAGCCCAAATACATTCACTAGATAAAAAGACAAGAGAACAAGAGTTGTTGGCACAGTTAAAGGCTCCACCAGAAAATAAAAAAGTATTGGAACAACTTATAAAAGAAAACCAGGATGTGTTTGCAATTAGTGATCTAGAATTGGGAAAGACAAAAACAGTTACAATGGAAATAGATACGGGAGACCATCCACCGATTAGCTTAAAACCATATAGAACTCCCTTAAGAAATAGAGAAATTGTCGAAAAAGCAATAGAAGAAATGTTGAAAGCAGGAATAATCACAAGATCAAAATCAGAGTGGTCATCTCCGGTGGTGATTGTAGCCAAACCTGATGGTTCAAGTCGGTTCTGTTGCGACTATCGGGCGTTGAACAAAATTACTAAGAATGTGGCATACCCACTGCCGGTGATTGATTATATTTTAGGGTTGCTCAATGGCTCTACATTTTTCACGACACTGGACGCAAGATCAGGATTCTGGTGTATCCCGATGTCGAAGGACGCTCAAAAGAATAGTGCTTTCTGTACTCATATGGGTTCTTACGAATTTTTAAGAATGCCATTCGGGGTTCGAACGGCTCCGTCTCATTACATGATGTTAATAAATGAAGTACTGGAAGGCATGCAAAACTTTGCCCTGGCTTACATAGACGATATTCTTATATATACGAAAGGAGATGTAGGTGATCATTTAAAACATATAAGGTTAGTGTTCGACAGATTAAGAGTACATGACGTGAAATTAAAGCTTAGTAAGTGCGAGTTTTTAAAAACAGAAACAAAATATTTGGGATATATTATAAAGAGAGAGGGAATCAAACCAGACCAAGACAAAATAAAGGTTATTAAAGATTTACCTCCTCCAACTAACGTAAAGGAAGTGCGTGCGTTTGTAGGAACTTGTGGGTATTATCGGCGGTTCATTCCAGCGTTAATTAAATTGATAATGTTCATAGAATATGAACATTGGCTCGTGGTAAAAGGTGAGTTGACGGAAAAATAGACAAGATTGTGGATGGCAATATAAATGTTATATATACAAATGTTGGAAAATCTTATGTCAACTTGGTTTATGGAGAACAAAGATCTATAAGACGTATTTTAAAAAAAAAATTGTTGTACAAAATTTTTTTTATTGGCAAGGGAGGTAAATGTGGTTATGTGGACTATGCATTACTGTATGTAGATGTGATCATGTTGACTATTCATTCTTTATGCTTTACACTGGGTGCGCACCCCTTCTTTACTTTTTCTAACTACGTTGTTTTTGGTTGTCTTGTGTTGTGAAGGAGTGAGAGATTTTATAATGCCATGGGTACAATAACGATTATACGACCTATTATTCTTATGATATGTATGTTTGATACAGGAACTTGAGGAGACAAACAAGGATTTGGAGTATATATAGTGGATTGCTATATGCTTCGAGGAAATAAATTGGTTTATTTAAAATAAAGTAGTGTAAAGAGATTAGGGGAACTGTGAGAACTAAAAGAAAGGGAAGAAGGAGTTAGTTTAAAGGCGTAATCATATGGGGTATGATATACATGTATAAGTTTATAAAGTTGAGATTTATATCCGGTAAAGTATGAAGAGGCAGAAACGAAGAAGAAGTTTATAGTAGGTTACTAGATTAACAATATGACAGGGAGAAGGGTTAAAGGATATAATATATACTCAAATTTGAGTTGGTTTGGGGAAGATTAGAGGAAATGTGGGAGTTAAGGAAAAAGAGGAAGAGAGTTGGGAGTAAAGAATTTTTCCTTTATAGGAAAAATTCTTTAGAAAAACATAGGGAGGTGTAACAGAGGTAGGGGTTTTGGTAATATTTAGGTGGGAAACGACTACAGCACGATTGAGCATCGGGGTCGAACGAGAGGAGAGATGCTCAAGTCGTGACGTGGTTTGTTGTCAAAGGGGCAGTTACCATCAAGCTAGAGAACCAGAAGGTCGCCAACTTAGATCCAGCTGTCATCTATAGTATTAAACACTTTTTATAAAGAACCAACTGAGTTCCGTCATTTGTATGAGTTCGCCTTGTTACACTTTCCCATCAATTTGTAGATCTGCAAGCATATCCACCATGCTGACATGTCTAACGCTATCAAAAGCCTTTGTATAGTCAATAAAGCACAGATGTATATCCTTGTTTACTTCTATAGCACGTTCAATAACTGTTCGCAGCATATACACAGCATTTACTGTACCCTTTCCTTCTACAAACCCACATTGTTCTTCCCCTATTTCAGGTTGTATCTTCTTCCTCATTCTATGCATGATAATTCTTAGCAAAATCTTTGTGAATTGACTCATTATACTAATTGTTCTATGTTGATCACATTCCAAGGTTCCTGATTTCTTTGGGATTGCAATAAATATAGAGTTACATAATTCAGGAGGTATATCTCCAGTATCATATAATGTGTTCAGCAGTCTGGTGACTTGATCTATTCCAAATTCTTCTAAAGCTTTAATCATTTCTGTTGTGATGTTATCTGCACCGGGGGCCTTGCCAGCTTTCATATGCCTAAGAACATTTCGAACCTCCATCTCCAAAATTGGCGGTCCTTCATTATTAAATCTAATATCATACTGTTCGTCTCTGTTATCATCATAAAGGTGTTTCACATAATCTGTCCATACCTGTAGAATCTGGTCTTTTTCTATTATGATTTTGCCATCTTCAGTTTTTAGACACCCTGTTGATGTACTTGTTCTTTTATTAGTAAGTTCCTGAATTCGCTTGCTTTCAATTTCTAAGCACTTTTCCTCAAGCCATGCTTCTTTTGCCTCCTTACATAATGTTCTGACTTGTCTGTGAATTTCTTCATATTTGACAGAATTATTTTTGTTGAGTCTTCTTGTTTCCATGAGGTGTAAAATTTCTTCATTCATCCATTTCTTACGACCCACCTTCTTTAATTTTGGAATAGTTGTTTCTGCAGCCACATTAATTGAATTCTTCAACGTTTCCCATTGATCATCCACATCCTGGAATATATATACATATATTTAAGAATATGGGTACTTTAATAACGGCAGTAGTATATATGTACAAAAGCACGCGAATTTTTGAGGTGCACATTGCTTTTGTACCTCAAAGGGCGATAACTCCGGGTTTTTAAATTGCCACCTCAAAGGGCGATAACTCTCCGGGTTTTTTAATTTCCTCCGCAAAGGGCGATAACTCTCCGGGTTTTTAAATTTTCTCCGCAAAGGGCGATAACTCGTTTTTAATAGGCGTGGTCAGAGTAGGTGCTCTAGTGACGTTAGGTATGTGTACACCATAAAAAATACAACATTTAAAATAACAAACGACTCAAGTAAGGTATATGTTTTTTATTAAACCATGTACAAACAATACAATGCATATTAAATAAGTAATGGCATTGTCGAGATATTATCACTGTCAACCTTTCTTTTTATATACAGATAGGACAAAGATGTACGATGTTGCTGATATGTATATACAGAAGAGTCTTGGGTCTTGAAGCCTATATTGGTCCCCCCACTCGGTGTTTGGGTAGTGAGTACTTCCAAAAAAAGTGTCCTTGTTTAAATGCGTGTTGTGGTTTTTGGTCAGACCTTTGGTACTGATTTTATCATAATCTCCGACACAAATATACGTCTTACTACATAACGAGACCATCCCCTCCCCTTCGTATTCTAGTTTAAAAAGCCCGTGGGTTCTCTTTTCATATGCTTTGATGGCCACACAGTCCTGACAGGTAGTAGTTTTATGAACAGGGCAGGTTTCAGACGGGAACCACTGATTATAGACTCTGTCATATTCTTCTCGTAGGTGTGGTCTAACTACTTCAGAGAGTGAGTCGGCACTAAGGGCCAAATATAGAGAGTCAGTGTCCATTTCACAAAGCTGAAAGACGTCTTTAGAGATAAATTTGTCTAGAAAGTCATAATAAAAAGCTAACATGCGCAGCTTGGCATACTGATAAACGAAGAAACCAATCTGTAGAGGCAGATCCCAGACAGTTTTCTTCTTTAGTGTTTCTACTTCGAATAGATTAGGTGTAATACCAGTCATGCTTTTAAACCTAAGGTTATTGAGTGCTTTGGTCGTGTCTTTTCCGTGACAGTAGGAGACATCGGTATGTTTGGCTTTATTGGTTAATGTTTTGCCGTAAGCGGCATTACCTAACAACTTCATCGTGTCTGCTGTAATACTCTCAGCTGGATTTTTGTCCCCTTGGCGACGGGCATTAGACACTGTTTCCCCAAATTGTTTAAAACAACTAACTGGTCGATACTCTATTGTCTGGTAGATGTGTGTAACCACCAACCCATGGGCTAGATACCACTTTAAAAGAGGGGTGGCTAATAATATTTTCTTCCCGAAATAACTACTAATCAAAGTCCGTCGTGGGGTACTCAGTAGTTTATTTTTTATGGCGTAGTCTTTCATAAACTCCCCAATATCGTCCCTCGACACTTCTGTGTTCTTAAAAATAGGGGGCATTTCGGCAAAGGACTCTTGTAAATCAGTCGGGTCTCTATATCGCACTCCACCAACCCGAAAAATGTATCACTTTTTACAGCCTCAATGATCTGGTTTTCACTCAAAGAACCCCAAGGAAGTTGTGACGGTTCCAGCAAAAAACGATCTAATCAATACAACGCAATTATTGACAGGTTTGTCTGTTGTACTCTGTTTTATTAAACTTATCAACATGGTAAAATGTACCACGTTTGGTACCGCCCACCGACATGGCACACGATGACTGAAGAATTACTTCCCTAAACAAAACCCCATCTAATTTTATTTAAAATTAATAACTAAGCTGGTAGTGTATTGTTATGTTTTCGTTACAAACTTGAGTGAGAAGTCTTATCAACAAACATCGTTAAATTTATACAAGAGACAATATCACAATCATAGACATATTTCAAGCGAACAAAAGAAAAGAAGAAGCGACACATGATAATGATAGACCCAGAGCGGTTACCGGTATGAAACAACTAGGATTAGAACTAAAAAGACACAGATTATTAGGAAAAAGGAAGCACTACTAGTAAATTCGAAAACAAGTACAATTATCTCGGAACAGTTCTGTTGGTCAGTATGTTGTTCATCTTGCTAAAGGCTATATTCGCCGTGGCGATTCTTGTAATCTCTTCAAACCATTGCCCAAAAAACTGTTCCGAGATAATTGTACTTGTTTTCGTATTTACTTGTGGTGCTTCCTTTTTCCTAATAATCTGTGTCTTTTTAGTTCTAATCCTAGTTGTTCCCAACAAACGCATGTACTAATTGTTGCAGGTCCTGTTCCTTGTCTACAATCAAGACTGCCTATGTATTGATGTCCTTCAATGATCTTTTCATATATTTCTGGTGTACAGGGGAAAAAACATCCCTGTTTCACACCCCTTTTAATTGGCTGATAGTGCCCTATTTCATTATCAATCCATATGACAGTTTTGTTTTCTATGTTTTTTCTTCCCCCACCAATTTGTAGATTTTCAAACATATCTAATTTGCCGTACACTATCAAAAGCCTGTGATAACATTCACAACTGTTTTTTAACTTGTGTGTTAAAAGCCTTGTGTATGGGTGAGTGTGGTTACACGTTGTGTAGATGACTTTTGTGTTATTTTACATTCCTTTGAAATAGAGTAACGAAATACCATCAGCGAAAATAACGCAAGTGAAAACAAACAGACCTTGTGATCCGTGAGCCCGCCTTTTCACCCGCTCGCGTGGGCGCGCCCCGTGGGCGAATTTATATGAGAAACCAGAAAGAACCCACAAATACTATTCGGAAGATATAAAGACACAGTTTTGGGGGATAGATAATGCAGCAGATCTATAATTGTTGGACATTGTAGTAATATGGAGTGGTCTATCAAGAAAATATTAATAATGGTATCAAAAGAAAGTAAATGTTTTGTTTTACAGGACATCGCTGTCAACAGCTTTCAGCTGATTTCTAGACAAGCTTACGATCAGTAGTTTGCTTTCTGAACGATCGGCTCACATACCCGCGATCCTCACAGTGGTCACGTTACTTACGAAAGCACGGAGAAAAGCGTAACCTCTTGACCAGGGATACCAACAGTGGTGACACCGAATGTGACATAGAAATATTCTTAACCAAGTGGATAAATTACCTAGGGGCAATTATCAGATGGATGATGTACAAGAGATTAATGTACAGGACAAACAAAATTTTAGAAAATGAAAAAGTAATGTCAGAGAGTGGTAAATAGTTTTGGTGTATGACAGCGAAGCTTGTAACAAAAAATTAGAAGCAGCTGGTTTGTAAGGTGAATTTCCTGTCTGAGTAACAACTAGAAAAGAAACAACTTTCTTCGATCATGTAAGAGACGCATGAACATCGTGACAATTGTTATCTCAGTAACATACCGAGATTAGAAATTATGGTAGTGGTATGTCAGCAAAGTTGATTTCAGAACACCAAAGACAGCGGCATGAATGCCTACACCATTTGATGATGATAGTGTCAGCCAAGTTTATTTCAGAACAACAAAGACAGCGGCATGAATACCTACAACACGGAACTTGATGATCCCAGTGTCAGCCAACTTGATTTCAGAACATCAAAGACAGCTATGTCTTGTGTGGTGCCCAGGCGAAAGAAATAAACAAGTGTGGCTTTGTACAGGGTGAAAAGAAAAAATATAACCATTCGTTCACTCAAAACATGGCAAAATTTAGATTTATTCTGATGATATCAAAATTAAATCTAATTATTGTGTTAGTAAAACACTTACAAGGCGAGCCTCAGTCTGGTTGGGCTGGCGAATAAACACACCGCAGTGTTCTCCGTATTTTGTTAACGTGCGCGGTCATCCGAGAAAACTTGGCAACAAGTTCCCCGGACAAAATTCGCAACGGAACGAAATTAGCAACAAATGTGCAACATGCTGAGCTTATAATATAAATATCTCTTGCTATATTTCGCAAAACACCATCAAAATTGGTTTTTGAAATCAACAACCTCGTAATCTTTCATTTGACTATAAGTTTTAATACTTTTGAGCTGTAAAAAGTTATTTTATTACACATTTAAGGCGTCATACGAGGCGTACTTGTTCCGATTTTCCCAACATAAATAATTTTAAAAATATATAAGAATAGTTTATTATGCTATATTACCTTTTAAAATACTTACACCTTGATATTATTAAATATTACAAGGTTCCTTTTTCTTATGTTTGAATCATTTTGTCTAAATCTGATTTTTTCGAAAGCGGGCATAGCACAGTTTTACATATAAATTATGTTACTTTTTATACATCTGAAGACCATACTTTATTGGTGTTTAAACATAATGAGGGAGTAATTTATATATTTGTCTAATATGTTTATAAATGTCTGTTATAGAAATATGTTTTGTCTATCGCTGTAATTCTTTTGTTTACCATCTCCGACATCAGTCACAGTTGCAAGGTTGCTGTTGTATCTTTGCTTTGTAAGATCAGTGTAACCAGAAGTAATAGCTTAGTTGATAGCGCACTTGACTCGTGTACGAGGGAAGGTGGTTCAATCCTCAAAGTGTGAATTTTTTTAATTTTTTTTTAAATTCTTTTGCACGCTTTAAACCGCTGTTCATCAAAATACCGTACCGTTGTCTAGTATTTTTCTTTTTTGGTATCTCTTTCGTTTACGGACAAGTAAGAAGATAGACACTTTGTAACGCCGAAAAAAAAAGAATACACTGTGTTTCATACCGGTAACCGCTCTGGGTCTATCATTATCATGTGTCGCTTCTTCTTTTCTTTTGTTCGCTTGAATTATGTCTTACATTGGCTTACATTGGCACTTTTCCGTCTTGACAGACGATAGTTTGGTACATTGTGCTTCAAAAAGGCTTAATAACTGTCATATGGCAATAACTACGATCCATGGCGGTGGCGAGTGTGGCTGGTAAAGCCATCTCTTGCTGCAAATGTTTGCCCACAGTAGGTGCATGTGAAAACATGGTCATTTCCACCATTTTGCACCATCTTACGTCTCTCACGCTCTGTGTGTGCTTTATTTGCAATCATTTTCTCCTTTGTCTTTATTCCATTTCTGATAGTTGCCTTCCATGCAACACGTTCAGCGGCGACGTGCTCCCATTGTGCATTATCAATGCCTGTATCAATCATGTCCCGCTTACACACATCTTTGTATCGTAGTAGAGGCCGACCCTGAGATCTCCTACCCGTCTGTAATTCACCAAAAAAGATGTCCTTTGGTATTCTACCATCATCCATCCTCCTAACATGTCCTATCCATCTAAGTCTACGAAGACTGAGCATGGAATACACCGTCACACAACCTGATCTTTCCAATACTTCAGTATTTGTGATTTTGTCTTGCCACTTAATACCAAGTATTCTTCGCAGACACCGCATATGAAAGCTGTTTAAAAGTTTCTCTTGGCGTGAGTAAGTTGTCCAGGTTTCACTGCCATAAAGAAGAGTACTAAGGACACAGGCTTGGTAGACGAGGACTTTTGTTTTGGCAGTAAGATTCCTGTTCTCCCAGACTCTTTTTGCTAACATGTTCATTGTTGTTGCTGCCTTGCCAATCCTGATGTTGATTTCCTGATCGAGGGATAATTTGCTATTTATCTCTGATCCAAGATATGTAAAATGGTCTACTATCTCCAGTTCGGCGTCTTCAATAAAGATTGATGGTACACCATGTGCACCTTGTGACATAATCTGTGTCTTCTTTTTGTTAATTGTTAAACCAAATTCAGAACAAGCATTGGAGAATGCAGATAGTAGATGTTGTAATTCTTCCTCAGAGTGGGTCGTAATCGCAGCATCATCCGCAAAAAGCAACTCTCTGATTAGTACCCTGCTAATTGTGGTCTTGGCCATCAATCTCTGAGCATTATAGAGGCCACCATCTGAGCGTGAGTGAATGTATATACCGTCATCCTGATCACGAAAGGCATATTTCAGTAGAAGTGAAAAGTATATCCCAAAGAGGGTGGGGGCTAGTACACAACCTTGCTTAACTCCACTCTTGATTTCAAACTCTTCTGAAGTTGAGCCATCAAACTTGATTATACCCTTCATGCCTGTGTGGAACGATTCCACAATCGACAGAAGAGTTGGTGGACAGCCAATCTTCTTTAGTGCTTTGAACAGACCCTCACGACTGACCAAATCGAATGCCTTTGTGAGGTCGATGAAGGCAATAAACAGTGGCTGATTTTGTTCCCGGCATTTTTCTTGCATCTGTCGCAATGAGAATATCATATCAATGGTAGACCGGTTCTGACGGAAGCCGCACTGTGATTCGGGGTAGACTTGATCTCCCAGGACTTGAAGTCTGCGCAGGACAATTCTGGCAAATACTTTCCCAACAATACACAGAAGTGAGATGCCCCTATAGTTGTTGCAGTCGCTCCGATCTCCCTTGTTCTTGTACAGCGTTATGATGTTTGAATCTTTGAAATCCTGTGGGACTTGTCCTTCTCGCCAGCATAGCTCTATTAGCTGGTGGATCTGTAGAGCGAGGGTGTCTTGCCCACTCCTGATCACCTCTATTGGAATCCCATCCTTACTTGGAGCCTTGCCAGATGCAAGCTCATTTATAGCATACTTAACTTCTGTTATAGTGGGAAGTGCGTCCAGGTGGTCAAGAGTTGGCAGGGCGTTGAGGGCATCATCCGCCAGCTTGGTCTCACTTGAGTAAAGCTCCAAATAGTGCTCGACCCATCTATCCATCTGCTGTTTCTTATCAGTGATGATTTCTCCAGTCAAGGTTTTCAGCGGTGCACTTCTTTTGATCATTGGACCACAGGCTTTCTTTATCCCTTCATACATGCTTCTGATGTTTCCCTTATCACTTGCGGTTTGAATGGACTCACATAACTTGATCAAATAGTCATTCGCACACTGCCTGGCAGCCTTTTGTACATCCTTCCTCGCTTGCTTCAGCTCACTCAGAGTGTTACGCGTTGGTCTTTCCTTGTTTCTTAAGAGAGCTATCTTCTTTTTATCAATCAAGGGCTGCATTATCTGGCTGTTTGCCGCAAACCAGTCCTGCCTCTTATGATCCACAGTGCCGTAAACCCCTACCGCTGTTTTATAAATAGTTTCCTTAAGTTTACTCCATTTATCATTTACTATACAATTTTCTGATGTATCATTGAAAGCGTCCTCAAGTTGCTGTTGAAATTCAAAGCACTTTCCAGGATCGTGAGTGTTAATAATACTAATCCTGGGGCTAGACTTGTGTTTAGCTGTGTAGATTCTCTTTGGTCTCAGTCTAACCATTGCAACAACCAAAGAATGATCTGTATCACAGTCAGCACTGTGGTAGCTTCGAGTTAATGATGTATGGTTCAGATGTTGTCTCCGTGTGATAATGAAGTCCAGCTGATGCCAATGGCCGGATCTTGGATGTTTCCATGTGACCTTATGCATCTCTTTTGTTTTAAAAAAGGAGTTTGTAATACATAGGTCATTTCTAGTGCAATGCTCCAGCAGCCTTTGCCCATTATCATTCATGCGACCGATGTTGTATTTTCCAAGGCACACTGGCCATGAACTCGAGTCCTTGCCCACACGAGCATTGAAATCACCGAGCATATAAATGTAGTCGGATTTTGGAACTACCTTGATCGCAGAGTCTAGCTGCTCATAGAACGTATCTTTCACATCATCAGAGGAAGTGAGTGTCGGTGCATATGCAGTGAGAATGGTGGCAAATCCACAAGAGGTTGCCAAGCGCAGTGATAATAATCTTTCATTACCTCCAGCTGGGATATCAATCATTCCCAGTAGCGAATTTTTCACTGCAAAGCCCACACCGTGTTGCCTTTTTTCTGCCTGCCCTCTTCCCTTCCAAAAAAAGGTGTAATTGTTTTCCCTGAGTGACCCTTCCTCAGCGAGGCGAGTCTCCTGCAGGCCAGCAATATCAATGTTAAGACGATTGAGTTCAGCATCAATCACAGCCGTTTTTCTCACATCGTCAATATTTGTCAAGTCAGTGGAAAATCCTGGACACATGGTTCTCACGTTCCAGGTTGCAAGCCGTAGCTTGAGGTTTCTTTTATTCTTTTTATTAGTACCCGGTGCATTGGTTTTACAGCCTGCGATTCAGATTTTGTCCTAGCCCCAAGCACCCATTGAAGCAGGCAGGCTGTGGCGGATCAGCACCCAATTGGCCGGGGGCTGCCCAGCTTGAGGCGGGCGGTAGCTGATCAATGACACCTGTAGGTGTCTCCCACCGTCAGAGGCAACGCGTGGCGCCCCATGTCTACGCCAACTGACAAGGACTTATAACCCGTAACAGTTGCCTCTCACTTTGATTCCGAGACCGGTTAAGACCAGGGATGGAGTTATTGCCTCTCCATAGCACAAAGCCTGGGCTAAAATAAAGAAACCATGTGTTGCCCATGCAGCATGATCCCTCTCTCGGCCTGCCTAGTTCACTCCAGAGGAAAGTTAACACCTATACATCTGGAACAAGACAAGCTGCAGAAGCTGCCGGATCAGCAAAGCAATGCTCTAACTGTCCGCATGTCGGAGCTTCGATCCTAGACCAGCTGCCAACCAAGGCTTAGGGCCTGGTCTGCCCTGCCATGACTTATTTTGACTTTGGGTTGAATTTCCTCGCACCAGGATAAGGCTAGTACCCTCCCAATCGCGCTCTTCCGCCCGAAGCCGTTGGCACAATGTGGGGTGTCGTGTTTGGTAAGCGCCGCCCAACATTCGGCGCTGACAGAAAGCAGGTAGTACCGTCTACTGTCATACGGTAGCTCAGTCATATCTGACTAGACCTGACTCTCCTAGAAATATGTCTATGATTGTGATATTGTCTCTTGTATAAATTTAACGATGTTTGTTGATGAGACTTCTCACTCAAGTTTGTAACGAAAACAACAATACACTACCAGCTTAGTTATTAATTTTAAATAAAATTAGATGGGGTTTTTGTGTAGGGAAGTAATTCTTCAGTCATCGTGTGCCATGTCGGTGGGCGTGACCAAACGTGGTACATTTTACCATGTTGATAAGTTTAATAAAACAGAGTACAACAGACAAACCTGTCAATAATTGCGTTGTATTGATTAGATCGTTTCTTGCGGGAACCGTCACAACTTCCTTGGGGTTCTTTGAGTGAAAACCAGATCATTGAGGCTGTAAAAAGTGATACATTTTTCGGGTTGGTGGAGTGTGATATAGAGACCCGACTGATTTACAAGAGTTTTTTGCCGAAATGCCCCCTATTTTTAAGAACACAGAAGTGTCGAGGGACGATATTGGGGAGTTTATGAAAGACTACGCCATAAAAAATAAACTACTGAGTACCCCACGACGGACTTTGATTAGTAGTTATTTCGGGAAGAAAATATTATTAGCCACCCCTCTTTTAAAGTGGTATCTAGCCAATGGGTTGGTGGTTACACACATCTACCAGACAATAGAGTATCGACCAGTTAGTTGTTTTAAACAATTTGGGGAAACAGTGTCTAATGCCCGTCGCCAAGGGGACACAAATCCAGCTGAGAGTATTACAGCAGACACGATGAAGTTGTTAGGTAATGCCGCTTACGGCACAACATTAACCAATAAAGCCAAACATACCGATGTCTCCTACTGTCACGGAAAAGACACGACCAAAGCACTCAATAACCTTAGGTTTAAAAGCATGACTGGTATTACAGCTGATCTATTCGAAGTAGAAACACTAAAGAAGAAAACTGTCTAGGATCTGCCTCTACAGATTGGTTTCTTCGTTTATCAGTATGCCAAGCTGCGCATGTTAGCTTTTTATTATGACTTTCTAGACAAATTTATCTCTAAAGACGACTTTCAGCTTTGTGAAATGGACACTGACTCTCTATATTTGGCCCTTAGTGCCGACTCACTCTCTGAAGTAGTTAGACCACACCTACGAGAAGAATATGACAGAGTCTATAATCAGTGGTTCCCGTCTGAAACCTGCCCTGTTCATAAAACTACTACCTGTCAGGACTGTGTGGCTATCAAAGCCTATGAAAAGAGAACCCACGGGCTTTTTAAACTAGAATACGAAGGGGAGGGGATGGTCTCGTTATGTAGTAAGACGTATATTTGTGTCGGAGATTATGATAAAATCAGTACCAAAGGTCTGACCAAAAACCACAACACGCATTTAAACAAGGACACTTTTTTGGAAGTACTCACTACCCAAACACCGAGTGGGGGGACCAACCCAAAACTCTTCTGTATATACATATCAGCAACATCGTACATCTTTGTCCTATCTGTATATAAAAAGAAAGGTTGACAGTGATAATATCTCGACTATGCCATTACTTATTTAATATGCATTGTATTGTTTGTACATGGTTTAATAAAAAAACATATACCTTACTTGAGTCGTTTGTTATTTTAAATGTTGTATTTTTTATGGTGTACACATACCTAACGTCACTAGAGTACCTACTCTGACCACGCCTATTAAAAAACGAGTTATCGCCCTTTGCGGATGAAATTTAAAAACCCGGAGAGTTATCACCCTTTGCGGAGAAAATTTAAAAACCCGGAGAGTTATCGCCCTTTGAGGTGGCAATTAAAAACCCCGGAGTTATCGCCCTTTGAGGTGCAGATGCAATGTGCACCTCAAAAATTCGCGTGCTTTTGTACATATATACTACTAACGGCATATGGCAGGTCGGCATGGCCGAATGGGTAAGAACGCGTGTTCTTAAACATCCGTTGCGCTGATGCCGAGGTAAGCGATTCAACCCCTATACCGGACAGCTGGACTAGAATGTTGACCTGTCGTCCTTAACTTTGGGATGTAAATTACAAGTACCTCTGAAGTCAGAGTGGGTTCGCCTGATGGCGAGGGACACTGGTAATAGTGTGTATGGACTATGCTTGAGTTCAAAGAGAACGATCGCAAAAAAAAAATAATAATAACGGCAGATGGAAGATGCAGTACCGGATGTTACATGCAGATTAGAGCAAGCAAAGGTAGTGTTTCATAAGATGAAGAATATTCTCTGCAATTTGTCTTTGTCAATCCATGAAAAGCGTTCTAAAGAGGTATATTGAGCAAATCATGATGTACAGAAGCGAATCATGGACATTTAGCAGACAAGTGAGGAATTATGTGCAGCTAGATAGATTGGGTTTATAGAAGAATGATGAGAAGACCGTGGAAGTATGAACAGGACAAGGAAGATATCCTGGAAGAAGTTAATTCCGAAAGAGAATGAATTGGTTACTCCATCACAAGTAGACATCCACATTCTTTGGGCAAGTCATGAGAAGAAGAAAGCTGGAGTATGTCACCACAACGGAACGGTTGCAGGAAAACGGAGACGGGGGAAGGTCAAGAGAGATGATACTGGACAGCCTGACACCAAGGCATGGAGGAACTTCGGTATTAGAAATGATTGGTGACACAAGAGACAGAAGACCTTGGACAGACATGATCACTAACGCCACATGGCATGGATTTTAAGAATAATACGTTTGTCATTGCTTATTGACCGGGAAGTCAACATTTAAGTCAGACTACATTGTGATTACACACAATATATATATATATATATATATATATATATATATATATATATATATATATATATATATATATATATATATATATATATATATATATATGTATATATATATATATATATATATATATATATATATATAGCAATGTATAATTGACTGATTCACTCACTAACTAACTGACTGACTGACTGACTAACTGACTAACTACCTAACTAGCTAACTGACTGACTGACTGACTGACTAACTGACTAACTGACTAACTAACTAACTGACTAACTGACTACCTAACTAACTAACTAACTGACTGACTGACTGACTGACTGACTAAGTAACTGACTGACTAACCACCTAACTAGCTAACTATCTGACTGACTGACTGACTAACTGACTGACTGACTGACTAACTGACTGACTGACTGACTAACTGACTAACTGACTAACTGACTGACTAACTACCTAACTAACTAACTAACTGACTGACTGACTGACTAAATGACTGACTAACTACCTAACTAACTAACTGACTGACTGACTGACTGACTAACTGACTGACTAACTGACTGACTAACTACCTAACTAACTAACTAACTAACTGACTGACTGACTGACTAACTGACTGACTGACTGACTGTCTAACTGACTAACTGACTGACTAACTACCTAACTAACTAACTAACTGACTGACTGACTGACTGAATAACTGACTGACTAACTACCTAACTAGCTTACTGACTGACTGACTAACTGACTGACTAACTGACTAACTGACTGACTACCTAACTAGCTAACTGACTGACTAACTAACTGACTGACTAACTGACTAACTGACTGACTAACTACCTAACTAACTAACTGACTGACTGACTGACTAACTGACTGACTGACTGACTGACTGACTAACTGACTAACTGACTGACTAACTACCTAACTAACTAACTAACTAACTGACTGACTGACTAACTGACTGACTAACTACCTAACTAGCTAACTGACTGACTGACTAACTGACTGACTAATTAACAGACTGACTGAATGACTAACTGATTAGCTAACTGACTAACTGGCTGATTGACTGATTGACTGTCTGACTGACTGGCTAACTAACCAACTGGCTGACTGACTTGCTGACTAACTATCTAACTAGCTAACTGACTGACTGACTAACAGACTGACTAAATGACTAACTAACTAGCTAACTGACTAACTGACTTACTGATTGACTGACTGACTAACTAACTAACTAACTAACCAACTGGCTGACTGCCTGGCTGACTGACTGAATAGATAACTAAATAATTAACTGATTGAATAGATAACTAACTAACTAACTGATTGACCGACTGACTGACTGACTGACTGACTGACTGATGGACTAACTTACTGACTAAATAACTGACTGACTAACTAATTACCTAACTGACTAACTACCTAACTAACTTATTGATTAACTATCTGTATGAAAAACGGACTGCTGGACTCACTGACTAACTAACCGGCTGACCGACTGACTGACTAACTGACTTATTGACTCACTAACTGACTTACTGACTAACTAACAAACTGACTAACTGACTGATTGACTGACTAAATAACTAACTGACAGACTAACTAACTGATTGACAGACTGACTGATTGACTGACTGACTGATTATATACTGACTCATTGATTAACTTTCTGACTAACTAACTTCCATGCACGATTTAAAATATATTTACATGTATGCATGTTTATCGACATACATTTTCATCAATGTTAAAGACTTGTGTTTATGTGAGTGTGTATTTGCTATGCAACCTGTGAATATATATTTATATGGTTTGTTGGAATTACTGTTCGTTTTTATTTACGTCAGTGTTGAATGCTCGTAACCTAATGGAGTAAAGATATAGAGCAGCAGACAGACAAATGTATTGCGAGGCAATGGTTCTCTCATTATAAAGGACCCCGGGAAACGAATTTCAGACAACACTGGCAACTAAGGTGAAATAAATCCAGAGACGTTTGATAAATTGTGGCCAGTGGTTGTAAACATATCAACATACTCCGCAGGGAGTACGGAAGCTAATGTACAATAATCAACGTCTCAATCTTGTTATCCATATGTGTTTAATGTTTTCTGTGTCCATATGTTGTTGGAACCATATATGTATGTTAAGGTTGCTTTTGCTTCATTCAATACAGATGGCCGTGTGATGTCTATTCTACACATATGTTAATAGTTTTATTAACACACACACACACACACACACACACACACACACACACATACACACACACACACACATATATATATATATATATATATATATATATATATATATATATATATATATATATATATATATCATCAAGTGCCCTGCCAGCTGGCGTAGGCGTTCATGGCTTTTCACAGATCCAGTGGAGGTTTAGAATTCTTCTAAGACATTTGTTCTCAAAATTGTCTAATTTTTTAATCTAACTCTACCGTTGATTTCACATCCATACGTTAGCACTGGAATCACACGAGTTGAAGATTTTAAGTTTCGTGTGTTTGCTGAGTGTCTTTGACTTCCAGAAGTTTGACAGTTTATTGAAGACACCAGATGCCAGCGCGATTCTAGATGATATTTCTAGTGTTAAGTCCCTTGTAGATGTCATTTTGCTTCCTAGGTATGTGAAGCTGTTGACATTTTCAAGAACGTAGTTGTTTAATTTGATGTCGTCTGAACTGTTGGTAAGATCAATAGTTTTTGTTTTGGCGGTGTTAATTTTGAGACCATTTTGTCGTGAAACATTTTGGAGATGGTACAAATTACAACTTATTAATTACTTTATACAAATGATAAGACATTTTTACACGCACACGCATGCACACACACACACACACATACACACACACACACACACACACACACACACACACACACGGCACCTTGCTGTCTTGAATATTACATTCTGCTTCAAAAAGGCACTACACCTCTCCATAGCACAAAGCAGGGGGATCAACTGTACACACCATATGTTGCTCATGTAGCATGATCCCTCTCTTGGGCTCCTAAGTTTACCCCAAAGGAAAGATAACACCAATACATCTGGAACAAGACATCCTGCAGAAGCTGCAGGTTCAGCAATGCAGTGCTCTAACTGTCCGCCTGTCGGAGCTTCCATCCTAGATCAGTTGCCTACCAAGGCTGCCTTGCCATAACATTTAGTCTTTAGGCTGCATTCCTCGCACAAGGATAATGCCTGTACCTTCCCAATTACGTTCCTCCGCCCAAAGCCGTTATTGAAATATGGGGTGTCGGATTTCGAAAGCGCCGCCCAACATTCGGCGCTAACAGAAAGCAGCGAATGAATCACCGAAAATGGAGAAGTAGATTGTGAGCTTTATTAGAGCAAGAAACAAAATGGACGTTGCGGCCAAAGCCTTCTTGTTAACAGAAAGCAAGCATTACCGTGTACTGTCATACGGTAGCTCAGTAATATCTGACACTGAGCTGACTTTACCATATACGTGATAACCCATTTTAAAAACTGTAGTCAAAACATATGGCACCCATTATGCACTTTATAGTCTATACTCGAATTAACCCATTCTTTATCTACACATATCATCATCATCAAGTGCCCTGTCAGCTGGCGTAGGCCTTCATGGCTCTCCACAGATTTCGGTCTTTGGTGATCTGGATCAACTCTGCTGATGGTATGCCTCCATGCCACTGTCTCAATCCGTCCAGCATCATTTCTCTTGGTCTGCCTCTGGCTCTCTTCCCCTCGATCTTTCCAGTTGTCACGATGTTCTCCAATGCCTCTCTTTTCATCACATGACCAAAGAAAGCTGTTTGTCTTTTTCTTATTGTTGTATATAATGTTCTAGTTTCATTAGCCTGTCTCAGGCAGTCGTTGTTAGGTACTATTGCAGTCCAAGGAAATCGCAACATTCGTCTCAGGAACCACATCTCTGTTGCTTCTAATTTCTTTTTAATTTCTTCATTTACATTCCAAGATTCACTGCCATACAGCAAAACTGGTTCTACATAGCATTTCAGCACTCTCTTTCTTACATTCAGTGACATTGACTTATTGCATAAGATACTCTTCATTTTCTGAAATGTGGCTTTTGCTTGCCCTATTCTGCTCTTAATCTCTGTTGTACATCTTCCATCTGATGTTATAAATGCCCTTAGGTATTTAAAATTATTTACTTGGTTAAGAATTTTCCCTTCTATTTCTATATCTCATTTTGGTGTCACAATTTTCTTTGAAATCACCATTGTTACTGTTTTCTTGATATTCAAGGATAGTCCTTTCCTTGCACTCTCTTACTACAATATCCAGCAATTGTTGTAGGTCTGTTGAATTATCTGCCACCAATACTGTATCATCTGCATAACGTATAGTATTTATATTATAACCTCCAACAAGTATTCCTGGCATCTCTTTGATCTATCTCATTATTACTTCGCTATACAGGGAGAAGAGATCTGGTGACAAGACACACCCCTGTCGTACTCCTAGCTTTATGTGTTCGTAACTACCCTCTATATTTCCCTTTTTATTGCTGCTACTTGGTTACAGTAAATATTCTTTATTATTCTTAAATCTCTCCCATCAATGTTGATATCTTCCAACATTTTAATCAGCTCATCATTTTTTACTTTCTCAAATGCCTTAGTATAATCTATGAAGCATAAATATGTCTTTCTGTTTCTCTATTGACCTTCCTATTAGTTTCCGTAATGTATATATTGCATTGCTTGTGCCCTTTCCCTCCACAAATGTATACTGTTCTTCTATATCTACACATATAACAATACAAAACGCTAACAGTTAGGTTTGGGGTGACTCCTGCGTGAAAGTGAGAGATAATGAGCACATACACAATGTAACTACCTTATATGTATATATGAGTGTTTCTGTGTGTGTTGTGCGTGTGACATCCCATAGTGTTACTCTATAGTCAATACATATGGCTGTCTACTCTATTCTTCTCGTTTATAACAAAGTCCATGAATGGGGGTTCTAAAATGACACGAGTAAACGTTGAAACAATTCCCAATTTCCTTGTGTTTTGTAGAAGGATAACATTTTAATTTTTATTCACGTCTGCACTTTTTAAAAATGGCCGCCTTGTTGCTTAGAAAAGCACTTTCCTGCCGGAATGTAATCTGCTTCACTGAGGGTAGCAGCAGCTGTATGAATTTTGCCCCATTCTGATCAATGAATGGACACACAAAACCACCTTCTAACGACGTCTGTCTGATGTAACTAAATTCAGATTTACATATCAAATTCAATTTCCGCCAGTTTCAGAAAGAGGTTGTTGAGGATGGTGTCACGTGTTTCCCAGATGCATTATGGGAGTTGCGAAACTATCTCTTATCCTCTGTTCGGAGCACAAGCTAGTTAAGCTTGGGATATATATTTGCTTAATTTTCTCTCCGGAAATCCTAGTTTTGTCATATTGTTTATTATGTTTCTTTTGGCTTCTACATTAGCGGATAACCCATATCTTGATTGCAAAGGATACAGCAGTATGCAAAATTAATCAACAAAGTGCAGTCTCCACAATGGAGATTTCAATACAATAGATCTCCAAAACTGCCTGTCTCTAGCCTTGATTATACATTCTGTCAGACTGTTGTTCGTACACCTCTTGGTGTTATCTTGACATTAGAATCGCTGGATACCTCTTACTCGCTTGCCTTCAGTGTGGATTTTATAAGAGTGTTGTGACTTTTAACGTGGCCGAAATAGTTCACTTGCCTGTGGTGTTTATTTTTAATATTTTTTTTTTTAATTTATTTATTTAACTTTCCTTTCATTCCCAGTTTTTCTAGAACCTCTGTATTTGACTGATTCTGTATCCATGAAATACGACACACTCTTCTGTATATCCACATGCCCAGGGCCTCTATTCGACTTTATAATTGCTTATTTATTAAATGAAACAATAATTTATTCTAAATCCTATGAACATATGACTGACATCTGACCGTCTGGACAGGCGTTATGGAGTTATACCTCTTCATACCACGAAGTCTGGGCTTAAATTAGAGACGATGTGTCCTCTCTCGGCCTGCCTATTTTACTTGAGAGAAATGGTAACACAAATATATCTGGAACAAGTCAAGCTGCAGAAGCTGCAGGATCAACAAAGCAATGCTCTAAGTCGCAGCTTGGATCCTAGACCAGTTGCCGACCAATGATTAGGGTCTACTCATTCATGACATTTAGTCCTTAGATAGCATTTCCTCGCACTAGGATAAACCAAGAAGACGGTGGAGAGATAATACATGTACAGACCTACAAGCACTTGGAATCAACGACTGGCAAGAGAAGGTCCACCAGAGAGACGAATGGAGACGGATTGTATTTGCAGCAAAGAACCTCAATGGCTCGGAACGCTGAAGAAGAAGAAGAAGGATAAACCTTGTACCCTCCAAATCGGACTCCTCCGCCCGTAGCCGTTAACACAATATGGGGTTTCGAGTTTGGGTTACACGCCCAACACCCGACGCTAACAGAAAGCAGTTAGTGCCGTTAACTTTTACATCATAGCTTAGTCTGACTAAAACATGACATTTAGTCTTCAGTGTTCATTTTCTCGCACTAGGGCGAGGCTTGTAGCCGAGAGCAAATAATTTCATTATATATATTACCGGTCATTCGTATCTAACGTTTAGTGCGTTACGCTGACAACGGTGTAGGAGCAATCACACGAGGGTTCAATTCTAGCTCTCAACATTCGCTAATGGAAGGAAACACTGGCCACCTGTTCCTCCTTTTACTCAGACTTGTGAAATGTGAGAAACCTATTCTAACGTTTCACGTACCCACAGCATATTCTTGCTACAGAACACACACACACACACACACACACACACACACACACACACACACACACGCACGCACGCACGCACGCACACATGCACACACACCACACACACATATCAGAAAATGTTATTTGTTTGTTTGTTTGTTTGTTTTGCATATAGGGATTCGTAATGAAAAAAGTGCTATATAAATATGTTGATGAGCTGCCTACTTTCTTTGCTCTTTGCGATATCAAACTTTGCATATATTTATAACGCGCCAAATTTGAGTGGTGTGTGTATTTTATTCAGTGACTTACGATGAAGATGTATCTGTCGTATTTATTTATTCGACCAAGAGGTTAACGACTTTCTCCTTAATTCCGATTATCCACGTAAGGGAACACAGCTGCGCGATATTCTGAAGGTGCGTCGCGTGGGTTACTTACAGGGGTATGTGAGCCGGTCGCTCAGAAAGCAATGGCAAACTACTGAGCGTAATCTTGCCAAGACATCAACAACAGCCGTAAAATGCTGGTGTTGACAGCCATGTCCTGTATATAGGATATGCGAAACAAAAATGTATTTATTCAGTTACCGACGACCACGATTAATCTGTTGTGTGTATTTAGTCAGTTACCATCGATCAAGGTTCATCTGTTGTATTTATTTATTAAGTTATCAATGATCAAGATTCATCAATTTTATGTATTTATTCAGTTATGATCAAGATTCATCTTTTGTATGTATTAACTCGGTTATCAATGATCAAGATTCATCAGTTCCAATCCAATCCAATTTTTGGTACGAATACCCCCTTTCAGCCTTCGAGTTTTCGACTTAGCTATATTGGTGCAGCTTGTAGATTGTTTTTCGTACATTGGGCTGCTTGTTGTCAGCTTCCCGGCTTCTGATGGGTTGATTGCGTTCATTCCTTTCTCGTTAGTTTTTTCATGTCTGGACAGAGTCGCTCACTTGTTGAGGGTTGGAGTTGTTGTGTGCCCACCCCGTCATATGGTGCTGTTTCCTTCAGGAGGCTTTACCAGTTGTCGTGTCTCCTGGTGTTCCACCTATTTCCTCGTCTTGGTATATCTTCGTATCGTCTGGGTCTTCTCTGATACCTTGTTTCGAGGACGGGTTGGCCATTCGGTCCAGGAGGTGACCAGCATCTTCTAAATCTGCTGCACTCTAGTTCTTCGTCGCTATCGTTCTGGTTTTTTGCCTCCACTTCGATTTCTTCTTGTGTTGCTTCTTCCTCTGCCTGGGCATTTGCATCTCCTGGTTCAAGTGTTTCAGACGTGGATATGAGCTGTTCCGTTATTTCTCTTTCTTCTTGTATCTGTTTTAGAGTTTCTTCTGTCTTTTCTCTCTCGTCTTGGATTTTTGCTAGAGTTTCGTCTGTTTCAGCCTTTATAGCAGCCACCCGAGCGACGTCCTGTTCGATTTTCTGCTGTACTTGCTTTAGTTCGTTCAGGATGCGCTGAATGGCCGTTATCTGAGTCTCTTGCGTCTTGTCTTTTTCTTCCTCCATGTTGTTGAACTTTGATCGAAGGTCCTTCAGTTGGCCTTCAAGTTGCGCTTTGTCGCTTTTTGTGAGTCGATTGGTGGCCTCGTACTGCCTCTTAGCCTCTTTATAGGGCAGGTTAGTTTTGATGGCGATCTTCATAGCTTCCTTGCTGTCTTGGTGGCAGGGGCAGCCGAGGTAGCTGGCGCCGTGGTGGTCGAGGCAGTTGGCGCATTTTCTGTTATTGTTAGGCCTCCTGAAGTCCGAGTCGTTCTTTGCATGCTGGCACTGACTGTATGGATGAGGTCCAGAGCAGTATCTGCAAACCTCAACCTCACTCTTACAGAAACATCTGGCACTTAGAGCACTGCAGCACTCTCGGTATTTAGTGCTCAGGAACTTGGTCTCTCTTGTCCCATCTGATGAAATGAGGGATCGCTCGGTCCTCCGATGTTACAATGACGACTGTGGAAGGGATATTATTCTTTCTGATGATACTCTCAGCACTGGTGAGTTTCTTGTTCTCCTTCGTCAGCATCTCCCTGATCTGGTCGTTCGTGAGATTGGTCTTGACTCGTTTAATGACCTATCATTTACTTGTGCAGTGCCGGGTGGCTTCCAATAAGATGCCGTGGTGACGCTTGATGTCGGCCATCTCTTCTTGTTCTATTTTCTGCATAAGTGCTGTGGTCTTTGGGTTTTTATTGATGGAGACCACTACCCCATGAGGTGTCTTGCGTAGCTGGTAGATACTGTTTCTTCCCAGCTTGATTTCCAACAGACTGATTATCTTGTCTGTTGGTAGAACCGACAATTTGGCTTCTTCCCCGCTTGTCTGTTTTAGCAGTAATTTGCAGCCGGTGAAGTCCTCAGTTGTTATAGTTTCCTCCGATGTTGAGGTCTTTGGTAAAATGGGCTGTTTCTTCTTGGTGCTCTTGAAAACTTTACGGCTGCTGATGGCTTCAGTTGAAGTTGTAGTCTCTGGCGTCGGAACAGCGACAGGAGCGGCTCCATTTGATGTAGAAGTTGTAGTTTCTTTTAGTGTTTCTTGAAGTTCTGGCGTTGGAGCTGCGGCTCGCAGACACGTTTTCTTCATCAGTTCATCAATCTTCATCAATTCATCAGTTGTATGTATTTATTCAGTTATCAGTGATCAAGATCCCTCATTTGTATGCATTTATTCAGTTACCAATGATCAAGATTAATCTGTTGTATATATGTATTCAGTTATCAACGATCAAGACTCTCGTGTTGCATTTATTTATTCAGCTAAATCGATACATATTCTTGTGTTATATGTATTTATTCAGTTACCAACAATCACTATTTCTACGTTATATTTATGTATTCAGTAAGAAACGATCAAGATACTTTTTTGTATGTATATATTCAGTTACCAAAGATCAATATTTCTACTTTGTTTTCACTTATTCAGTTTCCCCGCGGTCAAGACGCTCTTCTCAACAAAGTAAGTGCAACTATGTGGTGTCAAACGATTTCTGGAGCCGGACCAAGTGTGTGTGTGTGTGTGTATGTGTGCGCGCGCGCGTGAGTGTGTGTGTGTCAATACGGGCCGGACTTTTGAGGTATTATCTATCTTGACAGGATCCACGTTAGCGCAGTGGATTGCAAGCTTGCCACATGGCCTGGTGTTTATGTGTTCAATTCCCCCTTCAGTCGAAGATAGTTTTTGTATAAAGGTCTAGGCTTTAAGGTCGTAAATCTTAGAAGCAAAGGCCCCTATGATATGTCTTACGGTGTATTAGAAACATGGCGCTTGACCCATATTTATATTATCCATTCGGCACTCGGTGGGTGATGAGGTCAGCGGTACGCTGCTTTTACTTTAGAAGACATGTCCTGGTGTCCAGTTTATGTTGTGTCGACTTGGGAGCCCATGTGAATTTTAAATATCGCCCTCGATGCGGATTCAAACCATTGACCACCGCGGTTGCAGGCGAGAGTCTAACCACTACGTTACCGAGGCTTCCTGTCCAGGTCGACCTAGTTTACATTGAGTACCAGTAGATTGCTTGGGAAGTAAAAACGGCAGGCGTGATATTGATATAAACTTTCGATTGGTTTATAAAGATAAGGAGCTAGCATCTTATTTATTCATTCATTCAGTAGCATGTCCTTTGCAGAACCTCGCTCCCATAACAACCTTCCTGAAAACCTCTCGATGATAAGCAAGATGTCCAGCGTCCGATACACCCATCTGGAGACCATCCACCACATCCTACACCCATCTTCTCTTTGGCCTTCCTCTTCCTCTGTTCCCAGACATATCCCTCCGTTATTGTTCTCTCCAAACTTTCGTGACGTTTCAAGTGACCAAAATATTTCAATTTTCTTTGTTTTATCGTCTTGAATAGCCAGCCTTCTTCAATATTCAGCTCTTGAAGTATGGTTGCATTTCTTCTTTTCTATACCCAAGATATTCTTAGAACTCGCCTATAACATTTATATTCAAAGGCATTTATGCGCTGTTCAGCTTGTTTCATAAGTTTCCAGGTCTCACAGGCGTATGTTGCAATGGGAAAGATGCATGCTCTTAACAATCTAATTTTTTGTACTTCTGGCTGTCCCACTCCATAATTTATTCAGTTGTTTTAGTCTTTGAAGAGCAACTGATAGTCGTCGTTTAATTTCTTTCATTGTGTCACCGTTGTTGGTAATTAATGACCCAAGATATTCAAAATTTTCCACCACCTCCAATTTTTGCTCATTAACATATATTTCTTTCTCCATAGTAGTTTTATCTTTGTTTTTGCTATGTTAAGATTTAAGTTGTGATTTCCACTATTCAATTGGGTTGAGGCTATTAGGTTTTCTATACCATTCTGTGTTGTGGATAGCAATACTGTATCATCAGCATACCGAATCTCTGGTATGTCATGACCACCGATATTTAGGGCATCATATAGCTCCCTGTTTATATCATCTCTTACATTTCTCATTATATTTTCGGCGTTTAGGTTAAACAAATAGGGTGACAGCACACAGCCCTGGCGGACTCCTTGCTTGATGTCAAACCAATTTGATGTCTCGCCATCTATTCTAACCGCTGCTTGTTGGTCTAGATAGAGCATTTTTATGAGGTGTACTACATGTGATGGAAAGCCCACATTCCTCATGATTTCCCAAAGTTTCTGATGTTGTACACAGTCAAATGCCTTAGCATCTTATACCCAACAATATATTAGCCAACAGTTAAATAAACACGTGAATCGGTACAACTATCTCGGAACAGTCATAACATCTGATGGGAGATGCCTTGAAGAGATTAGAACAAGAATTTCCATGGCGAAGGTAGCCTTTTGCAAGATGAAAAACATACTGACCAATAAAAAGATATCAATTGAAACGAGAAAAAAAAATTTTGAAGTGCTACATAGAACCTGTACTTTTCTATGGATGTGAAGCGTGGACAATGAGCAGACGAGCTGAAAAACATCTGATGGCTGTGGAAATGTGGTTTTTGAGGAAAATGCAAAGAATACCATGGACAGACAGAAAAACCAATGAACAAGTTTTTCAAGAAACAAATGAAGATCGTAAACTGATTAGAGATATTAGACGTAGACAGTCAAAATTTGTGGGCATGTTATGAGAAGAAATGAATTTGAGAACTTGGTGACAACTGGCAAGATCGAAGGGAACAGACCAAGGGGAAGACCAAGAATTAAATACCTGGATGGCTTGGCCGCATGACATGGTCGAGACAGAAACAAGGAGCTGATCCACGACTCTGGTGATCGAGTGAGGTGGCAGAACATTATCGCCCACGCTAATCTGCATGGCACATGATGGATGGATGGATCTTATCCCCAATAGGTCTCCACGCAGAAGAAGGATCTTTTACTTTTTTAGTTACTTTCTCAGTGATGGTAAACACAAATCTGACAGGTTAAATAATGTAAAGCCATTATTGCTATCACATCACTGCTAGATCAACATCAATTTTAAATCAAGATTTTTACTGTACTTTTCATAAAATGTAAAAAATGAAGTTGATTTTCATGAAAAGTACGTCAGTTTCCTTTACTTTGTATTTCGTGTGAATCACGTTAGTTCCTTCTCCGCCGACCGGAACTAACCGACACCCTCGGAAAATAACGGGCTTGGTGACCTTGTGTGTATAAAGACTGTACAAAGAAGCCATTTTGTTTGAGAGTCAACGAAGATTTCCTGGCGTGTGTTAAATCTAAAGAACATCCGGGAATGGACCTGAAATTAGATGATGCCACGACATATAATTGTAATGTAATATGCTTGTGAGTTGAGATGAATGTGCTCAGTTGGGATAAAAACAAAATATAATCACAAAGGATATTGATGGGTACCTGCATCGTGACGAGAGATTATAATAATCCTTGGAACACTAAAATGTTGGTTCAGATGCACTTTAGTCAGGGTAATATTATGTCCAGATACAAGAATTTATTCAAGGGTATTAAGTCACAGCGTGTCTCGGTCAGGTCAAATTTAGTTATAATGCTCGTCATTTGGCCTTGAGAGATCCTGTTAGAAGAGTTACCCCCGCGGGTGTGGCGGGAGGGTTAGATAAAGAATATACTAATTTCAATTATCATCCTGTGACATGCTGATAAGCCTTGCCGGTCTTGTTTCGCCATCTCACACAATCACCAGTCATGAGTCTGTGTTTTGGTCTCGACCATGTCACTTGGCCACGACATTCAGATATTTACTTCTCTGCTTTTCTCTTGTTCTTTTCCCCTCAATCTTGCCAGTTTTCACCAAGTTCTCTAGTTCATTTATAAGCATAACATACCCAAAGTATGTTGACTGTCTGCGTCTAATTTCTCTGATCAGTTTACGGTTTTCATTTGTTTCTTGTAGGACTTGCAAATTGATTGTTCTGTCTGTTCATGGTATTTTGTGAATTTTCCTCAGAAACCACATTTTCACCGTCGTTAGATGTTTTTCGGCGTTTCTGATCATTGTCCATGCTTCACATGCATACAAAGGTACAGGTTCTATGTAGCAACTAATCACTCTTGTTCACAGTAATAGGTCAACAATTTCTGAACAGCGACACATTGTTGGGCGCAACAACAGGTTCTGCTTAGCCTGCATTATTTGGAAATTATTCGAGGTGATGACCGACAGATGTATCCGCAGCCAATATGAGTGGGTGGTGGATCTTCTGAAAGAATGTAGGTCCAGTGCATTGGCGTTTTGGCGGGTTGAGCCCTAAAGGATTTGGACCTATCGGAGTGATGATAGTACCGCTACCAACGTATCATCTCTACTGGATGTGTTGCATAGCCGCCTGTCACGTCGCCAAGCCCAGAACAGTACAGAATAGAGAGCATCTGTTGGATATTTACCCAGGATATGCTGGTGTGGTGGGAAACGAGCAGATGGACAGATTGGCTGGGTCTGCACCGGTGGGTGGGGTATTGGTGCATGGTGAGGCAGATATGATCGGGACCCTTTGGGATCATGGTTATAGTGCAGCAGAACAGATAGATCATCACGGCCTGGAATAAATGGAGCTGCATAGAGTGAATAGTGGATCTGGTCGACATTCAGGACACCGCGGAAAAGCCAGGACACATTATCAAACTGACACTGGTACCTATAGAACTGGAACTCTTCGCCGGCTGTTGAAGATGTGGACATAGCACGAATGGGAATGTCGCGAGAACTGTGATGTTATCTTTCTTCTTCCTACCAACCCTTCCACCTGTTATCACTTCAAACAGGTACATTATGCTCGTATTGCCATATCTTTTCCCTTATTTTTCTTCCCCCCTCCCCTCCCCAGATGTGTAGTTCTATAGACTCGTGGTAAGGCTGTCTATCCTACCTCACTCCCTCTGCACTCTTTCTGGTCTGGGACTTTTCTTTCTTCCATCCTCCCCGCGCCACTCTGCCCTCGGTTTCGTACACTCCCTGATCAGTACGAGCATTTCCTGTCCGCCGATCCCTTTATATCGGCTTCGCAAAGGAAACGGGTTTCTTCTTATTTTGTGATTTTGCAACCGTTTGAGATGTGTAACTGACCTTTCTCTTATCTATATATGGAAAGTTAAAATTAGAGAGAGAGAGAGAGAGAGAGAGAGAGAGAGAGAGAGAGAGAGAGAGAGAGAGAGAGAGAATTTTAAGTTCCAGACAGAGAGAGAGGGAGAGCACGAAAGAGAGAGAGAGAGAGAGAGAGAGAGAGAGAGAGAGAGAGAGAGAGAGAGAATTCAAGAGCCACAGAAAGAAGAAGAGAGAGCACGAGTCACATTGAGAGAAAGATGAGAATGATGGAGAGAAAAGAGGTAGAAAGAAGAAAAGAGCGACGCGCCCACGGAAAAGAGATCGCGATAGCCAGAGAAAGAGAAAGAATAACAGAAAAAGAGAGCTAGAAAGAGTGAGGGAGCGGGTGAGCCAGTGAAACAGAGATGGGAAGACAGAGAGAGAGAGAGAGAGAGAGAGAGAGAGAGAGAGAGAGAGAGAGAGAGAGAGAGAGAACTTTATTAATTGTGTCACTAATTGAACAAGTAGGCCCAGCTGATATTCAACTCCTATCCCCCACCCCAACTTCATCCCTCTCCATGTTTATCCTTGACCAATCATCGAACACAGAAATATTCTTTATTCGATGGTCGTAGTTTATATAGGATTCGACGATCCTAATTGTGGACGTGTTATATGGTCCTTCTTGTGGTAGGATTGAATTGTTCTTGGTGTGGTAGGATTGAATTGTTCTTGGTGTGGTAGGATTGAATTGTTCTTGGTATGGTAGGATTGAATTGTTCTTGGTGTGGTAGGATTGGATTGTTCTTGGTGTGGTAGGATTGAATTGTTCTTGGTGTGGTAGGATTCACTTGTTCTTGACATGAGAGTATTCAATTGTCTTTGTTGTTGTAGGATTCAATTGTCCTAGTTGTGGTAGGATTCAAGTGTCCTATTTGTGGTAGGATTCAAGTGTCCTATTTGTGGTAGGATTCAAGTGCCCTAGTTGTGGTAGGATTCAAGTACCTTTGTTGTTGAAGGATTCAATTGTCCTAGTTGTGGTAGGATTCAAGTGTCCTAGTTGTGGTAGGATTCAAACGCCCTTGTTGTTGTAGGATTTAATTGTCCTAGTTGTGGTAGGATTCAAGTGTCCTATTTGTGGTAGGATTCATTTGCTTTCGGTTTAGTAGGATTCAATTGTCCTAGTTGTGGCAGGATTCAAGTGTCCTATTTGTGGTAGGATTAAAGTGTCCTATTTGTGGTAGGATTCAATTGTCCTAGTTGTGGTAAGATTTAATTGTCCTAGTTGTAGTAGGATTCAATTGTCCTAGTTGTGGTAAGATTCAATTGTCCTAGTTGTGATAAGATTCAATTGTCCTAGTTGTGGTAAGATTCAATTGTCCTAGTTGTGGTATGATTCAATTGTCCTAGTTGTGGTAGGATTCAATTGTCCTAGTTGTGGTAAATTGTAATTGTCCTAGTTGTGGTATGATTCAATTGTCCTAGTTGTGGTAAGATTCAATTGTCCTAGTTGTGGTAAGATTCAATTGTCCTAGTTGTGGTAAGATTCAATTGTCCTAGTTGTGGTAAGATTCAATTGTCCTAGTTGTGGTAAGATTTAATTGTCCTAGTTGTGGTAAGATTCAATTGTCCTAGTTGTGGTAAGATTCAATTGTCCTAGTTGTAGTAAGATTTAATTGTCCTAGTTGTGGTATGATTCAATTGTCCTAGTTGTGGTAAGATTTAATTGTCCTAGTTGTGGTAGGATTCAATTGCCCTAGTTGTGGTAAGATTCAATTGTCCTAGTTGTGGTAAGATTCAATTGTCCTAGTTGTGGTAAGATTCAATTGTCCTAGTTGTGGTAAGATTTAATTGTCCTAGTTGTGGTAAGATTCAATTGTCCTAGTTGTGGTAAGATTCAATTGTCCTAGTTGTAGTAGGATTTAATTGTCCTAGTTGTGGTATGATTCAATTGTCCTAGTTGTGGTAAGATTTAATTGCCCTAGTTGTGGTAAGATTTAATTGCCCTAGTTGTGGTAGGATTCAATTGCCCTAGTTGTGGTAGGATTCAATTGCCCTAGTTGTGGTATGATTCAATTGTCCTAGTTGTGGTAGGATTCAATTGCCCTAGTTGTGGTATGATTCAATTGTCCTAGTTGTGGTAGGATTCAATTGCCCTTGTTGTTGTAGGATTCACTTGTCCTCGTGCTAGGCTTCAATTGTTCTAGGTGTGGTAGGATACACGTTTTCTTTAATTGAATCAACTAAATTCAACTCAATACAACTCAGCCCAGCTTAAATCAACTTACTAAATTCAACTCAACACAACCTAGCTCAAATCAACTGAACTCAATTCCAACCCAGCTCAACTCAACTCAACTCATCTTAATCAAACTCAGCTCAACTCAACTCACCTCAGTCCACCCAGCTCAAATCAACTCAACTCAACTTATCTCAACCCAATCCAGATCAACTCAACTTAACCCAACTCAGCTAAGCTCAACTCAACTCAATCCAATCAAGCTCAACTGAACTCAACTCATCTTATCTCAATCCAATCCAGCTCAACTCAACTCAATCAAACTCAGCTCAACTCAACTCACCTCAGTCCACCCAGCTCAAATCAACTCAACTCAACTTATCTCAACCCAACCCAGATCAACTCAACTTAACCCAACTCAGCTAAGCTCAACTCAACTCAATCCAATCAAGCTCAACTGAACTCAACTCATCTTATCTCAATCCAATCCAGCTCAACTCAACTCAACCCAACTCAGCTCAGCTCAGCTCAACTCAACTCAGTCCAACCTAGCTCAACTCAGCTCACCTCATCTCTGCTCAGTTAACTTCAACTCAACCCAGCCCAACTCAGTTTAGTTTAGTTTAGTTTAGTTTAGTCGACGGATCAACATAACGGCACCCGGGTGTAACTCATAAGTGTTCCGTTCTACTCATAACTCAAGCCTGAGTCCGGAGAATTTCAGCTCAGTGCACGAACTCCGTAACACCGGCTAGAATCATAAAATACTTTGGCTAGAATTTTAACTCAAAATTTTGCCCGGGCAGTGCCGTAAGGCTGCTCTTTTTCGATTTCCATCTGCCAAAGGATTTTTACGTGCGCAACAATACACACGGACGTCCGATCTCACATCAGAAACAATACAAGCTTCGCGCAATCACAATTCACAATATCCAATAGATCATAAATGCAAGCAATCAATACATCAATATAATAATACATCAATGCACTCCACTTACAAGTCACACAGACAGGCGTTCCATCTCCAATGGTCATACAGGCTAGCTATCAAGACATGCATAAAACTCTCAAGCTGCATTCACACGTCAGTCCGTTACGGCCCCCAAGCCTAGTCTGCTTGGACTTTCAGCACACAACACAGTTGTGCTCGAGTCAGCCCGCGTGACCCCTCAATGTTCACGCTGTGTTCCAGCTGACCGCCGACTGCTTAGTATCGCTCAGCGTTGATTGCCTGGCGTTGTTGAAGACGCCGCGTTATAGCTGTAGTCCTTATAATAGATCAGCGTTGCATTGTCGGGCGTTGGTGCAGACAACGCGTTATAACTCTGGGTGAGACTCTGACAATTATGGGTTCGATTTTGAACTGCATGGTTCAGACCGCGAGTGTTATTTTGTCTTTCAGGAGAATTTGTTGGTCATCGCAGAAACCGCGGGCTGTATGCTTTGTCAGATGATCTCTGCATGTGACATGCCGTTTTGCTGAGAGAGACCGAGCCAGATAGTGCAAAACTCAGTGCAGTGATGTCGAACCTCTGGTCATTCACCTTAAACTAAGAACTAGCCTTTATGTGTCCAGGAAGACGGGGTCGGGGTCTACCAGCATGACCATGTAGTGTTTATTATAAGCACACGCTTGAATATGCGTGAGACAGGAGACAATTCGACGGAACTAGAAATTATGCTCCATAATTATTTCAAAGCATTGGTAAACTACTCAACGTAATCTTGCCATGATATCACAAACAACCAAACAAATGCTGGGGTTGATTCTGACGTTCTGAAAAGGATAGTCGACTAAAGGAATTCTTTCAAAACCTTCACTGATTTTAGTTATTGGTTGCATTTTGGAAATTTTAGTTACTGTTTGTTTTCTGGCGTGCTCGTAACCAGAGTCTTATCGATAATACTTGTCATAGTTTGTTGGTCTGTTGATGTTGTCTGGCTGGTGAAGTGTCTTATTTCATCTTCTGTGTTTCTTTGCACACATTTCATAGCGTGTCTGTGAAGAATATATGGTATTAAGTGGCAAGATCAGGTCACAAATACTGAAGTATTGGAAAGATAGGGTGGTTTGACGGTTTATTTTATTTTCTGTCTTCGTAGACTTTGATGGATATGACGCATTAGGAAAATGGACTATGATAGAATATCAAAGGGCATCTATTTTGGTGAATTACAGATTAGTTAATAATCTTGGGGTCAGCTTCCATTACTATACAACGATGTGTGTAAGCGGCACATAATATATATATATATATATATATATATATATATATATATATATATATATATATATATATATATATATATATATATATATATATAATGGATATAATATAATTGATACAGGCAGTGATATAGCACCATGGGAGCAAGTCGACGTTGATCGTGCTGCAATGAAGAAAGAGATCAGTAATAAAACAAAGAAAAAGGAGAAAATTGTTGCAAACAGGTCACACACCGAGCATGTGAGACGTCAGATGGTGCGTTATGGTGAAAATTACTAATTGTTCACATGTATTCATTGTGGAAGAACAATTACCTCTCTAATTGGTCTGATCAGCCACTTTCGCTACCGACATTGGGTAGTAGTTATTATGTATAATCATATATATTAGTATCGTTTGCAGACGGCAAGTCGCCAGTTAGTTTCTTATGGTAGGAGCGGAATTGGTGGAGAGCAAATGTAGTTCATTAAAACACTCGTAGCTGTTACGTTAAGTCTTACTATATTTACATCAGTAATACATATACTTTTAAGAGAGTTGTAAACATACTTTTACGTCAGTTCTAAGGGTAATTTGTTCTATGCTCAGTCTTCGTAGACTTAGATGAAAAGAACAGGTTAGGAAGATGGCTGATGGTAGAATACCAAAGGACATCTTTTTTGGTGAATTACAGATGGGTAAGAAATCTCAGGGTCGGACTCTACGACGATACAAAGATGTGTGTAAAAGGGACATGAATGATAAAAGCATTGATAGTGCACATTGGGAGGAAGTCGCCACTGAACGTGTTTCATGGAGGGCAAATATCAGAAATGGAATAAAGTCAAAGGAGAAAATGACTGCAGATAGGTCACACACTGAGCGCGTGAGACATAAGATGCTGAGTGATAGTGAAAATGACCATATGTTCTCATGCTTCATTTGTGGCTGAACATGTACGGTTACATTCGCAACCGCCATAGGTAGTAGTTATTATGTCTTTCTGAAGCACAATGTAACAATCTATCGTCTATCAAGATGGCAAGGTGCCAATGAAGTGTAATTTTACATCACTTATAAATATTAGTTTCGTCATTTATAAATATACGTTTACGCCGGTTCTAAATATAAATTTAAATCTAGCTTGCAAAGCCACTGAAAATGGTTGCAAAACACCACTTTACTGTGAGCCACACCACTTTAGCAGCAAGCATTATGGATTAAGATTACTCAGTGTTAAATTGTCTTGGCAGCTGTTCTGTCGTGGGTAGATGTTTTCAACAGTCGTGACGTCATACTGGTCAATGTCTGATTCAGGTGTGAAATATGGCGAGACAACACCAGTAACATTAGAATTTACATGTGTCCTTTGGATGCAGTTAAGCTCATGAAAAGAACTCAGAATTTTAAATTCATTTGTCGTCATTGTGAGCGGTATAAAATGCACTCACCCCCTCGCAAAAGTCTATGCTTGATGTGATAAAATAAACGAGCAAACAAAACTGGTTGCTATAGCTCATAAACTCTAGAAAGGAAATCTGTCTATTTGAAGGGCACACCGAATACCAACATTATGAACGTTCTGGTAAGAACAATGGCTTGGGGAACAAAGTTCAAGAGAAAATGTGGGCAGGCTGAGCCCGCAAGCCCGGAAAGGAAATCTGCCCGTGGGAGGAGATATACAGAAACCGTCGGAAGTCGGAAGACATTGGCCTAAGAAGAAGATAGACATTATATCATGATGAAGTAAGATGGTTGAGAAATTCGAATACAATAAGTACGATGGTCGCTCAGAAAGTAATGCACCACGTCGTTTTTTTTTTCAGCTAATAATGAAGACAAAACCACGAAATTTTGCACACTTTAAATATGGCATGTGACCGTTGTGTGCACCAAATTGCAATCCGACGAGCCAAATAATATGGCTGCTCTAATCCGTTGAAACGGAGCGTGTTAGCAGCTTCCGTTATAAGCAGCAAATTGTGGTAGAATTTCTCGTTGCAGATAAGGAAACTCTTGTGAACATTCACATGCGTCTGTGTGTTGTGTTTGGAAGGTTTGCAGTCGACAGGAGTATAGTCAATCGCTGGGTTCAGAGAATCAAAGAATCAGACAATTGAGATACGGAGCTGCTTGATTCGCCGCGCTGTGGACGTCCTGTCACTGCCACCAGATCAGACATGTTGAAATGCGCCTAAGGGTATTATTCAAACTGATAGGCAAATAATTACTCACCAATTGGCCTTACAATTGTCAATCAGCAATGGTAATGAAAATGCTGTTATAAAAACTCGGATTTTCTAAGGTTTGCGCAAGATGGGTTCCTTGAAGTCTCACAAATGACTACCGATCGCAAGGAAATAAAAAACATGTCTTCTGAATAATTGAAACGTTTCAATGCTGATGGAGAGAACATTTTGGCTAAGATGGTTGCGGGTGACACATCCTTATTTTGAATCTGAGACAATAAGACAGTTAATGGAGTGGCATCATCTGCAATCAAGACGAAGAAAGAAATTCAAGACAACTCTTTCAGTTGTAGAGGTCATGATCGCTGTATTTTGGGACACTGAAGGTGTGATTCTAGATGATGTTATGCCAAGGGGAGCAATCAATGTACAAGCTTACATTGAGACATTGAAGAGACTCAGTCAACTTTTCGCATAGTTCAGCCGCACCTGATCCAGCAGACCTGCTTCTCCTTCACGACACTGCGCTTCCCCGACACAAGTCTTGTAACGCGGGAAGCAATCACCACATTGGGTTGAACTGTTCTACCCCATCCACCCTATGCTCCCTAATTGGCACTCTCTGATCTTCATCTGTTTGGTCTGCTTAAAGATGTTCTCATTGGGACAAGGTTTGAAGATGATGAAAGAGTGATTCGTGCAGCGAAGAAATGGTTACATGATCAAGACAAAATCTGGTACGGGCAAGGAATACCTGCACTTGTTTCTCACTGGCATAAAGTCGTACAAGTTGATGGGGATTATGCTGAATAATATTGATTTTACATGACATCCATGTATATTGTGGATACATTTCATAGTTTTTGAATAAACAATCAATCAATCATGTGCCATGCCGGAAAGCGTGGGCGGTCATGTTCTGCCACCTCACTCGATCACCAGAGTCGTGGATCAGCTCCGTGTTCCTGTTTCGACCATGCCACGTGGCCAAGCCATCCAGGTATTTACGTCTTGGTCTTCCATTTGGTCTCCTCACTTCGATCGTGCCAGTTGTCACCAAGTTCTCCAATTCATTTCTTCTCATTACATGCCCAAAAAATGTTGACTGTCTACGTCTAATGTCTCTAATCAGTTTAATATCTTCATTTGGTTATTGAAGAACTTGTTCATTGGTCTTTATATCTGTCCATGGTATTCTTTGCATTGTCCTGAGAAACCACATTTCCACAGCCATCAGTTGTTTCTCAGCTTGACTGCTCATTGTCCACGCTTCACATCCATACAAAAGTATAGGTTCTATTAGCACTTCAATACTCTTTTTCTCGTTTCATTTGGTATCTTTTTATTGGTCAGTATGTTTTTCATCTTGCAAAAGGCTACCTTCGCAATGGCAATTCTTGTTCTAATCTCTTCAAGGCATCTCCCATCAGATGTAATGACTGTGCCGGATAACTGTATAGATTCGTTAGGATCCTCGTCGGTGCTACGGAGTTCCTGCACTTAGCTGACTTTCTCCAGACTCAGGTTTGAGTTAGGAGGAGAACGGAGCACTTATGGGTTGCACCCGTGTGCCGTGATGTTGATCCATCGACTAAACTAAAACTAAACTAAACTAAACTTGCTTAAGAATATGCCCATTTATTCGTATATCACATTTGGTATTTCCTTCTTCCCAGTGACGACCATAATCTGTGTCTTCTTATATTCAGTTCTAACCCCAGTTGTTCACTGTGTGCAACAACCGCATCTACAAAATTTGGCAGGTCCTGTTAATTGTCTCCAATCAAGACTATATCTTCTGCATATCTAATGTTATTGATATATCGTTCCCCAATATTGATTCCTTCCATATCTTCTATATTTCTAAAAAATATTTTCACTGTATAGGGAAAAAAAAGATCTGGAGACATACATCCCTGCCTAACACCTCTCGCTTGTTGTTTCCAATATATGTTTTTTACAAGTCTAAGGTCTTTTCCATCAATTTGTAGATCTTCAAGCATCCTTATCATGTCGACATGTCTCACTTTATCGAAAGCCTTTCTGTAATCAATAAATCAAAGATATAGATCCTTGTTTACTTCTATAGAACGTTCAATTACTGTTCTATGAGTTTGCAGATGTCTTCCGTCATCCATTTCTTGCGTCCTGTTATCTTTATTTTTTGGATGGTTGTTTTTGCAGCTTGGTTGACTAATTTCTTTAATATTTTCCATTGGTCACTGACGTCTTGAAATAATATTTCCATATCGGATAATGCATCGAATCTGTTCTTTACGTCTACGTTGAATTTATCTTTTATTTCTTCAGTGCCTGTAGATCAAATTTTGTGTTTCTTGGTGAATATTTGACTTTCTTTAATTTTATATGTAAATTGCTTAAGATTAATCTATGGTCGCTGTAGCAGTCTGTGCTTGGTATAGTTTTTGCGACTTTTAAGACATTTCGAAATCTTCTGTTGATGAGAATGTAATCAGTCTGATTTCTGATCTTATGGTCAGGACTCCTCCATGTCCATAATCTCCTTGGGTGCTGTTGATACCAGGTGTTTCCAATAATCAAATCATGCTCTTTTGCCCACTGTACAAGTCTGCAACCTCTTTCATTCTGTTCCCCTAGTCCATACTTGCCTACTATTCATCCGTCCTGTTGATTTCCAACTTTGGCATTCTTGTCACCCATTATATTTACTTCAGAATTCTTGCATTTCTTGAAGGCGTTCTCTAAATCATTGTAAAATTCATCAATGTTGTCATCACTACTGTCTGCTGTTGGTGCATAAACTTGTATGACGTTGATATCAAAAGGCCTTCCACTCAACTTCACCAGTAACACTTTGCCTGATACAGTCCAATATGCTTTGATCAATTTTGCTCTCTCTGTATCCACTATAATTGCTACTCATCGCTGTTGTTTCTCTCCACCAGAATAGATTATTCTACATTTCTCAGATGTTATAATGCCCATTCCTGTCAATCTGGTGTTACATATACCTAACAGGTTAATATTTAATCTTCTCATTTCATTCTTAATGTTATCAAATTTTCCATCCCCACTTATAGTTCTTACATTCCAAGTTCCTACTTTTAATGTTGATGTTCTTTTGCACTCAGTCTCACACGCCTGGACGCGTTTTACAACCTCTCAGATGTACACCTTCGGCCTAACAGGAGACCACCGTCAGTGCTAAATATAGCTGATGACCCTAAATATAGCTGGTGACGTATATGTAGGGAGAATTAAAAGTAAAGTCTACGTCCACAAAACACAGTTTTGGGTCAGTTTGATTATGCTTCATTCATTTTCTAAAGCACTAGTAAAAATCCTCTTCATGCTTGCTAGGCCAGTCACAGACTAAAGACAGGAAAATCTGACCATGTGTAGTACGCTCCCCCCCCCCCTTTTCCACCCCACTCCCCCCCCCCCCAAATCCCCGACGAGCAGAGCCCCGATGGCCCATGACCTCGTGGTAATGGTTTCCCAGTCTACAACAATACGGGGAGGTGGGGTTGACTTGTGTAATCTGCGGGTAATCTGTCAAAACTGTCATTTACTGCCATTATAGTACTTCGCGGTGTATGGCAATAGGCTCTTGAGCCTATGGAATTAAGACCGCCTGGCTAGTGCAGTCACCGTGAACTGTGCTCGGTTAGGGTTTTCTTGTTGCCCCCGACAGCAAAAAGAATGCACACCTTACCGAGGATTCGAATTCGGGTCTCCCAAGGGAGAATCTGGCATTCTAGCTACTCGGCTAGCCGCTCGGCCAGTCGCTCGGTCATTGGCTGGTTAATTTTCACATTTCACCCCTCCTGAGGGAGCCTAGTCGATATTAACCCTTCTGGCTGCAGGGCCAGGCGCAGTCCTCACCTGGACAATTAGTAAAAAAAAACAAATCAATCCTTATACTCGGGGTTTTACACATGTTGTTTCAATAAAAAGAAAAAATTAAGTTGCGTGTCCTTCACAGGACGTAGCAGTCAACCCCGGCATTTTCGCTGTTCGTGATTCCTGGGCAAATTTTACGTTCAGTAGTTTGCCATTGCTTTCTGAACGACCGGCTCCTATACCTTTCTCGAAAAAACCAGCACTGCTGTATTTCGAACCCGGGTATACGGGCTCACAAACCGCGTTCGCAAGCCCTTAGCCAGAATGTTGAAAAATCCCAGTACTGCAAAAATGGGTAATCATAATTCTTATTATGTGTTGTATGCTTCAGCGTTGAAGAATTTATCTATTTAGTTTATGCTGTGTGATTTCTGCAGTGTGTGCCTGACGAGCTGCAGCGAAATATGCCAGGCAATAAATCGTGTCATCTGTTGTTTTTTGTCTTCGTTTTTCAAAGTCACTACGGGAAAACATTGTGTTGAGTATCTAAAGGCATTGACAACGGCTGAGAAGCAAAGTCAACTTATCACAAATATTTTATAAAGTCGGTCATCATTTGTTGTCAGATAAGTGTGCATGAAAAAAGCTGGAACTTGCGACATCTGAATAGATTTGTGGAAAGAGAGATAATGGTAGTCAAAGAGAGAGGCTTCTCTCGTTTCAAGGAAAGAGTTTCCGTGCTGAAGTCGTTACGCCGTTGTGTGTTCGATCGCGGCCTACGTCGTTCCGTTCACGTCTGCAATTTTCTCGGAAGTTCCTGGGGATCGTCGCTGGAGCTACGCAGTTTATGCCTTGTGCGACGCTTTCGAAGAGATTGAGCCATATGAGTAAAACTCGGTACAATGAAGTCGATCATCTTTTTCACATACACACACACACACACACACACACATATATATATATATATATATATATATATATATATATATATATATATATATATATATGTGTGTGTGTGTGTGTGTGTGTGTGTGTGTGTGTGTGTGTGTGTGTGTGTGTGTGTGTGTGTGTGTTGTAACAACACGAATACCTAATGTTTAGCCGGCAATTTTACCACTGGCCAGCTAGGAAGTCATGGCTATAGTTGCTCAACGTATTGATCTGTCATGTAATGGGATTGTCTGTAGGACTTTTATGCGCCAAACATTCGCCTGACTGCTCCTATGAGATTCATTACAAGCGAAGTATCTTTTTTTTGGTGTCAGGAGGCAGCGACTAACTGGCAAGCATTCTGTAAAATATATTGCTGTATTGTGGTGAAGAAGCGTATGCGTGTAATTTGTAACATATATTTGTATGTGGGGGTGGGAGTAGGGGGTGGGTGGTTATACTACTAGGTCGCTTTAATTATACAAGGACGCCATTGTTAATAGATCAAGTCTCCTGCCATTAACCACAGAAGAAATGCAGTACGGTACACAAAACTCGTTAGTAAATCTGATCTTCCTATATCGCTCTTTCCACAAAACAGTCCGGTTGTCACATGTTCCAGTTTGTGTCTTCTCATAATGTGGCCAAATATGATGACTGCTTCTTTCTGATCTTTGCGATAAGTTGTCTTTGCGACTTAGCTTTCCTCAAAATGTCCAGATTGATCATTTCCGCTGTCCAATTAATGTTCAGCATGCTTCTATAAAACCACATCTCCAGGGATTTTTGTCGCCTCTTTATTAATTGTCCAGGATTCGCAACTCTGATTCTGTTAAAACTGGTTCTGTGTAACAGGTAAAAACACTTTTTATAACTTTCAAGGACAGTGACTTATTGCACAAAATATTCTTCATTTTATAGAATGCAGTGTTTGCTTGTCCTATTCTGTTTTTTATCTTTTGATGCATCTTCCATCTGATGCTATCCATGTCTGGATTTCTGCACTTGCCTCAAAATAACGCCCTTTACTTAACTGCACATTTAGATACAACCTTTGTCTTTGATATCACCATGACATCTGTCTGTTTATTATTCAAGCTAAGGTCCATGTTTTCACTTTCTACAACAACTGTATCTATCATTTTCCGTAGATCCTTTTGACTTGTTGCTATCAAGACGGTGTCATCAGCATAACATAAGTTATTTATATTACATCTACCAACCAGGATTCCTGACATATTGTTAGTAGATCTCATTATATGTTCACTGTACAATGAGAACAATTCAGGACACATTACACAACCTTGTCTGATGCCCAGGAGGCTGAGTGGTCTCGAGGTATGGTGTCAGTCTCGAGTACTGGAGGTCTCAGGTTCAGGCCCCAGTGAGGACCGGGATTTATTTTAAAAATCCACATGGACTTCCAGTAATAAAATTTCCCCTGGTCTCTGGGTAGTGAGATCGGACGCCCGTGTGTATTGTTGCGCACGTAAACCATCCCTTGGCAGTTGGAAATCGAAAAAGAGTAGCCTAACGGCGCTGCCCGGGCAAAATTTCGAGTTAAAAATCTACCCAAAGTATTTCAGGATCCTCGCCGATGCAACGGAGATCGTGCATTGAGCTGAGTTTCTCCAGACTCAGGTTTGAGTAAGGAGGAAAACGGAGCACTTATGGGTTAAACCGTGTGCCGTGATGTTAATCCAACGACTAAACTAAACTAAACTGTCTGATGCCCTTGTTTATACACTGCTGTATTCCTACCAGGTTGACAATGCTTATGGCTGCTGTTTGCTGCCAATATGTGTTATTTATTATTTGCAGATCTTTGCCGTCAATGTTCAATAGCTTTAGTAACTGCATTAGTTCCTGGTGTTTCACATTGTGAAATCCTTTTGTGTAGTCTTTGAAGCATAAGTGCAGATCTCTTTTTATTTATATAGCTCTTTCTAACAGTGTCCCGAGAATATATATATATCATTGTGTGTCCCTTTCCCCTCTATAAATCCATACTGTTCATCACCAATTTATGATTTAATCTTGTTTCTTTTCTTTTTTTTTATAATTATTCTCAGTAACAGCTTTCTCATGCGACTCATAAGACTTTTTGTTCGCTATTCGCTTTGTACAGCGCCTGGTTTCTTTGACAGAGTTATAAAGATGGATTTTAACAGAACACTAGGAATGTGTTGATGTCATTTTGGGAATTCTGTCAATATTTCGATTCCAAAATCACCTAGATCCTCAACTCCTCCATTGTAATGTTGTCTGGGCCGGGTGCCTTTCCTTTCTTCATGCGATGCAGTGCATCTTGAATTTCCGCTACAAGTATTGGTTGACCCTCTCCATTGTTATGAATATTTACATCCGGACTCTAATCATCATAAAGCTCTTCCAGATATTCCGTCCATCTATTGACTATATCATCTTGTCCCATCAATATTGCACCATTCCTCAATTTTAAACATCTAGTGGTATTTCGTGTTTTCCTAACTGTTATTGTATTTATTTGTTGATACATGGAATGGTAGTCCTTTCAATATTTTCTCCCAATCTCCATGTGCTGTTGATTCAGTCAGACTTCTTTAGCCATTTTGTATTGTTTACTATTCTATATGTATTCTATTACATTCTTCTTTATCTACTTTTTCTTTCTTCTTTCTTCTTGCATCCATCATCTGCAAAATTTCATCTGTCATCCATTTCTCTTTTGCAATTCTATAATTAGGTGAAATTATTTCTTTTGATGTCTGTTGGATTGATTCCCGCACCATGCCCCAGTGTTCGGCAATAGTTTTTATTATATCCATGGCATTATATCTGTTCTTTACAGTAACATTGTATCTTTCTCCAATTTCTTTCCCTGTTTTAGGTAAGGCTAGATCTAACTTGATGTTAGTTAAGATTTTTCTGTATGGTTAGGTCTTAACCTAATTTTTTCATATGACTGGTACCTGGTGACTATGTACATCTGCTGCTGGTATAATATTTGCTCCTACTAAACTACTTCTGAATCTCTTTGGAATCAGTGTATAGTCAATTTGATTGCGAATATTATCTCCAGGGCTTTTCCAAGTATATACTTGTCGAGAATTGTGTTTGAACCAAGTGTTACCTATTACCACTTCATGGTATTCTGCCCATGCTATTAATCTGTCGCCTCTCTCATTCCTATCACCTAGGCCATAGCCACCACTCACACCACTCACTTTTTTGTTGCCTAATTTGGTACTGACATTCCCGAGTATGACAGTCATTTCATAATGTTTTCACTGATCCACGGCCATGTCTAATTAGTTATAAAATATATTTATTTATATATTTATATACTTCTCTACTGTCTGCTATTGGTGCATATGCTTGTATTATGTAAATATTCATAGGCTTTCCATGGAGTTATACTAGTAATACTCTATCTGAGATCCCAAATCCGTTAACCGTCCTAGCATTCATTTGATCCATAATTATGCCAACTCCCCTTTTGTAGCCCTTCCCTCCCGAGTAAATAATTCTCTACTTATCGACATATTTTCCCCCCGCACCTGGCCATCGCATTTCATAAATACCTAATATATTTATCTTCCATTCTTTGAATTTCACTCTTGATGTTTTCTAACTTGCCTTTCTGCTAAGTGTTCTAACAGTCCATGTACCAACACTTACTGTATGTTTAACATTTTTCACGCAGTTGCTTGATGACGATCGGGCAGCACCTGGAGCACATGATATTCCCTATCGGACGAAGACACTCTAGAAGAATCTCCATTAACGTCGTTATGTTTATCAATTTTGTTTAGAGGCATGATTTTCTTGGGAAAATACAGCCGTGGTTTCCCATTGCCTTCCGCCGGTTTATCCTTTGAATAAAAGACAGACCCTGCAAAGTAGCAGGGGGAAGAGGTTAGTTATATGGCGCCTCTTACACGCCGATGGCTACGTCATAGAGATAGCAACTCGACCAACTAACTGGCTTCCTCTCAGCGAGCACCACCTGTGTTAGTCCACGGATGGTTAGTCAACATATTCACAGCTAACCTCTAGACAAAATATCTAGAGACCACCCCTCCATCCGTCCCCCAGTGGACGGGCCTGGTAGTAGGACGGGCTCCTACCCCGGTACAGATACAATGGTTTCAAAAAGTAAATACACTGGCCTCAGTCTGAATAATATGTATTTAAAAGTAGTAAAAATATTAAAGAAACAGGTCATAATTAAATCTACAATTAAAGTCAATGATATTAATGTATGACAAGTACGGAAATGCGTTTATCTAGGCACAAAGACAACGCCACATGAAAGATGCGTCACAGAAATAAAGAATCCACAAATAATATGCTTTTGTGAGTCAGTCGTTATTTTGGGGCACGTGCAGACATTCAGATATCTAGGCGCGTGGATAACATGGGATGGAAGATGCATCACAGAGAAAAAGAACATAATAGCACAAGCAAAAACTGCATTTTGTCAAATAAAGAACATTTTATACAATTGGCCCTTGTCCTTGGAAGTTATAAAATGAGTTCTTGCTTGTTACACAGACCCAGTTTTAACACATGGCTGCGAATCCTGGACAATTAGTCAACAGGCTAAACATGTGATGTATACTATTTGATATATACTCCATCCATCATGTGCCATGACGGAAAGCGTGGGCGGCCATGACTCGCCATTTGACTAGATCACCAGAGTCGTGGATCTGCTCAGTGTTCCTGTCTCGTCCATGACATGTGGTCAAGCCATCCAGGTATTTTCCTCTCGGTCTTCCTCTTGGTCTGTTCCCTTCGATCTTGCCAGTTGTCACTAAGTTCTCCAATTCATTTCTTCTCATAACATGCATGTCCAAAAAATGGTGGCTGTCTACGTCTAATTTCTCTAATCTAATTACGATTTTCATGTGTCTCCTGTAGTACTTGGTCACTTGTTTTTCTGGCTGTCCTGATATATACTACGTGATATATATTACGTGATATACATTACGTGATATATACTATGTGATATATAAGCTGCTATAAATGTGATATTTCTATGTGAAATATACTTGCATATATGTGATACATACTACGTGATGGTTCCGTCACCCTGCTGCTGAGATTAGTGCATGAAGCGACGCTGTGAGCTGTGAATTTCGTGTAGAGTTGCTTTTACATCTGTCCGTGGTTGTTTGTAGCGTGAACTGCATTGTCAGAAAAATGCGACTGGCCGGTCGCTGAACTAACTGAGTTGCCTTATGCAGTAATGTGAGGCTGCTGGTTTTCTAGTGACTGTCGCTTCCATCGACGATGAACTGTTTTTTACGTGGCGAACCTTTGGCGTTATCATTCTGACAGCGGCATTATGCATCTGTGCGGGCTGTTAGTTTGTCGAGACTCCTGTCTGTTCCACTTTTCACATGGGGCAGTGAGGAGCATGTTGTGTGATATTCACTGGCACAGGAACGGAGCATAATGGGTGACTCTGTGCCGTGAAGTTGGAACCGCGACTAACTACCCAACTAACCAACTAACTAACTAAATAAATAAATAAATAAATAAATAAATAAATACGTGATATATAGTGGTGTATATATGTGGTGTATACTGAGTTATATCTATACGTGATATATGCTATATGATATATATTATGTGATATTTACAAAATGTTATATATTATCTCATATACACGGTTATATGCACAATATATAAGTGATAGACTGGTTTTATGTGCATGTACATGCCGTAACAAACATAATACATTCACCAATATGCAATGGAAACTGACGTGAGCATATTAAATACAGGCTGTACGCCTGACATATATTATTCCGTGAAAATATACGTCTGTGATTAATGTATTTCTAGGCATGAAAAGTGCTCACACAAGACAAATGGAAAGAATTACATCTAGGAAGATGAATGTGAATGTTAGCGGCCGCCATGTCGGAATGGTTAGGAAATTGCGCTGACAATGGCAAGAGGACGGTCTGAGGCGGGTTCGATATCTGGGCTCGCAGCTCGTGGCCGGTGGGAGAGACTGACCACCTATTCCTCCAAGAACCTAGGTCTGCAAAGTGTGATGGTCCCAAGCCACCATAGATCTATAGATAGAAGGCAACTGCTTTCGGTGAGAAGGGGAAGAACGTTGTAAGTATAGGTGAAGTTAAGGGGCCCTTTGCATGCCTTGTGTAGTGTGTATGTGTGTGTGTGTGTGTGTGTGTGTAAGTGTGTGTGTGTGTGAGTGTGTGTGTGTGTAAGTGTGTGTGTGTAAGTGTGTGTGTGTGTGTGGCGAGAGAGAGAGAGAGAGAGAGAGAGAGAGAGAGAGAGAGAGAGAGAGAGAGAGAGAGAGAGAGAGAGAGAGAGAGAGAGATGGTCATACTGTAATTTGTCATTTAGCAATAGTTGAAGTCTGACATCACATTTCAGACAAGGATGCAGTGGTGTTTGTATTAGAAGGTGTATCAGATTATTGATGGAATCATTGGGTTTGAGGTTTTGTCTGAAATGAAACATCGCATGTCCATATCATATAAATCGTCTGGTATAAAGCTATGTACCACCTATTGTGAAGGATCTTAGCCGGTCTCCCTGGCACTAGGGTTCAAACGACTTTCTCCGTAATCCCGTTTATCGACGTAGGGCAACGCAGCGCGCGAGAATTCGTAGCGGTTCTCGCCGCGTTGATGACTTACTGTATAAGTGAGCCGGCTGCTCAGAAAGCAATGGCAAACTATTTAGAAATTAACTGCAGCGGTAAAATGCTGGTGTTGACAGCGATGTCCTGTGAAGGATATGCACAAAAAAAACAAATAAAGTTATGCTACACGTTGCGTAATAAAGGGAGATTTCAAAACAATGTTTTCCGGTGATGAATTTGAATAACGAAGACACAAACAATAGATTGCACGATTTATTGCCTGGCATATTTCGCTGCATCTCGTCAGGTACATACTGCAGAAATCACACAACTTACGTGAATTAATTAGATAAATCCTTCAAACTGAAATATACACATGTTCGCACAGTAATGCCGATTGTCTACCACGGTAATTTTAAACTGACTAACATGTCTTTCTGCTTACACAAGGACGGCTTACGAAGGTTGATTAGTATAGCTTCAGCAAACTTTAACAATCAACTACTTTGTGTGTTGAACAACACCCGGAAGGCACTGTCTCTTTCAACCACGTGACGGCTCTCGAGCACATGTCTCCCGACCCATGAAGCCGGACTGTTCCGGTGTGTCGGCCTGCCTAGGCTACCATCTTCTGTGTGTAGTATCTTGTCCACCCAAGAAGAAGAGGAGGGTGATGTAAACTCACTCTACTGATCGACAAGACTGTATGTGTGTTGCATTTGATAGTTAAATGTGTTTATAGCTGGGTAAGTCAGATCGAACCCTTCATCGCCGGTGTGTGTAGGATCTGTATATGATAGTTCCACTGAATTGGAGCCATTTTGTAAGTGAACAGTGTCCTATATGCGAAGTCAGAACATGCTGAGAATATTGCACTAGAAGCTGGTCAGTTTAAACAACAAGTTTTATTATGTGATAGCAACTGTACAACTGGAGAGGGTCGTTAAGTGATTGTTGATTGTTGTATTTAACAACTGAACATTTAATCACAATGAACAAATTGGGAAATATGGACATTTATTTCTCATGTATGCATTATGATTTATGTATGTATTGATTCTGTAACACAGATAATCAGATATTGCTTTTTATGTTGCAGGAGTGGCTGTAATGACTGTACCGTCAGAGTTCTCCTGGGTTTTTGTGGGTGTCACAACTGTTGCAAAGTCTCCCTTGTAAGGAGTTTTCTTTTTGTCAGTGTCAAAGTTCTTCCTGTGAAAATGTCACATCTTTTGTTAAGGTTTCTGGCTTTTGTTAAATGTCACATTCTACTACGTTTAAGTGTTTATGGAGTCAGTTGTGGTACTTCGTGTACCATATTGACGTGATCTAGAGGGCAGAGGTCTGGTTATTTGCTAGGGTCCACCCATTGTTAATGTTTAATTTTATACTGCAGTTGTCTGTACTTTGGTTTTATACTTCAATGTTTCTATGTGCATCAGTTGTCCCTGAAGTTGTAGAATTTGATCAATAAAGAACTGTGCTGTTCCCGAATTGTTTGTTTAGTCGTTGTAAGTTTAGTTTATACAGTAAACATTGCTGTTACATCCTAATAGATTAATCCATTATCTGAATTTCAACATAAACAACAGTTCCTGCCCCTGTTTCTGGAACCTTGGACCATCTTCTTTTCTGTCCCTTTTCCTATTGTAGGTTGGGGCGGTGAGAGGTTTTCTCTGCTTTTACGCTTTTTCTTCTTTGGCCCGAACGCAGTCAGAGTTGCGCTCTTTACCTCACATCACAGTAAAGATTATATGATAGTAGTAATCAACACGACACTTTATTCTTCTGTTATTATATGCTTCCTTTTTCCCATCGGCTTCGTTATCACAACTGACATACCTGCATATCGGGTATTCCCTGTTTGCTCAGTGCCCCCCAATGGAGCAATCACAAAGTATGTCCACTCTGCTATTTCAGAGTAAGATTGACTTTACATGTGTAGTTCTTATCATTTACTAATAAATGCATGTGTTTCTATTTTGCAGAATATAAACACACAAAATATAAAAACCAACTGAAAAATAACATTTTAAAAAGGAAGAGACAAGGAAACAGGCAGATTAAATAACAACAGATGAGACTGTGAAAAAGTCGTGACAGGAAATAGCCGGAACAGGAAAGACAAGCTAGAGTTTAAAACAATGAATTAGAATTGAATCAAAAGATAAGAAACAAAAGAAGACAAAGGGGCAAAAAAATGAAAGATGCAATAATGAAACAATAGACAGAAAACGAATGCACCGAAATCCAGGGACATAATAGAATATAAAATAGCACAATGAATGACACCTGCACCAATTAGAAGCAAATGATGCGGCTGGAGATGTCTCAGAGTCCATCTATCAATCGTATCACAGAATGCACAGATAACTCCTGTCCTTGTCAAATACGCCATACCAGAACACAGTTTTAACTCTTAAAAGCCGGATAGCTACGTTGAGGGCCGTTAAATCTAAACAGACAGAACAGTATAGAAAAAAGGCTGTAAAACGCAAAAGGACCGACTTCATTCTGCCGGGCTTTACCCCGTATGGCTCGGTCTCTTTCCGCAGGGTGTTCTGCCAAAGACATCGCAAAAAGCACAAACTCTGTAGCTTCAGCGACGACTCTCAGGAGTCTCCGAGAAAATTGCACCCATGAAGCGAACGACGTGGCCAGGAATCGATTTCACAACCTTTGGGGCGCGAGGCAGGCGGGATAACCATATCGCCACGGAGATTCCCAGGAAAGTATAGAAACGATGATTATCGGGGGTGCTATAACGTAGAGTGGACCAAGGAGGAGAAATATACGGTCATTCTACCAGACCTGAAGATCGAAGACAACTAACTGACTCATAAACAGTGTCGTGTTTCTAACACTGACATTCTTTGATTACAGGACTCAAGTGACCTGAATGTCTGTGCTTCAGACTCGAGAGTTAGAGCTCAATCTTCCAGGGGTCTACGAAACAACCAGTTGTAAACAGCCTTGTAACTACATCAACAGCCTTGCCACTACATCAAAATATATGACTGCATCATTGTTTCCATTACAGGAGCTATTTTAAGCTGTTTCATGTGAAGATGGTATGACTCAGCATGACTGCTGTCATCAGTTGGTGTGTAACTGTCTAGATGCTGATCTCCTAGTTTCTTTCAAACACATACATACAAATCACATAGAGTTGGACTACCTCACAATGTACACAGACAGACAAATACCTCACTATGTACACATAAAGACAAATACCTCACTATGTACATATACATACAAATCACATATGGTTGGACTACCTCACTATGTACACAGATATACAAATCGCATATGGTTGGAATACCTCACTATGTACACATACATACAAATCACATAGGGTTGGACTACCTCACTATGTACACAGACATACAAATAACATAGGGTTGGACTACCTCACTATGTACACAGACAGAGAAATACCTCACTATGTACACAGACACACAAATCACATATGGTTGGACTACCTCACCATGTACACAGACAGACAAATACCTCACTATGTGCACAGACAGACAAATACCTCACTATGTACACAGACACACAAATAACATAGGGTAGGACTACCTCACTATGTGCACAGACATACAAATAACATAGGGTAGGACTACCTCACTATGTGCACAGACATAAAAATAACATAGGGTTGGACTACCTCACTATGTGCACAGACAGTCAAAAAACATAGGGTAGGACTACCTCACTATGTGCAGAGACATAAAAATAACATAGGGTTGGACTACCTCACCATGTGCACAGACAGTCAAATAACATAGGGTTGGACTACCTCACTATGTGCACAGACATACAAATAACATAGGGTAGGACTACCTCACTATGTGCACAGACATAAAAATAACATAGGGTTGGACTACCTCACCATGTGCACAGACAGTCAAATAAAATAGGGTTGGACTACCTCACCATGTGCACAGACATACAAATAACATAGGGTTGGACTACCTCACTATGAGCACAGACATACAAATAACATAGGGTTGGACTACCTCACTATGTGCACAGACACACAAATAACATAGGGTTGGACTACCTCACCATGTGCACAGACATACAAATAACATAGGGTTGGACTACCTCACCATGTGCACAGACATACAAATAACATAGGGTTGGACTACCTCACCATGTGCACAGACAGTCAAATAACATAGGGTTGGACTACCTCACTATGAGCACAGCCATACAAATAACATAGGGTTGGACTACCTCACCATGTGCACAGACATACAAATAACATAGGGTTGGACTACCTCACCATGTGCACAGACATACAAATAACATAGGGTTGGACTACCTCACTATGTGCACAGACATACAAATAACATAGGGTTGGACTACCTCACTATGTGCACAGACATACAAATCACATAGGGTTGGACTACCTCACTATGTGCACAGACATACAAATCACATAGGGTTGGACTACCTCACTATGTGCACAGACATACAAATCACATAGGGTTGGACTACATCACTATGTGCACAGACATACAAATAACATAGGGTTGGACTACCTCACTATGTTCACAGACATACAAATCACATAGGGTTGGACTACATCACTATGTACACAGACAGACAAATACCTCACTATGTACACAGACAGACAAATACCTCACTATGTACACATACATACAAATCACATAGGGTTGGACTACCTCACTATGTACACAGACAGACAAATACCTCACTATGTACACAGACAGACAAATACCTCACTATGTACACAGACAGACAAATACCTCACTATGTACACAGACAGACAAATACCTCACTATGTACACAGACAGACAAATACCTCACTATGTACACATACATACAAATCACATAGGGTTGGACTACCTCATTATGTACACATACACACAAATCACATATGGTTGGACTACCTCACTATGTACACAGACAGATAAATCACGTAGGGTTGGACTACCTCACTATGTACACAGACAGATAAATCACGTAGGGTTGGACTACCTCACTATGTACACAGACAGATAAATCACCAATGGTTGGACTACCTCACTATGTACACAGACAGATAAATCACCAATGGTTGGACTACCTCACTATGTACACAGACAGATAAATCACCAATGGTTGGACTACCTCACTATGTACACAGACAGATAAATCACATATGGTTGGACTACCTCACTATGTACACAGACAGATAAATCACATATGGTTGGACTACCTCACTATGTACACAGACTTACAAATCACATAGGGTTGGACTACCTCACTATGTACACATGCATACAAATCACATATGGTTGGACTACCTCACTATGTACACAGACATACAAATCACATATGGTTGGACTACCTCACCATGTACACAGACAGATAAATCACCAATGGTTGGACTATCTCACAGAGGTTGCAGAGAACTGTGATGGAAGACAGCAGGAAGATGGACACAGGACATTGCAGACACCTTGGGCAGGTGGGTGCACGAGAAGGGAGAAATGGCCAGAGATCGAGAGGCTTTTCAACACACCATGACAAGAGCGAGATCTTATAAAGGATCAATGACACTATGACGTATCGTGGAGGGGAAACGGGCAGGTAACCCGTGACGCGTATACAGTTAATTTTGTTGCATATCTTTTACAGTACGTCGCAGTTAACTCTAGCATTGTTTGGCTGTTTGTGATTTCTTGGCAAGTTTACTTTCAGTAGTTTGCCATTGCGTTCTGAGCGACCGACACACATACCATTGGATGAAAACCAGCGCAATATGGTCTGCTGTGTTTCGAACTCGGGATGTGGGATTGTGATAAATTCAAGATCTCATCTCATCTCATCTCATCTCATCTCATCTCATCTTATCTGATCTCATCTCATCTCATCATGTTCCTCTTGTACCTTGCGGTGTCGAAGTGAAGTATAAACATCATGAGAGTGCCCGATTATGGGCTTCATATATCGATATTCCCATGGACTCTGCTATTCCCTCCGTCCAACGTTTACGTGGTCGGCCTCTTCCTCTGTTTCCATCAAGATGAGATAAATAATTTACACATGGTCGCATTAGAGACAAAACATCTAGCTTATTTTTTTTTAAGCTCGCTCTCTTTGAACTCAAGTGTAGTCCATGCAAGTGCCATTACTTCAATTGGACTGGACTGATTTTTGTATTTGGATTAGCTTCCATTTTTACTAGTGTCCCTCGCCATCAGGCGGACGCACTCTGATTTCAGATGTATCTGTGTTGTGTTAGCGAGACATTTGAAAAGACAAATATTGCGGTAATTATTGCTTAGTAAAAGCCACTGGGTGGATAGAATTATGAAGCCAGCAATCACCACTAGCCTTCTTCCTCTTGCAGTCAATGCGGTGTGCTGTTGCTGATAATATTTGTCCACAGCCGTCTGTCTCGTGTACTGCCAATCTTCTTGTAGTCCATGCCCTGTGGTGCTGATGATCATGTCTGTTCACAACCTTCTGTTTCAGACACACACACACACACACACACACACACACACACACACACACACACACACACACACACTCACACCTAGACTAATGGGAAAACACGATGGAGGACGCCATCAAGAGAAGACTATGCACAACCTATCATCACATAGAAGTGGCCATATCTTATCATGGCAACCGCGGTATCCTAGTGGCCAGGCGACTGCCTGCTGGCCCGGTAGTCGTGGGTTTGTCTTTTTCCTCTTTTTCGTTCGTCCGATAATTTTTTTTTTTTTTTTTTGTTAGGTTAACAGTAATTGCCTTTTATCAGTTTACAGCAGAGCTGCAATGTTTGCGCTGTTAGGTCGACACTTAGACTTCTTTGGGCGTTTGTTGATCGGGTTAGTCTTCCCCCTTATTTCCAAGGTCGTTCTAAGGTCTCAAAGATTTCCAAGGTCAACGTTAAGAAAACAAATAAAATGGATTTATGGTGTTTTGTTGAAGAGACCTATGAAACACACTGTTAACGGGATATACAGAAATATTAATCTCTGGGGGACTATTGCGGATGTAGAAGCTATGATCAGTTAGACACTCAAATGGCCGATACAATCAAATAACCAACGACTTTCCTTGGCACTCAGCGGACGTGTTCATTGCTGTGTGAATGTGGTGTTGTCTTATTTCATCGCTATTTTTCAACATTGGACTTATTGGGGAGTGACTGTTTCTGTCTGTTGTCTGTGATATATCCCCATATGCTCATGAGGAGTTTGCGCTGTGGCTAGTTAGCTATAGTTTTTTTTTTTTTTTTTTGTTGCCTCAATATAAAATTCAATATCTCAGTAACCAACTGAGGGAAAATGATGAGATTTAGCATATAACCTTATCATTATGTCCACCCAACAAAAACATTTTTGTTCTGGGGATTTTACAGCAGATTTCAAAGTTAGTTTATATGCGGTATATTAATTACGACATAGAGATTACCTCCATGATTGTAACAGTATTACAGCTTCACCAAGAGACGTCCGGGCATTTTTTGAAATTTTCACGTGATTTCCGTTTTGAAACAAACAGCGCGAAGATTCAGAGGTGTCTCCAAATGGGGGTTCTTTCATGAAACGTGATTATATAAATAAACTAGCTGACAAGGCCCGGCTTCTGGCGGGGATCTATCTATCTATCTATCTATCTATCTATCTATCTATCTATCTATCTATCTATCTATCTATCTATCTATCTATCTATCTGTCTGTCTATCTGTCTATCTGTCTATCTATCTGTCTGTCTGTCTGTCTGTCTTTCTGTCTGTTTGTCTGTCTGTCTGCCTGCCTGCCTGCTTATCTATCTATCTATCTATCTATCTATCTATCTATCTATCTATCTATCTATCTATCTATCTATCTATCTGCCTACCTGCCTGCCTGCCTGCCTGCCCGGCCGCCCGCCTGCCTGCCTGCCTGCTTGCCTGCTTGTCTATCTATCTATATATCTATCTATCTATCTATCTATCTATCTGCCTACCTGCCTGCCTGCCTGCCTGCCTGCCTGCCCGCCCGCCCGCCTGCCTGCCTGCCTGCTTATCTATCTATCTATCTATCTATCTATCTATCTATCTATCTATCTATCTATCTATATATCTATCTATCTGCCTACCTGCCTGCCTGCCTGCCTGCCCGCCCGCCCGCCTGCCTGCCTGCCTGCTTGCCTGCTTATCTATCTATCTATCTATCTATCTATCTAATCTATCTATCTATCTATCTATCTATCTGTCTGTCTGTCTGTCTGTCTGTCTGCCTGCCTGCCGACAGGCCGACCGACCGATATCTATCTATCTGTCTATCTATCTATCTATCTATCTATCTATCTATCTATCTATCTGCCGGCCGACCGACCGACACACCCACCCACCCAGTCAGCCAGCCAGCCAGCCATCCACCCACCCACCCACCCACCTGCCTTTCTGCCTGCCTA
>OY992892.1:81038208-81063208 GCA_963921405.1 Cepaea hortensis
GCTGAAGTACAAGATTTGATTTTCGAGAATTCGCTAGACGGTGACGCGGTCATCTACACAGATGGGTCGGTCGTCCGACATGTGAGAAGCTCATGGGCCTTTACAGCTCGGGCCGGAGGGAGAATTGTGAAGGAGGACTCTGGTGCTTTCACTGAAACCACAAGTAGCCTGACCATGGAAGTCATGGCAGTAAGTAAATCAATAACATGGCTCGAGACACAGACATTCACTAGGGCTTGTTTCCTTAGCGACTCAATGAACATGATCAAGAGGATAGAGGAGGGGTCAATCCGAAGAGAATGGTTGCTGCCTCTGGAGCGGTCTCGACTGGCAAAGATTAGTTTCATCTTCGTGCCAGGGCATGCGGGAGTACAAGGAAATGAGCGGGCTGACAAGCTCGCAGGTGAGGCTACTGTGGAGGGCGGACGCGCCATGGACCAGGCCGACATTCTGAATGCTCTACGAGAAGTAAGACTTTTGCGAGAACCAAGTGATGACTGTGAATCTACAACAATGGCCAGACTGCGAGAGCAGCAAATTAAAAGAGGTGTGGCCAAACAAGAACACTACGCAGGAAGCCAAAGAAGATTGATAAACCAACACAGAACTGGCGTCGTTAGCCGCTACACGCTGCGGGATTTGCTGAGGAGGGGATCCGAGCACTTATGGACTGAATGGTTCGATGTGCAATGAGGATGATCTGTCGACTAACTAACTAACTAATTGTTAAGTTACAAAATGTATATGTACAATTTTTCTCCATTTTCTTTACAATTTTGCGACAATGCTCGCGACAATCGTCACTGTATGTGTGTGTGTAAAGTGTGGGAGATTGATCATAATAGTAGGTTGGGAGATGAGGGGATGTGTGTGGGGGTGGATTCGTGGTGTGTGTGGGAGGGCTCAGGATGTGTGGGTGGGCGGGGTGGGATTGTGTGGGTGGGGGAATTGTGTGTGGGTGCGTGTGAGATGTATGGGTTGGCGGGGAGATGTGTATGTGGGTGGGGATGTGTGTTTGTCTAGGTGGTTGTTTGTGAGTGGGTGGAGGAGGATATGTTGGTGGATGATTGATGGTGGATTATGGGATAGGTGGGGGTATATATGTGGGTGGGAGATGTGGGTGTGGGGATATGTGGTGTGTGGGAGATGTGTGCAGGTGGGGGTGGTTGTGGGTTTGGGGATGTGTGTGTGGGTGAGGGATGTGTATGGGTGTGGGATGTTTGGGTGGATGGGTGGGGAGTGTGTATGGGTGAGAGATGTGTGGGTAAATGTGTGTGGGGGATGTGTGTGGGTTGGGGGAGGGGTGCGTGATGGCTGTGGGTGATGGATTTGGAGATGTGTTTGTGGGTGGGAGATATGTCTGGCTGGGTGGGGGTGTGTGTGACTAGATGGAGGATGTTTGTGTGGGTTGTGAGGGTGATTGTAGTTGGGGGATGTGTGGATGGGTAGGAGATGTGTGGATAGATGTGTGTGTGGGTGAGGGATGTGTCTTTGGGATGTGTGTGGGTGTGGTGTTGTGTGGGAGGGGAGCTGGATGTGGATAAATGATGTTTGTGTGGGTGGGTGAAGGTGTGGTTGGGTTTGCGGGTGGGTGAAGGATGTGTGTGAGAGTTGGGGATGTGTTCTTAGATGGGTGGTTGGGGTGTGTGAGTGTGGGTGGGTAGATAGGAGATGTATGTTTTGATGGGTGGGTATGGGATGTGTGGGTGTTAGTGGTTGAGGGATAAGTTCGTGTGTCTAGGGATGTGTGAGGGGATGAATGTATGGGTTGGGGATGTGTGTGTGGGTTGTGCGTGCGTGGATGGGAGGTGTGTGTTTGTGAATGGGGAATGTGTTGGTGGGTGGGGATGTGTGTGAGGGATGTTTGTATGGGTGGGGAGATTGTGCGTGGGTGGGGATGTGTGTGTATATGGGTAGGGGTGTGTGGTTAAGGGATGTGTGGCTGAGGGAATGGGTGGATGGAGGATGTGTGGTTGGGTAGAGGATGTGTGGGTGGGTGATTGTATATGAGTATGGGTATGTGGTTAAGAGATGTGTGGTTTGAGGATGGGTGGGTAGAGGATGTGTGGGTGGGTAGAGGTTATGTGCGTGGGTGAGTGTGTGCAGGTTAGGAGATGGTGGGGGATGTTTGTAGGTGTGGGCTCGGGATCTGTGAGTGGGCTGGGTGAGATGGGAGATTATGTGGGTGAGTGCGGAATTTGTGTGTGGGTAGGTGCGGAATATGTGAGTTGACGGGGAGATGTGTGTGTGGCTGAGGAATGTGTGTTTGGCTGGGTGGTTGGAGGTGTGTGGGTGGAGGAGGATATTGGGTGAGTGATTGTTGGTGGGAAATGGGACGGGTAGAGGATATGTGAGTGGGTGGCGAGATGTGTGTAGGTGGGGGATGTGTGGGTTATTGAATGTATGTGTGCTTGGGGTGTGGGTGGATGGGATGTGTGGTGGGTGAGAGGTGTGTGTGGGTGGGGATATGTGTAGGTGTAGAGATGTGGTGGATGGGTGGGGGAATGTATTGTATGTGTGTGTGGTTGGGTGGGGTAGTTGGAGTGAATGGGGGATGTGTGGGTGGGTGGTGGATGTGTCTCACAACATAGTAATATGCATTGTTTATGTTTACAAAATTCATGTGACAATGTTTTTTTCCTATGCACTGTTGATGAAAGAAAGATGAGTGATTGGAAGGGCCGAATGTAAGACGGGCCTGCGTGCCCAATTTGTTACCCTTTGAAAATAAAGTCTGATCGTTCGTTCGTTCGTTCGTTCTGTCTGTCTGTCTGTCCGCGCTATTAAATATTGATAAAAGTTACTGGAAAAAACGTCAGGACCATGTGTTAAAAGAGGAAGAGGACTATTGGAGAAAGGATGGATTGAAGGTTGTATGTTCGATTCCGGGCCGGGTCCTTCATTTCAAGAGTGAATTTTTTTTTCGGACACTCCCGAGGGTCGTCGCTGGAGCTACGGAGTTCGTGCTGTGTGCGACGCTTTCCGCGCTGCGGAAAGAAACTAAGCCATATGGGATAAAAACCCTGTGCAATGCAGCCGACCCTGTCCGTTGTAAGCTACTTCTTTCATTGCACCCACTCCCATACGAATCCGGATACGCCTTTGTTTGTCATCTGAATTTGCAGGTCCCCATTACCGTAAACATAACTTTTTTAGCGAGAAATCACTAGTTGTTAAGCAAAACATCAAAGGAATGTCGCCGCTTTCAATGATTTAAGTTGTTTTTGGACCTATCAAAGACATATTCCTTGGGTGGGGGTAAATATAAGACGGCTGGAAAAATTTCATAACGATGCAACAGACAGTTTTCAAAATAATTGATCGTGAATGAAGGTAAACAAATGTGGACATACTATAGATATGTCACCTGACGACGTGAGGCTTGTGAAGTATACCCGTGATAGAATGTCTTCTTAGTCCATGTCGTGTGGTAATGGTGGCGGTGTCTGCCCACAGCATTCTGTCTCCTGTACTGCCAATCTTCTTATAGTCCATGTCGTTTGGCGCTGGTAATCATGTCTGTCCACAACTTCCTGTCTAATGTATTACCAATCATTTTATAGTCCATGCCATATTAGCGTTGGTGATCATATCTGTCCCTAGCCTTTTGTCTCGTGAACTGGCAATCAGCTTATAGTTCAAGTCGTATGGCGTTGGTGATCATGTCTGTTCACAGCCTTCTGTATCATGTACTGCCAATCTTCTTATAGTCCATGCCGTGTGGCGTTGCTAACAGTGTCTATCCAGAGCCTCCTGTCTCGTGTACTGCCAACAATGTCTGATATCGACGTTCCGCAACAACAACAAAATTTGGACTGTCTTCTTCTGATGAGAGCAACGAGTTCTCTTTGTGAGTTTAAGTCTGTCAAGGTATCTTTACTGCTCTTTCTATCAAAATAATTATATAATGCTTGATCTTCCACTGCCTGTATTGGTAGCTGTAGGCGCTTTACTCTAGCTATTTGGTTAACCTATTTATTTGTTGTTTCTCTGCAGATTTAATGCAATTTACTTATAGCTTAATTTCTAATGTGAGAGTATCAAGAGCCTCTTGTTACAACACCACCAAACACATTAAACTAATGTTTGCCAACCTGTGTCTTTCTTGATGCAAGATACATATGCGATGGGCGATCCTTACAGAAGAAAATAGAAGCACAACACAGCTCAAGCAAGAGACCTATACTCACCAGCAAAGTCCAAGTAAGAGAACTATACTCACCAGCAAAGTCCAAGTAAGAGAACTATACTCACCAGCAAAGTCCAAGTAAGAGAACTATACTCATCAGCAAAGTCCAAGCAAGATAATCATACTCACCAGCAAAGTCCAAGTAAGTGAACTATACTCACCAGCAAAGTTCAAGTAAGAGAACTATACTCACCAGCAAAGTCCAAGTAAGAGAACTATACTCACCAGCAAAGTCCAAGTAAGATAACTATACTCATCAGCAAAGTCCAAGCAAGATAATCATACTCACCAGCAAAGTCCAAGTAAGTGAACTATACTCACCAGCAAAGGCCAAATTGAGGATGAAGATGTGCATTCTCGACTTCCTGGACTTGGTCAAGCAGATGGCAATAATCACTAATGTGTTTCCCACAACGATCATGGAGAACAGGATGTAGAGAAACGTCAGGTGCTCTGCCTGGCGAAAGAAAGCAACGGAAACATGTCATTGAGGTAAGCTTGTGAACAAACGGAAATGTAACTCTCTCTATAAAGCAATTCACCATGTCGAAGATGGTTCATCAATAAACACATACGTATTGTTCGGTAGCTTATAGAAGTAGAAGAAAGTGGCAGGGGTTAGAGGATGCACTCATGGGGGAATTTAAGGGTTAAGGGTTTCCAGGGGGGAAGGGGATTAAGATTATTTCAAGATCGCTTTAAAACAAGAACCGATTACTTTATATTGTTTTTCTCTCCATACTTTACAGTTCAGTACATCTCACCCTTCTGAAATTGGTTTTATAACGTAAGTAGTCCCGCAAATCATGTTTTATGTATACGTCTAGAATTTTTCTAGTATATGTTATTAAATTTAGCTTCCATGTTTACATATACTATGTAGGGGAGGGTAAGGGGAAATTTATAGGGAGGAAATACGAAAGAGGGTGAGGGGGGGGGGGTTGGTGACGTTCTGAACATATGGTGAAGGGGTGCATGGGCCAAAAAAGGTTGAGAACCACTGCATTAGAGGATTACGGAAATTTCTAGAGGATTATAGGATGTACTAGATGATTACAGGATGCACTAGATGATACATTAGAGGATTACAGGATGTACTAGAGGATTAGAGGATACTCTAGAGTATTACATGATGTACTAGAGGATTATAGGATGCACTAGATGATTGCATGATGCACACCATTATTGCAAGATGCACTAGATGATTGCAGGATGCAATAGATGATTAGAGGATGCACTAGAGGATTATAGGATGTACTAGATGATTACAGGATGCACCAGATGATTGCAGGATGCATTAGAGGATTACATGATGCACTAGATGATTAGAGGATGCATTAGATGATTAGGGGATGCACTAGATGATTACAGGATGCACTAGACAATTAGAGGATGCACTATAGGATTACAGGATGCACTAGAGGATTAGAAAACGTCACTCCCTAGAAAACGTCAGTTCATTAACGAAGTCTGTCAACTACGTTAAGCCACAGCTATGGAATACGAACATAATTCGATGTGAGCTATTGAAATAGCACCATAGGCATTGCCATTAATCAAACAGTGAGCAAAGAGGTGAAGAAAGCTGCTGGTGTTGGTTAGGACACCCACTGAGAAAACCTAAGACAATATAATTAGAAATTCTCTTAAGTGAGGCCGATAAGCTCAGTGGCTAGAGCACTGATCTTGTAAACCAGGGGTCGTGAGTTCGATCCTCACTGGGGGGGATTACATTTGAGGAGTCTCCGTGGCGAAGTGGTCAAGCCATCTGGCTCGGGCTCCGAAGGTTGTGGGTTCGATTACGGGCCACGTCCTTCGGTTTACGAGTGCATTTTTTCGGAGACTCCTGTAGTCGTCGCTGGAGCTACGGAGTTCGTGCTTTGTGCTACGCTTTCGGCAGCCTGCGCTGCTGAAAAAAGACCCAGCCATATGGGATAGAATCCGGTGAAATAAAGTCGACCCTGTCGACTTTTAAGCGACAATGCAAACGAAATAGCGGAAGACCAAAAACACATGCATAAATTAATAACAGAGATTAATAATATTAGGAGAAGCTAGTAGAAAGAGGTGGGGGGGGGGGGGGCTACGAGAGACAACGAAAGAAAGGACGGTTTGGCGAGGTTTTGTTGAGGGTTTATGCCACAATGAGGGATAAAGAGCAAAAGACGAAAAACATCGTGCTCGAGCTTCAAAGTTCTTGCACTTGTCTGGCTCTTCTGCCCTTTAACCGAAAGATTTGTGGAAAGAGAGCTAAAGGAATATAGCGAGAGAACATTCTTGACAGTCTTGTGTCATGGCACGGAAGGGAGTCAACACATGAATTGATCATGCCGTCGTAGATAGCAATTTGTGGAGAAGCATGATCGTTCACGCCAGAAGGCAAGGCACTTGATGATGGTGACAATGCCTACAATGTTAGTTCCTCGGTGTTCGTTGATCTTGCACGATCGATGCCACGCCTACCCGATGACAAGTGTGCAGTCTGAAGGTTGCAATTAAAGACTTGAAATCTGCGTGATATTGACACTTCCTTGGTAATAAACTCGTCGTGTCCTTGGGCGCCAATTCTCAACGATGTAGAGAGGCGTCAACCATCATGTGCCTTGCCGGATAGCGCTGGTGTTTATGTTTCTTCATAGATCTATTCCCTGTGTCCTTGATTAGTTTAACTGATGATAAATCTCTTCAACCAACAGCGTAACATCATCCACCATACTTCTCTCGGTCATTCTCAGTATTTTCTACTGATAATCTTTCCAGGGGTCACGATGTTCTCCATTGCCTCTCTTATCACTATACGACTAGAGAATACTGTTTATCTCTGTCTTATCATTTACAGGACATGACAGTTTTGTATCTTCTTGACATATTTACGTTCAGCAGTTTGCTATTGAATTCTGAACGACCGATACTCATACTATTGTATAAAAAACAGCTCAATGCGCTCTACTTCCAAATTGCCCACACCTGAGTTTCGAACACGGAATGCGGGATTGCGAATTGCATATGTCTTATATTTGTGTATAACGTTTGTTTGCCACTTTGGCAGCGCAAGGTGTTCACATCTTGATGACTTCACTCTCTTATAATTTGTCCACAATTTACTACCACACAATAGACGGGTTAGATTTTAAAAAATTAAGTACTCTTTTCCTGTCTCCGTCAAACATAGAAAATGACTCAAACGATTGCAAATAAACAAAAAGAAGAAGGACTAAAATTGTATGCTAAAATCACAAGTGTACAGCCCACGGAGAGAACTGAACAATCACAAGTGAATCAAATAGTGAAGAAGAGACACATTGGCCTTGGATAGGACATGCATTGAGAAAACGTAAGAATGGTATAACTAGGAAATCTTTGTCTGGAATCCGCATGGCAAAAGTATTCGAGGATGACCAAAAAAAAAAAAATAGAAAAAAGAATCACGGAGAAGAAAAGGTTGAGATAAAATAATATTATGGAGAGAATATCACGACCTGGTTAAATCTACATTTCCCTCTCCGAAGATGGGAAGTTTCTGTGTCAGTATTGCACACCCTGCTGTTTCTAAGCTCGTAGAGGAGTAGAAGAACTCTTGATCCTTTTACATGCCCCAAATATTTCATTCATGTGGGACTCTTCCCCCCCCCCTCCCCCACCCTCTAGCCGGTGTTCTCACGTCCGGTTTCCAGGACAATCTCTAGAATGGTGACGTTTTTTACCGTTAAACCATTTTCCCCCATTACCATACATCCGGTTCATTCACTTTATTGGAATAATACACGCGGATCCAATGAAAGACGTGTCCAGCCCACAGCAAGTATACAGATAAGTCACTTTTATATTTATAATTTCATGTAATGTTTTTCATGTAATTGTGTCTCATTCTCTGTTTTCTTCAACTAAATGTGAATACTCTTCGACAACACTTACACTCAAAGGCCACACTTATACTTAAAGGCAACAGTTATACTTAAAGGCAACACTTATACTCAAAGGCAACACTAATACTTAAAGGTCACACTATACTTAAGGCAACACTTATACTTAAAGGCAACACTTATACTTAAAGACAACACTTATACTTAACGGAAACACTTATACTTAAAGGCAAAATTTATACTTAAAGGCCACACTTATACTTAGAGGGAACACTTATACTCAAAAGCCACACTTATACTTAGAGGCAACAATTATACTCAAAGGCGACACTTATACTCAGAGGCAACACTTATACTTAGAGGCAACACTTATACTCAAAGGTCACACTTATACTCAAAGACTACACTTATACTCAAAGGCCACACTTATACTCAAAGGCCACACTTATACTTAAAGGCAACACTTATACCTAAAGGTACCATTTGCACTTAAAGCCGGCCGACACTTACAATTGAAGGTACCATTTGCACTTAAAGACAACACTTATAATTAAAGGTAACATTTGCACTTAAGGGCATCACTTATACTGAAAGAAACATTTATACTTAAAGGTAAAAACTTAAAGTCAACACTTATACTCAAGTTCAAGTTTCACAACTGCGTGTTGTCATGGGAAATATGCGCGGTCTTAGTATTCTGCAACTCATAATCTCACACACTGCGTTCGGAACACGGATGGGGAGCTTTGAAAGCGGGCCGCCTTGCGTTGGTTTTCAGACAAAAATATTAGTACTGGTCGTTTAGAAAGCAATAGCAAACTACTGAACGTAAATTTGCCAAGAAATCGTTAGAGGCTAACAAAATGTTGGGGTTAAGTGCGAAGTCATGTAAAAGATATGAAATTAACTGTTTTTTTTTTTGTTGTTTTTTTTGGTACCCTGACTTATGTTTTTGTATCTGTTCCAGAACAAACAGTACTGAACACTACTGTTCATTATTATCATAAAGTTTATTGCCAACTGACGTAGGCGATCACGATCCTCCAGATTGTCTTTAAAATAAATGTCAAAGGCATGATGATTTACTTCATTGCACCGTGTTTATCCCACATGGCTCGGTCTTTTTCCCCAGAGCAAGCTGCCGAAGGCGTCCCACAAAGTACAACTCCTTAACTCTAGTGACTGTAAAATTTAACTCAATCAGTATACGAGGACTGTTCCCCAACCATTTTCACATTAATATGCTTGAGAGCATTTATAGCAGCTGAGAGGGACAAGTTTCACTTCAGCGCCAGTTTCGCTTTAACCGTGCATTGCCTGTGTGGAATAAGTAATGTTGTCAGTTGCTGGTTCTGTCCACTTTACCCGTCTGGTTAATCTTGACATTCGGAGCTTTATTTCTTTTGGAATATAGAATATAGAATACAGAATATAGAAAGGGCGTCCACGTGGCGAAGTGATTAAGGCCACCGCCTTCGCGCGTTGATGGCTGTGGTTTCCATTTCGCCCGTTGTCGTTCGGTTCACGATTGCAGTTTTAGCGGAGACTCCTGAGGGTCGTCGCTGGAACTACGGTGTTCGTACTTTGTGCGACGCATTCGGAAAGAGTCTGGGGGAATATAGGATAAAACTCGGTGCATTGAAGTCGTTTCTCTTGCCTGGTAACCCCTTTCTTTAGAATATAGAAGTCATTTATAGAACCATAGACCGTCAGTCTCCATGGCGTAGGGTTTAACGACTTTCTCCGTAATCCCGTAGATTCACGGAAGGGAACACAGCTGCGCGAGATTCGGTAACGGATCGCGTCGCGTTGGTTATTTACATGGGGTATGTGAGCCGGTCGTTCAGAAAGCAATGGCAAACTACTGAGCGTAATCTTGCCAAGACATCAGCAACAGCGGTAAAATGCTGGTGTTGACGGCGATGTCCTGTAAATAGGAAATACAGAAACAAAAATACCGTCTGAGCTTTCCATCATGTTTTTTTTTTTTTTTTTCAGTCCTGTTAATATTCACCTTTTGTACCCTAGAGCGATTACAAATTAGGAAAAGGGACCCCAAAAAAAAGTGTACTGTATGTTCTTTACGTGACATTGCAATCAACCCCATTATTTATGCTCTGTTTGTTTTGCTAGGCAATGTTAGTTCAGTGGTTCGCCATTCCTTTCTGAACCGCGGACGATTCATGTCGAAATTAACGCAAAGCGATCGGCTTCCAAAATGCTGATTTCTGATCTTCAACTCTGTATGTCGGGGAGTTGTGAAATAGGGAGTTTCATTATCACCTAGGTCTTAGTGATGGTTGGGACAAGGGAAGGGGCGTTTATTATACAGGTGTGGACCACTGGCTGGTGCGTTGGTTGATTGGTTGGTTGGCTGGCTGGCTGGCAAGCTGGTTGGTTGGTTGGTTAGTTTTTTGGTTGGTTGGTTGGTTGGATAGCTGGCTGACTGGTTGGTGGGTGGGTGGGTAGGTGGGTTGGTGAGTTGGTTAATTGGTTGGTTTTATGATGAATCATTTGAAATGTTTAGTTGAACTGTTAAGCCCGATACACTGTTAAAAGTTATTTGCATATCCTTTACAGGACGTTGCAGTCAACACTAGTATTTTTTGCTGTTGTGATTTGTTGGCAAGTTTACATTCAGTTGTTTGTCATTGTTTTCTGAACGACCGGAACCCATACCAATTCGTAAAATACCAACGCAAGGCACTCTGCTCCCAAATCTTCCGCAGCTGTCTATGAACAGTTATTGTAAACAATTGAAGAACACCAACTGTGAGGCAGTTTCACAAAGTAGAATTACAACAACAACAATAAATGATATTGCGGCAAGAAGCTTTCAACGGCAAACAGCAACAAAACGGAACAAGATACAGACAACTGATATGACAAAACAGTTATCACACTAAAGCATCAAATAATGGAATCATTTGACAATTTTTATTTAGAATATGCAGAATTAAATATGGTACATAAAAACGAAAGACAGACAGACAGACAGAGAGACAGACAGAGAGACAGACAGACAGACAGACAGACAGACAGACAGACAGACAGACAGACAGACAGACAGACAAGCAGGCAGGCAGGCAGGCAGGCAGGCAGCAGGCAGACAGACAGACAGACAGACAGACAGACAGACAGACAGACAGACAGACAGACAGACAGACAGACAGACAGACAGAAAGAAAGAAAGAAAGAAAGAAAGAAAGAAAGAAAGAAAGAAAGAAAGAAAGAAAGAAAGCTCCTCTCCAATTAATCGGTCACTTGTTCAAATATCACCAAGGGCTACCATCCTAGAGGTTGTCTTCATCTAAAGTCTCGTGTTGTATCTGGTTCCTGACTAGGGCAAGACGACCACTCCAGGACTATACTCTCGTAGATGATGGTGGTGGTCACTTGGGGATACTGTCCAGTCGGTGCTGATTTAACACGGCCGTGGGGGTTAATATACAACGGTGTGATGTCAGAGCTCTGTATCCCTGGCAGATTTCTAGTTGCTTCTCCTGCTTCGACGCAGACGGCTAGCAATTATGCTGATAATATCAAGGAGAGAATGAAATGTGCAGACTATCTGTTGAACCCACGGTGAATATGCAGATATTTACTACGAGATGTTAACGGATTTTAAAAAAGGATTTGAAGGCACGTAGATCCTATTCGTTGCCTAGATTGTTAGCCTTTACGACTCGGTCTCTTTCTGCAGAGCACTAACCAATAACACCGCACAGAGCACGAACTCCTTAGCTCCAGCGATGACCCCTAGGAGTCTCCGAGACAATTGTACTCTTGAATAGAAAGACGGAGTTCGGATCCGAAAACATCACCTTAGGAGTGCAAGGCAGGATGCTTAACCACTTTATCATGTAGACGACCTGATATTTAGGAAGATATGTCACTCACTGACACATTGCCGTTTTGAAAGACGATAGTTTCGTTACATTGTGCTTCAACAAAGGCGCAATAACTAAAACTCATGCCAATAAGACCAGGGATGGAGTTATATCTCTCCATAACCCAAAGCTTGGGCTGAATAGCTGAGACTGTGAGTTGTTCATGCAACATGATCCCTCTCTCAGTCTGCGTAGTTCACTCCAGAGGAAAGTTAACACCAATACGTCTGGAACAAGACAAGTTGCAGAAGCTGCCGGGTTAGCAAAGCAATGCTCTAACTGTTCTCCTTTCGGAGCTTCGATTCTACACCATTTGTCAAAGATAAGTTGCCGAAGACATGTATGTGCAATTTAAATAGATAGCGGTGGAATACCATTGTAAATTTCATACTCGTAACATTATTCTTGTTGCAGTCTTTTAAATTCACCATACGATAAAGATATTGACAACTACAAAGAGATGTAACTGGAACTATTATAGATGAGTTGAGTTGTGTCAATATCCGATATCACAGCACCCAGGACAATTCCATACGTGATCAGTTCTCATCTTCAACGACCAGCGAAAAGCTCCAATACTAATGGCAACAGCTGTAGCCTGATTATGTAACCGTCTGGCCTTTCCTCGGAGTGCTAAGTATGAGCCAGACCCTCTGGTCACTCCGGCAGCACCATTCTTTCCAGGCAATAATGATTTATGCGCTCTTCCACATTATTTTATTTATTTATTTATTTATTTGCGCTCGCTCTCTTTGAACTCAAACGTAGTCCATCCAAGTGCTACTACTGCTAGTCTATTGGACTTATTGTTTACGTGTGGATTAGCTTTCCCTATTACCAGTGTTGACATGCACGGTTGTCTTGGTATAGTACAAGCAAAAACTGCATCCTATCAAATGAAGAACGTTGTGCTTTGTGTGATTCATTGTCCTTGAAAGTTAGAAAAAGAGTTCTTGCGTGTTACATATAACCAATGTTAACATACGGCTGCGAATCCTGGACAATTAGTATACCGGCGAAAACATTTTTAGAAGGCATGGGGATGTGGTTTTATAGAAGAATGCTGAAAATTAATTGAACAGTCAAAATGAGCAATGTGGACATTTTAAGGGAATCTATGTCACAAAGACAACTTTTCACAAACAACAGAAAGATACAGTCATCGTGGTTTGGCCACATTATGAGCAAAATTGGAACATGTTGTGACAACCTTACAGATTTGTGAAAAGAGAGATGAAGGAAGATAGCGTGAGAAAATTATTGACAGTTTTGTGTCATGGCATAGAAGGGAATCAACACACGAATTGATCCATGCATTCCAAGATCGCAATTTGTGGAGAGACATTATCGCCCACGCTAACTGACAAGACACCGAATGATGATGATGATTACCAGTGTCCCTCGCCATCAGGCGAACCCACTACGACTTCAGAGATACTTGTAATTTACGTCCCCAAGTCAAGGACGAGAAGTCTACATGTTAGTCTAACTAACCGGTGTAAGGATTGAAGTCGCTACCTCGGCATCAGCACACCGGATGTTTAAGAACGCGCGCTCTTACCCATTCGATACTATTCTGATTCACAGATAATGGGGGATTGCCACATGTTCATTGAATGTGAATTTAATCTTGTTCATGTAGACTGTTGATTCATTCCATAATAAACATATTTATATTCAAGAGATATATTTGCAGCTTATACAGATAATGAAGCAAGCCCATATTTTCATCTCTTTTAAATTTAATATACATTTATTGGTGGAGTGATTTCGAAGTACGACGTCCACCTCTGGTACGATTCACGATGTGAACTTTCAGTTGGTCAGTTAGTTAGTGGAATAGTTAATTAGCTAGTTAGTCGTTTCCTTAATTAGTTAGTTAGTGGTTAGGTAGTTAAATTAATAATCGACTAATTAACACCTCATTGCAAATTATATCATTAGTCCATAAAGTGTCCAGATTCCCTTCCAAGTATCTCTCTCTCTCTCTCTCTCTCTCTCTCTCTCTCTCTCTCTCTCTCTCTCTCTCTCTCTGAGTGTAGCGACTGACGACACTAGTTGTGTTGTTTGGCTATTCTTATTCGACTCTTCCCATGGTGCTCTTGTCTAGCTTCTTCCCGTTTGGATTAATGCTCTTGCAGTCCGGTCAAAGTCACATAATCACATCCATCTTTTCAGTCATTTACTTCCTCTGCTTCCACGAGCACGTTCGGGATATCTGTCTGGTTATATTGCTCGTCCTGCTTCCTTGGGGGAAATCATGATGTCAGCCTGATCAAATTGCTAGTCCTGCTTTCTTGGGAGAGTTCAGAAAAACAGCCTAGTCGAAATGCTCGCCATGCATCCTTGGGGGAGTTCTGGATGTCATCCTGATAAAAGTGCTCTTTCTGCTTCCTTGGGGGAGTTCAGGATGTGAAACTGGTCAAATTGCTCGTCCTGCTTTCGACCGCTCCCAACAGCAGCAAAGCATACGAACCTTTGAAAATTAAGTTCCTTCCTTAGTTCTTTCCCCTCAGTGAAGAAACAAATCTACTCAATAATAACTCAATTTTCAAGAAGTCTTCTTATTAAGGCAAACAAAATCTAAGGAATACTAAATATTTTTGACATGTAAAAAGACGTGAATATCTGGAAAATATAACTTCGTAGTGAGATGTTCTGGGGATTCCAAGAAGAGAAATACCACAGTGTAGAAAGAGCGAACGAATGAACTTTATTTTCAAAGGATTAAGAATTGGACAAGCAGGCCCATTTGACATTCTGCCCTTCTTGTCTCTCTTCAAGATCTGAGATAATTTACACATCTGGCTCTTGAAAAGAAGAATTTCGAAAGAATGTTAAGAGGACAAGTTTTCACAAGACAGGCCACTGGACACTAAAGAGCTCCCTATAATCCATATTTTTAATAAGCAGTTTCGTGTTAGTATGTTGATTTTATGTGTAAAGACTAGAAACCTAATTATTGTTCAAGCGTGTTTGTTGTTCCTCAAAACTTTAGTTCTGGAGTTCTTTTACTCGGAATTAGAAAACGTGCCAGCTCAAGGGCGACTCAATCGATTGTTTCTCCAAACGTCTGCTAGATTTGAGATTCTAACATGTTATTTAGTTCAAAGACTTGTATTTGAAAATGTCATATACACTAGAAAAATGCCATCATCATCAAGTGCCCTGCCAGCTAGCGTAGGAGTTCATGTCTATCAACAGATCTCGATCTAGGTGTTCTGGATCAACTCTGCTGATGATATTTCACAGGTGGAAACATCCATCCAGAAAAATGTACTTACTTTATGTGCGTGTGCGTGTGCGTGTGCGTGCGTGTGTGTGTGTGTGTGTGTGTGTGTGTGTGTGTGTGTGTGTGTGTGTGTGTGTGTGTGTGTGTGTGTGTGTGTGTGTGTGTGTGTGTGTGTGTGTGTGTGTGTGTGTGTGTGTGTGTGTGTGTGTGTGTGTGTGTGTGTGTGTGTGTGTGTGTGTGTGTGTGTGTGTGTGTGTGTGTGTGTGTGTGTGTGTGTGTGTGTGTGTGTGTGTGTGTGTGTGTGTGTGTGTGTGTGTGTGTGTGTGTGTGTGTGTGTGTGTGTGTGTGTGTGTGTGTGTGTGTGTGTGTGTGTGTGTGTGTGTGTGTGTGTGTGTGTGTGTGTGTGTGTGTGTGTGTGTGTGTGTGTGTGTGTGTGTGTGTGTGTGTGTGTGTGTGTGTGTGTGTGTGTGTGTGTGTGTGTGTGTGTGTGTGTGTGTGTGAATTGATATAGATATTATTTGCACAATACTGTTATGGTTTCCTCTTGAATTTCGCATGCGGATAAGGCTTTAGATGCAATCAACATAATCATGTGCCATGCTGATAAGGGTGGGCGGTCATGTTTCGCCACCTCACACGATCACCAGAGTCATGGATCAGCTCTGTGGTCCTGTCTCGACCATGCCACGTGGTCAAGCCATCCAGGTATTTACTTCTCTGCCTTTCCCTGTTCTTTTCCCCTCTTGCCAGTTGTCACCAAGTTCGCAAATTTATTTCTTCTGTCTGTCCGAGGAATTCTTGCCATTTTCCTCATAAACCACATTTCCACAGCCATTAGATGATTCTTCAGCTTGTCTGCTCGTTGCCCACGCTTCACATTCATAAAAAAGATGGGGTTCTATGTAGCACCTCAACATTATTTTTCTTGTTGCATTTGACATCTTTTAATTGGTCGGTATGTTTTCCATCTTGTTAAAGACTATCTTTGCCATGGCGAATATTGTTCAAATCTCTTCAAGACATCTCCCACTAGAAGTTAAGACTGTTCCGATATAATTGTACCGATTCACTTGCTTAAGAATGTTCCCATTTATTTGTATATTACATAGTGATATTTCCTTCTTCCTAGTGACGATCATAATCTGTGTCTTTTTACAATTTAATTCTAACCCCAGTTGCTCACTGTGTACAACAACCGCATCTACTAATTGTTGCAGATCTTGCTCATTGTCTACAATCAGTACTGTATCACCTGCATATCTAATGTTATTGATGTTTCTTCCTCCAATGATGATTCCTTTCATATCTTCTACATTTCTGAAAATATTTTTACTGTACAGGGAAAAAAGATCTGGAGACATTACACATCCCTGTTTCACAACTCTCTTAATAGGCTGATTTTGACCTACTTCATTCTCAATCCTTATGGCAGTTGCTGTCTCCAGTATATGTTTTTTACAAGACTAAGGTCTTTGCCATTAATTTGTAGATCGTTCCGCAAACATCTTCATCATGTTGACATGTCTTACTTTATCGAAAGCCTTTGTGTCGTCAATAAAGCAAAGGTGTAGGTCCTTTATTACTTCTATAGTGTTAGTTAGTTAGATAGTTAGTTAGTTAGTTATTTAGTTAGTTAGTTAGTTAGTTAGTTAGTTACTTAGTTGGTTGGTTGGTTAGTTGGTTAGTTGGTTAGTTGGTTAGTAAGTTAGTTAGTTAGTTAGTTATTTAGTTAGTTACTTAGATAGTTAGTTAGTTAGTTAGTTAGTTAGTTAGTTAGTTAGTTAGTTAGTTAGTTAGTTAGTTAGTTAGTTAGTTAGTTAGTTAGTCGACAGATCATCCTCATTGCACATCGAACCATTCAGGCCATAAGTGCTCAGATCCCCTCCTCATAGGGATGCCAGATACGTGGGCACCAAAAGGAGGACATAATAAGACAAAATAGAGGACCAAGGAGGACATATTGAATGTTTCATTTAAATCGTGCCATATTAAACCCACAATCAGTACAATTTTATTACAATAGCTACCAGCAAGCGTATCTCATGTTTTTGGAGTTTTATCAAAATATACTGTGATATAGTTTCTGAGGTTTCATTTGGTGTGTTGTCTAACTCGAGTATCTTAGTTTTCTATTCCACCTGCTTTCCAGTCAAGTACTGAACAACGATGGGAAATATTTTCTGCGAACCGTGATTGCTAGCAACTGTCGAAAGATCGAAACACGAAATACCACTTATCCAATTCATCGACAGTGTGGGGGTCAATTACTTGGTTTATTATTGCTTTCGTCGTTGTTTTTGCACAAGCAATATTTTTAACAATTTCTGAACCTTCAAATAATGTGTGCATCAAACCAGCTTTGCAGGTCATCGAGTTGTAAGACTGATGATGACAAACTGTATGAAATGCCAACTTTGCTTCGACCGCATGTCCTTTCAGCAACAAATTTGAGTACTTAGGCCGAAAAGAAAGACGTCAATGTGCTAGATGACGCGGACACTTTGATTAGGTTTCTATGTCTCTCACTGTCAACATGGGCTCCAAGTCAGTAGTTCTTTTGTTGGCAACGGACAAGTAACTATCCCAAATCGTACACTTTGCCTCATTCTCGTTATGAACTGAAAACAATTAGGTATATTTAGCTCCTGCGAAAAGAAGAGACATACTAAACACTGACACAATGCACATTCACATACCTTACAAGGAAATCCATCGTACACAGGTGAAAAACAAAGTGTGACTTATCCAAAATCAGAAGGAATCAATAAATATATATAGTGAAATAATAAAACAATAAAATAACAAATAAATACAATAGGACAACAAAGGACCGCCGACGTTTCGATTCTGGGAATCTTTGTCAAGGACAGGACAACACAAATAGGTACATAAACGAAAAAGACACAAAATAAATTGATACAACTACCATGATGCTTTGAACCGGTTCAAACCACCATAAAGATGTGTCAATTTATTTTGTGTCTTTTTCGTTTGTTTATCTATTTGTGTTGTCCTGTCCTTAACAAAGATTCTCAGAATCGAAACGTCGGCCGTTCTTTGTTGTCCTATTGTACTTATTTGATATTTCTATATATTTATTGATTGCTTCTGATTTTGGATAAGTCACACTTTGTTTTTCACCTGTGTACGGTGGATTTCCTTGTGAGGTATGTAAATGTGCATTATGTCTGTGTTTAGTTCTTTTCGCAGGAGCTAAATATACCTAATTGTTTCCAGGTCATATTGCTATATCCTGCTGCAGCCGCTGCTTTTTCTTTTGCTCCGACTCATTCTCGTTGCGTTCTTCAACGAAGCATGGAAACTTATTGTTCATAGTGTTTGAGAATCTTCATTTTCGCTTTACAGAAGCCATTTTCATAAACATAGACGGCAAACATTACAAATTTAAAAAAAAAACAATTTTAAGTGGCGTCTCTGCTACCGGAACCGGAAATAACATAACATTTTGACCATAGAGACTACAGCATTGCCGAATAGAGCAACAGTTAGATTAAAATTATACAAATAATTGGTGTTTCACATTTGGTATATACATAGGAAAATTAAGTAAATATTATTAAGCAATGGGTTTTAATCAAGAATGTAAACACGCGGTAGAGTGTAGATACATTGTAAATTGTAACAACAATACATAAACAATGATAACATAAAATATTTAAAAAGCCGGACATTTTAAAGATTTTTAGCTTTGCCTGCCGGACGGAGGACACGAGGCTAAAAAGGAGGACATGTCCTTTCTTTGCCAGACGTCTGACAACCCTACCTTCTCAGCAAATTCCACTCTGACGTGTAAAGTCTACTTTCGACGTTAGCCTGCCTACTTCTGACGTTAGCCTGCCTACTTCTGACGTTAGCCTGTCTACTTCTGGCGTTAGTCTTTCTACTGCTGACGTTAGACTGCCTACGTCTGACGTTAGCCTGCCTACGTCTGACGTTAGCCTGTCTACTTCTGACATTAGCCTGTCTAATTCGGACGTTAGCCTGCCCTATTTGGACGTTAACTTGCCTACTGCTGAGGTTAGCCTGCCAACTTCTGACGTTATTCTGTCGGCTTCTGAAGTTAGCATCTCTACTTCCGACGTTAGCCTGCCTTCTGCTGACGTTAGCCTGCCTACATCTGATGTTATTCTGCCTACTTCTAACGTTAACCTCTCTACTTCCGAGGTCAGCCTGTCTGTAGCTGACGTTATCCTGTCGGCTTCTGACGTTAGCTCTCTACTTCCAACGTTAGCCTGACTATAGCTGACGTTATTCTGTCGGCTTCTGACGTCAGCCTCTCTACTTCCAACGTTAGCCTGACTATAGCTGACGTTATCCTGTCGGCTTCTGACGTTAGCTCTCTACTTCCAACGTTAGCCTGACTATAGCTGACGTTATCCTGTCGGTTTCTGACGTCAGCCTCTCTACTTCCAACGTTAGCCCGTCAATGTCTGGCGTTAATCTGTCTACTTCTGACGCTAGCCTATCCACTCACACTTGTACAGACCCAGCGGCACTCGGTGGATGATGTGGGTAGTATCACCCCTGCCGACTTTACTTCCCCCGAAATTTTCTGATACCCATTTTAGCCTGGGTCGACCTAACAGCCCAGGTCAATGTTAAAAATCAGCCCGTTGCTGATTCAACCCCATGGCTATCGTGCAGGCAGGAATGTGTGCAGCCGGTATGTTACTACTGCTTGGGGTGGTTGGCGAGTGGGTGGATAGAGGATGTGTGGGAGGGTGAGTGTGTGTAGGTTGGGGGTGGGAGGGAATGTGTGGGTGGGGGAGATTGTGTGGGTGGGGGAGATTGTGTGGTGGGTGATATGTGTGCAAGAGGGGATGTGTGGGTGGGTTCAGGTTTTGTGTATGGGTAAGTGCAGGATATGTGAGTTGAAGGGAATATGTGCGTGTGGGGGTGTTGGAAATGTGGTTGGGGGATGTGTGTTTGGCTGAGTTTTTCGGGGTGTGTGGGTGGGTGGTGGAGGGTTTGTGGGTGGATGAGTGTTGGGTGGGTGGAGGATATGTGCGTGTGGGTGGGTATGGATGGGTGGTTGCATGCATGTGTGCCTGGGTGTGTGGGTGGGTGGGGAATGTGTGGTGGGAGATTTGTGTGTGTGTGGGTAGGGAGATGATGTATGTGGGGGTGTGTTTGGGATGTGTTGGTTGGGGGATGCGTGGATGGATGGGGTCATGTATGTGCCTGTGGGTATGTGTGTGGTTGGGTGGTGGATGTGTGTGTGGGGGACACGCAGGATTGGAGATGGGTGGGTGGGGGATTTGTCTCATAACATGGTAACATGCATTGTTTATGCTTACAACATTCATTTGACAATGTGTTTTTCCTATGTGAATGCACTATGCACTGATGAACTAAAGATGAGTGATTGGAAGGGCCGAATGTAAGACTGGCCTGCGTGCCCAATTTGTTACCCTTCGTAAATAAAGTGTGTTCGTTCGTTCGTTTGTTCGTTCGTCTGAGGCGCTAACCTTTAAACACTCCTCCAGGCGCGTTTACCTCTAAAGCTTTCATGGCAGAAACTTTTACCTCCACAACTCTCCGCTCACACGCTTATCTCTAGGCTACTCCATTTATCCGCTTCAAAGGCATTCTTCTGGTATGTCAAACCTATCAGCCACTACTACCCAGATTTTACACACGTTTCAATGTTGAAGATTTCACCACGTGAGTTCTCTTAACAGCCGCAGACATCTGAGTAATGTCTTGCACATTAGAACGGTCATTTATCACCATCTTGTCAGTTTCCGGTGTCCGACGCTCACGGCGGATGATGTCCAACAAGTCATTGCTCTAATGATCCAATGCGCTTTAGAACAGGTCGACCTGGTAAGTTAATGGGTTTTTAACGATTTCTGAAATCAGATCATCACCGGAAGTAAATGTAGAAGAGGATACTTTAAGGTCAGTTTCTGTAAGGAAGGATGTGTCGGACGTTATGTCATGGGTTACTGGATTGTGCTAATGATCAATAGAGCTGAATGTTAAAATAGATCGTGTGACAGAAATGGGTGAGTGAGTGGGTGGATAGGTTGATGGATGGGTTGGTTGGTGAGTTGATGGATGTATAGAACGAACCAACGAACGAACGAAAATCTTATTTTCAAAGGGTTAAGAATTGGGCACGCAGGCCCGTCTGACATTCTGCCCCTCTTCTCTATTTCCTCTCATACATTCTTCCATTCAACATCACTTATGAAGCAAATTTTTGACAACAAAAGAACAATAAGCATTAGAACGCATGAAAAATAATCAATAACAAATGGCTCACTGAGGCAATGTTTAACGTGGGCATTATATATACCTAAGGAAGGTGTAACGTGCCATACATATGGGAATGGTTTTTGGCTACTTGTCGTTTGAGATAATGTACCATTATTATTGTGGTGTTTTTTTTTTTTTTTTTTTTTTTTTTGTTAATGGGGGAATGTAGTCTGTACTGAGGTAGTGTTCAAACAGGTTGCGAATGTATGTATAATGATTGGTGGTGTCTGTGATTTCTTGTGGAAGATTGTTCCACAACTGAGCGGCAGAGTATGCTAAGCTTGTTTTATATAAATCTATCCTAGGTTTAGGGACATAAAGTATATTTAGTCGTTCGCTATGTCTTGCGTTATACCTGCCACTGTCAATGCAGAGGTCAACGCGCTCATCAATGAACACGCAGATAATCCCGAAGTGCTCATCTATACAGATGGATCTGTTGTAAAGAAGCAGAGAAGTGCATGGGCATTTACAGCCCGTTCAGCGGGCCGAACCGTTCAAGAATCCAGTGGTGCCCACACTATGCCCACGAGCAGCATGACGATGGAGATGATGGCAGTAACACAGGCTTTATTATGGCTAGAATCACAGCATTATACCAACGTGTGTGTACTAAGTGATTCAATGAGCATGATTCGGAAGGTCGAAGCTGGATCTGTACGTAGACAGTGGACTAAGTCGCTGAGGAAGTCTGTTGTCCGTAATGTCACCTTCATCTTCGTCCTGGGACATGCGGGAGTCGAGGGAAATGAACGAGCTGATAAACTAGCTGGCTCTGCATCCCCTGTAGATGGCCAGCCCATGGATCGTGCAGCTGTTATTAACGTCCTTAAAGACATGTCGAGAACAGAAGACTTTGACGTCAGTGAATCTACATCGCTGTCCAGGATGAAAGACTTGGGAGTAAGAATTGGCACGGCCAGACACGAGAAGCACATCGGGAAAACGAGGTGCCTCGTTAACCAACACAGAACTGCCACTATTAGCCACCGGACGCTGATGCATATGCTGGGGGGGGGGGGGGGGGAATCTGAGCACCTATGCACCTGTCCGGAGTGCAATGAAGATGCCCCAACTGATAACTGATAACTGATTGCGTAACAATGGCCAAAGGTTGCTTGGAGCATTTTGAAATAGGATTTTGAGAATTAGTTTAGCCTTATTAAAAAGTAGGCGTTTGTGGAGTGGCAGTAGAAGAACAGATAGATATGCAGACAGACGAACGGTCTGGCAGGGCGGATGAATGGATGGATGTATGTATGGATGGATAGATAGATAGATGGATAAATAGTTGGAAAGATGAATGAGCAGACGGGTAGGGTAGTATTAGATAGATAGGCCGGTAGGCATGTAGGTAGGAAGAACAGCAGGTATGGAGAAATGTAACTAGAAGGTTGATATGTAAGTATGTATGTATGTAGGTAAGTAGGTAGGTAGGTAGGTCGGTAGGTAGGTAGGTAGGTGGGTAGGTAGGTACTATGTACATACGTACCTAGGCAGGGAGCTAGGCTGATAGACTGATAGTCCAATGGCCGATACTACCGCTGGAATTCTTCCACAAATTGTAATCAATACTGTATAATGAGGTAAGTTAGCCAGTACCCTTCCCCTTTGCCCTTCCCCACAAGGCAGTTCTTGAAACATTGTAAAAATAATCCTATACCCCCTGCTAGCCGGTCTCCCTGGCCTAGAAGTTAGCGATTTTCTCCGTAATCCCGTTTCCTCCCGTGAGTAACGTGACGTGCGTGAGAATCGGTGGCGGTTCTCTCCGCGTCGGTAACTTACGGGGTATGTGAGCCAGTCGCTCAGTAAGTAATGGCAAACTACTGAGCGTAAATCTTGTTCAAGAAATCAACAATCAGCTGAAAGATACTGATGTTGACAGCTATGTCCTATAAAGGATATGCGAACAAACAAAACAAAACAAAAAAACCTGCTAGGAGACTGACTATTTGTCTTTATGTCGGCATGCACTCACACGCACGTTTACTCTCTCTCTCTCTCTCTCTCTCTCTCTCTCTCTCTCTCTCTCTCTCTCTCTCTCACACACACACACACACATACACACACACATACACACACACACTCTCTCTGTCTCATTCAGAAGACAAGCGAGCAAAAGATAAGATATGATACAAGTGGGAATATAGCATCAAGAGATGGAGGTACAGCAGTCTGACCGAATGTGCAATCAATTCTTAAGGCAGAGAGTGTTGGAGTTCATTGCAGCCAACCTTAATTGTGGAGATGGCACCTCATTGATTGAGTAGAACATTCTTCTTACAAAGGCCAGGCAAAGAGATTTCCGATTCATTGTCAGTTCCCCTACCTTAAACCTTTCCATCCTCAGTGTGCCTCCAATATGCTGTTTAATTCGTCGTGGTCTGCGATCTCTTCCCCTCATTCTAGTAAACATGCCTTCAACCACTGTTGTTTCCAAACCAAACTGTGACTTTAACATGGACCAAGTATTCCAGTTTGCGAGATACGATGGTATTTATCAATCAGTTTTTCTTCAATCTACAGTATTTATTTTCTTCTTAGTCCGCTGTATTCAAAGAACATGTTTGGGACGCAGAGGTGTTTCCAAGGCACCAGGGCCGGGTTTTATACTGGCCAAGACCTATTGACGCGTCCTCGTCGAGCGTCCTGGGCAACAGGTCCCTTCGGGGTCCTGGCTAAAGTCAGTAGGATCGCCGATTCCTCCGAAGTCGGAGAGTGTCTGCCTGTACGGCGAGGAACCACCAGTCTGCACACCAATAAGCCAGACATGGGACAACGGATACTCACGCAAAACTCAGGTCCTGTATGACATCACACTGATGTTGGACAACAGGATGCCTTCATCCGACATACAGGACTTCGCTTGGAGCTCAAGCCAACGAACACAAGCAAGCAAGCAAGCAAAGAACATGTTCATTAATACGAGGGGGTTTCAAATGAAAACCTTAAAGTGTGATATAAATTACAATAACCATGCCGCTGTCTTCTAATTAGTTAATACTGTTAGTACCTGTCAGTCCAACAAGTGTATTAGTGGAGTAGGAAATGTCAGACCGGCGTGACTTCTGTGAAGAGGTACAGCAGATGGTGCATGGGTGGTCACACACGCGACCAAGAAAATTTATTTCTACACGAATCTAAGCACCATATCACCGCTCGAGGACGTGCATTGAACGCATTTGTGACTACATAGACAAATTATATATTTGTTCTTTCGTTTTTCATAATATATTCACCTCTCCCCCCCCCGCCCCCCAAAAAAAAAAAGGAATTAAGGTTTTCGTTTGAAACTTCCTCGTAATTAAGGTATGATTGTGCGTTCCTGGTCATGTATTTGTCATGTGACAGTTTATTCCATGCTCAGTCTTCGTAGACTTAGATGGATAGGACATCTTAGGCGGATGGATGATGGTAGAATACCAAAGGATATCTTTTTTGGTGAATTACAGATGGGTAAGAGATCTCAGGGTCGGCCTCTACTACGATACAAAGATGTGTGTAAGCGGGACATGATTGATACAGGCATTGATAATGCACATTG
>OY992892.1:81068208-81093208 GCA_963921405.1 Cepaea hortensis
ACATACAATCTAGATAAATACATAATCTGGATACCTAACCAGTGCAATTTATAACAGTTATTAATTATTTAACCATTAATTAACAATTTTAATTGTAACTATTCTAATAATATAACTAAAATAATATAACACAGTTAATCAATGTACTAATTATTTATCCATATATCTAAATTTTCACATAATATAATGTTCACCTACTAACTCTATCATGTCAATGTTAGTACATTATGTACTCATTGTCATTAATATTATCACACAAATTGTCTCTAAGTACAATACTTCCTTAGGAATAATGTTCATTCGGATCCTTATATCGGCACAGCAAAAATATGTCATCCGATCAATAGGTGTCTGGACCCGAACTAAACAGTTAAGTCATCACCACACTTGATGAGAGTAAAATTGATAGTTGAAATATGTCCCAACACAAGTCATCTCCTAATTTCACGATGACCCTGCCAAGAACGATAAATTGACAAATGTATCTATCCGACTATACTACATAATAATAATACTAATGCAAATTGCCAATCAACCAGGTGCAATCTGTAACATATATATTAACTTCTCTAACACTCTATTAATAACACAGATACATATAAAATTTAAAAGTGAACAACTGTGAAGCAGACCTATCTATTTACAATCGACTAAGAAGATCAGCGAGATTGTTATCTTTTCCAGGAATATGACAGATATCGAATTCATAATCCTGCAAGAGCAAAAACCATATATGAATTCTGGAATTCTTAGGATGATCAAATTTAAATATCTGTAGAGGTTTGTTACCTGATAGAACCAGACATTTTCTACCTAGTAGATATCTCGAGAATTTCTCAATTCTCTCAATTAATGCCAAAGCCTCAAGCTCAGTGATAGCATAATTTATCTGTGTATCTGATAGCTTTTTACTGAAGTAAAAGATAGGATGTAACTTTCCTTCATGTAGTTGAAGTAACACAGCTGAAATTGCATGAAAACTTGCATCTGTTTGTAATACGAAATCCTTTGAAATAACAGGCAATTCCAGAATAGGATAGGCACTAAACAGAGTTTTTATCTGTTGTAATAGTTTGTCATGATCATCTGTCCAAACTATTTTAGTAGGCTGACCCTTCTTTAGCAGTTCAGAAAGTGTTGCTGTCATGTCAGCAAAGTTAGGAATAAACTTCTGATAGTAATTAATCAGACCTAACAGACTTCTTAATTCCTTTTTCGTCGTTGGAGGTTTGATATTGAGAATTTTTGTAACTACCAGTGGATCTGTTTTCCTAAATCCATCAGAAATTCTATGACCAAGGAATTGTATTTCAGTAAACCCTATCTCTATTTTATCTTGGTTTAGCTTTCAGACCGTGTTGTTGTATCCTCTGAAATACTTGTTTGAGGATTTTGACATGTGTGTCAATGTCTGTAGTATGAATACAGATGTCATCCATATATGTCGTACGTTAGAAATCCCATGGAGTAATCTTCTCACCATGCGCATAAATGTGCTTGGCGCATTCTGTAAACCAAATGGAAGATACGCCCATTCATACAGACCCAATGGAGTACTGAAAGCTGTAATATGCATAGAATCTTCATCCATAGGGATTTGCCAATATCCCTTGGTGAGATCAATCTTTGAAAATAGTTTTGAGTTTGCCATGCTTTCGATCAACTCATCAATGTTTGGCATTGGTTCTGCATCTAGTAGTGTTAATGTGTTTACTTTTCTATAATCAACACATAGACGTAAAGAACCATCTTTTTTCTTCACAATTACTACCGGAGAACAGTAGTTTAAAATGAATTTTCTAATAATTCCACTTTGATCTAACTCCGATATTTCTGCTGTAACTTTTTCTAAATAATGTATCGGAATAGGGTAAGGTTTCACTTTAACTGGGATATCCGAGAGTAAAGTTATTTTATGTTTGATAAGCGATGTCTGTCCCGACTTATCAGAAAAGATTGTGCTGAACTCTTTTATTGCTGCAATAAGCTTCTCTTTGTCTTGTGTTGACAACTCTTTGACTTATTTGTATAGATTGTCAACCGCTGTCACTATTGACTGTTGGGGTTGGAATTTATTGATTAATAGCGTTTTCTTGCTGCTCATTAATGACCCAACAAGCTGCTGCTATTCTATGTGGTATTTACTGTGTCACCTGTGATGAGTTACTGTCGCGTGGGATATATGGTTTCAGCATATTTATGTGAAAAATGTTATGTTTTATTTTTACATCAATACCATAGTCTACATCACTAATTTTCTTAATCACTTTAAATGGACCTTGCCAGGAAGTAACTAAGCAGTTACGAGGATCAGGAAGAATAACCAGACCTCCTCTTCTTCTTTCAAGACTATTGTCTTGGCGTTTCTATTGTCGTACTGTCTATACTTTTCTCCAGCCTTCTCGAGTGCTGATGTTGCAATTTGGCAAGCTGTGATTATTTTTTCTCTCAATTAAGTAACCATTTCGCAGGCTTCTCTTTTTGGGTGGTCGTATGTCTTATTTGTAAGCATATCATTGTATAACAACAATGGACCACGAGAATTTGCTCCTTATACTAGCTCAAATGGAGAAAAACTGTACTAGCCTGTGGTACCTCACGGTACGCAAATAGTACTGCTGGTAATAAAATGTCCCAATCCTTAGGTCTCTCAGCTGCTACTTTTGCCAGAGTTCGTTTCAGAACTCCGTTGTAATTTTCATTGACACCATTTGTCATCGGGTGCCAAGGAAAACTAAAGACTTGTGGATTACCGAGTATTTTCAATTCTTCTTGGGTAGTTGTAGATATGAATTGACTACCCCTATCAGACAGTATGCAACTTGGGAAACCTATCCTACTGAAAATTATCAATAATGAATCCAGGATAGATCTACTTGTGATGTACTTAAGTGGAATAGCTTCTGGCCAACGAGTACAAAGATCGATCACGGTCAAGATAAATCTATTACCCAGATCGGTAATTGTGTTAAGTGGATCCACAATATCCACAGCAATCTTCTGAAATGGCCGAGATGCTAGATCGGTTTTCTGAACGTGTGCTTTGGGATGTTTGCCTTTTTGTGTGGTCATTTGGCACAATGTACATGAACGTACATGTGTGGTAATATCGTTGATATAACCAGGCCAATAAAATTGTGCCAGCAATCTGTTAGTCGATTTTGCAATACCCATATGACCGGCAAATGGTGAGTCATGTGCCAATTTTAGTGCCTCGCTACGATATTTAGTAGGTAGCACTGTTTGTACGCAACTTGTTGAACCTTTATTGTACCGTCTGGATAGGATATTATTGTCTAAGAAAAATTTCCAATGACCATGTTTAGCCTGTTTGGATGGTTCATTTAAGTTTTTAAAACAAGTTTGTAATGTCGGATCCTGTTTTTGTTCGTTTGGTAAGTCAGCTGTCAGTATGATATTATTCTGAGTATTGTCAATGTCTGTCTGGAAATGTTGGTCTATTTGTCTTCTTTCTTGAGCTCTTGTGACCGTATTCGTTTGAGTGTGGTCAATCTCCCATTGAATTGCCTCTTCGTGAGTGTACTGGTTTGCATTGGGTATATTCCCAATCAGTAATCCGGCACAAGGGTTAGGCAATACTGCTGCATTTACTGTGCCTTCGAAATATGGTGATTGTATTGTAATCGTGGCAATCTTATATTTCTCAATTGTGCCACCAAAAGCTCTACAGGCAACAGTTTTGCCCGTATAATCCTCTGTTTGTATTAACCTTTTGTCAACTCCGACAATTGAAGCCCCTGAATCACGAATACAGGTCGTAGGTTCACCATTCACCAGTGCCTGGTGAACTTTAAGTTTGCCATTCTGAATATTAACGGCATTGGCTTCATGAATTGTTTCAACACATTCGTCAATAGGAATGTCTGTCCTAGTCTTTTCAGTCTTGTTATTATAATGTTGTATGATAGCTGCATGTGTCTCTTCTAAGTCATCAGAGTCACTACTGGAAAATACGTATGCGGTACTTGCTTCTTTCCAAGTATTTCTCATCGGACAAGACCTACTGGTATGTCCGTATGCCCGACACGAAAAACATTTAATACTCCTCTTATAGGAGTCATGCTTACTTCTTTTCTTTGCCGTGATGTCTCGCAGATACGCTGCATAACCACGATGTTGATCACTTATTTCAAGATGTCCGTGGGATAACTTGCAATGTTGGCATCGAGTGAGGTGTCCCTTTCTTGGTCTGTCTCCCTCTTTATTGGAGTATTGATATAGACCACTTCTATTCCTATTATTACATTTCTTAAACTTACCATTGCCTTTCTGGAAATTGGCGCTCGCTCCTATGATAAGCTCTGATTGTGCACAGTTGGCAAATATATCACGGTGTGCATTATAAAATGATTCCCCTTTTGATTCCATTTCACTAAGTGACTTACACTTATTTTCAACCAGAAATACAGACATAGATTCTGGTATTGCAGACAACAGTTTGTCTCTTATTATCAGATCCCGAATTTTATCGAAATCAGACCCAATATCAGCTGCCTTCAGCCATTTATCAAAGCATGAAGATGTTTCAGAACCAAAATCAAGGAAAGTTTGGTTAAACTTAGGACTAAGTGTTTTGTACTTTGTACACAACCCCGATTCGACTAAACTAAACTGTGCAAGAATACGATCTCTCATATACTTGTAGTTGGTACGCAAGTTCTCAGGTATTAATTCAATTACCTTTAAAGGCTTCAGCGCGAGATGTCGATGGAACAGAATCGGTATGCCCTGTTCAGGAATCTTATAGAATATTACCAACACCTTGAAATTAGTAATCCAAGAACTTACCGAATCACATTGTTGGAAATTACGAAACAGACCTTGGTATTTCTTCACTGGATCATTCTGATTAGCTTGTAATTTTTCTCATTCAATCTCAGCTTCACGATCCATTTCCATTGCTTTAACTTTTAAATTACCTTCAACTTCCTTGTCCTTCCAGAGTATTTCTGCTGCAAGTCTTTCTTTTTCGAATGCCAGTTGTTTTGCCTTCATTTCCGTCTCTGCGGCTATTTGCTTTTCCTTCATCTCTTTTTCGATTGCTAGTTTCTCTTTTTCAGCCGCTATCTTCTCGCGTTCCAAAGCTAATTCATTTTGTTTGATAGCCGCTTTCCAACAATTGCCTCCGGTTATTATCCACTTGAAGCTCACATACAGTTGCTTGCATCCAAATATCCAATTAGGTTCCACAATCGAAAACCACACCTAACCTTGAAGATGGCACCACAGCGTATGTTTCTTTGTTGTCCTGTGACGTCTCTTGTATCCCTTAGTTTCGTTGGTTCATTATCCACTTTAGTGCATCCTTAGGAAAAATCCCTTTATCATCTTTCTGTATCTTGTGTTGGCGTGCTCGCTATCTGGCAGTTGGTTGGTTGGTTGGTTGGTTGGTTTGGTTTGGTTTGGTTTGGTTGGTTGGTTTGTTGGTTGGTTGGCTGGAAGAAGAAAGCAAAGACCAGGCAAAAACATGACGTGCGAATTATTAAACTTAAAAGTTCGCAAAGATGAGGCAGTGAGGAAAGATTATGAGAAAGAACTAAATGAACTATTTGTAAACCCACCTACAGAAAGAAAAACAGTGTAAGAAAATGGGAGATGTTCAAATCAAGCATGTTAAATAGTGCCAAAATAACCCGTGGAACCACGAAAAAACGCAATAAATAAAAGAAGAAATCTTATGGGACGCTGAGGTAAAGAAAGCTGTAAAAGATTATAAGAACTTGATGGCGAGCAAACAGGAGTGTGATTACGTAGAACATAGAATAGTAAGAAGGTGCGCCAATAGAATAATAATGAGAGAGAAAAATTACAAAAGACAGTGAGGAATATGGAGAAACCCTAAATAACAACTACAAAGAAGCAACTAGAAACTTTTACATAAAGACAAGTGCAATGAGAACCAGAGAAGAGCCCTTCGAACCCAATAAAATAGTTAACAGCGAAAAGGGCGAACCAATAAGTGTGTATGTGGGGGTGGGGGGGGGTAAGCGGCAGAAATCATTAAAAGTTGAAGGCAATTCTTCGAACACCTTCTCAACATTCCATCAGATGTCACATGAATCCAAGAAACTGACACAGGTGTCATCGAAGAACTGGAACCAGGCATACTGAAAGAAGAAATTGAAGAAGTCGTCAGATTAGCCCCATTGAATAAATCACTGGGACAAAACGAAATACCGGATGAACTAACTAAAGCGGCAAGAGAAGTAGGAACAGCATGGCTACATAGAATATTTCAACATGTTTGGGTAGAAATGCAGACACCACGAGACTGGAGAAACGCCATAATCATGCCAGTTTGGATAAACAAAAGCAGTAAAAAGACTGCACACAATACAGACGCATTCTCTTTTGAGTCATACTGGAAACTTCCTGAGGAAAGATTGCGACCTACATTAGAACAAGAGCTAAGCGAAACTTATCTTAGATTCGGGAAATATGAAAAATTCGCAGATGCCATCATTACTCTCAGACAACTTATTACAAAATCACTCGAATTTAATGAAACACTCTACTTAGCCTTTGTTTATCAAGAAAAGGTACTTGATAGAGTAGATAGAAACAAGCTATGAGAAATCCTTAAACGAAATGGAATGAGAACGCATCTAAATACGTATGTAGAATCTTATACAACGACAGTGAATGCAAAGTGAGAATAAATGGAGGACACTCAGAACACTTCAACATAATATCCGGAGTACGACAAGGCTGTGTCGTGTCTCTCACCCCCATCCCCCCTCCCCTTCTCTTGTTCATAACCTATATAGGCAGCATATGTAAAGAAACCAGCCAAACAGAGACCACAAGAACATCACATGACGAAGAGAACACAGAAGAAGGACAAACCAAAAATTAAACCGTTAAAGAACTCCTATTTACGGACGATCAAGCACTTATAGAAAAATCAGAAGTACAATTAAAAGACCACATAAATAGTCTAAACGAAGTGTGTAAGGAACGTAAGATGAAAATTAGCATCAGTAAAACAATGGTAATGACTATAACCAAAAAAGAAACAAAACAATAAAGATTCATCTAAAAGAACACCCCCTGAAACAAGTAAAGAGCTTCAAGGACTTAGGAAATATAACATCATCAAATAATAAATTAGAAGGCGAGATCGAAAATAGATATAATAAGGCAAACCAACTCATTGGACAAATGGCACCAATACAAAAGAATAAACCTGTATCCATATGTACTAAGAAAACACTATACAACACAATCTTCTTACCAGCTCTATGCTACCAATGCCAAACCTGGACAAAGACAAAAAAAGAGAAACGAAAAATTATAACAGAAATGAGATTACCGAGAAGAATACTCAATGTATCAAGAATAAAGAAAATCATAATTGAAGAAATCAGGACTAAAGTGGGGGTTACAGCTGATTGTATCATAAGACAGCAAGTTAAATGATTTTGTCATGTAACTAGGTTACCAAATATCAGTATATCACAACAAGCAATGATGTACAAAAGATGCTGGTCACGTAAACGACGGACAGAGGGAATAGCCGAGTCCATAGGAATCTCAATACATGAAGCCCGCTGTTTCTGCTTCACCTAGACACCGCAAGGTGCAAGAGGAACTAATTAAACATCTTTACGATATTATTATTATTATTATTATTATTATTATTATTATTATTATTATTATTATTATTATTATTATTATTTATCTATGTGTACTTGTCATTTATTTATTTGCACTTACAATTTTGTCAACTTTATTTTGTGAGTAATTTGCCGGTTTTTTTTTTTCTGACAGACGCTCAAGCCATCGAAAACAACGCTTGGCGGTCTGCTTCCAAATCGCCAAATCGAGAGACAGTGTTGGAGATCCATTGCAGCCAACCTGCATTGTGAAGACGGCAACTTATAGATTGATTGAAGTACTGAAAAGGTAGTCTTAGCAGGTGCTCTCTGGATGCGCATCTAGGGAAGTTAGAGGCTATAGAGGTGAATTTGTAGTGGGGAAAAAATAACAACACACAAATCCCGTAGCAGGAAACCTACTGTGAGCATAGAAAGTGTTAGAACCATCACATGATTGTAGGGTTGAGTGCTCGGAAGAATACATGGCCAGCCTTTCCTTCCTGTAGCGAATGACGAGAGCTAGCATCGAAGCCTGACCAGACCGGACTCATACCATTGTCAGGGCAATGTACTAACTGTGACACCAACAAGCCCGCGAGACGAGAAGGCTGGACGAGAAAGCTGAACAGTGCTGAGGCAGAAATTACTGACTACGAGGTGTTTTTATTTTTTATTTTTAATATTAATATATTCTGAAAAAGTACAGTCAAATGTATCATTTTTCGATTTAGTCACCACTGCGTACAATGCAAGTCTTCCAGCGCAGATAAAGTGCTTGGATTCCTGTAGAAAAGTCCACTCTGGGGTCACTACTCGGTGTTCCTGACCCGGTCGAGAACAGTCTGTCATAGCAGTCACGGCGTTTTGAAACGTCTCACGCCAGTCATACACTAGCTGGACTGACAGGCATGCATCACCGTACTGGACATTCATTCGCTGATGAATTTATATAGGTTCATCCCTTCACTGATTATAAAAACGGATAAAAGAACGTTGCTCCTCTTTCGTGCATGTCAAAAGTGGGGCGGTCATCTTTAAACTGTCCTTTTGACGTTACCTTGTTCGTCTACACCGTGATGTCACGTGCTGAACACTCTTGACATCATCAACAACAATATTGACAGGTTACAAAACAATCGCTTTGCGTTTATTGTAATTTATATTACACTTCTAAGGATTTCATTTGAAGCCCACTCGTAACTAATTTCTTTTGATTAAATGTATTATAAAAAGCAAAATTATCTGTCTTGGTTTTGGCAGCCACATGAAAGAAGCAAAATTCGTTTAAGTGCGCGGGGGAGGGGGGAATGGGAGGGAGAGATATCGAGAGAAAGAGAGAGAGAGCATGAGAGAGAAATAGCAAGAAAGAGAGAGAGATTTCAGAGCACTAACGTACTTTCTCAATACGTGTATGATTAGTAGCAACGTAGCAAGTCCACACAGAGATTGTATAAGTACTGAACATTGAAATTATTGGGAAGGAGTCTTTCAAAGAAAGACCCCCAGCCCAGGAAAAATCGGCAAAATAAGAACAAAGAGGTTAGGGTGATTATGATTTCATTACATTTCGCCCACTTCGTTTGAGAATAAGCGAACAGTTCATCAACATCGTTGTCATAATTCTGTAACCCAAATGACAGAGGGGGGAGGAAGGGAGGGGAGGGGGTTAAAGGAGAGAAGAATTACTTAATTGCACCGGGATTATCCCACAAGGCTCGGTCGCTTTCAGCAGGGTGACCTGTCTAAAGCGTCGTCGAAAGCACAAACTCCATAGCTCCAGCAATGACCCCCAGATTTCTCTGAAAAAGTCGAACTTTAAGAATTTGAAATCGATTCTACAGACTTATGAGCTTAACTAGTCGGCTTAACCACTTTGGTAGGGAGATGCCTTTATCATCATCATCATCATCATCATCATCATCATCATCATCATCATCATCATCATCAAAAGTTGCCTCTCGCTTTGATTCCGAGACCAGTTAAGACCAGGGATGGAGTTATTGCCTCTCCATAGCACAAAGCCTGGGCTAAAATATAGAGATCATGTGTTGCCCATGCAGCATGATTCCTCTCTCGGCCTGCCTAGTTCACTCCAGAGGAAAGGTAGCAATGCTCTAACTGTCCGCCTGTCGGAGCTTCGATCCTAGACCAGTCGCCAACCAAGGCTTAGGGCCTGGTCTGCCCTGCATCATCAACAACATCATTAACATTTCCCTCACTCTGCCAAGCCTCCAGCATTGTTTCACTCACTTTGCCAACCTTCTAGATTATCTCTCTCACTCTGTCAAACCTCCAGCATTATCTTCCTCACTCTGCCAACCCTCCAACATTATGTCCCTCACTCTGCCAAACCTACAGCATTATCTCCCTCACTCTGCCAACCCTTCAGCATAATCTCTCTCACTTTGTCAAACCCCCAGCATTATCTCCCTCACTCTGCCAAACTCCTCCCCCCCCCTCCCCCACCATCATTATCTCCCTCACTCTGCCAACCCTCCAACATTATCTCCCTCAGTCTGACAACCCTTCAACATTATCTCGATCAGTCTGCCAAAGCTCCAACATTATCTTCTTCAGTCTACCAACCCTCCAGCATTATCTCCCTCAGTCGATCTCCAACTAATAACCTGATCTTCCCGGTTGCCAAAACCTATTTAGGACCCTCACCTCAAATTTGACAACAAACACATGGTGCTCTATTACAGGAGCTTACCCCTTGACTCCTGTATATAATATGTTATTTAGTGTTCGCTCGCTTTAAACTCGAGCCTAGTCCATACACGTGCTATGTCTTCTTGTGCACTGGACTGAATTTTGCATGTGGATTCTCCTTCCTTGTTTTATGCGTCCCACACCCTTAGACGAACCCACTCCGAATTTACGTCCCAAAGTCAAGGACAAGAAGTCAACAATGTAGTCCAGCTGGCCGGTGTAGGGGTTGAACCCGCTACCTCGGCATCAGCACACCGGATGTTTAGGAACAAGCGCTCTTATACAATCCGCCATGCTGCCTTCCATATAATCTGCATATAATTTATTGGTTGTTACATTATTCTCTACTCTATCTCTTGGCTGTTACATTCTCCCCTATTCTATCTCCTGGCTGTTACATTCTCCTCTACTCTATCTCTTGTCTGTTATATTCTCCTCTACTCTATCTTGTGTCTGTTACATTCTCCATTACTGTATCTCTTGTCTGTTACATTCTCCATTACTCTATCTCTTGTTTGTTACATTCTCCTCTACTCTATCTCTTGGTTGTTACATTCTCCTCTACTCCATCTCTTGGTTATTACATGAGTCTCTACTCCATCTCATGGTTGTTACATTCTCCTCTACTCCATCTCTTGGTTGTTACATTCTCCTCTACTCTATCTCTTGGTTGTTACATTCTCCTCTACTCTATCTCTTGGTTGTTTTATACTCCTCTACTCTATCTCTTGGTTGTAACATTCTCCTCTACTCCATCTCTTGGTTGTTACATTCTCCTCTACTCCATCTCTTGGTTGTTACATTCTCCTCTACTCTATCTCTTGGTTGTTTTATACTCCTCTACCCTATTTCTTGGTTGTTACATTCTCCTCTACTCCATCTCTTGGTTGTTACATTCTCCTCTACTCTATCTCTTGGTTGTTACATTCTCCTCTACTCTATCTCTTGGTTGTTACATTCTCCTCTACTCCATCTCTTGGTTGTTACATTCTCCTCTACTCCATCTCTTGGTTGTTACATTCTCCTCTACTCTATCTCTTGGTTGTTTTATACTCCTCTACCCTATTTCTTGGTTGTTACATTCTCCTCTACTCCATCTCTTGGTTGTTACATTCTCCTCTACTCTATCTCTTGGTTGTTACATTCTCCTCTACTCTATCTCTTGGTTGTTACATTCTCCTCTACTCCATCTCTTGGTTGTTACATTCTCCTCTAATCTATCTCTTGGTTGTTACATTCTCCTCTACCCTATTTCTTGGTTGTTACATTCTCCTCTACTCCATCTCTTGGTTGTTACATTCTCCTCTACTCCATCTCTTGGTTGTTACATTCTCCTCTACTCCATCTCTTGGTTGTTACATTCTCCTCTACTCCATCTCTTGGTTGTTACATTCTCCTCTACTCCATCTCTTGGTTGTTACATTCTCCTCTACTCTATCTCTTGGTTGTTTTATACTCCTCTACTCTATCTCTTGGTTGTTACATTCTCCTCTACTCTATTTCTTTGTTGTTACATTCTCCTCTACTCCAGCTCTTTGTTGTTACATTCTCCTCTACTCCATCTCTTGGTTGTTACATTCTCCTCTACTCCATCTCTTTGTTGTTACATTCTCCTCTACTCCATCTCGTGGTTGTTACATTCTCCTCTACTCCATCTCTTGGTTGTTACATTCTCCTCTACTCCATCTCTTGGCTGTTTTATACTCCTCTACTCTATCTCTTGGTTGTTACATTCTCCTCTACTCTATCTCTTGGTTGTTTTATACTCCTCTACTCTATCTCTTAGTTTTTACATTCTCCTCTACTCTATCTCTTTGTTGTTACATTCTCCTCTACTCCATCTCTTGGTTGTTTTAGACTCCTCTACTCTATCTCTTGGTTGTTTTATACTCCTCTACTCTATCTCTTGGTTGTTACATTCTCCTCTACGCCATCTCTTGGTTGTTACATTCTCCTCTACTCTATCTCTTGGCTGTTAGGTTATCCTCTACCCTATTTCTTGGTTGTTTCATTATCCTCTACCCTATTTCTTGGTTGTTACATTATCCTCTACCCTATTTCTTGGTTGTTATATTATCTTCTACGCTATCTCTTAGTTGTTACATTATCCTCTACCCTATTTCTTGGTTGTTACATTATCCTCTTCTCCATCTCTTTGTTGTTACATTCTCCTCTACTCCATCTCTTGGTTGTTACATTCTCCTCTACTCTATCTCTTGGTTGTTACATTCTCCTCTACTCTATCTCTTGGTTGTTACATTCTCCTCTACTCCATCTCTTGGTTGTTACATTCTCCTCTACTCCATCTCTTGGTTGTTACATTCTCCTCTACTCTATCTCTTGGTTGTTACATTCTCCTCTACTCTATCTCTTGGTTGTTACATTCTCCTCTACTCCATCTCTTGGTTGTTACATTCTCCTCTAATCTATCTCTTGGTTGTTACATTCTCCTCTACCCTATTTCTTGGTTGTTACATTCTCCTCTACTCCATCTCTTGGTTGTTACATTCTCCTCTACTCCATCTCTTGGTTGTTACATTCTCCTCTACTCCATCTCTTGGTTGTTACATTCTCCTCTACTCCATCTCTTGGTTGTTATATTATCTTCTACGCTATCTCTTAGTTGTTACATTATCCTCTACCCTATTTCTTGGTTGTTACATTATCCTCTTCTCCATCTCTTTGTTGTTACATTCTCCTCTACTCCATCTCTTGGTTGTTACATTCTCCTCTACTCTATTTCTTGGTTGCTATATTATCTTCTACGCTATCTCTTAGTTGTTACATTATCCTCTACCCTATTTCTTGGTTGTTACATTATCCTCTCCTCCATCTCTTTGTTGTTACATTCTCCTCTACTCCATCTCTTGGTTGTTACATTCTCCTCTACTCTATCTCTTGGTTGTTACATTCTCCTCTACTCTATCTCTTGGTTGTTACATTCTCCTCTACTCCATCTCTTGGTTGTTACATTCTCCTCTACTCCATCTCTTGGTTGTTACATTCTCCTCTACTCTATCTCTTGGTTGTTACATTCTCCTCTACTCTATCTCTTGGTTGTTACATTCTCCTCTACTCCATCTCTTGGTTGTTACATTCTCCTCTAATCTATCTCTTGGTTGTTACATTCTCCTCTACCCTATTTCTTGGTTGTTACATTCTCCTCTACTCCATCTCTTGGTTGTTACATTCTCCTCTACTCCATCTCTTGGTTGTTACATTCTCCTCTACTCCATCTCTTGGTTGTTACATTCTCCTCTACTCCATCTCTTGGTTGTTACATTCTCCTCTACTCCATCTCTTGGTTGTTACATTCTCCTCTACTCTATCTCTTGGTTGTTTTATACTCCTCTACTCTATCTCTTGGTTGTTACATTCTCCTCTACTCTATTTCTTTGTTGTTACATTCTCCTCTACTCCAGCTCTTTGTTGTTACATTCTCCTCTACTCCATCTCTTGGTTGTTACATTCTCCTCTACTCCATCTCTTTGTTGTTACATTCTCCTCTACTCCATCTCGTGGTTGTTACATTCTCCTCTACTCCATCTCTTGGTTGTTACATTCTCCTCTACTCCATCTCTTGGCTGTTTTATACTCCTCTACTCTATCTCTTGGTTGTTACATTCTCCTCTACTCTATCTCTTGGTTGTTTTATACTCCTCTACTCTATCTCTTAGTTTTTACATTCTCCTCTACTCTATCTCTTTGTTGTTACATTCTCCTCTACTCCATCTCTTGGTTGTTTTATACTCCTCTACTCTATCTCTTGGTTGTTTTATACTCCTCTACTCTATCTCTTGGTTGTTACATTCTCCTCTACTCCATCTCTTGGTTGTTACATTCTCCTCTACTCTATCTCTTGGCTGTTAGGTTATCCTCTACCCTATTTCTTGGTTGTTTCATTATCCTCTACCCTATTTCTTGGTTGTTACATTATCCTCTACCCTATTTCTTGTTTGTTATATTATCTTCTACGCTATCTCTTAGTTGTTACATTATCCTCTACCCTATTTCTTGGTTGTTACATTATCCTCTTCTCCATCTCTTTGTTGTTACATTCTCCTCTACTCCATCTCTTGGTTGTTACATTCTCCTCTACTCTATTTCTTGGTTGTTATATTATCTTCTACGCTATCTCTTAGTTGTTACATTATCCTCTACCCAATTTCTTGGTTGTTACATTATCCTCTACTCCATCTCTTTGTTGTTACATTCTCCTCTACTCCATCTCTTAGTTGTTACATTATCCTCTACCCTATTTCTTGGTTGTTATATTATCTTCTACTCTATCTCTTTGTTGTTACATTCTCCTCTACTCCATCTCTTGGTTGTTTTATACTCCTCTACTCTATCTCTTGGTTGTTTTATACTCCTCTACTCTATCTCTTGGTTGTTACATTCTCCTCTACTCCATCTCTTGGTTGTTACATTCTCCTCTACTCTATCTCTTGGCTGTTAGGTTATCCTCTACCCTATTTCTTGGTTGTTTCATTATCCTCTACCCTATTTCTTGGTTGTTACATTATCCTCTACCCTATTTCTTGGTTGTTATATTATCTTCTACGCTATCTCTTAGTTGTTACATTATCCTCTACCCTATTTCTTGGTTGTTACATTATCCTCTACTCCATCTCTTTGTTGTTACATTCTCCTCTACTCCATCTCTTGGTTGTTACATTATCCTCTACTCTATCTCTTTGTTGTTACATTATCCTCTACTCCATCTCTTTGTTGTTACATTTTCCTCTACTCCATCTCTTGGTTGTTACATTCTCCTCTACTCCATCTCTTTGTTGTTACATTCTCCTCTACTCCATCTCGTGGTTGTTACATTCTCCTCTACTCCATCTCTTGGTTGTTACATTCTCCTCTACTCCATCTCTTGGCTGTTTTATACTCCTCTACTCTATCTCTTGGTTGTTACATTCTCCTCTACTCTATCTCTTGGTTGTTTTATACTCCTCTACTCTATCTCTTAGTTTTTACATTCTCCTTTACTCTATCTCTTTGTTGTTACATTCTCCTCTACTCCATCTCTTGGTTGTTTTATACTCCTCTACTCTATCTCTTGGTTGTTTTATACTCCTCTACTCTATCTCTTTGTTGTTACATTCTCCTCTACTCCATCTCTTGGTTGTTACATTCTCCTCTACTCTATTTCTTGGTTGTTATATTATCTTCTACGCTATCTCTTAGTTGTTACATTATCCTCTACCCTATTTCTTGGTTGTTACATTATCCTCTCCTCCATCTCTTTGTTGTTACATTCTCCTCTACTCCATCTCTTGGTTGTTACATTCTCCTCTACTCTATCTCTTGGTTGTTACATTCTCCTCTACTCTATCTCTTGGTTGTTACATTCTCCTCTACTCCATCTCTTGGTTGTTACATTCTCCTCTACTCCATCTCTTGGTTGTTACATTCTCCTCTACTCTATCTCTTGGTTGTTACATTCTCCTCTACTCTATCTCTTGGTTGTTACATTCTCCTCTACTCCATCTCTTGGTTGTTACATTCTCCTCTAATCTATCTCTTGGTTGTTACATTCTCCTCTACCCTATTTCTTGGTTGTTACATTCTCCTCTACTCCATCTCTTGGTTGTTACATTCTCCTCTACTCCATCTCTTGGTTGTTACATTCTCCTCTACTCCATCTCTTGGTTGTTACATTCTCCTCTACTCCATCTCTTGGTTGTTACATTCTCCTCTACTCCATCTCTTGTTTGTTACATTCTCCTCTACTCTATCTCTTGGTTGTTTTATACTCCTCTACTCTATCTCTTGGTTGTTACATTCTCCTCTACTCTATTTCTTTGTTGTTACATTCTCCTCTACTCCAGCTCTTTGTTGTTACATTCTCCTCTACTCCATCTCTTGGTTGTTACATTCTCCTCTACTCCATCTCTTTGTTGTTACATTCTCCTCTACTCCATCTCGTGGTTGTTACATTCTCCTCTACTCCATCTCTTGGTTGTTACATTCTCCTCTACTCCATCTCTTGGCTGTTTTATACGCCTCTACTCTATCTCTTGGTTGTTACATTCTCCTCTACTCTATCTCTTGGTTGTTTTATACTCCTCTACTCTATCTCTTAGTTTTTACATTCTCCTCTACTCTATCTCTTTGTTGTTACATTCTCCTCTACTCCATCTCTTGGTTGTTTTATACTCCTCTACTCTATCTCTTGGTTGTTTTATACTCCTCTACTCTATCTCTTGGTTGTTACATTCTCCTCTACTCCATCTCTTGGTTGTTACATTCTCCTCTACTCTATCTCTTGGCTGTTAGGTTATCCTCTACCCTATTTCTTGGTTGTTTCATTATCCTCTACCCTATTTCTTGGTTGTTACATTATCCTCTACCCTATTTCTTGGTTGTTATATTATCTTCTACGCTATCTCTTAGTTGTTACATTATCCTCTACCCTATTTCTTGGTTGTTACATTATCCTCTTCTCCATCTCTTTGTTGTTACATTCTCCTCTACTCCATCTCTTGGGTGTTACATTCTCCTCTACTCTATTTCCTGGTTGTTATATTATCTTCTACGCTATCTCTTAGTTGTTACATTATCCTCTACCCTATTTCTTGGTTGTTACATTATCCTCTACTCCATCTCTTTGTTGTTACATTCTCCTCTACTCCATCTCTTAGTTGTTACATTATCCTCTACCCTATTTCTTGGTTGTTATATTATCTTCTACGCTATCTCTTAGTTGTTACATTATCCTCTACCCTATTTCTTGGTTGTTATATTATCTTCTACGCTATCTCTTAGTTGTTACATTATCCTCTACCCTATTTCTTGGTTGTTACATTATCCTCTACTCCATCTCTTTGTTGTTACATTCTCCTCTACTCCATCTCTTGGTTGTTACATTATCCTCTACTCTATCTCTTTGTTGTTACATTATCCTCTACTCCATCTCTTTGTTGTTACATTTTCCTCTACTCCATCTCTTGGTTGTTACATTCTCCTCTACTCCATCTCTTTGTTGTTACATTCTCCTCTACTCCATCTCGTGGTTGTTACATTCTCCTCTACTCCATCTCTTGGTTGTTACATTCTCCTCTACTCCATCTCTTGGCTGTTTTATACTCCTCTACTCTATCTCTTGGTTGTTACATTCTCCTCTACTCTATCTCTTGGTTGTTTTATACTCCTCTACTCTATCTCTTAGTTTTTACATTCTCCTTTACTCTATCTCTTTGTTGTTACATTCTCCTCTACTCCATCTCTTGGTTGTTTTATACTCCTCTACTCTATCTCTTGGTTGTTTTATACTCCTCTACTCTATCTCTTGGTTGTTACATTCTCCTCTACTCCATTTCTTGGTTGTTTTATACTCCTCTACTCTATCTCTAGGTTGTTTTATACTCCTCTACTCAATCTCTTGGTTGTTTTATACTCCTCTACTCTATCTCTTGGTTGTTACATTCTCCTCTACTCCATCTCTTGGTTGTTACATTCTCCTCTACTCTATCTCTTGGCTGTTAGGTTATCCTCTACCCTATTTCTTGGTTGTTACATTATCCTCTACCCTATTTCTTGGTTGTTACATTATCCTCTACCCTATTTCTTGGTTGTTATATTATCTTCTACGCTATCTCTTGGCTGTTACTTTATACTCTACACTATCTCTTGGTTGTTATACTTTCCTCTACCATATCTCTTAGCTGTTACATTATCAAGGTACCAGGATGTATCCAAAAAGGGGAAGCTGTCGGGGTGATATTGCACACATTCCCCCATCGAGTGCAAATTGATCTATAAAAGTGTGGAGATTGCACCATCTATTACTCCTAAAAGTGTAAAAAGACCGTTTACTTGCTTTTTTAAATTAACAACATTAACTATTTCAGCTACCCATTTGGACTGCAGTCACCGTTGGATCATTCTTTGTACAGAGTAGTCCATGAAAAACAAGTATTTACGATGCGTAAATTTTGAATTAGCACATAATCTACTCAATAAATTCTGCCCCGTCAAATATTACGTCCCCCGAATAGTCAGTTCAAGTTGAAATATCGAATTATGAGGTACTTGCGAACTTAGGTGAAGCAAATTATGTCAGGTTTATGAATGGGATTTGGACGTCTCGTCTGGTTTATACACAACTGAAGGTGTCGAGACGAAAATGTGGACTTTAGGGCACGTCTAAGGTTATTTAGTGCTGGTATAGTGTTTTGTGCGCTTATTACAGGACAGTAGTCTGTGTTCGTTTCCGAGTAGTTGCAGTAGTTGTAGTTGTAGCTATAGTAGTAGTAGTAGTAGTAGTAGTAGTAGTAGTAGTAGTAGTAGTAGTAGTAGTAGTAGTAGTAGTAGTAGTAGTAGTAGTAGTAGTAGTAGCAGTAGTAGTAGTAGTAGTAGTAGCAGTAGTAGTAGTAGTAGTAGTAGTAGTAGTAGTAGTAGTAGTAGTAGTAGTAGTAGTAGTAGTAGTAGTAGTAGTAGTAGTAGTAGTAGCAGCAGTAGTAGTAGTAGTAGTAGTAGTAGTAGTAGTAGTAGTAGTAGTAGCAGTAGTAGTAGTAGTAGCAGTAGTAGTAGTAGTAGCAGTAGTAGTAGTAGTAGTAGTAGTAGTAGCAGTAGTAGTAGTAGTAGTAGTAGTAGTAGTAGTAGTAGTAGTAGCAGTAGTAGTAGTAGTAGTAGCAGTAGTAGTAGTAGTAGTAGTAGTAGTAGTAGTAGTAGTAGTAGTAGTAGTAGTAGTAGTAGTAGTAGTAGTAGTAGTAGTAGTAGTAGTAGATTTTTTTTTCCTTTTTCTTCCCGCGTTTCCATCCTGTATCAGGATATTGCGGTCAACACCAGCATCTTTCAGCTGTATGTTGATTCCTATGCTAGATTACGCTCATCAGCACGCCACGACTTTCTGAGCGACCGGCTCCATACTCTCATAAGTCACTTGTGCGACTCGAACCGATTCCAATTCTCGTGCACTCACGTCAACCACGAGAGTATTCGGGATTACGGAGAAAGCTGTTAACCCCTCGGTCAGGGAGCCGGCAGTGTAGTATATATATATATATATATATATATATATATATATATATATATATATATATATATATATATATATATATATATATATATGTGTGTGTGTGTGTGTGTGTGTGAGTGAGTAGTGTGTGTGTGTATGTGTGTTTGATTCATACACACACACATATATATATATATGTGTGTGTGTGTGTGTGTGGTAGGGGTGTTTGTGTGTATTTGTGTGCGCATGTTATTTATGCTAACTGTCTGATGTCCAGCCATATACATATTCATCAAACGTTTTCATCTCTGCACTGCTATGCCCATTCACATGTCATATGTCATCCGGTCAGGATTATGATTATACTAGTTCCTTAGCTCTGGCACGCACCAGGTCTTAGATTTCACCCGCCCATGCAGACAACTGAAGAGACCACCAGTCATTATGTGGGTGAGTGTTTAGTGCCTGCGTGTGCATGTGTTTGTGTGCGTATGTGTGTGTCTGTGTGTCTAATCACTTTGCTCGTTTTATTTTCATTTAATTTATGTTATTCCATTACCAATATTATGGCTGTTACTCTAATTACTATTTGCTCACACAACTTGAACCAAACAACTTGCTAAATGTCTGCCTCTTTGTCTGTTTCTCTGTTGATCAACGAAGTAACTTTTCAGCTTACCTTCCTATTCATCGGTCTACCTGCCAACACATCTATCTAGCTACCCTCCAATTGACTTACCAAATCAGATACAGATCAGTAGCTACTACTTTGTCTGATAATCATCTTTTTCTTTTAATTCACCCGCTTTGAACTCAAGCGTAGTTAGTTAGTTAGTTAGTTATCAGTTGGGGTATCTTCGTTGCACTCCGGACATGTCCATAGGTGCTCAGATCCTCCCCCCAGCATATGCATCAGCGTCCGGTGGCTAATAGTGCCAGTTCTGTGTTGGTTGACGAGGCGCTTTGTTTTCCCGATGTACCTCTCGCGTCTGGCTGTGCCGATTCTTACTCCCAGGTCTTTCATCCTGGAAAGCGATGTGGAATCACTGGCGTCAAAATCCTCTGTTCTCGCCATATCTTTAAGGGCGTTAATAACATCGGCACGATCCATGGGCTGGCCATCTACAGGGGGTGCAGAGCCAGCCAATTTATCAGCTCGTTCATTTCCCTCGACTCCCGCATGTCCCGGGACGAAGATGAAGGTGACTTTGCGGACAACAGACTTCCGCAGCGACTCAGTCCACTGTCTACGTACAGATCCAGCTTCGACCTTCTGAATCATGCTCATTGAATCACTTAGTACACACACGTTGGTATAATGCTGTGATTCCAGCCATATGAAAGCCTGTGTAACTGCCATCACCTCCATCGTCATGCTGCTCGTGGTCATGGAGTGGGCACCACTGGATTCTTGAACGGTTCGGCCCGCTGAGCGGGCTGTAAATGCCCACGCACTTCTCTGCTGCTTTACAACAGATCCATCTGTATAGATGAGCACTTCGGGGCTATCTGAGTGATCATAGATGAGCGCGTTAACCTCTGCATTGACAGCGGCAGGGTTCTGCTCTCTGCACCGTCTGTCGAGTGTGATAATGCAGGAGAAGGTACACTTAAAAGCTGGAGGCACCGGAACCCATTCCTTGCCGGGGTTGATACTGGTAAGACTGCAGACCTGTCCGACGACATCTTCCGCCCGACCCATCCATGATTTGCCCCTCTTTAGCCTGTCACCCTTTTCTCTGAATACAGCGTCATGCAGAGGGTGCTGCTCATCTGCACTTATTTTTAAGTATGCACGAGCTCTCCAGATCTTGATCCTGTGTTCCATTGTCGGGAAGTCAAGGAGGTATCTCATTGCTACACAGCTGGTGTCTCTCGTGCAGCCCAAAATGATGCGCATGGCTTCGTTTTGTACCTTTTCAAGTCTTCCAATCTGTGTAGGGCTGACAGTGAGGATGGCCAGGGCATACTCGATGCGTGAAAGCACAAGTCCTTGGAACAGAAGTAATAGCAGTCTTTGCTCGATATTGGCACTCGCCATGACTCTCATTGCTGCCAAACCTTTTCGAGCCTTCGTTATGACATAATCGACATGATCTCTGAAGGACAGGCTACGATCAAGCCTCACGCCAAGATATGTCATTGACTGGGTTCTACTCAGAATGCTCCCATCCATTCTTACTGCCGGCAGGTCTGTTTTCACAATATGGTTGTTTAGTGAGAACCATGTAACCGTTGCCTTTGCAGGGTTGACAAGGGCATCGGCATCAGCACACCATGAGGAAATTCGATCTAGTTCGCCCTGCATATAGTTGGCAACCGCCTGTCTATCTCGACCCTGTCGATACACGAGGATGTCGTCAACGAATGATAGAGTCCTACCCCTCCCATCCAACTGTTGTTCAGTGATCGGCACCGTATACACGTTGAATAGTACTGGTGACAGTGGTGAACCCTGCGGCAATCCTGGACATATCGTTATCGGCTCAGAAGACCAACTCCCGCATCTTAGCACCACCTTCCTTTGGAGTAGAACTGCAGCTATCCATCATACAAGGTGAGGGTGCACTTTCAGTCTGAGGAGGGTTTGCATCAAGTGCTCAAAAGATACTCTGTTATATGAGTCCTCTAAGTCTATGGCGGCCGCACATGTCTCTTCTCTGACCTGAAATCCTTCGTAAACATCTTGAGCAAAGACCGCCGCATTCAGCCATGACTCTTTGTTGCGTCTGTATCCTCCAAGTGTGGGCGGGAAGCAGCCGAGCTGTTCCAAGTCCCAAGCAAGTCTGTGTGCTACAATTTTCTCCAGTAGCTTGCCAACAGTATTCTGCATCGTAATGATTCTGTAGCCGCTTATCTTGGAGTGGTCTTTGTTCGGTTTTGGCAGCGGCAGCAAGTAGCTGTGTAGCCATTCTTCTTTGACCTGACCCCTCTGGATACTGGTGTTGAAATCTCTGGCCAGTTCTTCCATGTCATCATCTGATATCACCATTAGGTCACCATATCGGATGCCGTCTGGGCCTGGGGCGGTGTTAGGTGATTTCTTGAGCATCGCACGCAATATGTCAACTGTGATCGTCCATTCTTCGTCTGTCCCGACCCCCTCGCACAACTGAGAGAGTGTTGTTGTGGTCCTCTGTCTGGCGGGCTCGTCTTTCTGGTCAGTCTGTTCTATGTAGCGTGCAAGAAGGGCCTTACCTTTATCCGCATCCGACTTTTTCCATGCGAGGTCTGTGCCTTGAAAGTCTGGAATACCCCTACGTTGTGCAGCACCGTTCATGCTCTTGTGGAGGCGCCAGAATGTCGTAAGAGATTGCTCGGAGCACACCTTCCTGCAGAACTCGTCCCATTTGTCGGCCTTGGCCTGTTTGGCGCAGGATTTGAATAAAGTCGTCGTCCTAACGACCTCAGTCTTCAGGTTCGCCAATTCAACCTGTGGCATGTTAGCCTTTCTGGCCTTTTGCCAGTCTTTGACAGCCTGCCTCTTTCCCAGCCACACCTTCTCGACCTCTCCATTCCACCATGGTGGCTGCAGCCATCTTTCTTGTCTCCTACGGGAGGAAGTTAGTTTCCTTCTTCTGATCTTGCTTATGGCGTCTTGACCAGTGGTGTCGTACGGGAAGGCATTGGTCTTGTTTCTTTGACTCATGGCCCCGTCTTTCTTGATCAGGATGACACAAGGGTAGTGGTCACTATCGTGGTATCCCAGTGTGCCCCACCGGCACCTTGGTGCGATGGTGGGCGACACCAGAGCCAAGTCAATGATGCTGTCAGAGTCGCCTGGTCGAGTGGCCATTCTAGTGACCTTCCCATCATTCAGACAGATTAGGGCAGCAGATGCCAGGGCGTCCTCCAAATCTTCTCCCTGTCTATTGGTGATGCAATTCCCCCATTGACTGCCTCTGGCATTGAAGTCCCCGCAGTAGATGATATGCCTTTCATCCATATCGAACAAACTCTGCCATTGTCGCACGTCGACCTTCCCATTTCGCGCATAGACGTTAACGATTACAAGCTGCACTGGTGTCATTATTCTTAATGCCTGCACTTGCAGGGCATCGCTGTTCCAGGCGGACATATCGATCTCAGACACTAGTATGTTGTCGCGGACCAGAATGGCCTGTCCGAGATGCCGCCTGTTAAGGAAAACCTGAAATCCCGCCACATTGACTGTTCCGTCGGTGAGGTGTGTTTCTTGCAAGACTACAATATCGTTTCCGTAGAGTAGTTTTTCAAGAATGGGTCGGCGTTGAATAAATGATGCACAGTTCCAGTACAGTACTCGAACATTTCCGATACCCAATCTGTCACATTTTAAGCGCCTTCTGCGCGCGCCCGCCCTCTTACCACGTTGTGTCCTAGCTGGTCGTCTGGCCGTCATGTTAGGCTTAACTATCGCCACCGGGCGCCGATGATACGCCGAAAGAAGACCGGACGCGCGTGCACGAACTCCGTTGCACGATCCGAACTCCATTTCACCACGAAAAAACACTTAATCCATACACATTTCGGAAAAAACACGTTCCATTTTACGGGACGAAGAAATGTCCCGCCATCTTGCTCCCACTCAAGCGTAGTTCATACACGTCCTACTACTTCTAGTGGACTGGACTGATTTTGCATGTGGATTAGACTTCCCTATTAACAGTTCCCTTCTCACCAGGCGAACCCACTCCGACATCTGAGGTACTGGTAAATTACGTCCCCATATCAACGTCAATATATTAATTCAACTGTCCGGTGAAGGGGTTGAACACGCTACATCGGCATCAGCGCAGAGGAAATATTAGAGCGAGCTTTATTATCCATTCGTCCATAGTGACCTCCTGACAATCATCTCATCTCATGTCAATTGTTCATCTTGTACCTTGCTGTGTCGAGGTGAGGCATAAACAGCGGGAGAGTGCCCGTTTCCGGGCTTCATATATCGAGATTCCCATGGAATCTGTTACTCCCTCTGCCCATTGTTTAAATGAAATGCCTCTTCTTCTGGTTCCATTTGGTCTGTACATCATTGCTTTTTATGGTATGCTATCAGTTGGTAGTTTAGTTATGTGGCCGAATCATTTCGCTTGCTGTTTTCTAATGAAATTTAGCGATGCGACTACTCCCACTGACAATTTACCTATCTATTTACCTAAAGTTAGTCAGGTCTCCCTGGCCTAGCGGTTAACGACATTGTTCGTAATTAAGTATATCCACGTTGGGAAAACAGCAGCTGCGAGAATCGGTAGCGATTGTTAATTTTCACAACCATTCATTTGACTTGTTTTTTTTTTGTTTTTTGGGGGGGGGGTTTTTTGTTGGTAATTTGAATGTACGAGTTAAGTTAATAAGTAAGCCACAAATGGCTGTAGAAAAATAACTAAAGATGATAACAACTTGAAACCAGTTTATGTTTATACATACATTGTCCCCTTATTTCTCAACATAATTTCCACCAACATTGGTGCACTTATCCCATCGTTTTATCAGTCCTCCCAAACAGGCTGCGTATAACTGCGTGCTTTATTTTCATTGACCTACCATCCCACAGAACTGTGTGACTAACTTATTGACTCACCCTTGTAACGTTTTCTACCCAGCTATGCACCGCTTTACGGGACAAACATTTGTCAGCGGGAGATATTTCGCTTTATGGCAATCATCTTTAGTTATTTTTATACAGTCATTTGTGACTTACTTATTAACTTACCCT
>OY992892.1:81098208-81148208 GCA_963921405.1 Cepaea hortensis
AATTATGGAAGCCTCCTTGGATAGCGGGGAAATGCCCATGATCTACCCCTGCCTTCCCTTGAGGGTTTACTGTGATGTCGATGACCGTTCTACTTTGACCAGCTGAGATGTGGGCGACACCACAGCACTAACAGTCTAACGTCCCTCGAAACCCCGGGAAGGCTAACCCGTAAAATTGCCTGCTGAAGCCGGATGTGCTGGCCTATGGGTGCAAATAAATCAGGCACAACTCAAAAAACGTCCGAGTGAAATGTCTTTCGTGCTAGGAACAGCTCTGACTACCTAGTTTCCGAATGCCGCTATTTTTCTGAACAGCTCTAACTAGGTAGTTTCCGAATATCCGTCGTGCCTGGAACAGCTCTGACGGGCACAACGACAAGCACATGTCCGAACCGAAAACTCGCTGAATGGATACCATCTGCAGAACTTTCTGGTTTGTGCGGGAACGGCCCGGGGCGAACGAAATTCCCAATATATTGAAGTGAGGAATTAAAGCAGCCATGAGCAGGACGGAGGGAATAACAGAATCCATGGGAATGTCGATATACGAAGCCCATAACCGGGCACTCTCACGAAGTTTATACTTCACCTCGACACCGCAAGGTACAAGAGGAACATGATGAGATGAGATGATGAGCAGGACGTGACTATTCCCTCGGTGAGCCCAGCACCAGGGCGCTATGTGTCGGCCCTGCAATTATGGAAGCCACCCTGGATGGCGGAAAATGCCTTGGACTGTCCCTGTCTTCCTTTGAAGGATATGACCGTTAAGTCTTCGACCGTTCCAACTTGGTCAGCTGGGTTGTGGGCGGTACCGCAAAAGTGAGAGTCTCCCAGGAATGCTACCTGGTCAAAAAGCACGCTAAAGCCGGATGTGTTGGCCTATGGGTTTCGGCCCAAGGGCGCATAACTTAGACACACCGCAATCACATCTAAAAAACAAAAACACTCCGGATAAACGCAAAGAAGAATAAGAAAATCAACGCAAAGCGACCCGCTTCCAAATCGTCTGCAACTGATTTTGAACCATCGACTTTGCCGGGTAATTGTGAATGGCGGTCACTACCACTAAGCCACATCGTAGATGGACCAATTTCAAGCCGTTTGCACTTTCAAATTAATTTAACGCAATATTAACTGATTCAGTGCCGACAGAAAATACAGGGTGTATTTTTAATGATTGTGGGGTTTTTGAAAATAGTGCCGATCCAAGTTTTGTATTCACCCTCTGTAAACTCATGCAACATAAACGGTAAATACAAAACCTCGAACGGCAATATTTTGTAACACCCCACAGTCATTAAAAATACGCCCTGTTTATCGCCACATGGGACCTCCCATTTGGACAGAAGGACGACATATCGCCACACTAGGGCCATCGTGGTATTTGTTTTGTTTCGTGGTATCTTCCGCAATTTTACTGCTCAAGGAATGGACATTTATATTATAATACTTGTTATTTGATTGTGTACCATGTTTGGTCCAAACTTACTTTTTTGCTTGGCACTGAATCAAGAAGAATTCCAACAAAGGAGGATAAAAGTTAAAAATAGAGTTGCCTCCGGGACATCCACAAGCTTCTGCTGTGTGAGTAAACGAGGAACAGTAATGTGATCTCTCTTTGAAAATCGTAAGGCCCCTGTGATAACAATAAACGTAATCAATAACATAAATCAATAACCTTTCTTGGAGGGCAGCTGTTTTTTTCAACCTGGTTTGTTCCGTTAGAAAATATTGCCGGAGTTATGAATTTTTATTGTATGTTTTCCTATTGTATGAACTCTAGGACAAACGGCTGTTTTGAAATATAAGGTGTTTTTTTTTTTTTTATGACTGTGGAGTGTTTGAAAATTTATCCGATCCAAATTTTGTATTTACCTTTTATGTTGCATGAGTTCACAGAGGGTGAATTCAAAACATGGAACGGTAATATTTTCAAACACCCCACAGTCATTAAAAATACCCTCATATATTAACTGACTAGAATATTCCAAATATAACGGCCGTTGTTTATATTACTATATTTATATCATTATCTGTGTGGCCTTGACATCTGTTGTCATATGATGATGTTGTTGTTATTATTGTTAATTGTTATTTTTTTTTTTAGTTCGCTCACTTAGTTCATGGGATTGATTTAAGTGGGTTTATTACCTTTCTCTGATACTAGTGTCCCTCGCCATCAGGCGAACCCATTCTGACTTCTGAGGTACTTGTAATTTACTGTCCCATGCCAAGGACGAGACGTCAAAATGTTAATCTAACTGACCGGTGTAGGGTCTGAACAAGCTACCTCGGCAACATCACACCAGCACCACCGGAAGTTTAAGAGCCAGAGCTCGTCTCCATTCGGCTATGCTGGTCTCCACTTGTTGTTCTTATAGATTCAGCAAAAGTGGGGCGGCCATCTTTAAACTACCCTTATAACGTCATCATGTTCGTCTGAATCGTGATGTCATGTGCTTAGCGCTCTTGACATCCTTAACAACAATATTGATAGGTTACAAGACGATGGAGGGATTAATGTTATTTCTACACACTTTTAAGGTTTTCATTTGAAGCCCTTTCGCAACTTCCAATGGCAGGGTTTTATTGCATAAGACTTTTTTCGTTTGATAGAATGCAGTGTTTTGCTTTTCCTATTCAGATCTTTATCGCTGTGATATATCTTCCAGATGATGTTGTTCGTGTGTCCGGATATTTGACTTGTTTTCTGTTTGCGCCAAAATAACACCATCTACTTTGATTATACAATTAGGCTCCGTCTGTTTCGTAGATGTCACAATTACTTCTGATTTCCCATTATACAAATTAAGGTCCATTTTTGTTCACTTTCTACAGCTACTGTATCTAACATTTCCTGTAGTCCCTTCTGACTTAATGCTCAAGATGGTGTCATCAGCATAACTTAATTTATTTATATTATGGCCACTAGCTGTGTTCCCTGGCACATTTTCTGTAAATATAGGGAGTATTTTTAATGACTGTGCAGGGTTTTGAGGTTAGCGAGGTAGGGGTTTCCCCTATCAAAGGTGATGTAAGACGCCTCCTTTCCTCCGTTAGTCTACGGGACACCCTTGGGCAAGGTGGAGTACCCGTTTAGCCCCCCGATCAGGGTTACGTGAGGCCATGGAAGCAGGTGGTGGATGGAGTGTGAGAGCAGCCGACAGATTGTTGTTGGTTATGGTCTGCACTCTGCGGCGATAGGCAGATGATCTCATCAGTAGAGACAATGGCTATGGCCACCGACTAGTACAGTCACTGCCCAGAAGGAAAGCAACGGCAAACTACCTTCTGCAAAACTTGCCAAGAAACCATAACAACCATGAAAGGAAACATTATAAGAATGAGATCTGGTGGCGAAGAGACCCTCAGGCCAGGCAGATCAGATAATACTGGGAAAGAGTGTGACGCAGGGACCAGTATGGGTGCAGGATGTGGCGGATGATCTCCAGATGGGTGTATCGGACGCGAAACATCTTGTTTGTGATCGAGAGTTTTTCCGGAAGGTCCAAGTACTGTATTCACCCTCTGTAAGGTTCATGCAACGTAAGAGATATATACAAAACTTGGACTGGCAATGTTTTGAAATACTACACAGTCATTAAAAATACACCATGTATTATATGTTCACTGTGCAATGAGAAGAAATCATGAGATATTACACAGCCTTGCCTGATGCCATTCTCTATATACTGAAATGTTCCATAAAAGTTGTTGACTCTCTGGATACGATGTCTATTAATTCTTCCAATCCACTATCACTACTTACTATAACCTGTTAAAAACAGTACTGGAAAGTTGGATAGAACTTGCTTTGCTATACGCCAGTGAATCATTGGGTGTGAGTGAATAAATTAGTAAGCGCGTGGACGGAGTGAAGATGTGGTTCCTGAGACCAATGTTGCTAATACCTTGGACTGTCAGGGTAACTAACAACGAATGCCTGCAAGAGACGTATGAAAGTAGAACATTATATGCAGCTATACGAAGAAGACAAACATCATTCTTTAGTCATATAATAAGAAGAGGGGCACTGGAAATCATCATGACAACTGGAAAGATCCGTGGGAGATGAAGCAGTGGGAGACCAAGAGAAATTAAACTGGATGGATGAGAGGGTTGCATGCAGAAACATTATCAACAGAGTTGATACAGAATTCCCCATCTATTGTTATTTTATTGTTATTTATTTTTTACAATTTGGTGTAACATTTTTCCTTGATATAACCATTGTTATTTTTGTTTATTTGATATCCAAGGACTGTCCTTTCATTTCACTCTCTTTTACTATATTGTGTCCAAATATTGCTGTACATCTTTTGCATTTTCCGCAATCAATACTGTGTCACTTGTATAGCATAGGTTGTTTACATTTTAACCTCCGATTAGTATTCCTGGCTTCTCTTTGATCTCTTTCATTGTTACTTCTCTGTAAAGGGAGAAGAGATTCGGTGGCAAAGTACATCCCATTTGTACTCCAAGCCTTATTTGTTTATAATTTTCCTCTTTATTTCCCATTTTTAATTGCTGCTAATTGTTTTCAGTAAATATTCTTAATTACTTGGACATCTTTCCCATCATTTGTGATATCTTCCAATATTTTAATATATTCATCATGTTGTTCTTTATCAAATGCCTTGGTATAATTTATGAAGCACAAATATGTCTTTTTATGTCTCTATTGATCTTTCTATGAGTGCTCGTAATGTTTATACTGCATTGTTTGTACCTTTTCCTTCCACAAACCCATATTGGTCTTCACCAATTACAATTTTATTGTCTTTTTTTTTTTGTTCTTCTGATTACAATTCTGAGTAGAAGCTTAGTAGCATAGTTTATGAGGTTAATTATACGAAAATTTTCGCATTTAATTGCTCCAGGTCTTTTCGTAAAGCTATAAATATAGGTTTTAGCATGTCACTAGTTATATATCTTCTTCTTCTTCTTCAGCGTTCCGGGCCATTGAGGTTCTTTGCTGCAGATACAATCCGTCTCCATTCGTCTCTCTGGTTGACCTTCTCTTGCCAGTCGTTGATTCCAAGTGCTTGTATGTCTGTACATATATTATCTCTCCACCGTCTTCTTGGTCTACCTCAGGATCTACGGCCATTTATTTCCTGAGTGTAAGCGAGTTTTGTTTCCCTATTATCTTCCATTCTTTCTATATGCCCCAGCCATTGCAGTCTATTAGCCATCATGATACCAGTGATTAGTGGGGACTTAAACAGATTACTATTTGTACTCCAAATTCTCCCAGTCTTTCTTATTCTTCTATTGTGATTTCATCTGTCCCAGCTGTTTTTTTTTTTCTTTTTTCTTACGTTTGACAGTGTCAGCGACTTCTTTTAGAATAGGTGGACCTTCAAAGTTACTTTCTTCCTTTAATTCTTTACTTTCTCCATCATATAATTCTCTTATATACTTATTTCACCTCTTCATATACTCATGCCATCTCCAATAATATCTTTCATGTTTTGTTTTTATTTTAAATCAATCAATCAATCATGTGCCATGCCGGAAAGCGTGGGCGGTCATGTCTCGCCATTTCACCCGATCACCAGAGTTGTGGATCAGCTCAGTGTTCCTGTCTCGTGAATGCCATGTTGCCAAGCCATCCAGGTATTTTCCTCTCGGTCTTCCTCTTGGTCTGTTCCCTTAGATCTTGCCATTTGTTACTAAGTTCTCCATTCCATTTCTTCTTATAACATGTCCAAGAAATTTTGACTGTCTAAGTCTAATTTCTTTAATCAATTTACGATTTATTTTAAATACCCTGTATTTATTCGTATTTTTCTTCCCGCGAGCTCACTGATGTGTCTGTGCATATTCTTGTATCTTTAAAATAATTTAATTCAATGTTCCTACACAGCTCGTAAACCAACTTTCTTTTACTATTACATATTTATCTCTTATTTCTTTATTTATCTTATCATAATCGTTTTGCTCATTTTTGCTTTGATTTCTTTTGTACGTCAACTTTAATATTTCTTCATTCATCCATTTTTTCTTAGCTTTTTGTCTTTTCTCTGGTAATCTTTGCTTGTTTGATAAGTGGAATCCCTTAGCATTTCCCAATGTTCATTTATACCTATTGCACTGTACCAATTTTCCACAATAACTGTGTATTGCTTTTAAGTTTCTTTACTGCTTTCAGAACATCTTTATTAAGTCATATTCTGAACCACATGTTTTCCTCTCTTCAATCTTACTTTTATGTGCCTGCATAGTGGTTCGTGATTACCATTACAGTCAGCACCAGGCATTGTTTTAAAATTTATTATCGCATTTCTAAATCTTTTATTAAGTAGTCTGTAGTCAATTGTGTTGAGTATTTTCTTATCAGGCCTTTTCGGTGTGTAAAATCGTCTTTTATGTTGAAACCAGGTGTTTCCGATTATCATATCATTTATATTTGCCTATTCTATCAATTTTTCTCTTTTTTTATTTCTTGCTCCTAAACCATAATTCCTAACCACGTCCTTCATGTTCCCCTTTCCTACTTTTGCATTAAAATCTCCTAGTAATATTTTTATTTAATGTGATTTGATTTGAGATGTCGTATTTCTTCTTTATCATAATAGTGATGACACCACAACCTCAAGTCTGAGAATAGAGATGGAGACGGTTACTGCAGCTTTCTGCTAGTTAAATAACAAATGTATACACATTTTGTGATTGTGACTGATTCATACAGCATTCTGACAAAGGTGAAGACAAGACTGGCATGCCTTGTGCAGAATGGCATACGTCGATTCAGAGGTCGCGGGTTGTGAGCATTCACTGGATCTTTACTCAAGGACACGCTGGTGTGGTTGGAAATGAACATGCAGATAGATTGGCTGGTGCTGCATCACTTAGGGGTGATTTGATGCATGATAAGGCAGATGTGGCGAAGGCCTCGGGAGCGCGTTAACAACGCCGAACAGTTATACTATCATGGTCGAGAGAGGACGCGGCAGCAGTGGGTGGTCAGTGGATCTGGTAGACAGTCGTCACTAAGAGGTACAGCAAGACTGTCATATAGCCAGATTGCAACGGGCACCATTAATATTCGAACTCTTCGCTGGCTGTTGCAGATGGAAAAATTTATGAGCGTATCGGAATGCTACGAGTGCAGTGATGTCGGTTCTTGACTCAACTCAACTCACCTGACCTCAACTCAGCTCAACTCATCATAAAAGTGTTGTATTTCTTCATCACGGCTGCTTGTTGTTGGAGCATATGCTTGTGATGAAAAATGTTGTTTCATGTTTTCATGTTGAATCATGTTTTCCAACTTTTGCTATACGTGGAAAAGCTTGCTATTATATTATTTGCTGCGTAATTATAAATTAAGCTAGATCTCCAAGCCAACCCTATAATATGCTTGTATAATATGTATATCTGTTTGTCTTTGTTTTTTTATTATTATTATTAATAACTCTATCTGTAATACACCAGTAATGATTAATTGACCCCGCTGTGTCTGTTTCCCCCCCCCCCCCCATCAAATAGTAGTTCTGCTACATTTTTGTGTGTATACCCTACAAAATAAATAATTGTGGTTGATCAGTTTGTATTTTACCAAATGTATAATGTTACCAGATATGGGGGATGTTGATGTTATGAAATGGAAGGTTTTTGTATGTACACACGGGATAGTTGCTAAGGGAATTTAAAATAAGGATCTATGAAAGTTCCGAAAAGTAAATGAATTCTACTTCTATATTTTATAGTTCTCATGGACACTCTGGAAATGTTGACTAACTGGGGGAGTTAAGTATATTCTCATGTCATCTTGTACCAGGATAACACATCTTATGTGTTATGTCCTTAATCGGAATCTCTAAAGCTTGTTTCGTTGTATTTTGGGTGACAAGACGAATAATATGCATTATGCATGACATCAGAGTCTCAATCTGAGATAAGGTCAACCGTCATGTTTTCCAACTTTTGCTAGTCATGGAAAAGCTTGCCATTATATTATTTGCTGCTTAATTATAAATTAAGCTAGATCTACAAGACAACCGTATATGAATTATACACTGTTTAAAAAGTGAGAATATAATGTTTATGAGTGTCAAGTCGGAACTGATGATATTAGTTCAAAGTTGAGAGTGCGACGGAAAGGAAGTTGTTAGTGTCGTATCTGCTTTGGGAGGGCGATGTTTAGGTGGGTGAAAATGAAACATGGCTATTTTTCTGAGATCATTCTTATCGAATAGTTTTCCAGGGACATTGCAGACGATGTGGCTTGTTAGGCGTAGATTTTCTTAAGGATTAGATTGTAATCTAACTCCTCACGTAATTATAAAGCTTTTAACTCTTTTCTGAGAACATTTAGTGGAATTCATCTTCTCAGCATCATGTGACTGAGTCAAGACACTGAACTTTCTATGCCTTGATTCATATGGATGCACTGGATTTCTTCTGTCTTTATCTTCAATGTTCTTTACTTAGAAGACATGGGATGCATCCTTGTTATCTATAAAGTATTCTTGTGAAGTTTAGGATAAAATCTATCACGAGAATCATCTAGGAGATAATTATTTCTTAATTTTAAATATTTTTAGCCTTGAATTTCTAATGAATACTATTGTCTTGTTGGACAGACCAAATATATTGGTCTGAACAAATAGATTTGAGAAGATCACAAGTGGTTTAGAAGAGTGGTCAGGGGAATTAATGAGGGGATCAGACATCCTCAAAAATATAGTCACCTGTTTTTCTCTTTGTTACAGGAACAATGTTTTATCACACAAGCATGGATGGCATGCAACCATTATGAATTTCAATCGTAGCTGCGTTTATATAAAAATGGGCGCAATCATTAAGAATTTCAACATTAACTTCGGTTTTACACAAACGATATATCTAATCAGAGTTTTAACATTTACAACCTGTCTTACCAGAAGGATCCAGGTATTTGCTTTTGATGAATGTTGAGGAATGCTGTTGCTAGATTGTTATAAACATTACTTAATGATATTTTTACGTCTGAGTTGTTTAAAGCTAGATGAAAAGCAGGTAAATCAAACTCTAGCTCTGGTTGAGGGATCAATCACTGCGTACTCACGCCACTCACTGCATACCCACGCCATTCACTGCATACTCACGCCACTCACTGCATACTCACGCCATTCACTGCATACTCACGCCATTCACTGCATACTCACGCCACTCACTGCATACCCACGCCACTCACTGCATACTCACGCCACTCACTGCATACTCACGCCACTCACTGCATAACTCACGCCACTCACTGCATACCCACGCCACTCACTGCATACCCACGCCACTCACTGCATACTCACGCCACTCACTGCATACTCACGCCACTCACTGCATACTCACGCCACTCACTGCATACCCACGCCACTCACTGCATACTCACGCCACTCACTGCATACTCACGCCACTCACTGCATACTCACGCCACTCACTGCATACATATTTTGGTTTTGATGATGATACATCAAAATCGACTGTCTTAAGGGCTGAACATCTATTATCATAGGAATTGTCAAATGCGCTTAATCTATTTTTCCAGTGGCATTCATTGTGTTACAAAGTGGAGAGTGGAAAAGTCGAAGCAACAAAGACATTTATGATCTGTTTAAGTCCCCGCTAAGCACTGGTATCATGAAGGCTAATAGACTGCAATGGCTGGGGCATGTAGAAAGAATGGAAGATAATAGGGAAACAAAACTCGCTAACACTCAAGAAATAAATGACCGTAGACTCTGAGGTAGACCAAGAAGATGGTGGAGAGATAATATACATACAGACCTACAAGCACTTGGAATCAGCGACTGAAAAGGTCAACCAGAGAGACGAATGGAGACGGCTTGTATCTGCAGCAAAGAACCACAATGGCTCGGAATGCTGAAGAAGAAGAAGAAGAAGAAGAAGAAGAAGAAGAAGAAGAAGAAGAAGAAGAAGAAGAAGAAGAAGAAGAAGAAGAAGAAGAAGAAGATTCATTGTGTTTAACAGCGGTCTGTAAGGTTTAATTCTTACTCTCTGCCTGATCTAAAGATAAAGATTACATACATTTTGTATGTGTTCTTTACAGAAACTGTTAAACCATGTGCATGTGTTTGTCAAGACAAATCTTGATTCGAGCTCTTGTCATCTGGCGTGAATTGTCAGTTCTCATTGCCTAACATTTATGTATGTATGTCTTTATGTCTCTTTATAATCGTATAGTATATTCATAGTCTCCGTGGCGTAAGTGGTCAAGCCGTCTGACTCGGGCTTCGAAAGTTGTGGGTTCGATTACGGGCCGCGTCCTTCGTTTCACGGGTGCATTTTTTCAGAGACTCCTGAGGGATACGGTGTTCGTGCTGTGTACGACGATTTCCGTGCTACGGAAAGAGACTGAGACATGTGTGATAAAACCCGGTGCAGTGAAGTCGACCCTGTCGAAATTTAAGCTACCTTTTATTTAATATTGACCCGGTGCTCCCAGGTGGACCCAGCCTGACATGGCTGTCACGAAATGTCTCGGAAAGGACAGGGGGCCGACATCATATTGTTTACGTCACCCAACGAATGCGGATTGGTCTATAGAAAAAGGGAGGCGTTATTAGAAGCGCGCTGCGAATAATACTGAGCGTTATTCGCAGAGCGATGCGAATGAAAACCAAAAAATAAAAAAAAGGTGAGAGCAGATAAATGGGACATACACAAGATAAGACGAGTAGCAGAAGATATGGATATAAACTCCGACGACAGTGAGGACCCTCCGGGCCCAGAAACATTAATTGCATCCATCGACCGGTTTAGCATCCACCACACACTCGATCTTAAGTGATCGACAATACATTTAATTTATATGATTCTTTGTTTCAATGTCAGTTCTATATATTTAATATGTTTTATTATATCACCTAATGTCGCCCTGTAAGGGATACTGTCTACAATACATAATTTGGGACCCTTATTAGGAAGATTGCCCATTTTTATGTACTACTATTACTACTACTTGAGGAAACATAACTCGTCTTCGTGCTCCTTTTTCTCGCCATTTTTGAAAATAAACGTCACTTTACGGGACCAATCGTCGACGGTAGTAAACGTCACGGGACCAGCCGCGACTGCGAATAACGCTCAGTATTATTCGCAGCGCGCTACGAATAATCATTTCGATTTAAAAAAAAAAAAAAAAAAAAGAGCCTAGCACCAAATGTCCAATGCTCCTTACACTGTATAAACGCGTCCTTTACAGACTGACTTATTTGAGCTGTTGATATCTCATCTCATTTTATTCCTCTTGTACCTTGGGATGTCGAGATCACTCAAAGCTAAAGAACTAGTCGCCTCGTGGTCGCATAAGGATCTGAGAAAGGTAGCACGAGAACATACATAATCTTTATAGGCGTATCACAAATCATTGTGGATGTCTAACTGTGAGGATCAATTATGTTCTCAAAAGCAGGTACCAGGTGGGGAACAGATTGAGAACCCGTATGTGGAAAGAAAGAGATTGCGGGGGATCGGTAGAGCTTCTGGAAGAATCTCAAAACTGAGAGGGAAGACCAGGAGAACTTTCAGTCAGATAGCGGTGTGACCCTTCGCTGGCTGTTGAACGAGGGGACGGACCGCATATAGGAATGTCCTAAGTACAGTGATGTTAGTTGTTAGCTCAACTCAACTCAACTTAATTCATCTCAACTCAACTCATCTCATCTAATCTCGACTCAACTCAACTCAACTCAACTCAACTCAACCATCTCAACTCAACTCAGCTCATCTTAACTCGTCTCAGCTCAACTTAATTCATCTCAACTCAGCTCATCTCAACTCAACTCATCTTAACTCGTCTCAGCTCAACTCAACTCAACTCAACTCAACCATCTCAACTCAACTCAGCTCATCTTAACTCGTCTCAGCTCAACTTAATTCATCTCAACTCAGCTCATCTCAACTCAACTCATCTTAACTCGTCTCAGCTCAACTCAACTCAACTCAACTCAACCATCTCAACTCAACTCAGCTCATCTTAACTCGTCTCAGCTCAACTTAATTCATCTCAACTCAGCTCATCTCAACTCAACTCATCTTAACTCGTCTCAGCTCAGCTCAACTCAACTCAACTCAACTCAACCATCTCAACTCAACTCAGCTCATCTTAACTCGTCTCAGCTCAACTTAATTCATCTCAACTCAGCTCATCTCAACTCAACTCATCTTAACTCGTCTCAGCTCAACTCAACTCAACTCAACTCAACCATCTCAACTCAACTCAGCTCATCTTAACTCGTCTCAGCTCAACTTAATTCATCTCAACTCAGCTCATCTCAACTCAACTCATCTTAACTCGTCTCAGCTCAACTCAACTCAACTCAACTCAACCATCTCAGCTCAACTCAGCTCATCTTAACTCGTCTCAGCTCAACTTAATTCATCTCAACTCAGCTCATCTCAACTCAACTCATCTTAACTCGTCTCAGCTCAACTCAACTCAACTCAACTCAACCATCTCAACTCAGCTCATCTCAACTCAACCATCTCAACTCAGCCCAAAAGCAGGTGTGGTGTTCTAGACATACGTTCGGGAGTTTCAGTAAGTAACGAAGTGGTTATCCAACCATCTCAGCTCATCTCGCTCCCGCTCCCGAGGTTGTTGGTTCGATCCCTGACCACGTCGTTTAGTTTAGTTTCGTTTAGTTTAGTCGATGGATTAACATCACGGCACACGAGTGTAACCCATAAGTGCTCCGTTCTCCTCCTAACTCAAACCTGAGTTACGAGAAACTCAGCTCAGTGCACGAACTCCGTAGCACCGGCGAGGATCCTGAAATACTTTGGGTAGATTTTAACTGGAAATTTTGCTGACCACGTCGTTCGCTTCACGAGTGCAGATTTCTCGGAGACTGCCGGAGGTCGTCGCTGGAGTTCGTGCGTTATGTGACGCTTGCGGCAGGATGTTATGCGGAAAGAGACCAATTCATATGGGAGAAAACCAGGTGCAATGAAGTCCACCCTTTTACATTTTAAACCCTTTTTATAAGAAATACGGTAAATTCATGGTAAATGTCTATCTGTACGGGTTATCCTCTCTGACGGGTGATTGTGCGCTTATGGTAAATGTCTATCTGTACGGGTTATCCTCTCTGACGGGTGATTGTGCGCTTATGGTAAATGTCTATCTGTACGGGTTATCCTCTCTGACCGGTGATTGTGCCTTTATGGTAAATATATATCTGTACGGGTTATCCTCTCTGACGGGCGATTGTGCGTTTATGGTAAATATCTATCTGTACGGGTTATCCTCTCGACGGGCGATGTGCGCTTATGGTAAATGTCTATCTGTACGGGTTATTCTCTCTGACCGGTGATTGTGCCTTTATGGTAAATATATATCTGTACGGGTTATCCTCTCTGACGGGCGATTGTGCGCTTATGGTAAATATATATCTGTACGGGTTATCCTCTCTGACTGGTGATTGTGCGCTTATGGTGAATATCCATCTGTACGGGTTAACCTCTCTGACAGGTGATTTTGAGCTTATGGTAAATATCTATCTGTACGGGCTATCCTTTATGACCGGTGATTGTACGCTTATGGTAAATATCTATCTGTACGGGTTATCCTCTCTGACTGGTGATTGTGCGCTTATGGTAAATATCAATCTGTACGGGTTAACCTCTCTGACCGGTGATTGTGCGCTTATGGTAAATAACTAAATCAGCAACTTCTTTGGCCAATGTGTTTGCGATTCTGGCAAAACGCGTTCAAAAGAGCTTCTCCATAGAGGTACTAGACGTGGGTAATAATGCGATTAGGGCGTCTGTGGCTTGAATGGCGATACTAAACTCCAAGTTCCAAGCATCCTATTTTGTAGGTTTGGATGTAAACAAATAGGGCTTTTCTTTTTTTTTTTTTTGCTTTTCACAAATAGAGTTAGGGTCAAGGTATAGTGAAGGTTGGAAAGAAATGATGAATATTGGCTTTTTTAGACGCAATGACGAAGTATTTTAGCTGCATATCTGGGACATTTCTATCCCTCAATGCTGGGTTTCTCCCCCTCTCTTTCTTTATCTATCTCTGTATCTTTTCTCTCCCTGCTTATCTTTCTCCTTCCCTGCCTCCCTCCATTCATCCATTCATCTTTATTTCTTTCTATCTATCTATCTATCTATCTATCTATCTATCTATCTATCTATCTATCTATCTATCTATCTATCTATCTATCTGTCTGTCTATCTATCTATCTATCTATCTATCTATCTATCTGTCTGTCTGTCTGCCTGCCTGCCTGTCTGTCTGTCTGTCTATCTATCTATCTATGGGGGGGGGGGGTGTGGGTGCGGGATGTGTGATGGGGGAAATTGTGTGGGTGGGGGATGTGTGTAGGGGGGATGTGTGGGTGGGTGCGGGTTTTGTGTGTGGGTAGGTGCAGGATATGTGAGTTGGCGGGAATGTGTGTGTGTGTGTGTGTGTGTGTGTGTGTGTGGGTGTTGGATAAGTGATTGTGGGATGTGTGTTTGGCTGAGTGGTTGGAGTGTGGGTGGGTGGTGGAGGATATGTGGGTGGGTGAGTGTTGGTAGGTTATGGGATGGGTGGAGGATGTATGGGTGGGGAGATCTGTGAAGGTGGGGTATGTGTGGGTGGGTAATGGATGGGTGAATGCATGCATGTGTGCCTGGGTTTGTGTGTGGGTGGGTGGGGGATGTGTGTGGAGGGATGTGTGGTGGGTGGGAAATGTGTGTATGTGTATGTGGGGTGATGGTGTATGTGGGGGTGTGTGTGGGATTGTTGGTTGGGGGATTGGTGGATGGTTGGGGGCATGTATGTGCCTGTGAGTATGTGTGTGGTTGGGTGGTGGATGTGTGTGTGTGTGGGGGAGACAAGCGGATGGATAGGGGTTGGGTGGGTGGGTGGGTGGCTTTGTCTCATAACATGGTAACATGCATTGTTTATGTTTACAACATTCATTTGACAGTGTTTTTTTTCCTATGTGAATGCACTATGCACTGATGAACGAAAGATGAGTGATTGGAAGGGCCGAATGTAAAACGGGCCTGCGTGCCTAATTTGTTACTCTTTGAAAATAAAGTTCGTTCGTTCGTTCGTTCGTTCTATCAATCTATCTATCTATTGATCTATCTATATATCTACCTATTTATCTGTATGCTGGTCTCCCTGGTGAAAGGGTTAAAGACTTTCTCCGTAATCCCGTATATCCACGTAGGGAAACACTACTGCGCGAGATTCGGGAGCCCATTGCGTCTCGTTGATTACTTACGGTGATATGTGAGACGGTCGCTCAGAAAGCAGTGGTAAACTACTGAGCATAATCTTGCCAAGACATCAACAACAGCGGTAAAATGCTAGTGTTGACAGCGATGTCCTGTAAATAGGATATGCGAAAAAAAAATATCTCTATGCCTCTCTGTCCATGTCTGTCTCTTTGTATCTATCTATCTATCTATCTATCTATCTATCTATCTATCTATCTATCTATCTATCTATCTATCTATCTATCTATCTATCTGTCTATCTATCTATCTATCTATCTTCTGTCTGTCTGTCTGTCTGTCTGTCTGTCTGTTTGTCTGTCCGTCCGTCCGTCTGTCTGTCTGTCTGTCTGTCAGTCTGTCTGTCTGTCTGTCTATCGATATATCTAGATGTCTATCTGTCTGTCTGTTAATCTATCTGTTTGTCTGTCTGTATGTCTGTCTATCTATCTGCATTTTTAATAGATCTGCCTGCCTGTCAGTATATCTGTCTATCTGGTTATGTGTCTTTTACTATCATGTAGCATTAATACCGCCGTCTCCCTGGTTTAGGGGTTACAAGACTTTCTCCGTAATCCCGTATATTCTCGAAGGTAACGTAATGTGCACAAGAATTGGTAGCGGTTCTCTCCGCGTCGGTAACTTACGGGGTATGTGAGCCGGTCGCTTAGAAATCAATGGCAAACTACTGAGCGTAATCTTTCTAAGAAATCAACAATCAGCTGAAAGATGCTGATGGTGACAGCGATGTCCTGTAAAGGATATGCGAAAAAAAAGCATTAATACCATCATGTAGTATTATTATCATTATTTGGTATTATTATTATCATGTGGTATTATTATCATTATTTGGTATTATTATCATTATTTGATATTATTATTATCTGGTAGTATTATTATCATTATTTGGTATTATTATTATCATGTGGTATTATTATCATTATTTGCTATTATTATCATTATTTGGTATTATTATTATCATGTGGTATTATTATCATTATTTGGTATTATTATCATTATTTGGTATTATTATTATCATGTAGTATTATTTTCATTATTTGGTATTATTGTTATCATGTGGTATTATTATTATTATTATTTGGTATTATTATTATCATGTGTTATTATTATCATCATGTAGTATTATTATCATCATGTGGTATTATTATCATCATGTGGTATTATTATCATTATTTGGTATTATTATTATCATGTCGTATTATTATCATTATTTGGTATTATTACCAACATGTGGTATTATCATGTACTATTATTATCATCATGTGGTATTATTAATTTTATTTGGTATTGTTATTATCATGTGCTATTATTATCATCATGTAGTATTATTGCCCTCAAGTAGTATAATTGTCCTCATGTAGTATTATTGCCATCATATTGTATTATTACATCATCTAGTATTATTACTATAATAACTCGAAATTTACCACCTAACACAATTTGGTAAATTTGTGGCCTGTCGGTGCAAATGCAAAGAGATATAGAGGCAAGTCATTATTTTATTTCTTTCCACCACTGGATGTCAGTATGACCGAATGGATAAGAACGCTCGCTCTTAAACATCCGGTGTGTTGATGCCGAAGAATCGAGTTCAACCTCTACATCGGTCAGTGAGACTAAAATGTTGACTTCTCGCCCTTTACTTGGAGACGTAAATTACAAGTACCTCTGAAGTCGGAGTAGGTTCACCTGATGGCGAGGGACACTGTTAATAGAGAAAACTAATCCACAAACAAAAATTATTCCTGTGAACTATAATTAGAAACACGTTTTTGGACTATGCTTGAGGTCAAAGAGAACAGGAAAAAAAAGACAATTCGACCACTTTCACGCGTGCATCTGCCATTTGATTGGTCCCTCTTTAACTGTTGGTTAGTTTGGTTATAATCAACTGGACTGTTAGATTGTAGATATGTTAGATCAGCATATACTTAATTCAGTCAATTGTTGTAGCTACAGATATGGATTTTCCCGTTTTGCTGTGTTTTCCGGAATAGAGAGAAAAAGCAGCGGCTGCAGCAGGATATAACAATATGAAATGGAAACAAATAGGTATTTTAAATTCCTGCGAGAAAAAACGAACTAAACATTAACAAACGTTGCACATACCTTACAAGGAGATCCACATGTCGCGAAATACAGGTGAAAAATCCGAAATCAGAAGCACTCAATAAATATAAAAATGAATAATAAAATAAGATAAAAAAACACACGAACGCATACAGTACGACACACAGACGTTTCGATTCTAAGAATCTTTGTCAATGACAACACAGATAGCTGACGACAAAAACACAAACACACGACCTATCACTTATAGTGCACAACCTGATAATTCCATGTGCGGCAGAAAATGTGACTTGGCCAGCTGCGAAAACGCTTGTGGCGCAGAATTGAAAATGGGTTGCCAAAAAGGATTTGAGTAGCCAAAAATATGTGAACAGTCTGCTATGAAAACATAGAAATGTGGGGACAATTAAGTCTAGATATCGCGGGGGGGGGGGGACAGCCGTAGTGTAAACAATTGGGGAAGATGCCACAGTTATACTGTAGCGTCCACGACAGTATTAATTCCTGCCGGGTGGATGCATCCCAGATTGTTGATTAGCTGGCATTCAATTCTAAGTCTGACACAGCTATTTGAGAAGCAGGGTTTTAATGCGGTGACACGTGCATCGTCGGCTCCATTGTGGTTGGAGGAATTGAAATGGTTGGGGACAGGTTTGTCAGCGCCCTGATTAATGTCTCTGAGGTGTTCTCTAAAACGATCCGCAAGACGTCTGCCCGTTTGGCCAATGTATTTCATGTCACATCGTTTGCAGATGATAACATAAATCAGATTGCGGGATGTGCAGGTGAACGAATCTTTCAAGGTGAAGGTGCCTCGGGGAAATGCAATTTCTGGTGTCTGAACAACGTATGGGCATGTCAGACAGTTCCTACGATGGCATTCGAAGGTGCCCACGGATGAAGTAACCATGGGGAGGCGACTGTGCACAAGGTGGTCTCTGAGGCTCTGGTTACGGCGGAAAATTACCCTGGGGCCATTTGAGAATACCTCACGAGTGGTAGGATCCGATTCCAAGATGGACCAGTGTCTCAGGAAAATGTGCTTGATGGCATAGGCATGTGGATGGAAGGTGAGGATAAGCTTGGGTTCATTGTTCTGAGGTCGCGTATGCTTGGCGAGGGACATTTCCCGCGAGACCTGGGTTATGCGACAGAGAGCTGTCGACAAGACGTCCTCTGGGTAGGACCGTCTGCGGAAAAAGTCCAGCATTTCGTGGGCTCTCTCGAGGAAGTCATTATCATCCTGACAGATGCGGCGAAGGCGGAGTAGCTGGGAATATGGGATGGAATCTTTGCAGCTTTTGGGGTGGGATGAGCTGTACAGGAGGAAACCGTGAGCATCAGTAGGTTTATAGTACACGGAGGTCGTGAGGCCTGTAGAGTTTAACTTAATGGTGGTGTCAAGAAAATTGACAGAGGTGGTGGAAATTTCTGAGGTGAATTGGATCGATGGATGGAAGTTCTTGACATAATTAATGAACCGGTTCAGTTCCGCCTCCGACATGTCAGTGAGACCTATGCCGTCATCGATGTAGCGTCGGTAAAAAGAAGGGAGAAGACCATCATAGCTGAGTTCAATCTGGTGTTCCAGATGTCCCATAAATACACATGCGTAGCTGGGTCCCATTTTAGTGCCCATGGCGACACCGCTGATTTGTTCAAAGTAGTGGCCATTGAACTCAAAGGAATTGTTGGTGAGGACCAATTCAGCGAGTCTCACAAGTGTGCGTGTAGGGATGGCTTGATCTGTGCGTTGATCCAGAAAGAACTGTAGCGCCCTGAGGCCATCAGCGTGAGGAATGGAGGTATAGAGGGAACATACATCTATTAGGAATAGTCTGTATGTGTTCCCAGGAGTCAGTTGGAGAGAGTTGAATGAAAGTAACGCATGCGTTGTATCCTTGATGTATGACGGGAGATTCGCAATTAGAGGTTGGAAAATCCTGTCAAGAAACGCTGAGATCAGTTCAGTCGGGCACGAGCAGGCAGAAACTATCGGACGTCCAGGATTTTTAAGTTTATGTATTTTGGGCAGCATGTAGAGGGTGGGTTTGCCCAAGTCGGAGTCATGGATGTGAAGTGAAGTGGCACTGGGTGGTAAGGCATCCTCACGTATGAGCTGTTTGATGGTGTTTTGAATCTTCCGGTTGTAGGAGAGAGTGGGGTCTTCGGTGCAGGGTGAATAATTGTCAGGTTTATTAAGTTGAGACATGACTTCCTCGACATATAGATCTTTTTGCCAAACAACTACCGCACCCCCTTTATCCGCCGGTTTGATGACTATGTCCTGTCTGCGCTGTAGTTGAGACAGGGCACGCCATTCGGAAGGGGATAGGTTGGAGCGTTTCAAGCGAGGGAAAGAAAGTTGCTTGATCTCATGGAGTGTGTTGGCTATGTAGAGGTCAAGCGCGTTGGAAACTCCGGGGGGTGGGGTCCATGTGGAACGGGATTTGGTTGAAGATGGAAAAATGTCTGGAAGCTGTGGGGTGGGACTGAGGACAGGTTTGTCTCTGTGGTGGTACTTGAGGCGGAGTCGTCTGTGGAAGTTGGAGACGTCTTCCAAAATGGCGCGACTGTCCATGCGGGGGCGTAGAGGGACAAAACTGAGACCTTTCCCTAGCACAGCATGTTCTTCAGGAGACAGTGGTAGGTCAGGCGGTATGCATACCACTTTGGTGTGGTTGATAGGTGTCGAAGTGGGGGAAGGGACATGGGGACGTAGATGGCTAATTTTGTCTTTCTTACGTGAAGATAGACATTTATATAGTTCTCTATTATAATGTTGAATGATGGAGGTGATCAAATGGAAAGCAAGCTGGTTGTTGAACGTCAGTAGATGCAGAGTCTGGTACAGGTTGTGCTTGGTGTCCTTGAGTTCGGAGATATGTCGTTGATGCACAGTCACTGCCAGCTTCATGTACTTGACAGACTGCTCCTGTGCCAGGCGATTGAAGAGTCGTGTCTCAGCAGGAACCAGTTTGCCTAACGAGAGATGAATGTTGCTCCGGAAGCCTTTGGGTGTAATTTTAAAACTGTCAAACTGTCATTTACTGCCAATATAGTACCTTGCGTTGTATGGCGGGGGGAGTCTTGAGCCTGAGGAATTAAGGCCGCCTGGCTAGTACAGTCGCCTCGAACTGTGCAGGCAAGAGTTTTCATTTTGCCCCCGACAGGAATAAACGCCACCCCTTACTTAGGATTCGAACCCGGGTCCCCCGATCGAGAATCAGACATTCTAGCCACTCAGCCAGCCACTCCTTAAAAATATAACATCGACTGCCTATAGTACCTTGCAGTCAGTGTTGCCATCTCCCTTTGATGAAAAAGCACCAAAATAGACCCTAAAAGCTCTAAAAAGCACCAAAATTGTTTAGGAAGCACCCAAAAAAAAAAAAGAACCAACTGTTTTTATTACAAATGTAACAAGGTAGCACAGTATAATTTATTATTATCACTTCATATTACAATGAAGTTTATTCCAGATCCGCCAAATCCCAGTTAGAACTACTTTCGAGCCAAAAAAGCACCAAATTGTAATACTATTTTTTGGGATATCACTAAAACAAGCACTGGTGGTATTCATTCAAAATGTTATAAAGTAGCACATTATAATTTATTATTATCACTGAATATTAGAATGAAGTTTATTCCAGATCTGCCAAATCCCAGTCAAACAACTCCTCTTCAGTGTAGTTTCTGTAGTTTCAGTGTAGTTTCTGTAGCTATTTTAGCAAGATCCAATATACAGGGCTTCATTGGCTGTAGACATTCACTTCCACTAAGACATGACATGGACTGCAATACTCGAACGTTATCGGGTGTACGTAAACGCAGCTGTGTCAATAGCTCTATTAAAAATTGGATGCACCTTCCACGAATTTCTTTCTCATCGGGAAACTTGTAGTCTGCTATTTCTTTCTCAAACTCATAACCTAGATTGGTATTAGGATCTAAATAATCTTGAATAGCATCACTTTCTGTTATTTTTTTCCCAGGAACAGCAATCTTTGAACTGATAGAATCAATGAGCTGGACAAGATCGCTGAGTAGTTTTGTTGGATCCTGTATATCTGCTTCGAATTTCTTATTCACACTTTGAACTTCTCCGAGAATATGCTTGAGAAATATGAGATACACATAGTTTTTCATGTCGCTAAACATAGAATGTAAAAGTTCTGCTGTATAACAGCGCTTATTGAGTCTTGCTACATCAAAATGAGTTCTGAGCTCGACCCACTGCTGTAATATTCTGACAATGGCAGATAGAATGGACATCCATCGTGTCTGGCTTAATTGAACAATCTTTAGCGGATGTTGTCCATCATTTATTGAAGCAAAAAGCTCCCTGTACTTTGCTTGACGAAGACTTGAGTGAGAAAACCAGTTATATGTTTCTCTAATCATGAACTCGATGTTCCTGGGCAGACAAGCAGCTGCAGCCTGTGACACTGCTAGCTGAAGGGAAGGACACACACACCTAATTAGTACCAGATGAGGAACTTCGGATTTTAATTTTGTATATACTCCATTGTTTACACCTGTTATGACAGACGCATTGTCAGTGCCGAGTGCAACAAGTCTTTGCAACTCAAGTCCATTCTTGTTTAAACAATCTTTTAACGCATTGCATATTGCCTGTGCGTTGCAGTCACTCAGTTCAACTAAATCTAAGTAAGTAACCACAAACTGCTTTCTTGTCTCTGAATAGTACCTAATAGCTACTCCAAGTAGCTTAGTTTCAGAAATGTCATTGCTCTCATCAATCAATAAGCTGTATTTACTTTTGCCAATATCAGCTGTCAAGTCTGTTGTGAAATATGGTGCAAGTACATTTGAAATAACTGCTCTGCACTTAGTTCTCCTAAGCTTAAAGTTCTTGCAACCTTTGATGTCACCAAAGTGTACCTTGCAGAGTTCACTTAAATAGTCAACAACGCGAAGCGAACAATGGCCAGCTATGAACAAACTCATGCATCCTTCTGTTTCTTTGACATCATCTTTCAGTTTGTCAAATGCAGTTGTTGTTTGCCTTTGTGTACTGAATGGTTGTTCGGCTTTCTGATGTTTCGTTGTATTCTTGTGCCTCTCAATATCATTTAACCTGGCTGCAATGGAACATTTGCAATAACTGCAAAAGCAATTAGTATTATCCCCTTCTACTTTTAACAACCATTTTTGAAATCTCGTGTCACTGAGCCACTGTTCTCTGAAATGTTGACAATATTTCTTGCTCATGGTGAAACACAAATAAGCTTAAATGAAAGGATAATGTAGATACCACAAAATTATGAACTCGATTACAAGCTAATGTATTGACGTTTGGACTTGTCTGCAAGATGGTGTTCGCTGTCAGATACATCGTATTAAAGGGAGTTAAATTAGTTGAATATTGCGCGGTAACGTACTAAGACTGTTTTACTCTCTTGCTTCAGTTCAAATTCGGCTTTTTAGTGTTCCCAACATGAATTTTAAAGTAATTTTTACCCACATCAAAAAAGCACCAAAAAGCACCCAAAACATATTTGTGAAGCACTAAATTTACGCGCCCGCGCTAAAAGGAAAATTTTCGCACTAACTGACTTGAATAAGCACTAAATTTAGCGCGAAAAGTACTAAAATGGCAACACTGCTTGCAGTGTAGGGCGAGGGAGTCTTGAGTCTGAGGAATTAAGGTCGTGTGGCTAGTGCAGTCGCCGCGAACTGTGCAGGTTATGATTTTCTTTTTGCGCCTGACAGGATAAAATCCACACCTTACCGAGGATTCGAACGTAGGTCTCCCGGTGGGGAACCCGGCGTTACTAGTTAGTATAAGTCATGGTATAACCTATGTTTTTCTTACTTTTTTTTTTTTTTTTTTTTTTTTTTTTTTTTTTTTTTTTTTTTTTGGTTTAAAGTATTATTATTATTATCTTTGATATTGTTACCCTGTGATTTCCGTTTTCCGGATTTGAGTTAGTTGTAAGGTGTTATACACATGAGTTTGTGTTTATTATCTCTCCCTTTTTTTCGCAGGAACTAACATACCGAACAGTTTTTATTTTGTAATGAAAAGGAAGTGCGATGTGAAGCAAATTTGACATATTTGTTCATGTTAATTGTATATGTTTATCGTTGATCTATTAATTTTATTTTTTTTATTTTTTTGCATATCCTTTACAGGACATCGCTGTCAACACCAGCATCTTTCAGCTGTATGTTGATTTCTTGGCAAGATTACGCTCAGTAGTTTGCCATTGCTTTCTGAGCGGCCGGCTCACATACCCCGTAAGTTACCGATGCGATTCGAACCACTGCTGATTCTCACCGTCATCCGTCATCACGTTACCTACGAGAGTATACGAGATTACGGAGAAAAGTCGCTAACCTCTAAGCCACGAAGCCAGCTGTATATATATATATGTGTGTGTGTGTGTGTGTGTGTGTGTGTGTGTGTGTGTGTGTGTAATGGACGATGTTGCGCTATATTTTCGCGAAGACATGTTGTGACAACTGGTAAGATTTTTGGAAAGAGAAGAGAGGCAGCGAGAGAAAATTTTTGAGTCATTTGTCATGGCACGGAAGGGAGTCAACACAAGAATTGATACGATGTTCATACCGTTTGAGATGACAAGATGTGTAGAGGCATGATCCCCCACGCCAGTCGGCAAGACACTTTATGCTGATATTGATGATGATATTGGCCAAGATAGTCACGAGTACGGTTACCCGCCGGCCAGTGGTCAGGCAGAAGCACACATGTGGCTCGCATCAGTAATGAATTCACTAAGTTTAATTAATTCTGGCTGTTGAGTTCTTCATGTGATTTATATATATATATATAATGTTATTTTTATTGTCTTTCGCTTTCAGGATAATTACTTTCTATTTTAGCTTTCTCTTATAGTTTAATTCTGAATCTCTTTCTCCCCAGCATAAATCTTTCTCTGCTTTTGCCATCTTAGTTTGTGTGGGACCAAGTTATGTCTTTCATTCCCTGGCTTATTTGACATAGGCACGATCCCTCCTCTCTCTCTCTCTCTCTCTCTCTCTCTCTCTCTCTCTCTCTCTCTCTCTCTCTCACACACACACACACACAAACACAAACACACACACACACACACATACACACACTCTCTCTTAATATCTTACTCTTTCTCGCGCTCTATCCCTTTTCTCGTTCATTCTGTCTCTCTCGTTCTCTTTGTATATGTCTCTCTGTCTCTCTTGCTCTCTATCGCTCTCTCTCTCTCTCTCTCTCTCTCTCTCTCTCTCTCTCTCTCTCGCTCTATATGGCTCCCTCTCTGTCTCTCTCGCTGACGAATGTGTTGGTCGTATCACTTCACATTCCCACACCACTTCCCTGCTACGGAGCTGTGCTTTTTTTTCGTTGGCATTTTGCCAAAGGTTTTAATACTATTTCATCTCTACATTTATATGTCCACTCACATCAATTGATAATTAGCAGTAATTAAATTAAAAGAATCAATATGGTAACATTATGTGAAATAAGATCTTAGGATAGTGTGATGCATGAAGAAATAATCAGAGTACTAAAACATTTGAACACTGATAGGAAAGATCACACTCATGATAAATAAAATCAAGTGTGTGTGTGTGTGTGTGTGTGTGTGTGTAAGTGTGTGTGTGTGTGTGTGTGTGTGTGTGTGTGTGTGTGTGTGTGTGTGTGTGTGTGTGTGTGTGTGTGTGTGTGTGTGTGTGTGTGTGTGTGTGTGTGTGTGTGTGAGAGAGCCAACGGATGTTGACCGACCACCAAAAAGACTAACGCATGCGATGGTGTTTGAACAACTTGCTGAGTTACAGAGTGGAGGGTGATGCATTTCTCTTCCGCATAGTGGCCGCCGATGAATCATGGTGTCACCAATTTGAGCCGAGCAGCAAAAGAGAGAGCATGCAATGGAAGCATGCTGGATCACCAAAAGCCAAAAAATTCAAGTTACAGGTTTCCGAAGGTAAGGTTATGCTGAGCGCATTTTTTGACCACGAAGGGCTATTATTGGCCCACTTTAAAGAACCTGGTGTCAACATCAATTCTACTCACTGCTTGCAAACACTAGACAAGCTGCAAAAAGCCATCAAAAATAAACGACCCGGCATGCTTTCTCACGGTGTGCTATTGTTGCACGATAATGTATGTCCGCATGTCGCAAAGATTGTGCAGGAAGCATTAGCTAGGAAGAAGTGGGAAATTCTGCAACATCCAGCCTATAGTCCTGATTTGTCACCATGTGATTTTCATTTGTTCGGACCTCTAAAAAAAAGCTCTCAAGCGGCAACGACTTCATACAGATCCAGACATAATGAACGCAGTAAACACTTGATTCAGTGGGCAACCACAATCCTTTTTTTTTTTTTTTTTTCGGACGGCATTCGCCGTCTACCTAAGCAATTGGATGCTTGCCTGAATGCCTACGGCGACTTCTTCTGACCAACCCATGGTGCATAATTCATTCAAAATGAACGCTGTGTTTAATTCTACCCCACCTGTTAATTAATGTTTCTTGCATGCTTTTGTAATAAAGCCACTGGAACGGGTTTCAAATGAACATCCCTAATATATATATATATATATATATATATATATATATATATATATATATATATATATATATATATATATATATATATATATATATATATATATATATATATATATATATATATATATAAAACCAACATCCATTTAGGCACATTTCGACCTCATTAGAACGTCGTCTATGGAAAAAGAAGGGAAAATTCTTAACCAAGAGGATAATTTTTTAATACCTAGGGGCTATTATAACATCAGATTGAAGATGCACAACAGAGATTAAGAACAGAATGGAGCAAGCAAAAGCTGCATTTCAGAAAATGAAATGTATCTTATGCAACAAGACACCATCATTAAATGTAATAAGGGAGAGCTGAAATGTTATATAAAAACGTTTTTCCGCAAGGTAGTGAATCTTGAAATGTAAATGAACAAATTATGAAGAATTTGGATGCAAAGTAGATGTGATTCATGAGATGAATGTTGCGAATTCTTTTGAATACCAGTGTAACTAACAACGACCGTCTGTAAGAGGCTAATGAACCTAGAACATTATATTAAAAAATAAGTATGAGACAAAGCTTTCTTTGTTATGTGATGAGTAAAAATGCGTTGGAGAACATCGTGACAACTGGAAAGATCAGAGGGACAAGAGGCAGAGGTAGACCAAGAGAAATTATGCTGGATGGATTGAGGTGGTGGCATGGAGGAGTATCATCAGCAGATTTGATCCAGAACATCACAGACCAAGATCCGTGGAGAGACATGAATGCCTACGCCAGCTTGAAAGACAATTGATGATGATGATGATGATGATGATGATGATGATGATGATGATGATGATGATGATGATGATGATGATGATGATGATAGAAAAATGTAAAACAAGAATTAACACCGGCTCCTGATTTTTATGCGTTTTTCAATGAAATTAAGTCGCAATAAAATACTTACAGCACACTTGGCTGTTGATCTGGTTGGGATGTGTTCCAATCCCCTCGAGAAAAGGATTTTTTTTTTTTCATTTACCAGTGCTCCTAGGGTTAGTTAGTTAGTTAGTCGAGGTTCCAACTTCACGGCAACGGGTCGTCTCCATTATGCTCCATTCCCGTGCCAGCGAATATAACACAAAATGCTCCCCACTGTCCAATGTGAAAAGTGGAATAGACAGGAGTCTCGGCAATCCAACAAGCCCGTACAGGTACACTGTGCATAATGCCGCCGTCAGAATTCCAACACAAAATGCATCCACACTCGCCACAGTTCATCGTTGATGGACTTCTGGCAGTCACCAGAAATGACCCGGGTTTTCCCACATGGCTCAGTCTCTTACCGCAGGGTGACCCGCCGAAAGTGTCGCACAAAGCACGAACTCCGCAGCTTCAGCGCCGACTCCCAGAAGTCTCCCGAAAAATGCACTTGTGAACCGAAAGGGCAAAACAGTCAATTCAGCAACCGCCGGTACCCGGTAGCCATTTTTCCGAACATGCAGTTCACTGTACAGGGGTACAAGCATTCCAAGCGAATTTCACAGCTCACTGTGTCGCCTAAGCACTCACTCAGTAGCAGAGCGACGGAACCATGTTTTACTAGTCCAACATGAGGAAAATGCGATTGTAAACCGTAGCCACAAGCATAAACACGCCACAGGCCCCAACGGTTCAATGCCTAACCGCCATGCTGGTGACCGGAACTCGCTCCTAGGGTGACCAAGTCTAAAGTAAATACAAGGACATATACTGGGAGTTAAAGGTGATCGATGGGATATTGACCACAGTTTCCATAGCGTGTCGATTAGTCTGGAAATGTGGGATTAGCACCATATATCTAATACTTCTTAAAGCAACAAAAAGGGGTAATTTTTTTTTTATTTGCGATGTACATAACACACCCTATGGATGAAAAGGGGTCCATTACTTTACTTCCTTATATAAAAAGATGTATAGGAAACAATGCCATCGATCCGTAGCGAAGTGGTTAAGCCGCCTGTTTAGTGCTCCGAGGGTTGTGGGTTCAATTCCGGACCAGGTAGTTCGGTTTCCGAGTGTAATTTTCTCGGAGACTCCTTCGGGTTGTCGCTGGAGCTAAGGAGTTCGTGTTTTGTGCGACGCTTTCGGCAAGCCGTCCTGTGGAGAGAGACCCAGCCATATGGTCTAAAGCCCGATGTAATAAGTCGATCCTCTAGTCTTTTGGAAACCCTTTTATACAATGGATTGAAGTTAGTAGATAAAACAAATCCCTTAGAAAGAAGCTGCTTGTGTAAGTGAAGTGTTAAGACCATTGTATATAATAGGCCTGAGTGCTCCCTTCCCTCTGCTAGCCAACGGAACACCTCTGGGCAGGATGGAGTACCCGTTTAACACCCCCGATCAACGTGAAGCTATGGATGCAGGTGGTAGATGGAGGTGAAGAGCAGCCGACAGGTAGTTATTGGTTATGGTCTCAAATTTCACGATTGTAGGCAGTGCAGACTCTGTGGCGAAGTAGTTGCAAATGCAATTCCTATTCCTGGATACCGCGTTTGAAACACAGCTGCGGGGGGATTTGAAAGCATACCTTCATGTGTTGGTTTCCGTACAAAGATATGAGTGCGGAGCGTTCAAAAAGCAGTGGCAAACTACTGAACACAAACTTGCTAAGAAATCACATAAAGGCAAAGACATTACGGTGTTAACTGCGGCGTCCTGCAAAAAGGCAGAGGATTTTTTTTTCTTTTGAGACAAAGGCTACAGTCATCGATTAGTATTGTCACCAGGCTTGGCCATGGGAATCCCATGGGGAAAAGGGGGATTTTCTTAATAGTGTAGGGATGGGACGGGATTGGACAGGCATAAATTACCATTGGATAGGACAGAAAAACATGTCCCATGGAAAGCCTGCCAGGCTTGGCCATTGGAATGTTATTCCCATGGGAATCCCATGGGAAAGTCCCATGGGATGGGACATGCATAAATTACCCCGAAATGTAAATTATGCCCCATGGACAAATCCTGATTGTCACCACTAAGAAATGAGGAGGAAGAAGAAAGAAGGGCAAGGCAGAAGGAGCAAGAAGAAAGCACAAGGAAGAATGAAGATGAATGTAAAGGAGAAGGCAGGATTAAGAGATATTTGAGAGTAAGAAGAAAGAAGGAGATGATTGATAAGAAAGGAAGAGGGATTGAAAGGAAAGATGGGGAAAGCAAGAAGAAGGAAAAATTGAAAGAAAAATGAGGAAGAAGAAAGTAAAAAGGAAGATGATGATGAAAGAAGAAGGAATAATTACATTTCCCAAAATGTGTTTTCTACATTTAACGACTTGAATTACGTCTGTAAGAGTCATTTCATGATAATAACAGCACTGGCCATACAAGAAGTCAAGTCCTTTGTACAAATACGACCGACATTAGAGTGCATTAGACATGACGTCTTTATGAAGTACATGATTGTTCCCACGTATTTAAGCGAATTGGATATATGGTGCCAGTCTCATATTGTTATAGACCAGTGGTTCTCAACCTTTTTATGGTCCATGCACCCCTTCACCATATGTTCAGAATGTCATTCCCCTCCCCCCTTTTCGTATTTCCTCCCTTTAAATCCCCCCCTCCTCCGCCCTACACAGTATACGTAAAAATGGAAGCAAAATTTATTTACTAACACATACTAGAACAAGTCTAGGCGTCTACATAAAACGTGATTTGTGGATCTACTTACGTTATAAAACAAATTTCAGAAGAGCGAGAAGTACAGAACGGTAAAGTATGTAGGGAAAAACAATGAAAAGTAATCTGTTCTTGTATTAACGAACGCGATCTTGAGATAATCTCAATTTCCCCCCCCCCCCCCACGGAAACCCTAAAATTCCCACCTGGTGGAGGGGGAATGGGAATTCCCCACCGGTTGAGAACCACTGTTATAGACTAAATCGGCACTGGGTGTGTGATGTGGGAAACATGACACCGGTCGACTTTACTTCACAGAACCTATTCTGGTACGCATTTTAGGTTGGTCGACTCGGAAGCGAGTTATGGGTCAAAAGGGCTCTGGCTCGCCAGGGGGGTGGGAGGGGGGGGGGGGGGAATGGACTTCCCTTGGTCATATTTTTATGTCCTAAACCTGCCACTGACCTAGGAAGCCGGCAGGGGATTTTTCCAACTGCTCGAAGAAAAAGATTGAAGCAACCATAAGAAGAAGCCGACCATGTACACTATGGACAGAGAGAATAACAGAATCCATGATAATTTCGATACATGAAGCCCATAATCGGGCACTCTCCCGCTGTTTATGCTTCATCTCGACACCGCAAGGTACATGAGGAACAAGATGAGATGACTCGGACGTTCAAAACCATGTATTCCCAGATACCATAAACAAAGTATTGCACGATTTCTTGCCTGACATACGCGTGCGAGTCAATAAGTAAGCCACACAGTTCTGTGGGATGGCAGGTGAATGTAGTTGGTGTTTTCTACAGCTGTCATTAGGTGACAGCATCATCGAACTTTATGTTCCCTTTCGTCAGGTGGCGCTAAGTGTCTCATGCGCATAATGTATATAGAGTGTAATATACACTCTAATATGTAGTCTAATATGTAATATAATATGTAGTCTAATATGTAATATAATATGTAGTCTAATATGTAGTGTAATATGTAATATAATATGTAGTGTAATATGTAATATAATATGTAGTCTAATATGTAGTGTAATATGTAATATAATATGTAGTCTAATATGTAATATAATATGTAGTCTAATATGTAATATAATATGTAGTCTAATATGTAATATAATATGTAGTCTAATATAGAGTGTAATATACAGTCTAATATGTAGTCTAATATGTAATATAATATGTAGTCTAATATGTAGTGTAATATGTAATATAATATGTAGTTTAATATGTAGTATAATATGTAGTCTAATATGTAGTGTAATATGTAGTCTAATATGTAGTGTAATATGTAATATAATATGTAGTTTAATATGTAGTGTAATATGTAATATAATATGTAGTATAATATGTAGTCTAATATGTAATATAATATGTAGTCTAATATGTAGTCTAATATGTAATATAATATGTAGTTTAATATGTAGTGTAATATGTAATATAATATGTAGTCTAATATGTAATATAATATGTAGTTTAATATGTAGTGTAATATGTAATATAATATGTAGTGTAATATGTAATATAATATGTAGTTTAATATGTAGTGTAATATGTAATATAATATGTAGTTTAATTTGTAATATAATATGTAGTCTAATATGTAGTCTAATATGTAATATAATATGTAGTCTAATATGTAGTGTAATATGTAATATAATATGTAGTTTAATATGTAATATAATATGTAGTCTAATATGTAGTCTAATATGTAGTGTAATATGTAATATAATATGTAGTTTAATATGTAGTATAATATGTAGTCTAATATGTAGTCTAATATGTAGTCTAATATGTAATATAATATGTAGTCTAATATGTAGTGTAATATGTTATATAATATGTAGTTTAATATGTAGTATAATATGTAGTCTAATATGTAATATAATATGTAGTCTAATATGTAGTGTAATATGTAATATAATATGTAGTTTAATATGTAGTATAATATGTAGTCTAATATGTAATATAATATGTAGTCTAATATGTAGTGTAATATGTAATATATTATGTAGTTTAATATGTAGTATAATATGTAGTCTAATATGTAGTCTAATATAGTGTAATATACAGTCTAATATGTAGTCTAATATGTAATATAATATGTAGTCTAATATGTAGTGTAATATGTAGTGTAATATGTAATATAATATGTAGTATAATATGTAGTATAATATGTAGTCTAATATAGTGTAATATACAGTCTAATATGTAATATAATATGTAGTCTAATATGTAGTGTAATATGTAATATAATATGTAGTCTAATATGTAATATAATATGTAGTCTAATATGTAGTAATATGTGTAGTCTAATATAGAGTGTAATATGCAGTCTAGTATGTAGTCTCAAATGTAGTATAATTTGCTAATATGTAGTCTAATATGTAGTCTAATATGTAGTCTAATAGTCTAATATGTAGTCTAATAGTCTAATATGTAGTCTAATATAGAGTGTAATATACAGTCTAGCATGTAGTCTAATATGCATCCCTCAGAGGCTAGCGAAGAGAGAGTGAGGAGGAGAAGACGAGGAAATGGTGTGAGACGACGTCGTAGAAATAGGAGGGCAGGCTCCAGGAGAACAAGACGAAATGTGGAGATACTAGGTTTCAACTATGTAAGAGTGGGATACTGGAATTGTCGCAGTGCCAGACAGAGAGGTCCTGTATTGGAGAGACTAATATATGATTTTGACGTCCTCATGCTCCAGGAGCTAAATACAGACAAATACCATTGCCCTGGGTATGTCAGTTATATAAACCCTACTGGGCAGAAGAGACATGGACAAGGTCTCCTGGTGAAGGAAAGAGTGAAGCATGTGGTACTCGACTTGAGCCAGTGGAATCACAGTGCAAGAGAGGTCCAGGGTATACAAATGGAGATTGGTAGCTTAAGTTGGAACATCATAAATGTATATGCCACAGTGGACTGTTTTGTCAGAAAGGAACATTGGGACTGGCTTAAGGAACTGGAGGAATTACCAGGTGATAGGCTACTCATATGTGGAGACTTCAATGCAAGGAACAGAGATTGGGACAGTAGTGGAGAAAACCGACAGGGAATTGCCCTTGCAGATGCCATGGTGGACTCCGATGTGGTCTGCATAAATGATGGTAGGCCGACAAGAATGGCAATGAGGCCTGGCGATGCAGACACAGCTATTGACTTGGCACTTGTCTCCCAGTCATCAGTCCTTGATGTAAAGTGGAATGGTTTGAATGACCATGGGAGTGATCACATGCCATGCTCAGTCCTGATCTCTAAACCCAGGAAAGTTAAAGCTGGGAGAGCGCGCAAGACCTTCCGGTATGAGTGGACCGATTGCCTTCTTGGACACCTGAGACAAAGGGCATGCAACAGGACTGTTAAAACTCCCTTTTTGCATCCCCCATGGTGAATCCCAAAAGTAGACCATGCTTGGAAAGCAAAGAGAGCTGCAGTGAAGCAGCTAAAGAAAGTGTTACAGACACTTCAAAGCTCACGAGAGGAAGTGGACACAGCGGAAAATGTCAAGAAAGACAAGGTGGAGGTTTTCAAGCGCTGTGCTGCAGAGGCCAATAAGGCAAAATGGGAATGTTTCATGAAGGAGATTGGAGGTGATAAAACACTGCAACAATTCTGGAAACTGCACAGGCAAATGCAGAGAAAAGATCGGCCGATGACAGTGGGAACAATTTATGGAGATGATGGTGTGCGCGTGACAACAGACAAAGAGAAAGGGGAGGCGTTTCTCCAGAGATTTTTAGAGCAGACCAATCATAATGATGCGAACACCAGGGATGCAGTTAGAGAGGAGCTATCTGGCACCACGAAGAATATTCAGTATGAAGACTTCATACGGGTGGAAGATGTTAAACACATTTTGAAAAAGGCAAAAGACACGGCACCAGGGCCCGATGGGGTCAGGTATGGCCACGTGAAGGGTTTGAGCGAAGCAGACCTGGAGGAGATGACCGACTGCTTTAACCAGAGCATTAGGACAGCATCAGTACCGCAGGATTGGGTGCACATCTATCCCATCCCTCTCCCAAAACCATTCAAGGATCAGTCAAAGCTTAGCGGCTTTAGGATCATCACCCTTCAAAATACATTTGGGAAGGTTTTAGAGAAGATAGTCACTGTTAAGCTGCAGGATTTTTTGGAAAGGGGGAAGCTTCTTCCAAGAGGCCTGGAGAGCTAAAGGCCAGGAAAAGATACCTGGTCTAATGCAGCCATTTTTGCCTTTGATGTTTATGAGGGGTTCCAGAGTAGACAGGAAACGATGGCGGTAGCGCTTGATCTCGAGGATGTGTACAATAGAGTTCGATATGATATTTTGATGACTGCACTGATGGAGAAGGGGGTCAATCCCTGGTTGGTGAACTGGATAGCAGCCGTCCTGCACTCTCGTCGGGTTGCTCTCCTTCTGGGCGCATGGACCTCAGAGCCACATATGTTAACCCCGGGACTGCCACAGGGATCTGCAGTCTCACCGGTGCTCTTTAATGTGTATACGAGCATGATTGCAAACCTAGAAGCACCAGGGGTTGGAAGAATACTAACATTTGCAGATGATATTCTTGCATATAGGCAGGGGAGAGATAGGGAGCAAATAGCCCAGGAGTTACAGGCGACAGTAGATAAAGTGATTGACTGGTGCACAGAAATGAGTGCTGTCATCCACCCGGAAAAGGAGGCTGTTTTGTGGTGCTCTCTGGACAAGAGGATTGTAAGAGCTGATGTCCCAAGCCTCGCGATAGATGGTAGAAATGTCAGCAGAGAGAACAAACTGAAGTATCTGGGGATCACATTTGACAGGAGCCTATCCTTCAAGGACCATGTGGAGACGGTCGTGACAAGGACTCAAAAGGGACTCAATGCACTTAAAACTATGGCTGCAATGGACATAGAGCAGAGAATGCTTTTCACACTATACCAGCACTTGATCCTCTCAGTAATTGATTTTGGATTAGGTCTGCTCACTGTCTCAGAGAGTCAGCTGGTGAAGTTAGAGCGCATACAGAACGAAGCTATGCGGGTCATTCTGGGATGCACTAGAGACACCCCAGTAGTGTGTATGCGTTACATCCTTGGTCTGCCGACTGTTGCTGGTAGGCTCAAGGTGATGCAGGCGAAGGCATACCTCAGAGTAGCTGCAGACACAGACCACCCACTGCATGAGGCGCTGGACGCAGTTAAGGGTCAGCGACTGATAAGAGGGAAATCATGGAAGGCGGACAGATTGGCTGGCTCTGCAGAACTTGGTGGAGTATTGATACATGACAAGGCAGACGTGGTTGCGACCTTGTGGGAGCACGTGCACACCTTGGAGGAGCAAATGGATTACCATGGTCTGGCAAGATGGGACAACGAGGAGTGACGAAGGGATCTGGCCGACGCTCAACGCTCAAAGGAAAGACGAGGCGGACTTATAATCAGATTGCTACTGGTACTATTAGTGTTGGAACTCTTCGCTGGCTGCTGAGGATGGGGACGGAGCACTTATGAGAATGCCCCGAATGCTGTGATGTCGATTCCTAAATCAATCAATCAATCATATGTAGTCTAATATGTAGTCTAATATATAGTCTAAAGTCTAATAGTCTAATATGTAGTCTAATTTGTATTATAATGTAGAGTCTAACATAGTCTAATGTGTAGCCTAATATTGAGTCTTGTAGATTCTACTATAGAGTCGTATTGGATTTCATGACTCTAATGCGTTATGGAAAAAAGTAACAATACACTCGGATATGGAGACCAGTGTTGCCATTCCGGGTGCAGATGTACGGAGTTAGAGGTTGGATTGCCCAGACGGCAGATACACTTCTGTTCATTAAATCAGTATTATTATACAGTTCACAGACGATGTCATGAGCCACAAGCCAATGTCAAGTCTATGCCGCTGTAAGCTTGACACTTTCGTATGTGACCTGAAAGTCATTTCCTATTTAACCAAATTGAAAATTTGTAAAAGTGATATTGATGTATGCGTCATTAAAGTCATTTCACGTTTAAGAAAACACCAGAATTGTAAACTTCATATTGCTTTTTACGTACTCTGAGTCATTTCCTGTTTAACAAAATACTGTGGAGAGAAACTAATAGAATGGGCAAATGTCAATGATATGATAATTGGAAACCCCTGGTTTAAACACCATAAAAGACGACTTTACACTTGGAAAAGTCCTGCTAGGGATATACTTAACCAAATTGACTACATACTTATTAATAAAAGGTTTCATTGGCACCTTCCGTCTTGACAGACGATAGTTTGTTACATTGTACTTCAAAAAGGCATAATAACTACTACCCATGGTGGTAGCGAATTTTGTGATTGATAAGGCCAATTCGCGATGTAAATGTTCGTTCACAGTGGATGCATGTGAACACATGGTCATTTTCACCATTTCGTACCATCTTACGTTTTATACGTTCCGTGTGTGACCTATCTGCAATCATTTTCTCCTTTGTCTTTATTCCATTTCTGATATGCGCCCTCCATGAGGGATGTGTTTAGCTGTGTAGATTCTCTTTGGTCTCAGTCTAACCCTTGCAACAATCAAAGATTGATCCGTATCACAGTCAGCAATGTGATAACTTCGAGTTAATGATGTTTGGTTCAGATGTTGTCTCTGTGTGATTATGAAGTCCATCTGATGCCAATGGTTGGATCTTGGATGTTTCCATGTGAATTTATGCATCTCTTTTGTTTTAATAAGGGAGTTTGTAATACATAGGTCATTTCTAGTGCAATGCTCCAACATTCTTTGCCCATTTTCATTCATGCAACCGATGTTGTATTTTCCAAGACACACTGGCCATGAACTCGAGTCCGTGCCCTCACAAGCATTGAAATCACTGAGCATATAAATGTAGTCGGATTTTGGAACTGCCTTGATCACGGAGTCTAACTCCTCATAGAACGAATACTTCACATCATCAGAGGAAGTGAGAGTCGGTGCATATGCAGTGATAATGGTGGCAAGACCACAAGAGGTTGCCAAGCGCAGGGATAATAGTCTTTCATTACCTCCAACTGGAATTTCACTCATTCCCAGTAGCGAATTCTTCACTGCAAAGCCCACACCATGTTGCCTTTTTTCTGCCTGCCCTCTACCATTCCAAAAAGGGTGTAATTGTTTTTCCTGAGTGACCCTTCCTCAGCGAGGCGAGTCTCCTGCAGGCCAGCAATGTCAATGTTAAGACGATTGAGTTCGGAATCAATCACAGCCGTTTTTCTCACATCGTCAATATTCGTCAAGTCGTTGGAAAATTATGGACACATGGTTTTCACGTTCCAGGTTGCAAGCCTTAGCTTAAGGTTACTATTTTTTTTTTCTTGTTATTAGTATCTCGTCTGTCGTGAGACAGGTTAGTTTTACCCTACTGATGACAGGTCGTTGCTACGGTAATCCTGCTCATTACGAGAGGAATACGTGACATGCCGATCATGTTCGTAACGGGTAAGTATGGTTGCAAAGCTGAAACTTAAAGGAATTGACGGAAGGGCACCACTGTACGAAAGGAATTGACGGAAGGGCCGTTTTGCACGAGACTCTAGGCTACCATTTGTTTGTAAGAGTCACTATATTACAGAGTTTCCGGCTTGGGTCAAGATGGCGGAACTGTTTTCTTCTAACTTGACTAAAGACGGTTGATCGGCGGCTTGACAATCCGCCATCATAAAACTCCCAGCTGTTACAGAATCAGATTTCTGGCTCCAAATGTTTGACGCTTCGCACAAACATAGAGAGCCACGATTTCTGCCCTATGCGCCACCTTAGGCACGAGAGGAAAGACAAACAAACAAACAGTATCTGGTGTATTGCTTTTACAGCCTGCGATTCAGATTTTGTCCTAGCCCCAAATACCCATTGAAGCAAGCAGGCTGTGGCGGATCAGCACCCAATTGGCCGGGGACTGCCCAGCTTGAGGTGGGCGGTAGCTGATCAGTGACACCTTAAAGCAAGGCTCTAACTGTCCGCCTGTCGGAGCTTCGATCCTAGACCAGCTGCCAACCATGGCTTAGGGCCTGGTCTGCCCTGCCATGACATTTTGTATTTAGGTTGCAGTTCCTTGCACCAGGATAAGGCTTGTACCCTTCCAATTGCGCTCTTCGGCCCAAAGCCGTTGGCACAATGTGGGGTGTTGAGTTTGGTAAGCGCGACCCACCATTTGGCGCTAACAGAAAGCAGGTAGTACCGTCTACTGTCAAAATAAAACGTTTAGAAAGGCGATAATTAATGTTAAGACAACACCTGGTGCTGACTGTAACAGCGATCATGTGCTACTATGTGGACAAATAAAATTTAGATTGAAGAGAGGCCAAAAAAGTGGTTAAGAACATGAGACTATTCAAGAACAATACCGATGACTGTGAAAAATGGGTATAAGGCAATAGCTAAGATTTTTTTTTTTTTTTTTTTTGTGCATATCCTTTACAGGACATCGCTGTCAACAGCAGCATCTTTCAGCTGTCTGTTGATTTCTTGGCAAGATTACGCTCAGTAGTTTGCCATTGCTTTCTGAGCGGCCGGCTCAGTATCCCGCAAGTCACCAGCGGGGGTCGAACCGCTCCCAGTTCTCTCCCGCTACGAGACTCTGCGTGATGAACGGGATTACGGAGAAAGTGTTGTAACCCCTCAGCCAGAGAGACCGGCAATAGCTAAGATACAGAGTATAAATAAACAATTGAAAATAATAAGGGACTCCATTCATCAAATAAGCTAAGATATATTACCGGAGAGAAGCCAAAAAGCTAAGAAAAATGGATGGCTGAAGAAATATTAAAGTTTATAGACAATATAAAACAGAATAAAACTTATAAACGAGTGTAAAATAAGATACAAAACGAAATAAGTGATACATGTGTGAATGCAATAGAAAGTTGGTTAAACTAACAGTGCAAGAAAATTGAATTACTTTGTATTAAAAATTATATATATATATATACAGGAAGCTTACTGCCAAAACAAAAGTCCTCGTCTACCAAGCCTGTGTCCTTAGTACTCTTCTTTATGGCAGTGAAACCTGGACAACTTACTCACGCCAAGAGAAACGTTTAAACAGCTTTAATATGCGGTGTCTGCGAAGAATACTTGGTATTAAGTGGCAAGACAAAATCACAAATACTGAAGTATTGGAAAGATCAGGTTGTGTGACGGTGTATTCCATGCTCAGTCTTCGTAGACTTAGATGGATAGGACACGTTAGGAGGATGGATGATGGTAGAATACCAAAGGACATCTTTTTTGGTGAATTACAGACGGGTAGGAGATCTCAGGGTCGGCCTCTACTACGATACAAAGATGTGTGTAAGCGGGACATGATTGATACAGGCATTGATAATGCACATTGGGAGCACGTCGCCGCTGAACGTGTTGCATGGAGGGCAACTATCAGAAACGGAATAAAGACAAAGGAGAAAATGATTGCAGATAAAGCACACACAGAGCGTGAGAGACGTAAGATGGTGCAAAATGGTGGAAATGACCATGTTTTCACATGCACCTACTGTGGGCAAACATTTGCAGCAAGAATTGGCCTTACCAGCCACACTCGCCACCGCCATGGATCGTAGTTATTAAGCCTTTTTAAAGCACAATGTACCAAACTATCGTCTGTCAAGACGGAAAGGTGCCAATGTAATATAGACAAATCAACGAGTTCACGGAAAGAAAAATAAGGGTGTTTGAAATCAAAAACAGGAAAGATATTATTGGAGGTAGGTGCCAAAAGGAAGGGGTGGAATGAGTATATAAGATAATTATAAGATGGAAAAAAGAAAGAATTAACAGAAGAAAGTAACTTCGATGGTCCACCTATTATAAAAAGAAGAAGTTACTGACGCTGTCAAACATAAGAAGAAAGGAAAAACAGCTGGGTCTGATGGAATCACAATAAAGGATTACAAGTACTGGAAGAATTTGGAGTAGATATATTAACGAAAATGTTTAATTATATTTACAAGAATGGATATTGGTGACATGCTGAAATCGGTATTTACAGCTATACGATAAAGATCAGGAGCAATTGAATGCGAAGAGTTTCGTACAATTAACCTCATAAACCATGTCACTAAGCTTCTACTCAGAATTATAATGAGAAGAAAAAGAAAGAAAATACAAATAGAAATTGGTGAAGAACAATATTTATTTGTGGAAGGAAAGGGTACAAGCAATGCAGTTTACACATTACAAACACTAATAGAAAGATTAATAGAGATTCAGAAAGACATATTTGTGCTTCATAGATTATACCAAGGAATTAAATAAAGTAAAACATGAATAGCTGATTAAACTGTTGGAAGATATCAACATTGTAGGGGAAAATCTCGGAATAAAAGAAAATATTTACTGGAATTAAATAGCATCAATTAAAATGGGAAATGAAGATGGCAGTAATGAACAAATAAAGCTATGAGTACGACAGGGATGTGTTTTGTCACCGGATCTCTTCTCTTTCTATAGCTATAATGGGAGAGAGCAAAGAGAAGCCTGGATACAAACAATAAACGCTAGACAGATGACAGAGTATTGGTGGATAATGCAAAAGATCTTCAACAATTGTTGGACATTGTAGTAACAGAGAGTGCAAACAAAGGACTCTCCTTGAATATCAAAGAAACATTAAACTGGTTATATCAAAGAAAAAGGTGACACCAAAATGTGGAATGGAAATAGAAGGGGAAATCCTTAACGAAGTGGATATTAAATATCTAGGGGCATTTATAACATCAGGTGGAGGGTGCACAACATTGATTAAGATCAGAATAGGGCAAGCAATAGCTACCTTTCAGAAAATGAAAATTATCGTATGCAAATAAGTCACTATCATTGAAGGTTAAGAAATATAGTTGATTGATTGATTGATTGATTTAGGAACCGACATCACAGCATTCGGGACATTCCCATAAGCGCTCCGTCCCCATCCTCAGCAGCCAGCGAAGAGTTACAACACTAATAGTTCCAGTAGCAATCTGATTATATGTCCGTCTCGCCTTTCCTCTGAGCGTCCATCGTCGGCCAGATCCCCTCGTCACACCTCGCTGACTCATTCTTACCAGACTATGGTGATCCATTTGCTCCTCCGAGGTGTACACGTGCTCCCACAAGGCCGCAACCACGTCTGTTTTGTCATGCATCAATACTCCACCAAGTTTTGCCAAGCCAGCCAATCTGTCCGCCTGTTCATTCCCCAGCACACCGGCATGCCCAGGAGAAAAGATCCAGGTGATGCTTGCTACCCGTGACCTCCGAAGCGAAGCAAGCCAGTCTGCACGAAGCTTGCCTGTTCTCACCATCCTCAGCAAGCTTTCTGAGTCAGTTACAAATCTGAAGTGCTATACAGAAAATTTTGTGCTGAATGGGGGAAAATCTTGGAATGTAAATGGTCACATTAGGAAGAACTTGGGGCAACAGAGATGTGGTTTCTGAGACGAATGTTGCGAAATTCTTGGACTGTCGGAGTAACTAACGACGATTGCTTGATTGTATACAGTTCAGTGCGTCATCCAAGTCGTTTCGTTTTTAACAAAAGACATTCATTCATTCATTCATTCATTCATTCAGTAGCATGTCCTTTACAGAACCTCGCTCCCATAACAACCTTCCGGAAAACCTCTCGATCATAAGCAAGATGTCGCATGTCCGATACACCCATCTGGAGATCATCCTCCACATCCTGCACCCATCTTCTCTTTTGCCTTCATCTTCCTCTCTTCCCAGGCATATGCCCATCCATTATTGTTCTCTGTATATTTATTAAAATACAAGAATTGTAAAATTCACACTGTTGCATGTGCCCTCACAGTCTTCCGATTTATCAAAATACGATTGATGTAAAATTCACACAGCTGTATGCATCGTTTGAAATCGTTTCATATTTATTAAAATACCTCCCGTGTGTTGCCGGGGCCCATAAGGGAAGCAAAGAATAGCAACACTGCAGCCTACCACGCATGTCGTATGAGGCGACTAAGGAGGCTTGATGGTTCCGTCGCCCTGCTACTGAGTGAGTGCGTGGCGCGACACTGTGAGCTGTGAGTTTCGTGTGAAGTGCTTTTGAATCTGCCCGAGGTTTTTTGGAATGTGACTGATGTTCGGAGTGATGGCAGATGGCTATGTCCCAGAGTTGACCGGGTTTTGCCTTATGCAGAAATGCGTGGCTGCTGAGCTTCTGGTTGACTGCCACTGCCATCGACGATGAACTGTATTTCGTGGACTGTGTGGGTGAACATCTAGGAAACATCCAGATGGGAAAATGGCTGCAGATTCCATCAGAAATGAACTGGGTGTTTTGTGGGGGAATATTGTGTTGACATTCTGGCGGCGGCATTATGCACAGTGCATCTGTGCGGGCTGTTGTTTGTCGAGACTCTTGTCTTTTCCACTTTTCACATTGGGCAGTGGGGAGCGTTTTGTATGATATTCACTGGCACAGGAACGGAGCATAATGGGGACGACCCGTTGCTGTGAAGTTGGAACTGCGGCTAACTAACTAACTAACTAACTAACTAACTAACTAACTAACTGACTAACTAACTAACTAACTAACTAACTGACTGACTGACTGACTAATTAACTAACTAACTAACTAACTAACTAACTGACTAACTAACTAACTAACTAACTAACTAACTAACTGACTAACTAACTAACTAACTAACTAACTAACTAACTAACTAACTAAGTAACTAACTAACTAACTAACTAACTAACCTAACTAACTAACTAACTAACTAACTAACTAACTAACTAACTAACCTAACTAACTAACTAACTAACTAACTAACTAACTAACTAACTAACCTAACTAACTAACTAACTAACTAACTAACCTAACTAACTAACTAATTAACTAACTAACTAACTAACTAACTAACTAACTAACTAACTAACTAACTAACTAACTAACTAACTAACTGACTAACCTAACTAACTAACTAACTAACTAACTAACTAACTAACTAACTAACTAACTAACTAACTAACTAACTAACTAACTAACTAACTAACCTAACTAACTAACTAATTAACTAACTAACTAACTAACTAACTAACTAACTAATTAACTAACTAACTAACTAACTAACTAACTAACTAACTAACTAACTGACTAAAATACATGAATTGTAAAATTCACACTGCTGTATGTGTCCTCACGGCGTCTTCCTATTTATCAACATACGATTTATGTACAATTCGCATAGCTGTATGCATCTTCTAGAATCGTTTCATTTTTTTTTTTTCAAATACAAGAATTGTAAAATTCACACTTCTGTGTGCATCTTCGAAGTTGTTTTAGTATTATCAAAACACGAGAGTTCTAACATTCACATCGTTTGCGTCCTCGAAGTCATTTTCTAATCACCAAAACAGGAGATGTGTCAAATTGACAGTGTTGTTTGCGTTCTAAAAGTCATGTCCTGTTTACTAAGCACGATAGTTGCAACTTTCACAGTGTGTATGCGTCTACCGAGTCATCTCCTATTTAACAAAGCACGAATGTATCAACATTCCACTGCTGCATGTGTCCAGCATGGCAATAGCTATGTTTCTGTGCGACATGTCAGCTGCAACGTTTTCAATATTGCATGCATCCACCAAATCACTTGCTTAGCAGCCTGGCTCTCTTTAAGACTCAATCTCTCTTAAACGGCACGCGCAGATGTTCTAGGACAGTGGTTCTCAACCGGTGGGGAATTCCTCCCCTCCCCCTCCCAGGGGGGAATTTTAGGTTTTCGGGGGGGGGGGGGGGTGGAATTAAGATTACTTCAAGATCGCGTTAATAAAAAAAAAAACGATTACTTGATATTGTTTTTCCCTCCATACTTTACGGTTCTGTACTTCTCGCCCTTTTGAAATTCGTTTTATAACTTAAGTAGACCCGCAGATCATGGTTTATGTAGACGTCTAAACTTGTTTTAGTATGTGTTAATAAATGTAGTTTCCATTTGTCGAGAGAGGATGCAGCAGCAGGGGGTGGTCAGAGGATCCGGCAGACAGTCGTCACTCAGAGGTAAGGCAAGACAGACATATAATCAGATTGTAACGGGCACCATTAGTATTGGGACTCTACCCTGGCTGTTGAAGATGATTACTGAGCGCTTATGGGAATGCCCTAAGTGCAATGATGTCGGTTCTTGACTCAACTCAACTCAACTCAAAAACGTGTATCGGAACGCTCGTTTCAATCTTTGGATCTTTCCTTTCTCCGAGCTTTCCTGGTTATATGTTAAGTTCATTCGATCAACACGGTATAGTTATTTTCTGAAATAACATGAAATGGTTCCATTTGTTGATTTCATCTTTTGATGTAATCAAAGGCACTTCACAAGCATGTCTTCTTTTCTTTTCTTTTTGTTTTCGTTTTCTTTCGACAGAAGTTCATCACGTCTAGCTGTGTACTCCTCTAAATCAGGGGTCTATATGTGTCCGTCTTTGGCATTCATTTGTTTAAGATTTACTTCAAATCGATATATTTCATCCCAGATTACGGTTCCATTTTTCCTTGGTAAGTTTTCACCCAAGCAACTTTACCGTGACGCTGGCCTTACGGCGTACTCTTTACTATTTCCATGTGCAGTGGTAATTTTAATGAGCACAACTTGCACACAAAGCCTCCTGTTTGTATCCTTATCCACATACAACACTGGAATAATCTGTGATGGAGAGACGGCGAGGAAGGAAACTGGACATAGAGTGTCATTATGTCATTACCTAGAATATGTGAAAACCTGAAGCTTTACATTGCAAAGTCAATATCTGCTATGTGACTATCTTTTTTGAAGATATCTTCCCTTAACATATTGCTGTCTTTACTTTCCTGCGGCCATTGCTGTCCATTAAACAAGTTTCTTCTTCTTCCTCGGTTTTTTTTTCTATCTTCCCTTAACACTGTGCTGTCTTTACTTTCCTGCGGCCATTAGCTGTCCATTAAACAAGTTTCTTCTTCTTCCTCGGTTTTTTTTTCTATCTTCCCTTAACACTGTGCTGTCTTTACTTTCCTGCGACCATTAGCTGTCCATTAAACAAGTTTCTTCTTCTTCCTCGGTTTTTTTTTTCTATCTTCCCTTAACACTGTGCTGTCTTTACTTGCATGCGGCCATTAGCTGTCCATTAAACAAGTTTCTTCTTCTTCCTCGGTTTTTTTTTCTATCTTCCCTTAACACTGTGCTGTCTTTACTTTCATGCTGCCATTAGCTGTCCATTAAACAAGTTTCTTCTTCTTCCTCGGTTTTTTTTTTCTATCTTCCCTTAACACTGTGCTGTCTTTACTTTCATGCTGCCATTAGCTGTCCATTAAACAAGTTTCTTCTTCTTCCTCGGTTTTTTTTTCTATCTTCCCTTAACACTGTGCTGTCTTTACTTTCCTGCTGCAATTAGCTGTCCATTAAACAAGTTTCTTCTTCTTCTTCGGTTTTTTTCTTCGGTCCTCATTCGAAGGACACAATATTGCAATTATTTCCCACTCATGAACTGACAAACGAACGTTGACAACTTCCTTCTGACATCCTTCGTTCATTAGTCACTTTTTGGTTGTCATTGATATTTTAACATTCCTCTGCTAAACAACGTTCCACTGGCTTTAAGGATCTCGAAACCGGAAATTCATTTAACGGAAGCAAACATGAGGTGATTTGAGTCTGCAAGACCACGTGCTGTATGGTATGCCTAAAGATGTTATTGCTGATTGAGTAGAAATGTTGTGGGCAATTTTTTTCTCCCATGAATAGTAACTATCTGAATAGTATACTTATTTTTTCCCCATTCAATGTGAATAGACTGTGATTAGACTATGTTGAAGATTTGAAGTCCCTGTTCTAGGGATAAATCTAAATGGGCTCAGTATCCCAGCAAAAGTCGAAGGAAGTACATGTTATTGTGTGCTGATAAGTCACATAGTTGTCTGCCATAATTGCGACCAGATCTTTCCCCCAATACATTAGCCGTTTTGCAAGACATGTGATCTAGAGTTTTTCATTACTATTATTATTATTATTATTATTATTATTATTATTATTATTATATTACTGCTGCGTGTGTTTCTTTTTCATCGTATTGTTTTACAATTACGTCTTCGTCGTCTTCTTCTTATTATTCTTCCTTCTTCTTCTTCTTCTTCGACCTCTTCTTCTTCTTCTTCTTCTTCTTCTTCTTCATCATCATCTTGCGTTATTATTATTATTATCAATAAATGCAGTAGCATTTGTAGTAGTATTAGTATTAGTAGTAATTGTAATAGTCGTAGTAGTAGTAGTAGTAGTAGTAGTAGTAGTAGTAGTAGTAGTAGTAGTAGTAGTAGTAGTAGTAGTAGTAGTAGTAATAGTAGTAGTAGTAATAGTAGTAGTAATAGTAGTAGCAGTAGTAGTAGTAGTAGTAGTAGTAGTAGTAGTAGTAGTAGTAGTAGTAGTAGTAGTAGTAGTAGTAGTAGTAGTAGTAGTAGTAGTAGTTGCTGTTGTTGTAATTGTGTTGTTATTGTTGTTAATGTTGGGTCTGCTGTGGTTGTTGTTGTTGTTACAGCAGTTGTAAAATATTGGCGCGTAATAAATATTACCTCTTCTGTTTGCGTATTTGCGCCAGCAACATCAAATCTTAGGTCTATCTCCCCTTGTCCATGACCTCTCCATTTCATAATCTCTCTCAATTATATAAAGACCCTTGAAGATCCCACCATATTCAGATCCCGGCACATCTTCCTTTCTCTCACACACACTTACACCCACACACACATCCTTAGAACCATCCACACAAATTAACGGGCGCACACACACGCACGTAGATTCCTGAACATCACTTAACCCCTCTGAGATCACATAGATTTAATGGATTCCGGTGCGTCCCAATTTTGTAGAGAAAAAGCAATTTATATTTTCTTTTAACTGAATATTTTAGGGAAACACAAGATTGCTTTAATCTTCAGAATATGGAAATAACACAAAAACGTTGATCAATAATATAATGGACGACTGATGGATGGAGTGCGGGGAATGAGAGGTTCTTGCTGTACAGGGCAGATAGTATACCTTAAACACGGATCTTTTAATTGTGTGAGGTGTGAGAAATGTATGTTATGCATCAGAATACAGAAGTTTATATTATAGATCAGAATACAGAAGTTTATGTTAAAGATCAGAATACAGGAAAATATAGTAAAACATAAACACGGATTCTCTCATTGTGTAGAGCGCGAAAGGATTGCTTATAGACAAGACTACAAGAAAAGATAGTGTACAATCCCCTAAAATGCAGCTCGTGAGAAGTATATGTTATAGGTTAATGTACAGGTGAAGAAATAATACCATAATTAATTATTCGCTCAATGGCAACTCATAAGTAGTTAATTTCATGCTAGTGGTAACAACTCCGTCGCGAAGCAAAACGGCAGGGGGCTTCTGATCGCCAGAAGTAGTCCTCCTTCCCCGAATTATTCGGCCCGTTCATCCTCTTAACATTCTCTAGGGGCGGACCCGTCCGGTTCATGATTCCGGGCGTCTTTCCCCTGCCATGCGAGACGTTCGGTCGATTTCGCTGTCCTTGTTGTTTGTACTTGTCCCTTAGCTGTGAACACGTCCACTCTCACGCCTCCCCTCCCTCAGTCTGTGCAGACTATGCTTGTATCTTAGCACCTGTGGTCCTGGGGAGCCAGCTTCTTCCCCAGGCACGGCCTCTATCGTCTCCATTCGTGTCCGTTGCCATGTTCCTTCTTCCTAACCCGCTCACGTTGCCGCCGCACTCTACTAGTAAGTCGGTTCATCCTCTTGGTTTCTCGACTCACTTCTTGGTCTCTGCAGCTGAGTGCGACTTACAGACGACTGTATTTATAGATTAATGTACAGGCAACGACAATATGCTATAAATATTTATTCCCTGAAATGCAGCTTGTGAAAAGTTAAAAGCATGTGATAGACCAGGTGTCGGCCATCTACGGCATGCATGCCAATCGTGGCATATAGGACGATTTTCAATGGCACGTTGAATTATGTTACCTGCTATACATTCATTAAATATTGAATTTTAAACTAAACTGATTCAATTAATTCTTGTAAGGCTATCCCCGTTGTTACATCCCTTCAAAACAAAAGTTGTTAATCAATGGTGGTAAGAATCTACGATCTGCTCCCCGCTGAGTGAGTGTGGAGGTACAGTGACTGACTTTGAGGAAGTGCTATACCCATCCTATCCTTCAGATATCTCCCTACCTTCCCCATATGTTTATGCATGCGTTTATATGTGTCTGCCTGCCTGCCGATCTCATAATATGGCAATATGCATTGTTTATGTTCACAACTTTAATTTGACAATGTCTATTTTTATTTTATGTATGAATGTGTCATGCACAATAGATCATTGATGTACGAAAGATGAGTGATGGGAAGGGCCGAATGCAAGCCCAATTTGTGACCCGTTGAAAATAAAGTTCGTTCGTTTGTTCGTTCTCTCTGCTGCCGCGTACCAGTTAATTCCATTGACAGCAACACCTCATACCAGTTCATTCCATTGAACACAGAAAAAGAGTGGTATTATTATTAAGTAATACGTTTAAATGACTCCACATACACAACAACTTGATATACGATCGTTTAAACTTTCGGACACATGAATATGGATTAGACTATTGCGGACTTGTGTTGGCACGCCGAGTGACTACACATCTTTACTTTACAACAATGCAACAAGATTGACAAAGTCTGGTCCATAAATTGTGCATTGTGTTCTCTGAGTCCTCATTATTCAAATCCTATGTGAGATGTGGCGATAAAATAATGTATGGCAGGTGAGGGATATGAAGGGAAATCGCTACACGAGTCTGCGTGCACAGTTTAGTATAATAATGTTCGTTCATTCTTCGCTCTCTCTCTCTCTCTCTCTCTCTCTCTCTCTCTCTCTCTCTCTCTCAATCTCTCTCTCTTTATTTCTCGCTCTCTCCCTGTCTCTCTCTCTTTCTCTCTCTCTCTTTCTCGCTCTCTCTCTCTATTTCTCTCAATGTCCCTATATCTCTCTATCTCTCTTTCTCTCTCTCTCTCTCTCTCTCTCTCTCTCTCTCTCTTGCTCTATCTTTTTCTAAAGATCTGGGATGGGGGAGGTGTGGGATGTGCGGGTGGATGAAGGATGTATGTGAGGATGTGTGGGGGATGTGTGTTTAGCTGGGTGGTAGGGATGTGTGTGGGTGGGAGGGTAGATGAGAGATGCATGTGTTGATGGGTGGGTGGGTGATGTGTGGGTGTGAGTGGTTGATGGATGAGTACGTGAGTGGGTGGATGTGTGTGAGAGATGAGTGTATGGGTGGGGGATGTGTGTGTGGGGGAGAAGGCGGATGTGTGTGGGTGGGGTATATGTGGGAGGTGGGGTATGTGTGGGTGGTTGGTGTGGGTTTTTGGATGAGGAATGTGTTGATGGGTGAGGATGTGTGTATGGGTGGGGAGATGTGTGTGTGAGAGTGTATGGGTGGTGAGATGTGTAGTTAAGGGATGCGTGATTGGGGTTTGGAGATCGGGGTGGGATGGTTGGCGAGTGGGTGGGTGGAGGATGTGTGGGAGGGTGAGTGTGTGAATGTTGGGGGTGGGAGGGGATGTGTGGGTGTGAAATGTGTGGGTGGGGGAGATTGTGTGGTGGGTGATATGTGTGAAAGTGGGGGATGTGTGGGTGGGTTCGGGTTTTGTGTGTGGGTAAGTGCAGGATATGTGAGTTGGCGGGAATATCTGTGTGTGTGGGTGTTGGAAATGTGGTTGGGGGATGTGTGTTTGGCTGAGTGTTTGGGGGTGTGTGGGTGGGTGGTGGAGGATATGTGGGTGGTTGAGTGTTTGTAGGTTATGGGATGGGTGGAAGATGTGTTCATGTGGGTGGGTATGGATGGGTGGTCGCATGCATGTGTGCCTGGGTGTGTGGGTGGGTGGGGAATGTGTGGTGGGTGGGAGATGTGTGTGTGTGTGTGGTTATGGAGATGATGTATGTGGGGGTGTGTTTGGGATGTGTTGGTTGGGGGATGCGTGGATGGATGGGGTCATGTATGTGCCTGTGGGTATGTGTGTGGTTGGGTGGTGGATGTGTGTGTGGGGGACACGCGGATGGATAGATATGTGGGTGGGTGGGGGATTTGTCTCATAACATGGTAACATGCATTGTTTATGCTTACAACATTCATTTGACAATGTTTCTTTCCTATGTGAATGCACTATGCACTGATGAACAAAAGATGAGTGATTGGAAGGGCCGAATTTAAGACAGGCCTGCGTGCCCAATTTGTTACCCTTCGAAAATAAAGTTTGTTCGTTCGTTCGTTCGTTCTATCCCTCCCACACCCTCTCTCTCTTTCTCTCTACCTCACTCTTTCTGTCTCTACCTCTCTCGGTCTGTCTCTATCTCTCTCTCTCTCTCTCTCTCTCTCTCTCTCTCTCTCTTTTTTTTTAATCTCCCCTTGCATTCTCCGCCACCCAACTCTCCAAATGTTCTTTCCCTGTAACTGGCACATTCCTTTGCATGTGAATGCACGCCCATTATCTCCAGTACAGGC
>OY992892.1:81153208-81283208 GCA_963921405.1 Cepaea hortensis
CTAGATAGAGTCCCGTATTGTGATTTTTCGTCACTACCTCCCCGTGCCGGGAGTAAGTTGCGCGCCTTCTGCCTTCCTTGGATGTGGTAGCAAATCTTGGCTAGCAAATCCATTACGTGGAATGCCTGCACCAAAAATTCACTGTGCGGGGCTTCGTCAAAGGTAGAAAAAGCGCCCCAGTGGCACGACATGGAATATTGCTTGGCTAGCAAAACCATTAAGTGAAAAGTCCGAATCGAAAGCTCGCTTTGTGGATGTCATCTGCAGACTGATCTCTACTGACTTCCGGAGGAGCAGCCTGTTATGGACGAGAGGCCCAATATACGGAAGCGAGGCTAAGCAGCCATGTGCAGGACGTGACAATTCCTTGGGTGAGCCCAGTACCAGAGCGTCATGTGTCGGCTCTGCAATTATGGAAGCCTCCTTGGATGGCGGGGAATGCCCATGGTCTACTCCTGCCTTCTCTTGAGGACTGATCGTTATGTCTCTGGCTGATCTAAACGGACCAGCTGAGATGGGGATGACACCACAACAGTGAAAGTCGAATGTCCTTCGAAACACACTGGGAAGGTTAACCCGGCCAACAAATTCGCGCAGAAATCGGATGTGTCGGCCGAAAGGCGCAAGTATCGCAGTTCAGATGTAAACAAACATAAAACAACTACGTCCGAAAAAAAAGACACTCCGGATGAACGAAGATGAAGAAGAATAAGCAATGAAATACAATCAAGTGAAAACAAAGTTGATGAAAAACATAAAAAAAGAGGCAAGTGAAATATTTCGGCCGCGTTAAAAGACACTTTAGTAAAATCATACTGTGGTGTAAGGTTGAAGGCAAGCGAGTAAGAGGTAGACAGCGATACGAGAGATGGACGAACAGCAGTCTAACAGAATGTAAAATCAAGGCCCGAGACAGTCAGTGTTGGAGATCCATTGCATCCAACCTCTTTTGTGAAGAAGGCACCTGATTGATTTATTATTTTTATTACTGTTATTATTATAGAATTAGTATTCAGTTGCTACTTCTCTTTCATTGTCTTTTCTTCTTCTTCTTCTTCTTCTTCTTCTTCTTCTTCTTCTTCTTCTTCTTCTTCTTCTTCTTCTTCTTCTTCTTCTACTTCTTCTTCTTCTTCTTCTTCTTATTCTTCTTCTCTGTTGCTCTGATAATGTGTACGCACGAAGTCCAGATATGTAGGTATATGTTGTTGCATTAGGGAGCACTTTGAAACACCCAGCATACTTTTATTTATGTTATTCTCTGTAGGCTACTGTACAGTTAACAAAACAAACTAGAAACTTATGAAGGTATATTGAAACTGCGATGGAACTTTAGTTAATTAGTTAGTCGCGGTTCCGACATAACGGCATAAGGTGGCCCCATTATGCTCTGTTCCTGTGCCAGTGAATATCATACAAAAATGCTTCTCACTGCCCATGTAAAAATTGGAACAGACAGGAGTCTCGGCAAACCAAAAGCCCGCATACTTATACTATGCATAATGCCGTTTCCAGAATGCCAACACAAACGTCCGCCACAAACATATAGTTCATCGTCGATGAAAGCGGCAGTCACTAGAAAACCAGCAGCCCACATTACAGCATAAGACAAACCCAGTTAGTTCTGCAACCGGCTGGCTGCCATTTTTCTGAACATACAGTTCACGCTACAAACAACCGCGGACATATCTATAAGCATTCCACACGAAATCCACAGCTCACAGTGTCGCTCCACACAGTCAATTCAGATGACGATAGCGCACTGCTGAATCTGCCTTTCTCTTCCAACGTTTCTGTTGTCTAGTGTGGCTCTGCCAGTGCTATTGCTTAGGTCATATTGAGACCAAGGTTTGAAATCAGCTGAGGGTGGTTTGGAAGCAGAAAGCTTTGCGTTGAATTCGATGGTGTGAGGCGTCGGTCGTTCAGAAAGCAATTTCAAACTACTGAATGTAAAAACTGCCTAGTAAATCGAAACAACTCAAAACATGCTGATACTGATTTCGACGTCCAATGCAGCTAATTTTTTTTTTTTTTTAATCATATCTCAACTTTCTGTACATTTCCAGCACTTCTCTGCCTCCCTCCCTGTTTTCATACATCAGCTACCCAACTCACCCGCTACGCATGTACCTGGAGTGTCCACCGAACCCTTCCCATACACCACCAGACATCCTAGCACTGCTGGCTATATAAGCCGACTATGTGGCTTTTTGTGGCTGACCCGGTCACAGGATTATTAATCTGAACCTATCGATGAACCCTAAAATAACTTCTCTTCTGAGGTTGAACGGGCTAGGTGTAACGGTGAATAACATGAAATAATACGCCGTTTTTTTTTTGTTTTTTTTTAGCATTCTGGAATTCTGAGATAAATACAATGAATTAATCACCAGAAAATGAAAAGTAGACGGTAAATTTTACTATAACGCGATCACAATTAACGAAATGGACGATGCGGCCAAAGCTTTCTTCAGCACATAAACAATAAACACTCATAAGAGAGGCAGAGGCAGACCAAGATAAATTATGCTGGATGGGTTGAGACGGTGGCACGGAGGAATATCAGCAGCATAGTTGATCCAGAAAACCAAAGACCGAGCTCTGTGGAGAGCCATGAATGCCTACGCCAGCTGGCAGGGCACTTGATGATGATGATGATGAGATACAACTACATGGAACACACTACCTGAAAATATAGATATAAAATTTATTCATCTGTACCTTGTTGTCGACTGGGCACGTGTGTCTTAAAATGCGCGTGTCTGGGGTGTAGAACAAGAAACAGTCGGTTCATCGATATTCAACGGCCGTTGGTTATATTCTTTGGAGTAAGTAGGTTTTCAGATTCCGATATGTAGAAAAACACTATATTTTCCCACCTCTTTCAACATGCTGTGGTAGCGTTGGTTATAATGGCGGTGGTTTCGTGTGCGGGTTTAGCTTCTTTCTTCTGTGTCAGTGAGTAGATCAGATAGCAGGAAACATGTCATTCAACGACTCTGGTTTCGGCAAGGATGGTTCCCTGAAAGCTGCAGCGGAAGAAGCACCAGTTCACAGGATTCGTATCACCGTGACAAAGAGGACTGTTACGAGTCTTGAGGAAGTGTGTGCTGACCTTATCAAAGTTGCCAAGAAGTAGAACCTGACTGCCAAGAGCAAGTACGTATGCCAACTAAGGTTTTACGTATAAGAACTGGCAAAACCCCGTGCGGTGAAGTCTGCAAGAATTGGGACAGATATCAGTTGAAGGGTTCACAAGCGTATCATTGATCTGCACAACCAATCAGAGATCGTTAAACAGTTCACATCAATGAGCATCGAACCAGGTGTGGGAGATGAAGTAACCATTGCTGACGTAACCTAAATAAATCATTTTTGAAGCTAAATAAATCTGTGGTTAAAGAACAAAAAAGTTTTGGGGGATTTTTTTTTTTTTTTTTGGTGTGGAAGAGAGTGGTAGGAGGAAGGGGGATTATCCATTCTTTCATTCCTTTATTACATTGTAGGGTGGTGCCTGCAGTGTCATCTCCTTGGTTTAAATGTTTTTATGCTTTATTGTGTTTGTTTGCTGATGAAGGCTTGTCACCGCAACGTCCTGTTTACAAAATTGTGTTGTGTATAAACTTTATGTACGTTGCTACGGGTTACGAGGTTCATTAACTATACCGGTTATTTGTATTTCAAAGCTGGCTTCTCGTTCAGAAAGCAATGGCAAACTACTTTACGTAAATTTGTGTATTACATCAACGTGGCGTTGGGGTCGGTGGCAATGTACTGCAAAGTTATGAGAAAATCTGCAATATACTTTAAGCTTTGATATTGTTTACAATGTTTATACCCTGGGGAGGACATGAAGGGAGCTGCAGGAAATAGCAAATGAGATATCAAGTGGTTTGTTTGAGGGCCTATGCGGCGGAATGAACAGGCTGATATGCTGGCAAGGAATGCACCTTCTGGTGGTAGATTACCTATGGGCAAGGAAGAAGTTGTCGTGCACTTGTGGTATCATATGGAGAAGGCGAGGGAACAGACTGAGAACCCGTATGTTGAAAGAATTAGTTTGCGGGTGATCGGCAGGAGTTCTGGAAGAATCACAAAACTGAGAGTGAAGACCGAGAGAACTTTCAATAAGACAGCGGTGGGAACTATTAGTAGTATGACTCTTCGCTGGCTGTTGAACGCGGGGACGGAGCACGTATGGGAATGTCCTGAGTGCAGTGATGTCTGTTCTTAGCTCAACTCAATTCTACTCTATACCCCAAGGAGAGGGAGGGGAGGAAATAAAGTGCAGCAGAAGAAGAAGAGGAGGACACTCCTTATACCCATCACGGCGAGCTACCACCTCTCCTCTCATTTTCGCACATTACATCACCTCACCATGTGTGATATTCATTGTTCTTTGCTTGAATGGGTATAATCTGGATAAAGAGGTCTCCTTTGGCACTAGATTGAAACAGTGGCCAGACAGATTTATATTTGACATTTTCAATTTAGATGATTCTATTTTCACGAACACTTATCGAACAGAGCGGAAAAATAGATTTGTGTGGTCACAGACCGGGTGGCACTTACATATAAACAACGCATTATGTTATAATGTGTGGTGGAGATAGTGCGTTTTACTGGGTTTCTTGCAGAAACGTGTTTAGTTAGTGTCATGGTAGACAAGCGAACAATCAGGTAGATAGACAGGCAGACAGACAGACAAACAGACAGACAAACAGGCAAGCAATCAGGCAGGCAATCAAGCATGCAGAGACACAGACATATAGAGGGACAGAAAGACACATTTTCAAACCGATAGGCAGTCAGAGAAATAAACATACGGTTCGACAGACAGACGACGATAAAGATACAGTTCTACAGACAGACATACGAAATGAAAGACGATAATACAGCAAAAATGCAGATAAACAAATGTAAAGACAGATACAGAACAAACGAACTTTATATTCAAAGGGTCACAAATTGGACACGTAGTCCAGTCTTACATTCGGTCCTTCCAAAGACTCATCTTTCGTACATCAATTATCTGTTATGCACGTTTCACTCGCATATGAAAACACAACATTGTCAAATGAATATTGTTAACATAAACAATGCATATCACCATGTTATGAGACAGGCATGCAGACACACATACACATGCATATGCATAAATACATCCATAAATATCTGCATACATACTTACAGACATATAGGTAGGTAGGCAGGCGTGAGGACAGACTGATAGATGGATAGATAGACAGACAGACATCTATTTCGTCAGATTCTATCTAGATTGATATATCCATCTAATTACGCCCCTTTATGAAATTACTCTGACAATGTTTTGAATCGTTTAAAAAAACAATGAGGGGGAAACATGAGAGGTAAAGAATTTATACACAAAGACAAAGAAATAAACAGAAAGATATCACAACCAATCATCAACAAAATCAAAGGGCAGTGACATACATTTTGTAAGAAAAGCATTGTTGTGTGGCACTTAATGATGGTTGCGGGAAAATGCATCCCGGCTGCTAATGTAAACATCTCAAATCACCGAAGGAGCGCCTGTCAATATTATTATAGAGAAACGGAGTAGAGAACATGATGTTTGTTTCTGCAGGGAGGATTATTGGTTCTCCATTAAGAAATCTATTTGTTCTTACCCCTGTCGTATGTTGGACAGGGTGTGTCTGGGAGACATACAAGGGCGAGTGTTCATGTAGTTAGGGAAGGTGTGGAACTAATGGTGTATCAAGCCCGAACACTGAAAAAGAATTTCTTCATCTCATATTGGAACATCCAGACACAACACAGGCTAGTCTGGATAAGAGATGGAAAATGGACAACAGTCGTGGCAATAAGGGATGGAGAATGGACAAAGGCCGCGGCAATAAGGGATGGAGAATGGTCGTGGCAATAAGGGATAAAGAATGGACAATAGTCGTGACAATAAGGAATGGAGAATGGACAATGGTCACGGCAATAAGGGATGGAGAATGGTCGTGGCAATAAGGGATAAAGAATGGACAATAGTCGTGGCAATAAGAAATGGAGAATGAACAATGGTCACGGCAATAAGGGATGGAGAATGGACAAAGGTCGCGGCAATAAGGGATGGAGAATGGACAAAGGCCGCGGCAATAAGGGATGGAGAATGGTCGTGGCAATAAGGGATAAAGAATGGACAATAGTCGTGGCAATAAGGAATGGAGAATGGACAATGGTCACGGCAATAAGGGATGGAGAATGGACAAAGGTCGCGGCAATAAGGGATGGGGAATGGACAAAGGCCGCGGCAATAAGGGATGGAGAATGGTCGTGGCAATAAGGGATAAAGAATGGACAATAGTCGTGGCAATAAGGAATGGAGAATGGACAATGGTCACGGCAATAAGGGATGGAGAATGGACAAAGGTCGTGGCAATAAGGGATGGAGAATGGACAATGGTCGTGGCAATAAGGGATGGAGAATGGCCGCAGCAATAGGGGATGGAGAATGGACAATAGTCGAGGCAATAATGGGTGGACAATGGTTGTGGCAATAGATGATGGAGAATTGACAATGGTCGCAGCAATAAGGGATGGAGAATGGACAATGGTCGTGGCAAAAAGGGATAGAGAATGGACCATAGTCGTGGCAATAAGGAGTGGACAATGGTCGTGGCAATAAGGGATGGAGAATGGACAATGGTCGCGGCAATAAGGGATGAAGAATGGACAATGGTCGTGGCAAAATGAGATAGAGAATGGACAATAGTCGTGGCAATAATAGATAGAGAATGGACAATGATCGCGGCAATAAGTGATGGAGAATGGACAATGGTCGCGGCAATAGGGGATAGAGAATGGACAATGGTTGCGGCAATGATGAAGGGGAGGACTGATATCCTTCCTGGCGGGCTGAGATAGTTTAGGATATTCACAAGAATTCTCCCTGATGGTTATTAATAGTCACACCCACGTTATGTCAGTATAGTTAATTACTATGTTTAATGGCATAATATTGATTACATCAACCCTGGAGTGACCAGTGGTCTACAAAAATTTGAGTAAAGCATCATATACCAAACACGAAGAAGGTGTGACATGTTAGATTGATGACAGAGGACCTAGTTAGTAGTGTTCTCTGGAAATATATCTTGAATAATAAATAACAAGATAAAGGATATGATTTAGCACGTTTTGTCTAGAGGTCACTCAAATGAGCTAACCATTCCCGCAATAGCCTTTTTGGAGAACCATTTTTCTTTGGCTCAAACCCCCACTGTGAGACCACTATGTATCTACACAGAAATTTATATAAGAAGTAAAAGGTTTCCCCAAGACCAAAAGAAGATCTGAACTATTAGCCCCTGCACAACTGAGGATCCATCTCACTCATTATACTGTTGACAGTGTGCTATTCGTCCGTCACATTAGATCTTCTCTTATTTATTTTGTCAGTGTGACCTATATCAGTTTTGTCCAATTGCTTTGGGACTGTAGGATTCAGTGTTTGTAGACAAACTCAACAATAACTGTACATTACATCTGTTGGACAAGACATCTACATGACAGTTTCTTGACAAAAGTGGGACATACATTCACAAGGAATTGTGTACACCAGCCATTGTACAAGACTTACATCATAAGAGATACTTGACAACATCTATACAAGACTTTTCACAATATGTATAATCAACCACAGCACTTAAGACAGTCACCAGAGACAACACTTGACAGCAACTGTACAAGAAATTCACTGGGGACATGTACTTAAAACACTGATTCATTAATTACACAATTTATTGAGCTGATGGTGAGTCGAATGATGACCATTGTTTCATCCCCTGGCATGTCAACACTTCAATAATTACATTGAAAATGCATAAAATATGCCACACATGCATGTTGATAAACAAGATACAACACTTCTTATTTACTCCACCACCCAATAACTAACTCTCCTCCTCCTCTCTAATATCTAACTACACCATTCCGTTACAGTATCTGTATCTATCATCATTTCCTGTCTCTTGAGAAGGTTATGGAATCCTATCATGGAAAAACTTAAGGGAGGAACTACTGTTCTGGGTCTGTTGAATCCTTTTATCATCAGTATTGATGTTGGACAAGCTCCAGTTAGCAGCTTCCCCAGAATAAGCTTCATGGCAGATGCATTCCTCTTGAAGACAAGATTTGGTATGATGATACGGTACTGCATCTCACGGTTGACCAGACTGCTGGTGAAAGCTGACACTGGGGTACTTCGGATGGTTGAGGATAGCACTCTCCTGACATTGAGAGATGTATACTCGGTACATGCAGAACATGACTTGTCGAAGAGACCCAGAGATAGGAACAACATCCAATATATTGCAGCCCCTCAGTCAGTCTAATCTCACCTACACTTCAAGTCTTCATTCTTAAACACTGTGTGAGCACCAGGCTGGAGATTAACTAAGATAAGTCCTAGACAAACCATCCCATGCCTTAGTCATTTCACACGGTTCATTGAATGAGGTTAACACCCAAAGACCTGTTGTTTAGTTCTCAGATGAGACATGATCACTGAAGTCTTCAGAACTGTTTATCTCCCTTTTTTATATCCAGCTGTTTGAGAGCTGAGCTGAAAGCCTCTAAGAAATTCCCATATTGTGGGTTCTAGAAGATTTCACTTATAGAGAGTTGGTTCTGGATTCTGGGACTTCTGGTTAGTTGTCCCAGATGATATATGAATGCCTCTCCACCATCCTGTTTGTTCTCTGTTGATATACAAAATGGCACAACATCTCTTTACATATGTTAAAAGACAATGTTATTATACACCAACAGACACAGATTGGGGATGGGGAGGAAATGGATGGGTGTGGTCCAAATACACCTCTTCTAGTTGATAATGAAGTGTAGTTCACTTGGATGTACTGTGGGTGATATTTTATTATTCACCTTTATCTGTGGTAATCACAAGCCTATATGTGGAGACAGAGGTAGCTTACACAATTACAAGCATTTTGAAGCAAGCATTGTGACATAGCGACATGGGACAGGCATTGTGAAGAGAAATGGAAAATAGGCATTTACACCTGCAATATGCAATAGGTATTAACTAATGGCATTTACCAAATTAGCAGCCCAAACATCACTTCCAATGGCTGTCATGTTGGTGCATGAATGTCCTATTCCATATACAATTACACAGCAATGCCAGACCTCACCCCTTTTTCACCAGATTTGTCTCACAGGTACATCATCATCATCATCATGTGCTCTTTCCCCACTGAGTAATGTCCACAGTAGGTAACAGAAGCTCAATTGCATAGCAATTGTTCACATATGCACCATAGCACATATGGGAAAAACATGTTTAGTCCTTGTAAATTTGCATGAGCCATACATTATATTCAGCCAACTAACACACAGGTTCACACACCTATGGTCCTTCTAGGAACTAGTTTATATGAACCAACCAACAGTAAAGGTAACAGTGTAATCTTCAGAGAGAAATTGTATTAATTCTCTTGAGCATATAGCCACCAGGCATCACATGGACTTAGCAATTCTGGCGTGCCATCACCGTCCTGTTTACATATGGGTATTTGAAGCATCTTTCTTTCTACTAATGTGAGAGGCTACTTATCAAAGCACCCGCTCATTCACTCCAACATTCTCAGCTTTTTTACAAAGGAACTTGTCATGTTTCATCACTCATTCCAATTCAGACTGCCATATGTTAACTCGTGAGAGCAAAGGTACAGTTGATTTACGAATGAGTCATGATAGGCATTTAGGAATGCACAAGGGTTTGCGAATTTGCATTGAGTGTAATTTACATTCATCAAGCATACGCAACCAGTCACAACAGAGGAATGATATGCACTTGGAGTATTACAGCGTGAAAGACCTGACAGGTTTGCAGAGGCAGTGTTCAGAATACTGGCGCACAGAAGTTAGGTTTTTCATTTTCACATTTTATTCATAAAATACTCATATATTCTTCTCTTTCGTTCACCAGGCATAATCACACATTTAAGTATGTTTTAATATGGTACCTGGTATCCAGATAACAATACATTATTGAATCTTTAAGGACATTGTTGGGTCATCACATCACAAACTAGCAACCGCTCAGGTTGGAATCCCCGCTCAAACTAATTAGATTTTAAAATATGGCCCAGGAATAGCGTGGGCTCATTACTTATTAGCCAATGAAAAAGCAAGCGCATACCGCTGCCCTCCCCTAACTCGTTCTGGAACATACTATTTCCAAGAATCGTCCTTCTATCTGGAAACGCCGCTCAAATCGAAAGTATTTTTATGAATGTGTCGGGCTGGGAATGGGGAGTTCTGATCCATCATGCTACAGAAGGGTCATTTGTTATTAATATTACTACTACTGCTAACATTACCACCACTATTATTACTACTACTAACATTACCACCACTACTATTACTACTACTAACATTACCACTAGTACTATTACTACTACTAACATTACCACCAGTAATATTACTACTACTAACATTACCACTAGTACTATTACTACTACTAACATTACCACCATTAATATTACTACTACTAACATTACCACCATTAATATTACTACTACTAACATTACCACCACTACTGTTACTACTACTAACTTTACCACCAGTAATATTACTACTACTAATATTACCACCAGTATTATTACTACTACTAACATTACCACTACTACTATTACTACTACTAACAATACCACCATTATTATTACTACTACTAACTTTACCACCAGTAATATTACTACTACTAACATTACCACCAGTAATATTACTACTACTAACATTACCACCACTACTATTACTACTATAACAGAGCACCATCTCTGTTAGTAGTTGGGAGATAGTGTGAAATAGAAAAGGGTTTAGGAAATGAATAAGTGATAAATGATTGCACGCGTGAGCACTATTGAACAAGTTGTTAGGGACGCTCACGCGTGACGTCGAGGGTAAACATAGGGCAGTCCCAACTCAGCGTTAGACTTAGCCAGACGTGTTTCAATTCATTGTATTCGTTTTTATATCTGGACTAATAAACGGCCATATATACATTTTGCTCGGAGCTTTGACTTCATCTATTGCAGTTACCTTTAGTTATATTCAGACTCCGTGATCTGCAACATTACTACTAACATTACCACTAGTACTATTACTATTACTAACATTACCACTAGTACTACTACTTACTAACATTACCACCACTACTATTACTACTACTAACATTGCCACCACTACTATTACTACTACTAACATTACCACCACTATTATTACTACTACTAACATTACCACCACTACTATTACTACTACTAACATTACCACCACTACTATTACTACTACTAACATTACCACCACTACTATTACTACTACTAACATTACCACTAGTACTATTACTACTACTAACATTACCACCACTACTATTACTACTACTAACATTACCACTAGTACTATTACTATTACTAACATTACCACCACTACTATTACTACTACTAACATTACCACCAGTACTATTACTACTACTAACATTACCACTAGTACTATTACTACTACTAACATTACCACCACTACTATTACTATTACTAACATTACCACTAGTACTACTACTACCACTAACATTACCACCACTACTATTACTACTACTAACATTACCACCACTACTATTACTACTACTAACATTACCACCACTATTATTACTACTACTAACATTACCACCACTACTATTACTACTACTAACATTACCACCACTACTATTACTACTACTAACATTACCACCACTACTATTACTACTACTAACATTACCACTAGTACTATTACTACTACTAACATTACCACCACTACTATTACTACTACTAACATTACCACTAGTACTATTACTACTACTAACATTACCACCACTACTATTACTACTACTAACATTACCACCAGTACTATTACTACTACTAACATTACCACTAGTACTATTACTACTACTAACATTACCACCAGTAATATTGCTACTACTAACATTACCACCACTACTATTACTACTACTAACATTACCACCACTACTATTACTACTACTAACATTACCACCACTACTATTACTACTACTAACATTACCACTAGTACTATTACTAATACTAGCATTACCACCACTACTATTACTACTACTAACATTACCACCACTACTATTACTACTACTAACATTACCACAACTACTATTACTACTACTAACATTACCACTAGTACTATTACTACTATTAACATTACCACCACTACTATTACTACTACTAACATTACCACTAGTACTATTACTACTACTAACATTACCACTAGTACTATTACTACTACTAACATTACCACTAGTACTATTACTACTACTAGCATTACCACCACTACTATTACTACTACTAACATTACTACTACTAACATTACCACCACTACTATTACTACTACTAACATTACCACTAGTACTATTACTACTACTAACATTACCACTAGTACTATTACTACTACTAACATTACCACTAGTACTATTACTACTACTAGAATTACCACCACTACTATTACTACTACTAACATTACTACTACTAACATTACCACAACTACTATTACTACTACTAACATTACCACTAGTACTATTACTACTACTAGCATTACCACCACTACTATTACTACTACTAACATTACCACCACTACTATTACTACTACTAACATTACTACCACTACTATTACTACTACTAACATTACCACCACTACTATTACTACTACTAACATTACCACTAGTACTATTACTACTACTCCGGCGGGCCTATTCTCGCCGGTCGCGAGATCCGCACAGTGGAAGGATGGGAGATTTGCTTGCAATAGACAGGCAATATCTCCTGTGGCAGCTCTGGCGGTCCTGTTCCCGCGGGTCGCGGGGTCCGCTTAAAGTCAGGTGGAGAGTCTGACGATAGTGCACGCTTTACACAGGTCCGGACACTTGTGAACGACAGATGTGCGCGCCCTCATGGTCCGGGCTCGTACGAGGCCCTCACCTGTGGGACTTGGCTGAACGCCTCTAAGCCGGACCCCTTGGGTGTCAGGGTCTGGCCATAACTCGTCACCGACTCGTGGTGGAGAGGTCTCGGAGGATTTGACGCTGCGCCGCCAGCGTCTGCAGCCTACCTTGTGCCAGACGTATTGGTTACCCATTCCTCTGGAATACACAAGACTAGGCCGAGAGAGGGGACATGTCGTTTGGGCGCCACATGTTTCTCTGAAGCTCTGCCCAGGCATTGTGATGGAATATTGGCCACATTCCAACTCACACACTTTGGTCTGTCAAGACTGCAAGGTGCCACTCATTACTACTACTAACATTACCACCACAAATATTACTACTACTAACATTACCACCAGTAATATTACTACTACTAACATTACCACCACTACTATTACTACTACTAACATTACCACCACTACTATTACTACTACTAACATTACCACCAGTAATATTACTACTACTAACATTACCACCACTACTATTACTACTACTAACATTACCACTAGTACTATTACTACTACTAACATTACCACCACTACTATTACTACTACTAACATTACCACTAGTACTATTACTACTACTAACATTACCACCACTACTATTACTACTACTAACATTACCACAACTACTATGGCTGTAACGCCGGACTCTCCTTCGGGAGACCCGGGTTCGATCCCTCGGTAATGTGTCGGATTTTTCTCTTTTGGGTGAAAAGAGAAAATCCTAACCTGCACAGTTCGCGGCGACTGCACTAGCTAGGCGGCCTTAATTTCTCAGGCTCAAAGACCCCTGTGCCATACACCGCAAGTTACTATATTAGCAGTAAATGACAGAATGACGCCGGTGAAAGCCCTGGGAAAAGTTCTCCTGTCTTTGTAAGGAGCCACATCCCTGGAATCGGCTTGCCCGGAGATAGGGACCGCGGTTCCGTAAAGCACCGCGGCTCTTGCGGTGTCCGGTGCGCTCCCTTCGGCACTTGAAAACCCCACGGAGACGGTGTGAATTTCGTGCCAGGCCATACCCATAAACGCATCATATCTCCCAGGTGCACATCCTCTATTCGATAGAACAATGTAGATAAGAGAAATAGGCCAATTGGATCCGTATCTTCGAGAAAAAGGTTGGCTCTGAGGGTTGAGTCAGTCGGGCCCGAGTACGAAGCGGGACTGGGATGAGCCCGGGCTGGGCGAGGCCGCCGTCGCTAGTCGGCGGGCCGGCCGGGCTCGGAACTTGGCTGCAACCTTCCCGTGGACCGCCCCAGCTATGCGGCGGCTTCTCCCCGACGTCATCCGCGTCGGCTGACATTCAACAGCCAACTCAGAACTGGTACGGACCAGGGGAATCCGACTGTCTAATTAAAACAAAACATTGCCACGACCGTAACCCGGTGTTGAAGCAATGTGGTTTCTGCCCAGTGCTCTCAAAGTGAAGAAATTCAACCAAGTGCGGGTAAACGGCGGGAATAACTATGACTCTCTTAAGGTAGCCAAATGCCTCATCATCTAATTATTGAATCGCATTATAGGATTAAGGAGATTCCCACTGTCCTTATCTACTATCTAGCGAAACGACAGCCAAGGGAACGGGCTTGGTAGAATCAGCGAGGAAATAAGACCCTGTTGAGCTTGACTCAAGTCCAACTTTGTGAAGACACATGAAGGGTGTAGCATAGGTGGGAGCGCAAGAGCAATTGAAATACCGCTACTTTTATCGTTTCTTTACTTACAATGACAGGTGTACACGCTCAAAGGTCCAGACTCTTTGTTTGAGGTACTCAGCTGAGGGATATGGCTGAACGCCTCTAAGTCAAATCCCCCAGATGTGAGGGCCTGTTCGCTACTCACCTCCTGCTCTCGGAGGTTTGATACTTAGCCGGCAACATCTGCATCCTACCTTGTTCCAGGCGTATTTGTTATCCTTTCCTCTGGAGTAAACACGGCAAGGCCTAGAGAGGGAACATGCTGCATGGGCAACACATGTTCTCTGAATCAATGCCCAGGCATTGTGCGATGGAATTCTGGCCAAATTCCGATCCACATACTGTCGTTTCTAAAGACGGCACCGTGCCACTCACTACAAACACTACCACCACCACTACTACTACTACTACTACTACTACTACTACTACTACTACTACTACTACTACTACTACTACTACTACTACTACTACTACTACTACTACTACTAACACTTCCACAACTACTACTACAACTGTCACTACTACTTAAAACACAGCCACTACTACTACTACTACTACTACTACTACTACTACTACTACTACTACTACTACTACTACTACTACTGTTACTACTACCTCTGCTGCTACTTACTATCACTCCTGTTACTATTACTACTACTACTGCTACTACTAATATTGCTACTACTAATTTTGCTACTATCATTACTACAACTACTACTGCTGCTGCTGCCACTACTACTACTACTACTACTACTACTACTACTACCACCACCACCATCACTACTACCACTTACTATAGATGATGGCGTCTGTCACCTGGGGGTAATGAACGCAGTATCACAATTTCGACATACCGAGCTCAAAATCAACCGCAGGTTATTACACAGCAGATCGCTTTGCGTTTATATTTCAAAATGGTACCAATGTTAGCCGTCAGAAAGTTGAGTTAAGTCAAGAACCGACATCACTTTATATATATATATATATATATATATATATATATATGTGTGTGTGTGTGTGTGTGTGTGTGTGTGTGTGTGTGTGTGCGTGCGTGCGTGCGTGCGTGCGTGCGTGCGTGCGTGCGTGCGTGTGTGTGTGTGTGTGTGTGTGTGTGTGTGTGTGTGTGTGTGTGTGTGTGTGTGTGTGTGTGTTAGCTGTCAGAACATTATATGTTAGCCGCCAGAACATTATACGTTAGCCGTCAGAACATTATATGTTACCCGTCAGAACATTATATGTTAGCCGCCAGAACATTATGTTAGCCGTCAGAACATTATATGTTAGCCGTCAGAACATTATATGTTAGCCGCCAGAACATTATATGTTACCCGTCAGAACATTATATGTTAGCCGCCAGAACATTATATGTTACCCGTCAGAACATTATATGTTACCCGTCAGAACATTATATGTTAGCCGCCAGAACATTATATGTTATCCGTCAGAACATTATATGTTAGCCGCCAGAACATTATATGTTAGCCGTCAGAATATTATATGTTAGCCGCCAGAACATTATATGTTAGCCGCCAGAACATTATATGTTAGCCGCCATAACATTATATGTTAGCCGCCAGAACATTATATGTTAGCCGTCAGAACATTATATGTTAGCCGTCAGAACATTATATGTTAGCCGTCAAAACATTATATGTTAGCCGTCAGAACATTATATGTTAGCCGTCAGAACATTATATGTTAGCCATGAGAACATTATATGTTAGCCGTCAGAACATTATATGTTAGCCGTCAGAACATTATATGTTAGCCGTCAGAACGTTACATGTTAGCCGTCAGAACATTATATGTTAGCCGTCAGAACATTATATGTTAGCCGTCAGAACGTTACATGTTAGCCGTCAGAACATTATATGTTAGCTGTCAGAAAGCGATGGCAAACTACAGAACGTAATTTTGCCTAATAAACATCACAGACAGCCAATAAATATTGGCATTTATGAAAACATTTCAGTGAAATTAAATCAGATTGAAGTAAATATGAATCAATGTGAAACTAAATTATGTTTTATATAGACAGAGTATTATATTTCATAAATACAGAATATTATATTTTAGTAAGGCAAAGTATTATATTTCTGAAAGGCAATGTATTATATTTCTTAAAGGCAAAGTTTTATATTTCAGACAGACAATGTGTTACATTTTTGACAAAGCATTATATTTTACACAGACTATTATTTGCTAGAAATATATAGTAATATATGTTGACCGTTCTGTGGCGAAGGCGTTACGGACGCAATTCGTAAGCTTACATACCGCGTTCGAAACACGGCTGCGGGCGATTTGGAAGCGGACAGCCTTGCGTTGGTTTTGTACAAGATAGTATGGGCGGCAGTCGGTCAGAAAGCAATGACAAACTACTGAACGTAATCTTGCCAAGAAATCACGAACAGGAAGATAAAATGTTGGAGTTGACTGCGACATTCTGTAAAGTATATGCAATTAACTATTTTATTAAATGATACAAAAACAGAATAGTATATGTGAAAACGACAGAATATTGCGTGTTATAAAGACAGTGTATTATATGTTTAAAAGACAGAATATTATATGTTATAAAGACACAGTATTATTTGTTATAAAGACAAAATAGTATACCATATAAAAGCAACATATTATATGTTATAAAAACGTAGTAGTATATGTTATAAAGACATAAAATTATATGTTACAAAGACAGAATGTTATATCTTACAAAGACAGAGTATTATATATATATATATATATATATATATATATATATATATATATATATATATATATATATATATATATATATATATATATATATATCATGTGCCATGCCGGAAAGCGTGGGCGGTCATGACTCGCCATTTCACTCGATCACCAGTGTCGTGGATCAGCTCAGTGTTACTGTCTCGTCCATGCCATGTGGCCAAGCCATCCAGGTATTTTCCTCTCGGTCTTCCTCTTGGTCTGTTCCCTTCGATCTTGCCAGTTGTCACTAAGTTCTCCAATCCATTTCTTCTCATAACATGTCCAAACAATTTTGACTGTCTACGTCTAATTTCTCTAATCAGTTTACGATGTTCATTTGTCTCCTGTAGTACTTGGTCATTGGTTTTTCTTTCTGTCCATGGTATTCTTTGCATTTTCCTCAGAAACCACATTTCTGCAGCCATCAGATGCTTTTCAGCTTGACTGCTCATTGTCCAAGTTTCACATCCATACAAAAGAACAGGCTCTATGTATCCCATCAACACTCTTTTTCTCGTTTCAATTGACATCTTTTTATTGGTCAGAATGTTTTTCATCTTGCTAAAGGCTACTTTCGCCATGGCGATTCTTGTTCTAATCTCTCCAAGGCATCTCCCATCAGATGTTATGACTGTTCCAAGATAATTGTACCGATTCACTTGTTGAAGAATATTTCCATTTACTTGTATATTACATTGTGGCACTTCTTCCTTCCTAGTGACGACCATAACCTGAGTCTTTTTACAATTTAATTCTAACCCCAGTTGCTCACTGTGTTCAACAACCGCATCTACTAATTGTTGCAGGTCCTGCGCATTGTCTGCAATTAATTCTGTATCATCTGCATATCTAATGTTATTGATGTTTCGTCCTCCAATGCTGATTCCATTTATATCCTCTACATTTCTGAAAATATTTTCACTGTATAGGGAAAAAAGATCTGGAGACATCACACATCCCTGCCTAACACCTCTCTTAATTGGCTGATACTGTCCCACTTCATTATCAATCCTTATTGCAGCTTGTTGTTTCCAATATATGTTTTTTATAAGTCTAATGTCTTTCCCATCAATTTGTAGATCTGCAAGCATATCCACCATGCTGACATGTCTAACTCTATCAAAAGCCTTTGTATAGTCAATAAAGCAAAGATGTATATCCTTGTTTACATCTATAGCACGTTCAATAACTGTTCGCAGCATATACACAGCATTTACTGTACCCTTTCCTTCTACAAACCCGCATTGTTCTTCCCCTATTTCAGGTTGTATCTTCTTCCTCACTCTTTGCATGATAATTCTTAGCAAAATCTTTGTGATGTGACTCATTATACTAATTGTTCTATGTTGATCACATTCCAAGGTTCCTGATTACATTGGGATTGCAATAAATACAGAGTTACATAATTCAGGAGGTATATCTCTAGTATCATATAATGTGTTCAGCAGTCTGGTGACTTGCTGTAATCCAAATTCTTCTAAAGCTTTAATCATTTCTGTTGTGATGTTATCTGCACCGGGGGCCTTGCCAGCTTTCATATGCTTAAGAACATTTCGAACCTCTATCTCCAAAATTGGCGGTCCTTCATTATTAAATCTAATATCATACTGTTCGTCTCTGTTATCATCATAAAGGTGTTTCACATAATCTGTATAATAAAATTAAAGACAAGAGTAGTATATGTTATAAACAGAAAATGTTATATGTTACAAAGACAAAGTATTATATTTTAGACAAGCGGTGTATTATATTTTAAAAAAAAAAATAAAAGAAATAATTTCAACGCAACTAAATTATTCTTGAGGAAATAAAAAGACTTCCTGTATATATATCAAGAAAGAATTTTCATGAAACTAAATCACACTGGGACTTCAAGACTGGACGGCGACACTAAATCATACTGGAATCAAACTGAAGACACAAGGATTCTCTTCAATACTAACTCGCACAGGAGGCACACAGAATCTCTACAATACCAAATCACACTAATGACACACAGAATCTCTACAATACTAAATCACACAGAATACACACAGAACCTCTACATTACTAAACCACACTGACACAAGAGATCGGTATAATACTAAATGATACTGGGAAGACAAGACAGAAGTGCGACATTGAATCATACCGACATCACACTGAAGACACAAGGGATCTCTATAATACTAAATTACATTGAAGACACACTCTAACTTTTTAATACTAAATCATATTGAAAACACAACGTATATGTATATAATAAATCACATTGAAGACACAAAACATCTATATAATACTAAATCACACTGAAAACAGACAAGATCTCTATAATACTAAATAACATCGAAACACAAAGCTCTCTCCCAAATCATAAATCCAAATGACACTCAATAAAGAAGGAATTTCAATGACAATAATTCAAACTGGAGAAATAAACAAACAATATTTCACTGAACCCACATAAAAGCAATGTACACTTCCGAGATCAGAACACAATTATATCCAAATCAAAATATCCAAAGACAGTACAAGACTTAAAGCATGTACACTCTTACTAATGTAACCATTCACATCAAAATATTCGACTCTAAAATAGTCACATCAAATACACAAGTCTAGCGTACATTGACATCGATTCTATATCGTCTTCGAGTATACTAATGTTATTACGTCCTCAAAGAATCGCTTTCATAATCGATCTGGTCCGTTTTTGTCTGAGACAGGTCTGTCTCATAATTCTATGATTCTAGCGGAACCGAATCTGTCCATCTGTTGGCGCCATCTAATTACATTACTGGGCAAACATTCATCGGGCACGTACAGTAGATATTTTCAGGTTTGTATATTTTCCTTCTTACCATTTCTGACGCAGGTAGTAGAGTTCCCTTTAGAACCGGCCCGTTCTATTATTATTATTGTTGTTGTTATTATTATTATTATTATTATTATTATTATTATTATTATTATTATAAATTTTATTATTATTATTATTTGTCTTCTTCAGCTTGTTTATATTTTGTCCTTCCTCCTCTCCTTCTTCTCCCTCTCCGCTCATTTTCTTCCATTCATCATCTGCCTCCGCAGTTTCTTCTTTTTCATTTTACCTGTTGTTGTTGTTGTTGTTGTTGTTCTTCTTCTTCTTCTTATTCTTCTTCTTCTTCTTCTTCTTCTTCTTCTTCTTCTTCTTCTTCTTCTTCTTCTTCTTCTTCTACTGCTGCTGCTTCTTTTTCTTTTACCCTCTCCACCTTCTAATACCTCTTCTTGTTAATTTTCTTCTTCTTCTTCTTCTTCTTCTTCTTCTTCTTCTTCTTCTTCTTCTTCTTCTTCTTCTTCTTCTTCTTCTTCTTCTTCTTCTTCTTCTTCTTCTTCTTCTACTACTACTGCTTCTGCTTCTTCTTCTTTTACCCTCTCCACTTTCTAATACCTCTTCTTGTTAATTTTCTTCTTCTTCTTCTTCTTCTTCTTTTTCTTCTTCTTCTTCTTCTTCTTCTTCTTCTTCTTCTTCTTCTTCTACTGCTGCTGCTTCTTCTTCTTTTACCCTCTCCACTTTCTAATACCTCTTCTTGTTAATTTTCTTCTTCTTCTTCTTCTTCTTCTTCTTCTTCTTCTTCTTCTTCTTCTTCTTCTTCTTCTTCTTTTTCTTCTTCTTCTTCTTCTTCTTCTTCTTCTTCTTCTTCTTCTTCTTCTTCTTCTTCTTCTTCTTCTGTAGCTGCTGCTTCTTCTTCTTCGTTTACCCGCTCCTCTTTCTAATACCTCTTCTTGGTAATATTCTTCTTCTTCTTCTTCTTCTTCTTCTTCTTCTTCTTCTTCTTCTTCTTCTTCTTCTTCTTCTTCATCTTCTTCTTCTTCTTCTTCTTCTTCTTCTTCTTCTTCTTCTTCTTCTTCTTCTTCTTCTTCTTCTTCTTCTTCTACTACTACTACTACTACTTCTTCTTTCTTTCTTTCTTTCTTTCTTTCTTTCTTTCTTCTTCTTTCTCTCCCTCTTAGTCCTCTTCTTTTTCACTGTCTTGGTGTTCGTTTATGATGTCAGCATTTTGTTATGTGTTGCCTTTAAGACTCTCAGATAAGTAAAAGTAAGCAAAAGTCCAATTTCCATCCCTAAGACGCATTGCAGATATGGCGCTAGAGGCACAGATTTTAAACCAACCGCCACTTAATGTGTGATGTATTCGGTGTCAGACCAGCCGCTTTACCTCCCAAGCCATATTCTGGTACCTATTTTAGGTTAGGTGGACCTGGAAACTTTCAGATCTCCATACATATCTTCACTGAATGAGGTCAAATAGAGTCAGGGAGTTCTCAGAGATCTCTCTAGACTTTATTTATTAAGTTGCATGTCCTTCACAGGACGTAGCAGTCAACCCCAGCATTTTCGCTGTTCGTGATTCCTGGGCAAATTTTACGTTCAGTAGTTTGCCATTGCTTTCTGAACGACCGGCTCCGATACCTTTTTCGAAAAAACCAGCACCGCCGTGTTTCGAACCCGGGTATACGGGCTCACAAACCGCGTTCGCAAGCCCTTCGCCACAGAGACCGGTCTAGACTGTGTACCTATCAAATATTTCTCTCACGCCGTTGAAACATACATTCAGTTGTCGGTACGATGTTTGGCAATACCTCATTTGGCACAATCACATACACATCTGTTTGGTCTGGACTCTAATATCCAGGTTAGGGTGTAATCTTCCAGTCATTGATGATACCAGTGTTCTTTCCACAACAGGACAAATTTGCTAACAATAATCATTACAATGTGCCATGCAGATAAGCGTGCGCGCAATGCCTCGCTGTCTCACACTGTCGATAACATAGTTTCCTATCAAGTATGATTTCTTGTGGGAGATGGTATATCTTAAAATCCAAATGCTCGCCTGTCGGCCCTGTGATTTTAAGGTTCGAATCCGCATTTGGGTAGAATTTTTTTTATTGACCTGGGATGCCAGCTCGACTCAGCCTATAATGGGTATCCAGAAATTCGTTCACATATGTTTGTTTATAACCGGAGGACCTTTGGAATTCTGAAGTACTTCACATATCCAGGTTATGGTGTTCTTTTCTACTACTACAGTACGTACATGTTTGTCCGTTTGCTTGTTCAGCTACTCATACCGTTTCCCGATCATCTGCCCTCGTATTGCCCCACGTTTTTGGTCTTGCTTGTAACCGCTGATTAACTATCATGTCAGCTTTCTCTCTGTTTCTCTCTCTCTCTCTCTCTCTCTCTCTCTCTCTCTCTCTCTCTCTCTCTCTCTCTCCCTTCCTCTTTCACACACCTCTCTCTTTCCATTTCCCCCTCTCTCTCTCTCTCGCCCTCTTTCCCTTCCTCTGACTCTTTTTCTTCCTTCCTTTCTCCCTCTTTCTCTCCTCTCTCTCCCTTTGCCTCTCTCCCTTTTCTTTTCTCTCTGTCCCTCTCTGTACCTCTTTCCCTTCCTCTCTCTTCCCCTCTCCATCTTTCCATTCCACTCTCTCTCTCTCTCTCTCTCTCTCTCTCTCTCTCTCTCTCTCTCTCTCTGTCTGTCGCTGTCTTCTCTCTCCCACTTTCCCTTCCTCCCTCTCTCGCTCTCTCTCTCTCTCTCTCTCTCTCTCTCTCTCTCTCTCTCTCTCTCTCAATATTTCTTCTAAACCACAATTCCCTATTACTGCACCGCCAAAAAGACTTCCCCATCCTTCTGTCTTTTCTCCCCAAACTCTAAACTGTCCGTCCCGTCCCAGCCTCCCACATGTATTACTGATAGTCCTCCTCCCTCCCCAGTTTGCCACACTTAGTATCGATAGATCGCGCCCTCCCCAGGCTGCCAGGTTTAGTATCGACAGTTCAACCCTGTCAGCCTGCAAGGTGCCGGCACCAAATACTCAGTAATCTCCTGGAAGTTTGGAGGGGTCTCTTCCCTCGCCAGCTTGATTGAAAGTAGCAGATCTGTGTCAGGGGAACTTTCTTTTATTTCCAGCAAATGGCTGTCTCTTGAACGACAGAACTTCAAAGGCAAAAACTAGTATCAATTCATCACCCCTGGAGCTGGAACAATTCAGCTATGTTCCCATGCGTCCATTTCACTCCGACATAAAATCTAATACATTTTTAGGGACTGGCTTTACGAAGACAGTTTGAGGATGTTCAATAAAATAGCCGGTTCTAAAACAGTAAAACCTTGTTTTCAATAGACAGTAAAAGAGAAAAGCATTAGGGAATACAAGTTTAAGACAGAGTGAGCAGTTCTTGTTTGTTCAGTCGGATCTTATATTTGCTTTTCAGTGAAATATGGTTAGTGTGCTTTTCCATACGTTCAACCTTCAAAAATCTAATTGAAGACTATACTAACAAAAAAGAGAACAGTATCTTTTTGTTTACCTGATATGGGAAAGCAACGCTAGCGCATGGGAATACTATTTATGTAATTAATGAAGATGAATGCAACAATGAACAGCTTGTATTAATTAACATCAAGATGCTACAACGAATATAGATGCTACAACGAATATAGATGCTACAACGAATGAGAAGGCCAGGTGTCTTTGAGTGGAATTGAATTGTGCTAAGATCCAACATCACTGCACTCGGGACATTCCCATACACGCTCCGTCGCCTCGTCCAACAGCCAGCGAAGAGTCATACTACTAATTGTTCCCACTGTTATCTTATTGAAAGTTCTCTTGGCCTTTCCTAAGGTCAGGTGGAAAAGTGGTCGTCCAGCTTCACCGCAAAGTGTTGTGGAAGTGCTGGAATAAATCGTAATAGCGTTTGCAGGATAATCACCCTGATATTAGCCATGTGGATACTAGTCTTAATCAAGTTAATGAGACAAACATTACCGCATCTCCCTTGGGGAGAGAGTCTCCATCGTGAAGTAATTACGCCGAATTCCATGTGCTTCGAAGTTGTGTTTTCGATTCCAGCCAATGATATTCGATTCACGAGTCTAATTTTCATGGAGATTCCTAGGGGTCGTCGCTGAAGCTACGGAGTTCGTTCTTTGTGAGACAGATGGGAAACCAACGCGAGGTGGCCTACTTACAAATCACCCGCAGCTGTGTTTCGCATCGGGATTACGAATTGCTTTCGTAACGCCTTCGTCACAGAACCGATGTTTCTTCTGTTGCCATTGCGAAATGATCCATGATTAAACGAACGAACTTTATTTTAAAAGGGTAGCAAATTGGGCACGCAGGCCCGTCTTACATTCGGCCCTTTCGATCACTCATCTTTCATTCATCAAATGTGCATGTTACATTTACATATGGAAAAAAAACATTGTCAAATTGATTTTGTAAGCATAAACAATGTATATTACGCATGGTACATTCACATGGGGGAAAAAAGCATTGTCGAATGAAAGTTGTAAACATAAAGAGTGTATATTGCAATGTTGTGAGACACTCCCCCATCCACCCTCACACCCCGCAGCCATCCACACATCCCTCAGCCACCCACACATCCCCCACCCACCAAAACCCCCACCCACCCACACATACCTCCACGCACTCACACAGACTCCGGCAAACATACATGCCGCCACCCACCCACCGATCCCCCACCAACACACATTTCCTCACCCACACATACATCCCCCACCCATTCCATAACAGACACGCACACACCCACCCACATATTCTCCACCACCCACCCACACACCCGCAACCACCCAGCAAAACACACATCACAAAACCACGCACACATACCACCGTCAACCCACACATTCCGCACCTATCCATACATACATCCTGCACCCTCACAATTTTCCCCACCCACCCACACACACACATCAGCCAACCTACACCCACTCACCCACCCAATATCCGCCACCTCTCAACTACACATCCTCCACCTATACACACATCCCCACCCACAAACACATCTCCCCACCTGCCCACACATATCCCCCACCCATAAACACCCAAAAACACACACCTCCCACTCACACACACCCCACCACCCACATATACCCCACCCAAACACATCTGCTGCTCACACATATCTTCCCACAAACAAACACATCCCCCAACCATACACTCATCTCTCACACACATCCACCCACTCACGTACTCATCCATCAACCACTCACACCCACACATCACCCACCCGCCCAGCAAACCATGCATCTCTCATCTAGGTTGCCACAGCAGAGATGCTTGTTCTCAAAACTTATTGCTTTAATGTACTTCCTGATGTTATGCTATAGCAGTGGTTCTCAACCGGTGGGGAATTTCCCCCAGGGGGGAATTTTAGGGTTTCCATGGGGGGGGGGGGGGGGGGGGGATGAAGATCATTTCAAGATCGCGTTAATACAAGAACCGATTACTTGATATTGCTTTTCCCTTCATACTTTACAGTTATGCACGTCTCATCCTTCTAAAATTCATTTTATAAAGTAAGTAGACCCACAAATCACGTTTTATGTGGATGTCTAGACCTTTTTTAACATATTTACCTTCCATTTTTACGTATACTGTGTAGGGGTGGGGAATTTTTAGGTAGGAAATGTGAAAGTGGGGGGGGGGGGGGATGGGGATGACGTTCTGAAAATATGGTGAAGGGGGGCACGGGCCAAATTTTTTATAGGAAGGGGGGAGGGGAATGACGTTCTTAAAATATGGTGAAGGGGGGCACGGACCAAAAAATGTTGAGAACCACTATGCTATAGGCTCTTAAAACTGTTTAACTTCTGCATTATTATAGCCAATAGTACCAAAGAAGTCGGAGTGGATTCGCCTGAGGGCGATAGGTAAAGCTAATGCACATGAAAAAATCAGTCCAGTGCACAAGAAGTATAGCATATGTTTGGATTACGTTTGAGTTCAAAAGCGAGCGAACGCCCAACCAAAAGTCATATCCATTACGCGTCTGACTTATTGTAATCATTGCCAATTGTTCTTGGATATTGAACAAAGGTATTTAAAGTTTGTGACATTGTCGATTTCTTCTTTATTTATTGTAATTTTGGCTGAAATAATTGTTGTTAGTTTCTGAGTTCAGAAGAACATGGTGATTTTCAATGTATTTTTACAGACAGTATCAACTGCTCAAATCCCCTGGCACCGTTTCAAAGGAGGATCGTTTCTTCTGCATATCTGAGTTCTGGATATCCACAGATTATGAATGGAGCAAAATTGTCACTGGTCTCGTCATTGTTGACGTTTCTCATTACATTTTCTGCACAGATGTTGAATAGGGACTGGGAGAGAGTGCAACCTTGTCTTACTTCCCTTTGCACCTCAAAGCAGTTCGATGTTTCACCTGCTACTCTAACAGCTGCTTGTTGTCCGAGACATGTATGGAGTAAATTTGTCAGATGTGCAGTAAACTCATTTCTCTCATGATGTTTTAGATGTTTTACGGTTTCTCATGTTGAACCCTGTCGTAGGTCTTATTGTAGTCAATTAAACCATGGTGAAGATCTAGACCATTAGAAAACATATTGAAAATAATTTGAAAAGTCGAGCATCTGAGTTTATATTTTATGCTCTAGAGGTGGATTAAAGCATAAATATGGCAGATACTGCCAAACTGGCAATTTTTATCAGGGGTGTTGATGTCCATTTTCAAAAGACAGAAGAATTAGCGGCACTGTATCCACTTTAGGACACTACTAAGTCACGAGATTTGTTAGAAGCAGTTACATCGACATAGAATCGCTTTTTCGTTACAACTTAACAGCTTATCGGGCTTAACAACGGATGGTGCCCCAGCAATGGTTGGAAACACGAAAGTTTAGTAAAATTGATTGAAAATGAGGCCTTCAAAGCCGGTAATACTTCTATACTAAATTCTCATTGTCGGTTTCTCTGGCCGAGGAGTTACACGACTTTCTTCGTAATCCCGTTTATCCACGCAGGATAACGCAGTGCGTGAGAATTGGAAGCGGTTCTCCCCGCGTTGGTGACTTGCGGGATAACTGAGAAGGCCGCTCAGAAAGCAATGGCAAACTACTGAGCGTAATCTTGCCAAGAAATAAACTATCAGCTGAAAGATGCTGATGTTGGCAGCGATGTCCTGTAAAGGATATGCGAATTTCAGAAAAATATTTCATTACATTATTCATCAGGAAAATTTATGTTCGATGGCCCTCAAAATGGACCATGTCATGAAAGTGGTCGTCAAAATAATGATCTTCATTAAGTCGAACGGGTTGAATCACCGTCAATTCCAAGAATTTCTAAAGTCTTTGGACTCAGATTATAATGACGTTATATTTTATGCAGAAGTAAGATGGCTGAAGTAAGAAGTAAGACGGATTGTATTTGCAGCAAAGAACCTCAATGGCTCGGAACGCTGAAGAAGAAGAAGAGAAGATGGCTGACCCGTGCCACATTTGTTGAAAAGAGTGTTTGATTTGCAATACAATAATTCTTTGCAAGCAAATCAAAAAGTATCCCAGAGTTTGAAGACAAAGCGTGGGTTTGCGGCTTTGCATTTCTGGTCGATATAACTAGCCACCTAAATGACGTTAATACTCGTCTAAAGGGGAAGGGTAAATTAATTAAAAAGATGTATTTTGTTTTTAACCTTAAACCAGGCAAGCGTTTGACCACGATTTCACTAACTGGGAACCGACGATATGGTCGAAGCTGTAGCACGCTTGCTTGCTAACTTTAATAACAAAAAAACAAACAAAAACAAAACTGGTACGTGGCTTGACAGGAAATATTATTTCTGAAATTTGGCCCGCCTGCTGAAAAGGTTGGCCACCCCTGATCTAGACTGTACTTTCTGCATTTCGCACATATGATTCTTCTGTTGAAGATATGGTTCATGGTTCCTCTGCCCCTTCTGGAAGATGCCTGTGTATCTTCTAATTCATACCCTAGCTTCCTTTCCGTGCGCATGATGATTATTTGCAAGAGGATTTTGCAAAACATAACTTGTTACTACGATAATACAATGATTGCAAATTACTGAAATGTAAAGGTGGTTCGATGGCTTTTTAACACATTATTCCATTACCCTTTTAATTACCTTAGCGGGTATACAATTTTTAACTTGATTTCTTTAGGAGTGAAAAATCTCGTCCTTGCTTAAGGTAACATATCTATCAACTGTCATTTACTGCCTATAGTGTCTTCTGGTGTAGGACAGGGGTGGTCTTGAGCCTGAGTATTTAAGGCTGCCTGACTAGTGTAGTCGCAGCGAACTGTGCAGGTTAGGGGTTTCTTATTTGCCCTCAACGTAAAAATAATCCCTCACCTTACCTAGGATTCGAATCAGGTCTCCCGAAAGTAAGTTTGGCGATCTAACCACTCGACCAGACGTACCTTCTTACTTGTATCTGTTTCGTATGTTACTAGTTATCTGTCCCTGTTGACATCATGACAAATGCTATCAACCCTCTGTTCATGCGAAAATATGTCATTGAAAACGTAGCATTTACTTATTTGGGAATCTGAAATATATAATACGTTTTATTTATTGTTTGTTCCGTATATTCTCTTGCCGATGAAAACTTGATCATGCGAATGATATAAATAAATCGGTGACGTGTAATGAATGTGGCTGTTTGTTATTAGGTTGATCCCGCCATTCAACTCCCACAGTGCGACTTTGAGCAACGCCCCTGGCTGTGTGGGTGGTTCTGTGAGAGAACGTTACACTTGTGTAACATTGTAATATTGGCTGAAATGAGGCGTAGCGGCTTTGTTAGATTTCATTTCAAGGACCTGGGAGTTCTTATTTTTGAAGGACTGACTACGAATACAGAGAGCACTTTCCGCTCTGTATATGAGTGAGAGGGTGGAAGTGGGGGGAAGATAGAATTGACAGCAAAACTGATTAAATTAATTGATGAGATTGACGTCACTGCACTAAGGACACATTCATGTCTGATCCGTCTCTCTCAGCGGCTGTCCGGGTGTGGGAGTGCGCTTTATTATCAAGATTTGGCGTCCGTCATTTATATATATATATATATATATATATATATATATATATATATATATATATATATATATATATATATATATATATATATATATATATATATATATATATATAAATGCGGGCGAGTCAATACGTAAGTCACACCATTCTGTGGGATGGAAGGTAAATGCAGTTGGAGTTTTCTACAGGTGTCATTAGGTGACAGCAACATCGAACTTTATATTCCCGTGTGTCTCTAGGTGTCTCATGCGCATGCACAGCGCATAAACAAACTGGCGACTGTACTCACGGAGTGTACAACCAAAGCGAAACGTGCTGTTGTGCGTTTTTTGTGGGCAAAAGGACTGCCTGCAAAGGACATTAATAAGGAAATGCTTCCTGTTTATGCTGACAAATTTTTGTCCCGTAAAGCGATGCATAGCTGGATAGAAAAAATTCTCAAGGACGCTCTAAAAGTGTTGATGAAATCCGATCTGGTCGTCCTGTTGAGATTGCAACAGAAGCATCCGTGCAGCGGGTGGAGGAGATGATTAGAGGTGACAGACGACTAACGATAGACTCTGTAGCATCTGCAATAGGGTGCTCACATGGTTCAGCATACAGCATAATGCATGATCGATTGACATTTCCAGGACTGCTGACTAGAGGAGTGTTGCTTCTTCATGACAATACCATAAAACATACGGCTCGATTAACTCAGGAGAAAATTAACCAACTAAGGTGGGAAGTTCTGGAACATCCACCTTACAGCCCCGTCTTAGCCCCTAGCGATTTCCACCTTTTTGGTCCAATGAAAACACATCTTGGCAGGAGACATTTCGCGAAAGACACCGATGTTGAAAGTGAAGTGAAAACGTGGTTTAGAAAACAGACCACGCAGTTTTATGCAGCCGGTTAGGGAGGACTGATAAAACGATGGGATAAGTGCATCAGTGTTCGTGGAAATTATGTTGGGAAATAAAGGGATAATGTATGTATAAAAATAAAATGGTTTCAAGTTATTATCATATTTAGTTACTTTTCTACAGAGATTTGTGACTTACGTATTGACTTCCCCTCGTGTGTGTGTGTGTGTGTGTGCGTGCGTGCGTGTGTGCGTGCGTGCGTGTGTGTGTGTGTGTGTGTGCGTGTGTGCGTGCGTGCGTGCGTGCGTGCGCGCGTGCGCGCGTGCGTGCGTGCGTGTGTGTGTGTGTGTGTGTGTGTGTGTGTAAAAGAATACAAAGACGGTACATTATGGGAATGATCTGAGTGCTGTGATATCAGTTCTTACCCCAACTCAACTCAAGTAAAGACTGTTTACAATAACAATCATCTTGATCGCTTGGGAGTTAATATTCATAGGAATATCTGCAAATATGTGCAGTAATGTCAACGGAAATTCCTGTAGCCCTAAACATACACATGAGAACTTAATATGCCAGCTTTCCAGACATACAAACAGTAAATGCTGCGGCTAATTATGCCTGGTCTAAATAACACACACAGATGCGATTACAAAAAAGCAAAGAGAGAAACCAGTTGCATAAATGCATGTGTTTTAACCAAGCGAAAGAACATTTAAAGAGAACATATAATGAAATCAGGCAAGCCGGTTCAGAATTCACATAAAATGAAAGAGACATTAAAGAAAGATTATGAATAGAACTAATAATGTGGATATATAAATAACAAGGAAGTATAGATGGCTGAAATATGACATCCAATAATTAATTGTAAGTAGAATAATGGGAAGTGTAGCTAGCTAATCTTATAATATAATTTAAGAACTCGCATACATGCATCTACATAGTTCCATGAAGCTAAACGTTACAAGCTGTTATATGGGTTAACGTTTGGTTCACCTCGTCTCATCTCATCTTGAACTACGTGTACCTTGCAGTGTCCAGGTGAAGCATAAACAGCAGGAGAGTGCCCGCTTATGGACTTCATATATCGAGATTCCTATGGACTCAGTTATTCCCTCTGTACATTGTTTATATGGTCGCCCTCTTTTTCTGGTTCCATTCTGGTCTACAAGGTGTGGACTGTGCTTAGCCCTACAACTAGTGGGGTTAGGATCAGCTAGTCTCTCTCAGGAGGGACAAAAAGCAAAAAGTAGTAGCCTGCCGATGACACGGTGTTGTAGACCGGGAAACCATGACCGCAAGATCATGAGCCAACTGGGCTCTGGCTCGCCAGGGGGAGGGGGAACAGACTTCCCTTGGTCAGGTTTTCCTGTCCTAAACTTGCGACTGGTCTAGTAAGCCAGCAGAGGATTATTCCTACTGTTCGAAGAAAAAGAAAGAAGCGTAACCGGACTGAACCAAATGGAAACGTTTGGTTGAGTATCTTTAATATAAGCATGGGTATTCAAGAAGCATCAAGGAGGAGAGATATATACACTGTTCATAATGTTAGTTAATTGTGTTGCACTGTTTCGTCAAGCCTGTGGCTCAGCACATCCGACTTCTACAAGCACGTTTTCAAGTTTGCTTTCCCTAGCCTTTGACTGTCCTCAGTCTACCCACACGTCTACCTTGTTCATAATGTTAGTTAATTGTGTTGCACTGTTTCGTCAAGCCTGTGGCTCAGCACATCCGACTTCTACAAGCACGTTTTCAAGTTTGCTTTCCCTAGCCTTTGACTGTCCTCAGTCTACCCACAAGGCAGCAGGTTTGTGTCTCTCTTCCTTTTCTTTCTATCCCATGACCTGTCCGTCATGGGAGACCATACAAGTAGCTGCACTACCGTCGGCATAGCTCTTGGGGTCTTTGGAACACGCAAGGCCCTCTACCTCAACCAGCTGGAGACACATAAGAGGGTACTCAATGTCCAAGGAGCGATGTTGTATAACTGAAGTCTAGGAGCTGCTCCTTGTGTAATGGTAGGTCTTGTCTTAGCCAGCTATTGTAGAAAGTTACAAGACCATCACTGCGGAGTCGCAAACACACAGGTGTTGTAGAAAGTTACAAGACCATCATTACAGAGTCTCAAATACACAGCGCTATTACAAGACCATCATTACAGAGTCTCAAACACACAGCTATTACAAGACCATCACCACAGAGACTCAAACACACAGGCATTGTAGAAAGTTACAAGACCATCATTACACAGACTCGAACACACAGGCATTGTAGAAAGTTACAAGACCATCATTACACAGACTCAAACACACAGGCATTGTAGAAAGTTACAAGACCATCATTACACAGACTCAAACACACAGGCATTGTAGAAAGTTACAAGACCATCATTACACAGACTCAAACGCACAGGCATTGTAGAAAGTTACAAGACCATCATTACACAGACTCAAACACACAGGCATTGTAGAAAGTTACAAGATCATCATTACACAGACTCAAACACACAGGCATTGTAGAAAGTTACAAGACCATCATTACACAGACTCAAACACACAGGCATTGTAGAAAGTGACAAGACCACCATTACACAGACTCAAACACACAGGCATTGTAGTAAGTGACAAGACCACCACTTTAGAGTTTCAAAAACACAGCTGTTGTGACCATTAATTGGCACCTTGTCGACTTGACAGACAGACGATAGTTTGTAAAATGGAGTTATACCTCTTCACAACACAAAGCCTGGCTAAATTTAGAGACCATGTGTTGCCTATGCAGCATGATCCCTCTTTCGGCCTGCCTAGTTCACTCCACAGAAAAGGTAACAGCAATACGCAAGGAACAAGACAAGGCTTAGGGCCATGCCATGACATTTAGTCTTTAAGTTGCATTTCCTCGTACTAGGGTAAGGCTTAAACACTCCCAATTGCATTCCTCCAGACGAAGCCGTTCGCACAATGCGGGGTGTCGGGTTTGGTGACCGCCGCCCAACATTCGGCGCTAACAGAAATCAGGTGGTATCGTCTACTGTCATACGGTAGCTCAGTCATATCTGACTAAGACCTGACATCCCAACATTCGGCGCTAACAGAAAGCAGGTGGTACCGTCTACTGTCATACGGTAGTTCAGTCATATATGACTAAGACCTGACATCCCAACATTCGGCGCTAACAGAAAGCAGGTAGTATCGTCTACTGTCATACGGTAGCTCAGTCATATCTAACTAAGACCTGACACCAAGTGTGACCATTAAACAACTTTATTAACGCTTTTTTTTTTGCGTTCGCTCGCTTCAAACTCAAGCGTAGTCCATACACGTGCTACTACTGATTTTTGCCTGTGGATTAGCTTTCCCTACTATTAGTATCCCTCTGGCAAACCCACTCCGACTTCATAGATAGTTGTAATTTACGTTCCCTAGTCAAGGGCGAGTAGTTAACCTTCTAGTACAACTGAACGGTTCACGCAGAGGATAACGTTGGACGTTGCACATAAATACTGACAGGGCATTGCAGCGTGGTTGTGGCAGACAGTTGAGGCATTAAACATCAGCACCTCTCCCAGCCTGGCATCGGACATCAATGGATATTGGACATACATACAAACATTGCAAAAATGGAGCAGTTGACACCGGCATTTATGCATGTGAAATCAACACAGAATCGCAGCCCATCACCAGACATCAATGGATATTGGACATACATACAAACATTGCAAAAATGGAGCAGTTGACACGGGCATTTATGCATGTGAAATCAACACAGAATCGCAGCCCATCACCAGACATCAATGGATATTGGACATACATACAAACATTGCAAAAATGGAGCAGTTGACACGGGCATTTATGCATGTGAAATCAACACAGAATCGCAGCCCATCACCAGACATCAATGGATATTGGACATACATACAAACATTGCAAAAATGGAGCAGTTGACACGGGCATTTATGCTTGTGAAATCAACACAGAATCGCAGCCCATCACCAGACATCAATGGATATTGGACATACATACAAACATTGCAAAAATGGAGCAGTTGACACGGGCATTTATACATGTGAAATCAACACAGAATCGCAGCCCATCACCAGACATCAATGGATATTGGACATACATACAAACATTGCAAAAATGGAGCAGTTGACACGGGCATTTATACATGTGAAATCAACACAGAATCGCAGCCCATCACCAGACATCAATGGATATTGGACATACATACAAACATTGCAAAAATGGAGCAGTTGACACGGGCATTTATGCATGTGAAATCAACACAGAATCGCAGCCCATCACCAGACATCAATGGATATTGGACATACATACAAACATTGCAAAAATGGAGCAGTTGACACGGGCATTTATGCATGTGAAATCAACACAGAATCGCAGCCCATCACCAGACATCAATGGGTGTTGGACATACATACAAACATTGCAAAAATGGAGCAGTTGACACGGGCATTTATGCATGTGAAATCAACACAGAATCGCAGCCCATCACCAGACATCAATGGATATTGGACATACATACAAACATTGCAAAAATGGAGCAGTTGACACGGGCATTTATGCTTGTGAAATCAACACAGAATCGCAGCCCATCACCAGACATCAATGGATATTGGACATACATACAAACATTGCAAAAATGGAGCAGTTGACACGGGCATTTATGCATGTGAAATCAACACAACCAACAGCTCGTCACCAGATATCTATGGATGTTAAACATCCATACTGGCGTTGCAACATTCAACTGTTAAAAAGGACAGTCAGAGCATGTGAAATTAAAATAGTATCCATCACCGACACCAGACAGCCATGTTGGTAACAACCCTTGGATACCAAAAACAACAGACACATTTCCTGTGGCAACACTAGGGTGCATAACTTGTAACATATCAGACGAAAATCACATGCCCTCATTTGAATGTATTACATAAGTGTATAACACATTCATTGGATGAAAAGGAGAACAAAGAGAACTGTCCAACATAAACTGAATACTGAAGAAGATTGGTTTTTTTTTTTTAAAGTTAGGTGCATATTCTTTACAGGACGTAGCAGTCAACTCCAGCATTTTTGGCTGTTTATGATTCCTGGGCAAGTTTACGTTCAGTAGTTTGCCATTCCTTTCTAAACCACCGGCACTCATGCCCTTGTATGGAAAACAACACAAAGCAGTATGCTTCCAAATCGCCCGCAGCTGTGTATCGAATTGCATTCGTAACCCCTAGGCCACAGAGCCGGTGATTGGCTATTAAGACAAATAAATTTGACACGGAGATATTGTGGGCATGTAAACAGATAACGGAGGGGGGTGTACCAAAGAAGCGAAGAAGAAGAAGTCCACAAAGTAGATAGATTCAAGATGTGATAAATAATATAAATATGGCCACAACATAGGCATGACAGCTGGTTTTTGATAGAGGGACATTTATACATGGCAGCAACATAAACGGGACAGTAAGCTTAGGATAGAGGGACATTTACACATGTCAGCGACACAAGCATGACAGCTAGCTTATGATAGAGGGACATTTACACATGTCAGCGACACAAACATGGCAGTTAGTTTATGATAGAGGGACATTTACACATGTCAGCAACACACACAGGACAGTTAGCTTAGGATAGAGGGTCATTTAAACATGTCAGCGACACAATCAGGACAGCTGGCTGATGTTAGAGGGACATTTACGCATGTTAGCGACACAAGCAGGACAGCTGGCTTAAGATTGAGAACAATTTCGAAAGACCGTTGAGGAGGGAAAGTTCTGCGCTGAACACAGCAAAGGATAATGAAATATTAAATAATTGAGTATTAACAGCTAGTGTTAACATATTAAACAACATACCCACCCGTAAATAATGAGCTTTGATTTGCAGATGATCAGTGCTCGCTTTACAAAACAAAGGCAGGCTGCAAAATCGCATTATTAAATTTAACAATCATTAGATACAATATGAATATAAATACAAACCCCCCCCCCCCCCCAAAAAAAAAAAAAATACATGTTAGCAGATCTGGTCCACTAAATGTACGTATAAATAGTACACTTCTGAAACTATTTAAAAATTTTAAATATCTAGAAAGTATGACAGCAAAAGGTGCAGAATAGACAGAGAAATCAAAATCAGCTGTCAAAGAACCAAATGTTCAAATATATCAACTGTTACCCATACTGAAACATGCAAATATATATATGCCGACATACCGATAGATAATAAATAGCATATTAACACCACCTCTACGCTACTAATATCAATGTTGGACATTATCTAAATCACAATTAAGCAAAATCAACATCTTCGGGATGAGATGCTTGAGAAGAGGTGCCAACTTAAGTATTTGAAACCGAATGAGAAAAGAGGTTGTCAGGACGACAGTTGGTATCAATACATTATGCCACATATAGTGAAAGGCAGAAGACCAAATGGTTCGGCCATATTGTTAGAATGCAACACCATCAACTACCAGCATTCGTGCTACATCGAAAAAGATATGACACGAGAGCAAGAGTTCTCCCGAAAAGAAAATGGAATGACGACATCAAAAGCATTGTACAATCACATGGGATGTCACAATCCAGTGTCACCTATTGCGTGCTGGAACGTTAATCGTGTCTCCCCATAACTCTTGACAGCAATATATATATAGAGAGAGAAAGAGAGAGAGAGAGAGAGAGAGAGAGAGAGAGAGAGAGAGAGAGAGAGAGAGAGAGAGAAGAGAGAGAGAGCAATACATAATAATAGAAATAAGGATAAAGAAAGGAGTAAAAATAAATTTCAGTTTAATTAAAATAATTAAAATAAGTCCAATGAAGCGGTTGTAGTGAATATATACTGGGTATATCCAGTAGCAACGGAACAACCTTTGAAGATATCGTCTGCAAAGGAAGGAATAAAGGACAAAGGCAAAGAGGGATACTGCCAGAACGAGGTGGTAAGTGTTGCTTTTTTATTATTGTCAATACATTGGATTTGATTAAATGGTTCGGCCGTCTCGATAAAATGCAACACCATCACTTATACTTCACCACATAAACTTAATATCAATGATTACTGCGTGAGCTGTACCTGTATTATTTCTACTGAAACGGGAACTATAACTGATGATCTAAATTTAAGTCTAGACCTAATGAAGCGGCGTGGCTTGGAGATTTCGGTGTTTGCTCAGAAGGTACAAGGTTCGATTTAATTATATGGCAGGGTTATTTCCTAGAACTAATAATACTTAACAATATCACGCGTCCCCCTACTCATTAGCTAGTTTGCTTGCTTGCTTGTGTTCGTTGGCTTGAGCTCCAACGCGAAGTCCTGTATGTCGGATGAAGACATCCTGTTGTCCAACATCAGTGTGATGTCATACAGGACCTGAGTTTTGCGTGAGTATCCGTTGTCCCATGTCTGGCTTATTGGTGTGCAGACTGGTGGTTCCTCGCCGTACAGGCAGACACTCTCTGACTTCGGAGGAATCGGCGATCCTATTGACTTCATTAGAGGAAAAGTGCATACGACACGCCCCTGATGTATGCGGGGTCGGTCGGTCTACAAATACGAGGCTTCACTCATACTGTTCCCTATGAATTCCTCTCTCTCTCTCTCTCTCTCTCTCTCTCTCTCTCTCTCTCTCTCTCTCTCTCTCTCTATCTCTCTCTCTCTCTATCTATCTATCTATCTCTCTCTCTCTCTCTCTCTCCATCAGGCTTCTCTGTACCCACATATTCCAACTATATTGCCGGTGGTCTGATTTTAACACAACCACTGGGAGGTTTGATCCTCAAATTCGTGGTATAGCAATTAACCTTACTGCCTCTATTCCATAGAGAACAGTAGGAGTGAAGCCTCGCATTTGTAGACCTACCCACTCCGCATTCCTCATGCGGTATATCGCATGCAGTTTTCCTCTCTCTCTCTCTCTCTCTCTCTCTCTCTCTCTCTCTCTCTCTCTCTCTCTCTCTCTCTCTCTCCTTACATCTTGCTTCTCTGTGCCTACCTACTTCACTTGTATTACCAGTGGGTGGATCTCACACAGCCCCATCAACTCGTACACTGGACGAGTGGCTCCTGAAGTGTGCTTTGTAACAATCAACCATACTGACTATTTCATAGGGTACAGTACGAGGGAAACGTCGTACACGTAGACTGACGCGCCCCACATGCCTCATGTGATATATCACAGGCACTTTTCCCCTCTCTCTCTCTCTCTCTCTCTCTCTCTCTCTCTCTCTCTCTCTCCTTACATCTTGCTTCTCTGTGCCCACCCACTTCACTTGTATTACCAGTGGTTGTATCTCACACAGCCCCAACACTCAAACACTGGGCGAGAGGCTCCTGGAGTGTGCTGTGTAATAATCAACCATACTGACGCGCCCCACATGCCTCATATGGTATATCACAGGCACTTTCCCTCTCTCTCTCTCTCTCTCTCTCTCTCTCTCTCTCTCTCTCTCTCTCTCTCTCTCTCTTTCTCTCTCTCTCCCTCTCTCTCACCCTCTCTCTCTTTCACCCTCTCGCTCTCTCCCTCTCTCTCTCGCTCTCCCCTCTCTCGCTCTCTATCCTCCTCTCTCACTCCCTCTCTCTCGCTCTCTCTCCCTCTCTCACTCCCTCTCGCGCTCTCTCTCCCTCTCTTGATCTCTCTCTTGCCCTCCCCCTCTCTCGCTCTCACCCTCCCTCACTATCTCCCTCTCTCTCTCCCTCTCTCTCCCCCCTTTCTCCCTCCCTTTCTCTCCCCCTCTCTCTCTCTCTTCCTCTCCCCCTCTCTCTCTCTCCCTTTCTCTCTATCTCTCTCCCCTCTCTCTCTCTCCCTCCCTCTCCCTCTCTCTCTCTCCCTCTCTCTTCTCCCCCTCTCTCCCCCTCTCTCCCCATTTCGCTCTCTCTCTCTCTCCCTCTCTCTCTCCTCCTACATCTGGCTTCTCTGTGCATACCTTCTTCACGTGCATTGCCAGTGGTTGGATCTTACACAACCCCAACAACTCTAGGACTGGGCGAGGTGCTCCTGTAGCGCGTTGTATGACTAGCAACCATACTGACTATTTCGTAGGTTACAATATACCCCATGTGATTAGGTCGCAGGCACTTTTCCTCTCTCTGTCTCTCTCTGTCTCTCTCTGTCTGTCTCTCTCTCTCTCTCGCTCTCCTCTCTCTCTCTCTCTCTCTCTCTCTCTCTCTCTCTCTCTCTCTTCTTGCATGGACTGTACATATGTCCACATACACTAGCAGTTTGTCTGTTGAAATGTGTCTATGTATGTACACGTGTTCATACACACCAGTCCACCCAGACCAACAACATAATGGGGTCGTGGTCAATTTTACACGCCTCCTACCCCGCCCCCTTCTTTCTATGTGCTCACTGAACCGTAACATCCAGCACCGTTATACAAATACACCCGAGATTTCCGCATTCATTTACAGGTCCGTACGTGAGGTGAGTATGCAATTTTTTTCTCTATAAAGTTTTTCTATTAAACATTTTCTTCGACTAACATTCTTTTCAATTAACATTTTGTCAATTCTTATTTTCTCTTCATTGCTTCCATTTTTCCATGCATTTGTTCCTCTCGTCCTGGCACCACCTTCTAATGTAGTCACAGGGGATCTCCTTGACTATATGTTGTGTTTGTGAATGTGTTTGTTTGCTGATGAAGGCTAACCGCCGCAACGTTCTGTATGTGTCGTAACTCTGTTATGTAAAGCTGCACTACTTTGTGTCATTTTATATTGTTCCCTCTTAAATAGGACAACAAAGGAGACGTGTAGACTTCGATTGTTGACGGCAGGCCAACATTTGCTGCTCTGGCAGAGGGAATGAAACCACCGCAGTCCTCTATTATTCAAGTCATGAACTAAAAACGGCGAATTCAATATTTAAACAAATGCCAATGTTGTCCATGAAACACCTCAAATTTATTCACGATTCACAAACTCTCATCATCTACACACACAAATGTCCGTTTGAGTAAAGGCACAACGGACAATTGCAAGACCGGGCGCTGAAGGGCCCAGCAAATATTTAAAATCTTTCTGAGTGAGATAACCCAATGGAGATCGCGTGTGCGCAGTGTCGTTTCATTCCATGGACTTTTCTTGTTATCTCCCCCAAAACTACTGGCAACGTTTAATTAAATTAATTTTTGTGGTATTTAGATTATTTCAATTAGAGGAGAAAGTCAGCACAATTGTTTTTAATTATTATTGTGTACACCAATTAAAATAAAATGTAACCTGACTGTAGGTTTACTGCATTTCATGCTGCCTCATTATATACATTAACAATTTTTTTACATATCTCTTTACAGGACGTTGCAGTCTACACCAACATCTTTCAACTGCTTTTGATGTACTAGGCAAGATTACGCTCAGTAATTTGCCATTGCTTTTTGAGCTACCGTCTCACATACCCCCGTAAGTTACTAACACTGCGAGAACAGTTACCGATTCTCGCGAAGGTTACGTTCCTCACGAGAATACCGGATTACGGAGAAAGACGTTAACGCCTAGGCCAGGGAGACCGGCATTAACAATAGCTAGACAATATTGCCACTGCGCCTCTCCTATCAACAATTGACACTTTTAACCAGATTTTTTTTTTTTTACTTTCGTTTTTCTACACACAAACGAGCAATCATGGTTCTTGCAAAGTCATATTTCTAATCTTCATTGGTAACTTTGGAGGTCGTGCACAGCGCTGATGGTCTCACAGTTTGATTTAATGGATTAGTTCTTTATCTATATCTATAAAAGGCGATGTCCGTCCGTTCTTTATGCGTTCGCGAACGGTCCATCCGATTGAGATGAAATTTGCTACACGTCTTCTTTTCATTCCTGTGCAACTTTCTGTCAGTTTTTTAGTGTAAAATCGGCTACTTACTTACTAAAATTTAATATTTCATTTTTCATTATAATTTCTACATAGCAAGGGGACTTAACTCTAGAAAAGTTATTTCAAGGGGCATAACTTTTAATAACATTTCTATATACTTTATAGTCATATTATTGCTTCGTTTTCAAAGATTTATAAACTCTTTGTCTATAGTTATTTACAGGCATATGAGTTATAATAAATAATGATATAATCTTTAAGGCATTTTCAAAGTTTTCATAAAAATAATGCATAATGCATAACATTGTAACTCATCTTTTTATGCTTAAAGAAGTTATCTACAGTCACGTAGGTGATTAAAAACAGTTTTCATTAAAAATAATGGATGGTGTGTGGAAGGACATTCTTTTAAGTTACTGTGTGAATTTAATGAGACGCTCCCCGCCAGGAGCTGGGCGAAGCCACGCCGGGTCAGATAGATAGACAGACAGAGAGATAGTCGGGAACGGGAGCTTATATGACTACTTATATGAATTAAATGAGATGCTCCCCACCAGAGACTGGGTGAAGCCGGGCCGGCTCAGACAGACAGACAGACAGACAGACAGACAGACAGACAGACAGACAGACAGATAGTCGGGAACGGGAGCTTATATGACTACGTATATGAATTAAATGAGATGCTCCCCACCAGGGACTGGGTGAAGCCGGGCTGGGTCAGACAGACAGACAGATAGACAGACAAACAGACAGACAGACAGACAGACAGACAGACAGATAGTCGGGAACGGGAGCTTATATGACTACGTATATGAATTAAATGAGATGCTCCCCACCAGGGGCTTGGTGAAGCCGGGCCGGGTCAGACAGACAGACAGATAGACAGACAGATAGTCGGGAACGGGAGCTTATATGACTACTTATATGAATTAAATGAGATGCTCCCCAACAGGGACTGGGTGAAGCCGGGCCGGGTCAGCCAGACAGACAGATAGACAGACAAACAAGCAGACAGACAGACAGACTGATAGATAGATAGATAGATAGATAGATAGATAGATAGATAGATAGATAGATAGATAGATAGATAGATAGATAGATAGATCCCCTCCAGGGCCTGGGCAAAGCCGGGCCGGGTCAATTAGTTTTAAAATAACAGTCAAGAAGACTTTTCTATTTCTATATGTGAGAGCCCTTACATCACTCAAGAGCTCATGTTAAGACTAGTAGATATGTAGTTTTGCAATATCCTATTTAAGACAAGCGTTTTTGGTAAAACTATTGGATGTGTCAACGTTTCAGTGCTTACATTGGCCAAGAGTTAATACTGTGACATATGTTGACGTTTTAGCGTCTACTAAATGTATAGACGCTTCAGTACTTATATCGAAAAAAAAGATCCATGTTTAGACTACTAAGTGCGTAGACGTTCAAGTTCCTACATTAGCTTTCAAATCACATGTAAACGCGATGTTCTCTTTCAAATCACATATTTCTAAGTGATAAGAACTCCACCGCGGAGCAAGCACGGCAGGGGGAATTCTGCAGAAGTTGTCCCCCTTCCCCTGAATGTTTCGGCCCTTTTACCTTTCTAACACTCTCTGGGGGTGGGCTCGTCTAGTCATGACTCAGGGCGTCTTTCTCCTGCTGTGCGAGACGTTCGGTAGTTTGCGTTGTCCTTGCGTTGTTCCGTGTTTGTCCCATGCCTGCGAAAAATATTTTCTCCCAAGACTCGCATCCCTCGGGGATGCGAGCCTTGTGCACCCTGTGCTTCGTGCCCTCACACGCATCCTAGCACCTGTGACCATGGGAAACCAGCTTCTTCTCCGGCCACTGCCTCTGTCGCCTTCGTTCGTCTTCGTTACCATGTCCTTTCTTTGTACCCCGTTCATTGTACTGCACTCTGGGAAGCCAGCTCTTCCTCAACCCCTCTCTTGGTCTCCTCTGTGGAGTGCGGTTCTCGCAAGACGACTACTATCCTGGCATGGAGGTTGGACTTCGGCCGACATTTACCTGACTTGGCGACTGCTACCGCGTGGCGACTTGCCCAAATGAACAGTCCAGTTCTCAGATGGGCTGCCCTCGCTCGGAGGGAGGGCTAGGAGTCGCCACGAGACAGTACAAGTTCTAGCTCTTATTTGAGAGGTTGGTTAGTTGCCCTGCAATGACAGACAGAAACGTTAACCATATTACTACCCAGACTTCTCCCACTCTATGTTCAGGCTGTTCCACAGCCAGCACGAGGCCTTTTCGGCTGCCTCGCCAAGCTGTTTTTGTGCCCGAGTTCTTGCTTATCCTGTGATGCCAAACTGTTTTAGCACATCATATACGGAGTGAGAGACTAGACCTCTTGCGCATACTTCTACGGCGAACAGTCTGACCGTGTACCCTTCCTGTCTCAAACTTGCGACCAATTGTCACTATTCTCCAGCTTGTACCTCTGTTGCGCCTCGATTCTCGACTCATATGGAACGGTCGGCTCGATCAGTGTTAGCCGCTTCGCCGACGAGGAATGAAGAACAATGTCAGGTCGCAATCGAAACTGTTGGATCACTTCAGGGTACGCACCGAGGCCCTCCAGGTCTACAGTCAGCTCCCAGTCATGCGCGCCATCGAAAATGGACGGCAAGTCAGCATCGCTGTCTAACTATCCCCGTACAAATTACTTCATCTCTAAACCACATCCCCGACATTTTGTACTAGAGTAACCATATCAGACATGGCAACCACTATCCGTTATTTTAAACAGGGTCCTATCTTGCACGCCGCAAACTACGTCTAGCGGAGATTAATTTGATTACTTAGCTCTAACTTTCTCACTGACTTCTATGGAAAGCGGTGTTTACACGTTCTCCAATTCGTCTGGTCTGGTAATATTATATCAGTGGTGATTTTATCTACGTTGATAATGTTGACTTCCTTATCTTCTTAGTCCATTGTGCATTAGTTAATGAGGTTCTGCTAGGGTTTATGCGTCCCTTAGTGTCATCGAGAGATGTACTGCCTGAGTGTAAACACTTATTTGAACTGTCTACGTGAATGAGCATATTTGAACGGTCCAGTTTCAATCCTCGAAATGTAATGTCTGGGAATTTATATATGGGCAAATTAATGAATAAATAACATCGGATAAAGAACTGACGTCTCCCTATAAATACTACCAACTATTTGTGCTGCTTTTACTGCTCTGCTGCTGTTGCTGCCACTACTACTACTGCTACTAAAACTACTACTACTACTGTTATTACTGTTACTGCTACTATCTCTAAAACCACCATTACTACTACTACTACTACTACTATTACTACTACTACTACTACTACTACTACTGTTATTACTGTTACTGTTACTATCTCTTCTTTTTTTTTTTTGCATATCCCTTACAGGACGTTGCAGTCAACATCAGCATTTTTCAGCTGCTGTTGATGTACTAGGCATGATTACGCTCAGTAGTTTGCCATTGCTTTCTGAGCGACCGGCTCACATACCCCGTAAGTTACAAATGCCGCGAGAACCGCTACCGAGTCTCGCGCAGGTTACGTTACTCACTAGAATATACGGGATTACGGAGAAAGACGTTAAATCCCTAGGCTAGGGAGACCAGCTATCTCTAAAAGCACTACTACTACTACTACTACTACTACTACTACTACTACTACTACTACTACTACTACAACTACTACTACTACTACTACTACTACTACTACTACTACTACTGCCCAAACTGCAACATATCCTGGCGAAAATTGTGGCCTAGAGAGACAACAGTGGAAGATAAACTCTATGGACCGCTGAGTGGACTAAAACAGACTGTTAGATTCATACAAGAGAAAACATTGCAGTTATAGATGTATTTCAAGCGAACGAAAGAAGAAGAAGAAGAACTACTACTACTACTAGTACGATTATTACTATTATTACCATTTCAGCATCTCTTACTGTTCATTCTGTTTCTGCTTCTGATATTACTACTACTACTACTACTATTACTACTACTACTACTACTACTACTACTACTACTACTACTACTACTACTACTACTACTACTACTACTACTACTACTACTGTCTACTACTACTGTCTACTACTACTACTACTACTACTACTACTACTACTACTACTACTACTACTACTACTACTACTACTACTACTACTACTACTACTACTACTACTACTACTACTACTACTAGTTATGTCACAATTACTAATATAATGAATATTATTATTATTATTAATACGAAAAGTATCACTATTGCAGATATTACTGCTAATACTACCACCACACCTATTGTTTCTATTACAACCTCTGTCATGTTACTGCTATTATAGTCATCTCCGTCTTCATAGTCTTTTTAATCAACATCATAATCACCATCGTCATGATAATCTTCTTCTGCTCTAATTCATGTTCCAGTTCTTGTTTATTGTTGTTTTTGATGTTATTTTTGTTTTTCTTCTTCTTCTTGCGCTTCGTCTTCTTGTTCTTCTTGTTCTTCTTGTTCTTCTTGTTATTCTTCTTCTTCTTCTTCTTCTTCTTCTTCTTCTTCTTCACCGCTTTTCTCTCCTCCTCCTCCTCCTCCCCCTCCTCCTCCTCGAATAACCACAACTGTCTATTATAATGAACTCAGCTTACCCTCTGTGTCGCCATTATTCAGCTTTCCTATCAGCCCAACAGATGGCGACATGATCAGACGGCGCTCACAGATCAATCAAACACTCGGGAAGCTTACTGAATGACAACGAAACATACACGTTAAACTGAAATCTACACTTTTACTCAATCTACGCGTCGATCTGGACATTGATTTGGAGTCTGTTGACAAAGAAATATCTAACACCATTGGTGGAAATATTACCAATCTGGGCTTAATCTCGTTACCCATCATTATCCTGATAATCATCATCATACAGAGTCCTTGGATGTATTTTCTCCAGGACACTCTGGTGTGGTTAGAAATGAACAGGCAAACAGATTGGCTGGTGCCGCATCATTGAGGGTTGATTTAATGCATGATACGGCAGATGTGGTGAAGGCCTCGGGGAGAGCTTGGATAATGTAGAAGAACAGATGGACTATAATAGTCTAGAAAGAATACAGCAGCAAGGGGTGGCCAGCAAATCTGGTAGACAGTCATCACTCAGAGGTAAAGCAAGACGGACATATAATCAGATTGAACGGGTACGATTAGTATTGGAACTCTTCACTGGATGTTGAAGATGATGATTGAGCGCTTATGGGAATGCCCCTGGAGCACTGATGTCGGTTCTTGGCTCAACTCAACTCAACTCTATCATCATCATCACAATCATCATCGTAATGATGGTCGTTGTCGCCTTCTTATTCTTCCGAACGTGTGATAATTAATGACCTGTTATATACTAATATAACTCCACGCAGACGTGAAGTTCCAGCACCGACTGTGCACACCCCGATGGTTTCTGAGCTTGGGGAGGTGAAGGAGAGCTCAGCAACACAGTACAATTAAAGTTCCCACTTCAGGACCGGTCGTTTGTTGTTTCCTTCGTTCGCATACATCACGCAATGGGGATCTCATTACAGTGCATACATTCAGTAACTGGGCGTGAATTCACCTGTCAATACCTGAAACACATCTGCTATATATATTCTTTTCGTGGGTAGGATTTCTAATGTTACACACTGGTCGAATGTATAATGAAAGCAGAGAGCAAGCAAGAGTTACAGAACCTAATACCTGATATAGATATATGGGAATGTCCCGAATGCTGTGATGTCGGTTCCTGGATCAATCAATCAATCAATCAATCAATACCTTATATAGACAAAGTATTTCAGTTTCTGAGATATGATGTTGTTTATGCGCTAGACTCCTTCCATCTTCAGATGTTGGAGTTAATATCTGCAGGTTTCTTCTTCCATCTTCAGATGTTGGAGTTAATATCTGCAGGTTTCTTCTTCCATCTTCAGATGTTGGAGTTAATATCTGCATGGTTCTTCTTCCATCTTCAGATGTTGGAGTTAATATCTACAGGTTTCTTCCATCATTAGATGTTGGAGTTAATATCTGTAGGTTTCTTCTTCCATCTTCAGATGTTGGAGTTAATTTCTGTAGGTTTCTTCTTCCATCTTCAGATGTTCGAGTTAATATCTGCAGGTTTCCTTCATCTTTAGATGTTGGAGTTAATAACTGTAGGTTTCTTCTTCCATCTTCAGATGTTGGGGTTAATATCTGCAGGTTTCTTCTTCCATCTTCAGATGTTGGAGTCAATATCTGCAGCTTTCTTCTTCCATCTTCAGATGTTGGAGTTAATATCTGCAGGGTTCTTCTTCCATCTTCAGATGTTGGAGTTAATATCTGCAGGTTTCCTCCATCTTTAGATGTTGGAGTTAATTTCTGTAAGTTTCTTCTTCCATCTTCAGATGTTGGAGTTAATTTATGTAGGTTTTTTCTTCCATCTTCAGATGTTGGAGTTAATTTCTGTAGGTTTCTTCTTCCATCTTCAGATGTTGGAGTTAATTTCTGTAGGTTTTTTCTTCCATCTTCAGATGTTGGAGTTAATATCTGCAGGTTTCTTCCATCTTTAGATGTTTGAGTTAATATCTGCAGGTTTCTTCTTCCATCTTCAGATGTTGGAGTTAATATCTGCATACCGGATATGTATATACCGGATGTTTAAGAGCACGCGTCCTTATCCATTCCGCCATGCTGACCTAGGAAACGAGTTTCAAAAGCAAGAGAGTGGATTTAGTGCACCGGGTTTTACCCCATATGACTCAGTTTCTTTCCGCAGGGCGTCCCGTCGAAAGCGCAGCACAAAGCGCGGACTCCGTAGTTCAGGCAATGACCCTCAAGAGTCGCCGAGAAAATTCCACTCGCAAACCGAACGACGTAGCCCGGAATCGAACCCACGACCTTTGAAACACGAGGCAGGCGGCGTATCCAATTCGCCACATAAGCGCCCTGTCTAAATGGTTGCTTTAGTCATGTAGCGTAATCCGGACTGGAAGACATATTTGATCTAAGACTACTGACCGTGTGAGACTGCGAAACATGGTCGCCCACGCTTTTCTGTATAGCACATAAATTGCTATGCTATTTGTACCTTGTACGCTTAGTTAAAACTACTGAAAATAAACTTGCCAAGACATCAACAACAGCTAAAACTGCTGGTGTTAAATGCAAACGTCCTGTAAAAGATATGCAACTAGCTATTTTAACGCTTAGTTAAGTCACTCAAATATCGCCCTAAATTTATGCCAAAACCACTTGAGAGGCTCGGTGTTGTTGGGACTCCACAAGTCTAGACTAAGTGAACTATATTATTCATACTTCATTCTACTATTTCCACTAGCCACTTCTGGCAATCTATGTGTTGACATATTGTGGAACTTTCTGTGGGTTTTTATGTCAATCTGAAGCAAAGAGCTTCCATTTACTATTACCAATAATCACCTGAAATATAGTCCCGAACATGAGCGTGTTGGGCAATGCGGATTTGAGCTTCAGTTACTAATGCTAAGAGTTAGGATTTTTCAAATCGATAGACGGATCTTAGAATTCTCTAGCATTAATGTTTCAAGTTTCCCAGAAATCCACAGAAGAGGTTTCATTTGCCAAAACTGATATGTTCAGCGGTATTCTTGGATATGGTAATGCAAAAGTGAAGTCTTTAGTATGCTGGGTGAGGATTATACATTTGTATTTGTTTCATAATGCAGTGGTGTTTCTAATTATGTCAGTGACTGCTGTTGTTGCTAATTCCAGTGTTACTGCATTGTTTACTCTTCGCATCATTCTTAGGAAGGTGTCGCGCTGCTGCATCTGATCGAGAGATTCATATAGTGAGTGCTTTAGCGTTTTATATGAATCTAGATGGTGATCCCTGGCGTTTAGAAATGTGATGAATGAGATGCAAGAATGCATGTTTCCTATGGAGTATTTAGGTGTCTATGCAGCGTTGCATGTTGTGGGTTGTAGCAGCTAAATAGTTATTGATTGTAGGTTGTCCTATTCAAATCTAAAAAATGGAATTGAAATTTATCTGTTGAGTCAATCGATGACGTCACTGACTTTCTATTTCGGCATTTCTTTAAAACGAACGTGGCTTTCTTCAAATGAAAACGATAAATTGATTAGAGAAATTAGGCGCAGACAGTCAAACGTTTTAAGTATAGAGTGAGAAGAAATAGGTTTGAAAACTTGTCGAATAGTTGACGGGGAACGATAAAGAAGAAAACATTGACAGCTTAGCCGATTGGCATTATCGGAGTGTCATGATCCATGTTTATTACGTCCCTTTAATGGATCACGATCTTTGCGACCTTTTCCATCCATCATGTGCCATGGCGGTAAGCGTGGGCGGTCATGTTCTGTCATCTCACTAGATCACCAGAGTCGTGGATCAGCTCCGTGTTTCTGTCTCGACCATGCCACAAGGCCAAGTCATCTAGGTACTTACTTCTAGGTCTTCCCCTTGGTCTGTTCCCCTCGATCTTACCAGTTGTCACCAAGTTCTCCTAATCATTTCTTCTCATAACATGCCCAAAAAATTGTGACTGTCTACGTCTAATGTCTCTAATCCGTTTACGATCTTCATTTGTTTCTTGAAGAACTTGTTCATTGGTCTTTCTGGCTGTCCATGGTATTCTTTGCATTTTCCTCAGAAACCAAATTTCTACAGCCATCAGATGTTTTTCAGCCTGACTGCTCATTGTCCAAGCTTCACATCCATATAAAAGTACAGGTTCTATGTAGCATCTCTACACTCTTTTTCTCGTTTCAATTGACATCTTTTTATTGGTCAGTGTGTTTTTCATCTTGCTAAAGGCTACTTTTGCCATGGCGATTCTTGTTCTATTCTCTTCAAGGCATCTCCCATCAGATATTATTACTGTTCCGAGATAATTGTACCTATTCACTTGTTGAAGAATATTCCCATTTACTTGTATATTACATTGTGGTATTTCGTTTTTCTTAGTGACGACTATAATCTGTGTCTTTTTACAATTTAATTCTAACCCTAGTTGTTCACTGTGTGTAACAACCGCATCTACTAAATTTTGCAGGTCCTGTTCATTGTCTGCAATCAAGACTGTATCATCTGCATATCTAATGTTATTTATGCATCGACCCCCAATGTTGATTCCTTCCATATCTTCAATATTTCTGAAAATACTTTCACTGTACAGAGAAAACAGATCTGGAGACATTGTTGTTGTTGTTTGTCCATCATGAATGATGATGACCATTCATTTCATCCAGTGGGGTTGAAGGTGTGGAGCCGTGGGTTCTAAGATGGCTGATAAGGCCTATTTTGGCTCGAAATGTTCTTTGACAATGTGGGCAAAGAATGCTTGACGTCTCTGGAGGAGGATTTCCTGCAGTGGTTTTTCTGTCCTGCCTTTTCTTCACAGCTCTTGCAGTCCTGGTTGCCTCACATATGACTGCACCTTTGCGCAATGATGCACGCCACAAATTTCGGTCTCTGGCTGCAGCCTCCCAGGTGTCATGATGAATTCCAAAAGCATTCAGTGAAATTTTCAGAGTGTCTTTAAAACGTTTCCTCTGGCCACCTTGGGAGCATTTACCACAACGCAGTTCGCTGTAGAAAATTCGTTTAGGGAGTCTGTGATCTGGCATGCGGGTCAAGTGACCAGCCCAGCGAATCTGATTCTTCATCAGTATAGTGTGGATACTGGGCATGGATGCTCTTTCTAGGACTTCAGTGTCTGGAATCTTGTCTTGCCATTTAATCTTCAGTAGCTTCCTTAGGCAGACTGTGTGGAAGTGGTTTAATTTCCTAGCGTGTCGCTGATAAACAGTCCAGGTTTCACAAGCATATAGCAGTGTGGATAATACAGCTGCTTTGTAGACTTTTTGCTTTGTTTGCAGGCTTATTCCAGTTCTGTCCCATACATTCTTGTACAGTCTGCCAAAGGCTGCACTGGCCTTGAAGATTCTTGCATTCACTTCGTCATCGATTGTGGCAGCTTGTGACACAGTGCTGCCAAGATAGGTGAATTTGTCCACAACACTTAGTCTATGATCATTCACTTTGATATTCGGCACAGTGTGATTATTCCCTGGAGCTGGCTGGTACATAACTACAGTCTTCTCCAAGTTGATATTGAGCCCAAAGTTGGCACAGGCATGTGAGAAAGCTGAAACATTATGTTGCATGTCCGCCTCTGAGTTGGCGTATAGAGCGCAATCATCAGCAAACAGGAGCTCTCTGACGGTGCCGCTGTCAATTTTGGTTTTAGCTTTCAGCCTTCTGAGATTGAATAACTTTCCATCCATACGGTAGTTGATGTCTATTCCAATGTCGTCGTTCTCGAAGGCATTCATCAACATGGCTGAAAACATGAGGCTGAACAGTGTTGGTGCCAGGACACATCCTTGCTTCACTCCATTGGTTACAGGAAAGGGTTCAGACAGTTCACCATTTTCCTGTACTCTTGCCTGCATGCCGTCATGAAATAGCCGCACTATTTGGACAAACTTTCGTGGACAGCCATATTTTGCCATAATCTTCCACAGTCCTTCTCTGCTGACTGTATCAAAAGCCTTGGTAAGGTCAATGAAAGTGGAGAACATTTCGCAGTTCTGTTCCTGACATTTCTCTTGCAGCTGCCTTGCAGCGAAAATCATGTCAATAGTTCCACGTTCTTTTCTGAAGCCACATTGACTCTCAGGAAGAAGACCTTGATCGAGATGGGCCGTGAGGCGATTGAGACGAATTCTGGCGAGTATCTTCCCTGCAATTGAAAGCAAGGAGATGCCTCGGTGGTTGTCACAGGATTGGCGGTTTCCTTTACGTTTGTAAAGGTGGACTATTGACGCGTCCTTGAAATCTTGTGGCATGGTCTCGTTCATCCATATGTTTGTGAAGACTTGGTGAAGCTGCTCTGTTAGGACCGGCCCACCTGCCTTGTATATCTCTGCTGGGATGGAGTCAGGACCAGGTGCCTTGCCGCTGGAGAGTTGCTGGATGGCTTTGAAATTGCACATCCCTGTCTCACACCTCTCTGATATTGGCTTACTTCTTTATCAACTCTTATGGCAGCTTGTTGTTTCCAATATATGTTTTTTACAAGTCTAAGGTCTTTCCCATCAATTTGTAGATCTTCAAGCATCCTTATCATGTCGACATGTCTCACTTTATCGAAAGCCTTTGTGTAGTCAATAAAGCAAAGGTGTAGATCTGTGTTTACTTCTATAGAACGTTCGATTACAGTTATCAGTATATACACAGCATTTACAGTACCCTTGCCTTCTACAAACCCACATTATTCTTCTCCTATTTCAGGTTTTATTTTCCTCCTAACTCTTTGCATGATAATTCTTAGCAAAGTCTTCGTGATGTGACTCATTATACTAATTGTTCGATGTTGATCACATTCCAAGGCTCCCGATTTCTTTGGGATTGCAATAAATACAGAATTACATAACTTATGAGGTATATTTCCAGTATCATATATTGTATTAAGCAGACTGGTAACTTTATCTATTCCATATTCTTCTAAAGCATTAATCATTTCTGCGATTTTTTGGGGGTAGATAAAGGGTTCGAGCAAATGAGTGTAGATAAATTGAGAAAATTGATGGGCGTGGATGATTTGTAAAACCGTGAACGGGTGAGTTCAGAACCTACGATACGTCAAGGTAGCTATTTGATTCAAAACATTGGGATATCAGCGGTTATCAAGCAAATTTCAAAACGCCATGTTCCGCTTGAGAGATTAAAGCAGTCCCACGGGTGTAGACAGCAATTCTCTAGAATGTTAGAGGTAATCTGTTACTGCGTTGTTTAGATTGTCCTGAAGATTTCGCATGTATTGCATGTGATTGGAGAAAGCGATAATAGGATCACGAAACGAAAGCAAAAGCGACCGATAATGTTTTTCAACGGTTTTGGAATGCCAGAGTTAAGTTTGTAACAACATGTTTTAGATTGTGCTTAAGGGTTTGTCCGTATTGCATGACTGGAGACAGTCCATTGTCATCATTGGCACCTTGCCGACTTGACAGACGATAGTTTGTGCTTTAAAAAGGCATAATAACTTTTACCTATGGCGGTAGCGAATGTGACTGAAAAGGCCAATTCGCGCCTGGAGACAGTGGTCAGAGGATAACTGATACGAATGACAGCAAAGTCGTCTATAATGTTGTTCAATGCTTGTGGAATGGAAGAAGAGCTAGAAGGATTGTTACAAGAACCATAGTGATAATCAACAGTATTAGGGGTCACGAAGACATAGAGTTGATCCTGTAATGAGGTGATCGTCTGAGATGGCGAGCCATGATCGCACAAACTAATCACTATAGCACATGATGACCATGCTGATTTAAATCAACAAAAAGTTAGTTGCATGAACTTTATAAGAGGTTGCAATCATCCCCAACATGTATTGGCTGTTTGTGATTTACCCGGAGATTTAGTTCTGTAGTTTAGTTTGCCATAAGTTTTCTGAACGGCCGACACCTCATACCATCGAAATCAACGCAAAGCGGCCCCCTTCCAAATCTCTCGCTGCTGATGTAGAAACCTCAACTCGGTATGTCCGGGAATTGTGAAACACAATCTATCGCTTACATTTTCTGTTCATTCTCTTTTCTCAGAACAATACAATATACAATTAGATTCTGTTTAAACAACACACTATCAGACTGTGAACAGAAAACAATAACAGCAAACAGGTTATCAGAATTAACAGAAACAATAACAGCAAACAGGTTATCAGATGGAACAGAAACAATAACAGCAAACAGGTTATCAGACAGAACAGAAACAATAACAGCAAATAGGTTATCAGAATTAACAGAAACAATAACAGCAAATAGGTTATCAGAATTAACAGAAACAATACCAGCAAACAGTTTATTAGAAAGAACAGAAACAATAACAGCAAATAGGTTATCAGGAAGAACAGAAACAATAACCGCAAACAAGTTATCAGAAAGAACAGAAACGACTGGCTGAACATACAGCTAACATCATCAAATGTCCGTACCATATTTATCCGTAACCGGCGCTTTGGCGTATCCCCTAAATAGTTCATTGTTTGTGGTCTTATTTTTTTTTTTTTTTTTTCGCATATCATTTACGGGATATTGCAGTCAACACCAGCATTTTTCAGCTGTTGTTGATGTCTTGGCAAGTTTTACGTTCAGTAGTTTGTCATTGCTTTCTGAATAACCGGCTCACATACTCTCCGTAAGTAAACCAACGCGACGCGATCCGCTGCTGAGTCTCGCGCAGCTGTGTTCCCCAAGAGAGTATACGGGATTACGAACAGCGTCGTTAACACCTTCGCCAGGGAGACCGGCGGTCTTATAATGCTATTCATATATTTTGTGTAATTCATTTTTGTCTATCCAGGTGAGAAGAAGAGTTATTAACAGCTATATTGAGTCAATCTTGATGTACGGCAGTAAATCGCGTATAATTAACAGTCGAGTGAGGAATTGTGGGGAACCTGTCAAGCTGTGGTTTCATAGACGAATAACGAAAATATCATGGACGGATGGCCAGGGAGATGGCCTAGGCCAGGGAGACCGGCATTAACAATAGCTAGACAATATTGCCACTGCGCCTCTCCTATCAACAATTGACACTTTTAACCAGATTTTTTTTTTTACTTTCGTTTTTCTACACACAAAAGAGCAATCATGGTTCTTGCAAAGTCATATTTCTAATCTTCATTGGTAACTTTGGAGGTCGTGCACAGCGCTGATGGTCTCACAGTTTGATTTAATGGATTAGTTCTTTATCTATATCTATAAAAGGCGATGTCCGTCCGTTCTTTATGCGTTCGCGAACGGTCCATCCGATTGAGATGTAATTTGCTACACGTCTTCTTTTCATTCCTGTGCAACTTTCTGTCATAGTTTTTTAGTGTAAAATCGGCTACTTACTTACTAAAATTTAATATTTCATTTTTCATTATAATTTCTACATAGCAAGGGGACTTAACTCTAGAAAAGTTATTTCAAGGGGCATAACTTTTAATAACATTTCTATATACTTTATAGTCATATTATTGCTTCGTTTTCAAAGATTTATAAACTCTTTGTCAATAGTTATTTACAGGCATATGAGTTATAATAAATAATGATATAATCTTTAAGGCATTTTCAAAGTTTTCATAAAAATAATGCATAATGCATAACATTGTAACTCATCTTTTTATGCTTAAAGAAGTTATCTACAGTCATGTAGGTGATTAAAAACAGTTTTCATTAAAAATAATGGATGGTGTGTGGAAGGACATTCTTTTAAGTTACTGTGTGAATTTAATGAGACGCTCCCCGCCAGGAGCTGGGCGAAGCCACGCCGGGTCAGATAGATAGACAGACAGAGAGATAGTCGGGAATGGGAGCTTATATGAATTAAATGAGATGCTCCCCACCAGGGACTGGGTGAAGCCGGGCCGGCTCAGACAGACAGACAGACAGACAGACAGACAGACAGACAGACAGACAGACAGACAGACAGACAGACAGACAGATAGTCGGGAACGGGAGCTTATATGACTACGTATATGAATTAAATGAGATGCTCCCCACCAGGGACTGGGTGAAGCCGGGCCGGGTCAGACAGACAGATAGACAGACAAACAGACAGACAGACAGACAGACAGATAGTCGGGAACGGGAGCTTATATGACTACGTATATGAATTAAATGAGATGCTCCCCACCAGGGGCTTGGTGAAGCCGGGCCGGGTCAGACAGACAGACAGATAGACAGACAGATAGTCGGGAACGGGAGCTTATATGACTACTTATATGAATTAAATGAGATACTCCCCAACAGGGACTGGGTGAAGCCGGGTCGGGTCAGCCAGACAGACAGATAGACAGACAAACAAGCAGACAGACAGACAGACTGATAGATAGATAGATAGATCCCCTCCAGGGACTGGGCAAAGCCGGGCTGGGTCAACTAGTTTTAAAATAACAGTCAAGAAGACTTGGATTCTTGGAAGACTCTTGGAAGCAAGAGAGTGGATTTAGTGCACCGGGTTTTACCCCATATGACTCAGTTTCTTTCCGCAGGGCGTCCCGTCGAAAGCGCAGCACAAAGCGCGGACTCCGTAGTTCAGGCAATGACCCTCAAGAGTCGCCGAGAAAATTCCACTCGCAAACCGAACGACGTAGCCCGGAATCGAACCCACGGCCTTTGAAACACGAGGCAGGCGGCGTATCCAATTCGCCACATAAGCGCCCTGTCTAAATGGTTGCTTTAGTCATGTAGCGTAATCCGGACTGGAAGACATATTTGATCTAAGACTACTGACCGTGTGAGACTGCGAAACATGGTCGCCCACGCTTTTCTGTATAGCACATAAATTGCTATGCTATTTGTACCTTGTACGCTTAGTTAAAACTACTGAAAATAAACTTGCCAAGACATCAACAACAGCTAAAACTGCTGGTGTTAAATGCAAACGTCCTGTAAAAGATATGCAACTAGCTATTTTAACGCTTAGTTAAGTCACTCAAATATCGCCCTAAATTTATGCCAAAACCACTTGAGAGGCTCGGTGTTGTTGGGACTCCACAAGTCTAGACTAAGTGAACTATATTATTCATACTTCATTCTACTATTTCCACTAGCCACTTCTGGCAATCTATGTGTTGACATATTGTGGAACTTTCTGTGGGTTTTTATGTCAATCTGAAGCAAAGAGCTTCCATTTACTATTACCAATAATCACCTGAAATATAGTCCCGAACATGAGCGTGTTGGGCAATGCGGATTTGAGCTTCAGTTACTAATGCTAAGAGTTAGGATTTTTCAAATCGATAGACGGATCTTAGAATTCTCTAGCATTAATGTTTCAAGTTTCCCAGAAATCCACAGAAGAGGTTTCATTTGCCAAAACTGATATGTTCAGCGGTATTCTTGGATATGGTAATGCAAAAGTGAAGTCTTTAGTATGCTGGGTGAGGATTATACATTTGTATTTGTTTCATAATGCAGTGGTGTTTCTAATTATGTCAGTGACTGCTGTTGTTGCTAATTCCAGTGTTACTGCATTGTTTACTCTTCGCATCATTCTTAGGAAGGTGTCGCGCTGCTGCATCTGATCGAGAGATTCATATAGTGAGTGCTTTAGCGTTTTATATGAATCTAGATGGTGATCCCTGGCGTTTAGAAATGTGATGAATGAGATGCAAGAATGCATGTTTCCTATGGAGTATTTAGGTGTCTATGCAGCGTTGCATGTTGTGGGTTGTAGCAGCTAAATAGTTATTGATTGTAGGTTGTCCTATTCAAATCTAAAAAATGGAATTGAAATTTATCTGTTGAGTCAATCGATGACGTCACTGACTTTCTATTTCGGCATTTCTTTAAAACGAACGTGGCTTTCTTCAAATGAAAACGATAAATTGATTAGAGAAATTAGGCGCAGACAGTCAAACGTTTTAAGTATAGAGTGAGAAGAAATAGGTTTGAAAACTTGTCGAATAGTTGACGGGGAACGATAAAGAAGAAAACATTGACAGCTTAGCCGATTGGCATTATCGGAGTGTCATGATCCATGTTTATTACGTCCCTTTAATGGATCACGATCTTTGCGACCTTTTCCATCCATCATGTGCCATGGCGGTAAGCGTGGGCGGTCATGTTCTGTCATCTCACTAGATCACCAGAGTCGTGGATCAGCTCCGTGTTTCTGTCTCGACCATGCCACAAGGCCAAGTCATCTAGGTACTTACTTCTAGGTCTTCCCCTTGGTCTGTTCCCCTCGATCTTACCAGTTGTCACCAAGTTCTCCTAATCATTTCTTCTCATAACATGCCCAAAAAATTGTGACTGTCTACGTCTAATGTCTCTAATCCGTTTACGATCTTCATTTGTTTCTTGAAGAACTTGTTCATTGGTCTTTCTGGCTGTCCATGGTATTCTTTGCATTTTCCTCAGAAACCAAATTTCTACAGCCATCAGATGTTTTTCAGCCTGACTGCTCATTGTCCAAGCTTCACATCCATATAAAAGTACAGGTTCTATGTAGCATCTCTACACTCTTTTTCTCGTTTCAATTGACATCTTTTTATTGGTCAGTGTGTTTTTCATCTTGCTAAAGGCTACTTTTGCCATGGCGATTCTTGTTCTATTCTCTTCAAGGCATCTCCCATCAGATATTATTACTGTTCCGAGATAATTGTACCTATTCACTTGTTGAAGAATATTCCCATTTACTTGTATATTACATTGTGGTATTTCGTTTTTCTTAGTGACGACTATAATCTGTGTCTTTTTACAATTTAATTCTAACCCTAGTTGTTCACTGTGTGTAACAACCGCATCTACTAAATTTTGCAGGTCCTGTTCATTGTCTGCAATCAAGACTGTATCATCTGCATATCTAATGTTATTTATGCATCGACCCCCAATGTTGATTCCTTCCATATCTTCAATATTTCTGAAAATACTTTCACTGTACAGAGAAAACAGATCTGGAGACATTGTTGTTGTTGTTTGTCCATCAAGAATGATGATGACCATTCATTTCATCCAGTGGGGTTGAAGGTGTGGAGCCGTGGGTTCTAAGATGGCTGATAAGGCCTATTTTGGCTCGAAATGTTCTTTGACAATGTGGGCAAAGAATGCTTGACGTCTCTGGAGGAGGATTTCCTGCAGTGGTTTTTCTGTCCTGCCTTTTCTTCACAGCTCTTGCAGTCCTGGTTGCCTCACATATGACTGCACCTTTGCGCAATGATGCACGCCACAAATTTCGGTCTCTGGCTGCAGCCTCCCAGGTGTCATGATGAATTCCAAAAGCATTCAGTGAAATTTTCAGAGTGTCTTTAAAACGTTTCCTCTGGCCACCTTGGGAGCATTTACCACAACGCAGTTCGCTGTAGAAAATTCGTTTAGGGAGTCTGTGATCTGGCATGCGGGTCAAGTGACCAGCCCAGCGAATCTGATTCTTCATCAGTATAGTGTGGATACTGGGCATGGATGCTCTTTCTAGGACTTCAGTGTCTGGAATCTTGTCTTGCCATTTAATCTTCAGTAGCTTCCTTAGGCAGACTGTGTGGAAGTGGTTTAATTTCCTAGCGTGTCGCTGATAAACAGTCCAGGTTTCACAAGCATATAGCAGTGTGGATAATACAGCTGCTTTGTAGACTTTTTGCTTTGTTTGCAGGCTTATTCCAGTTCTGTCCCATACATTCTTGTACAGTCTGCCAAAGGCTGCACTGGCCTTGAAGATTCTTGCATTCACTTCGTCATCGATTGTGGCAGCTTGTGACACAGTGCTGCCAAGATAGGTGAATTTGTCCACAACACTTAGTCTATGATCATTCACTTTGATATTCGGCACAGTGTGATTATTCCCTGGAGCTGGCTGGTACATAACTACAGTCTTCTCCAAGTTGATATTGAGCCCAAAGTTGGCACAGGCATGTGAGAAAGCTGAAACATTATGTTGCATGTCCGCCTCTGAGTTGGCGTATAGAGCGCAATCATCAGCAAACAGGAGCTCTCTGACGGTGCCGCTGTCAATTTTGGTTTTAGCTTTCAGCCTTCTGAGATTGAATAACTTTCCATCCATACGGTAGTTGATGTCTATTCCAATGTCGTCGTTCTCGAAGGCATTCATCAACATGGCTGAAAACATGAGGCTGAACAGTGTTGGTGCCAGGACACATCCTTGCTTCACTCCATTGGTTACAGGAAAGGGTTCAGACAGTTCACCATTTTCCTGTACTCTTGCCTGCATGCCGTCATGAAATAGCCGCACTATTTGGACAAACTTTCGTGGACAGCCATATTTTGCCATAATCTTCCACAGTCCTTCTCTGCTGACTGTATCAAAAGCCTTGGTAAGGTCAATGAAAGTGGAGAACATTTCGCAGTTCTGTTCCTGACATTTCTCTTGCAGCTGCCTTGCAGCGAAAATCATGTCAATAGTTCCACGTTCTTTTCTGAAGCCACATTGATTCTCAGGAAGAAGACCTTGATCGAGATGGGCCGTGAGGCGATTGAGACGAATTCTGACGAGTATCTTCCCTGCAATTGAAAGCAAGGAGATGCCTCGGTGGTTGTCACAGGATTGGCGGTTTCCTTTACGTTTGTAAAGGTGGACTATTGACGCGTCCTTGAAATCTTGTGGCATGGTCTCGTTCATCCATATGTTTGTGAAGACTTGGTGAAGCTGCTCTGTTAGGACCGGCCCACCTGCCTTGTATATCTCTGCTGGGATGGAGTCAGGACCAGGTGCCTTGCCGCTGGAGAGTTGCTGGATGGCTTTGAAATTGCACATCCCTGTCTCACACCTCTCTGATATTGGCTTACTTCTTTATCAACTCTTATGGCAGCTTGTTGTTTCCAATATATGTTTTTTACAAGTCTAAGGTCTTTCCCATCAATTTGTAGATCTTCAAGCATCCTTATCATGTCGACATGTCTCACTTTATCGAAAGCCTTTGTGTAGTCAATAAAGCAAAGGTGTAGATCTGTGTTTACTTCTATAGAACGTTCGATTACAGTTATCAGTATATACACAGCATTTACAGTACCCTTGCCTTCTACAAACCCACATTATTCTTCTCCTATTTCAGGTTTTATTTTCCTCCTAACTCTTTGCATGATAATTCTTAGCAAAGTCTTCGTGATGTGACTCATTATACTAATTGTTCGATGTTGATCACATTCCAAGGCTCCCGATTTCTTTGGGATTGCAATAAATACAGAATTACATAACTTATGAGGTATATTTCCAGTATCATATATTGTATTAAGCAGACTGGTAACTTTATCTATTCCATATTCTTCTAAAGCATTAATCATTTCTGCGATTTTTTGGGGGTAGATAAAGGGTTCGAGCAAATGAGTGTAGATAAATTGAGAAAATTGATGGGCGTGGATGATTTGTAAAACCGTGAACGGGTGAGTTCAGAACCTACGATACGTCAAGGTAGCTATTTGATTCAAAACATTGGGATATCAGCGGTTATCAAGCAAATTTCAAAACGCCATGTTCCGCTTGAGAGATTAAAGCAGTCCCACGGGTGTAGACAGCAATTCTCTAGAATGTTAGAGGTAATCTGTTACTGCGTTGTTTAGATTGTCCTGAAGATTTCGCATGTATTGCATGTGATTGGAGAAAGCGATAATAGGATCACGAAACGAAAGCAAAAGCGACCGATAATGTTTTTCAACGGTTTTGGAATGCCAGAGTTAAGTTTGTAACAACATGTTTTAGATTGTGCTTAAGGGTTTGTCCGTATTGCATGACTGGAGACAGTCCATTGTCATCATTGGCACCTTGCCGACTTGACAGACGATAGTTTGTGCTTTAAAAAGGCATAATAACTTTTACCTATGGCGGTAGCGAATGTGACTGAAAAGGCCAATTCGCGCCTGGAGACAGTGGTCAGAGGATAACTGATACGAATGACAGCAAAGTCGTCTATAATGTTGTTCAATGCTTGTGGAATGGAAGAAGAGCTAGAAGGATTGTTACAAGAACCATAGTGATAATCAACAGTATTAGGGGTCACGAAGACATAGAGTTGATCCTGTAATGAGGTGATCGTCTGAGATGGCGAGCCATGATCGCACAAACTAATCACTATAGCACATGATGACCATGCTGATTTAAATCAACAAAAAGTTAGTTGCATGAACTTTATAAGAGGTTGCAATCATCCCCAACATGTATTGGCTGTTTGTGATTTACCCGGAGATTTAGTTCTGTAGTTTAGTTTGCCATACGTTTTCTGAACGGCCGTCACCTCATACCATCGAAATCAACGCAAAGCGGCCCCCTTCCAAATCTCTCGCTGCTGATGTAGAAACCTCAACTCGGTATGTCCGGGAATTGTGAAACACAATCTATCGCTTACATTTTCTGTTCATTCTCTTTTCTCAGAACAATACAATATACAATTAGATTCTGTTTAAACAACACACTATCAGACTGTGAACAGAAAACAATAACAGCAAACAGGTTATCAGAATTAACAGAAACAATAACAGCAAACAGGTTATCAGATGGAACAGAAACAATAACAGCAAACAGGTTATCAGACAGAACAGAAACAATAACAGCAAATAGGTTATCAGAATTAACAGAAACAATAACAGCAAATAGGTTATCAGAATTAACAGAAACAATACCAGCAAACAGTTTATTAGAAAGAACAGAAACAATAACAGCAAATAGGTTATCAGGAAGAACAGAAACAATAACCGCAAACAAGTTATCAGAAAGAACAGAAACGACTGGCTGAACATACAGCTAACATCATCAAATGTCCGTACCATATTTATCCGTAACCGGCGCTTTGGCGTATCCCCTAAATAGTTCATTGTTTGTGGTCTTATTTTTTTTTTTTTTTTTTTTCGCATATCATTTACGGGATATTGCAGTCAACACCAGCATTTTTCAGCTGTTGTTGATGTCTTGGCAAGTTTTACGTTCAGTAGTTTGTCATTGCTTTCTGAATAACCGGCTCACATACTCTCCGTAAGTAAACCAACGCGACGCGATCCGCTGCTGAGTCTCGCGCAGCTGTGTTCCCCAAGAGAGTATACGGGATTACGAACAGCGTCGTTAACACCTTCGCCAGGGAGACCGGCGGTCTTATAATGCTATTCATATATTTTGTGTAATTCATTTTTGTCTATCCAGGTGAGAAGAAGAGTTATTAACAGCTATATTGAGTCAATCTTGATGTACGGCAGTAAATCGCGTATAATTAACAGTCGAGTGAGGAATTGTGGGGAACCTGTCAAGCTGTGGTTTCATAGACGAATAACGAAAATATCATGGACGGATAGTAAGAGTAATCAATATTTCTTGAAAGTGGTTAACTCACAAAGAGAAATGGTTACTTGTATCAGAAGACTGTCCATGTTCTTTGGGCATTTCATGGGAATGGAAGTATGTCGTCACAATGGGGAAGCTGGGGGGGGGGGGGGGGGAGAAGCACGAGTAGACCAAGAGAGAAGAAGCTGGACAGTTTGACATCAAACATTGGGGAATATCGGTAACAGAAATGACTGGCAGCACAAGAGACAGAAGGCTGTGGATAGACATGGTTGCCAACGCCACGCGGCATTGATTATAAGGAGAATTCGATGCTTAGTGCACAAACTCAAAGTCCTACTTGCCTTACAAGTTCATCTTCAGGGAGTCAGTTTTAAGTCTTGGTTGCTAGCAGTAACACAAATGTCATTGCTTTAGATCAACTCACAGCTGAACATGCACCACATATAAACACACGGATTAGCAGAAGTGACGTAGATGGAATTCCATTCATACAGTTTACTTGTCTGGACCTGTAGATTCACAACTATTAAAGGCGTACTAAGCGGTGATACTTCATCATCATGTTCATATGTCTTGCCAACATTCGTAGGCGTTCATGACTTTCCATAGATCTCGACCCTTGGTGCTGTGTATCAACTCTACTGATGATATTGTGCCATACCGCATCCTCAGTCTATATAGCATCATATCTCTTGGTCTACAACTTCTCTTTCATATTAAGTTCTAATTTCATTAGCCTCTTCCAGGCAATTATCCTTAGTTACTCTGTCAGTCCATGGTATTTGCTACATTTTTCTCAGGAACCACATCTCTGTTGCTTCCTAGTGTTTCCTAATTTGTTTAGTAATGTTCCATGATAATTGGTAAATGAAGTGATGTGTGGTAAATTAAGCGATGTGTGGTAAATAAATTTACGTACAGACCTATGACACATTCCTTCCTTCAGTTTAATAAGTTAGTCTCAAGCAAACACAAACGTAAGAAAAACATCCTTTTTTCAGGCCAAAAGCCGTATTGTAAAAGTAAAGAGTTCACATTACACCTCATAAAGCGTACTATAAAATTAAAGAGTTTATTTTAGCCTCTTTAAATAAAAGTTAGTTGCATATCCTTACAGGACATTGCAGTCAATCCCATAATTTTTGACTGTTTGTTATTTTTTGGCAAGTTTACGCTCAGTAGGTTGCCATTGTTTCTAAATGACAGGCACTCATAACGTTGTATGAAAACGAGCGCAAGGCAGTCTACTGCCAAACCGCCCGCAGCGGTGTTTTGAACACTGTATACGGGCTTGCTATTTGCGCTCCTAACCTCTTCCCCGCAGGCAGCGCAGCCACTCCTATCTCCCCCCCCCCCCCCAAACCGTATTGTAAAAGTAAGAGTCCGTTGTATGAGCCTAAGTCATATTGTAAGAGTCTATTTTACACATTATGACTTAGCTATTCAAATTCACTACGGGAAAGCATTGTTTTCAATTAGTGAAAGAATAATTAATAGAAGTTAACACAACAGACTAAATATGAGAAATGTGCGTGTCCGTTGATGTCGCGCCCGTCGACACGTGAACAGAAGCAAACCTGTGTGGAAAGGGGGGAGGCGGAGAAGAGGGCTGAAGAGAGCTAAAGGCGTCCTAATGAAGAATTATCTGCATGGTGGCAACGCGATTACGGGGCAGTACAATGCAAATGTTTTTTACCAAGCTAAACAAGACAAGCTGTGGCCAAAAACCGGTTGATAACATGCACTGAAATCTTACTTCGCTTCAGGGAAGCACGCCCACTCACAAAGCATGGCTAGGGCAGCTAAAAATCAAGGATTTGAATACTGATTCTTCAACGCCCACCCTATTCTATGGAGTTGTCTCCATCAGACTTTTATTTTTTTCTATTTCATAGCTTATAAAGCATGTCGGAGGAAATCCTTTTGACGATGATGAAGAATACATACTGGCAAGTGATATTTCTTTAGTTCGAAAATATAGGATATCAGGTTCTGATGACTGGAAAGATCAACGGTAGCAGAAGACGCGGCAGACAGACAAAATTGATGCTGTACAGAGTGAGACATGCGCATGGGGGTCGATCATTATTAGAAGTTATCCAGATTACAACCACTGATACAATAAACCACATATACAGATACTGTAATCCACATATACCGATACAGTAACCTACATATACCGATACAGTAATTCACATATACCGATACAGTAATCCATATATATCGATACAGTAAACCGTGTACTACTGGCTGGCACCTTGTCGTCTTGACAGAGGATAGTTTGCTTCACTGTGCATCGTGCCACATCTCCATAGCACAAAGCCGGGCTGAATTGTAGAGACCGTGTAGAGCCCATGCAGCACGATCCCTCTTTCTGCCTGCCTAGTTTACTCCAGAGAAAATGTAACATCAATACATCTTGGGCAAGACCAGCTGCAAAAGCTGCCGGATCAGCAAATCAATGTTCTAGCTGCCTGCAGAAAAGTTCCTCATCATGCCAGGTCACCATATGAAGAACAGATTTTGAAACTTAGCTATGGGGCGATTTAAAAGAAGCAGATTTATCCACCAGGCCAAACGACTCTGCAGAGAAACCACCGATCTGCCCACAGTTTGTATCCCCCTAAAAACTATTCCAGAACGAACTCCATGGAAAGAGGAAGATACATTATCACTACAAATCCAGACAAAAGGGAGAGAAATATTTGACAAGGAAGACCAGAACAGTGTACAGCGCAGAACAGTTAGTTAGTTACTTAGTCGACAGATCATCCTCATTGCACATCGAACCATTCAGTCCATAAGTGCTCGGATCCCCTCCTCAGCAAATCCCGCAGCGTGTATCGGATAACGACACCAGTTCTGTGCTGGTTTATCAATCTTCTTTGGCTTCCTGCGTAATGTTCTTGTTTGGCCATACCTCTTTTAATTTGCTGTTCTCGCAGTCTGACCATGATTGTAAATTCACAGTCATCACTTGCTTCTCGCAAAAGTCTTACTTCTCGTAGAGCCCTCCACAGTAGCCTTACCTGCGAGCTTGTCAGCCCGCTCAATTTCTTGTACTCCCGCATCCCCCGGCACGAAGATGAAACTAATCTTTGCCAGCCGAGACCGCTCCAGGGACAGCAACCATTCTCTTCGGATCCACCCCATCTCTATCCTCTTGAGCATGCTCATTGAATCGCTAAGGAAACATGCCCTAGTGAATGGTTGTGTCTCGACCCTTGTTATTGCTTTACTTACTGCAATGACTTCCATAGTCAGGCTGCTTGTGGTGACAACAAAAGCACCAGAGTCTTGCTTCACAATTCTCCCTCCTGCTTGAGCCGTAAGGGCCCATGAGCTTCTCACATGTCGGACGACGGACCCATCTGTGTAAATGACAGCATCACCGTCTAACGAATTCTCGAAAATCAACGCTTGTACTTCCGCCTCCACAGCAGTTGGATTTTCTTGTCTGCATTTTCTGTCTAGTTGGATGCAAACTAAAGGACGTCAAGAAACCTGTTGCACTTGTACCCACTCCTCGCCAGGTTCTAAGTCCTCATGTGAACACATATGTTGAAGAATGTCTTCGGCTTGACCCATTCACGTCCTTCCTCTTTTTAACCCGCTGCCCTTCACCTTCATAATATCACTTTGCAGTGGATGTTGTGTGTTTGCGTTAACTCTGAGATAGGCACATGCTCTGCAAATTTGTTTTCTGTCTTCAATGGTTGGAAAATTAAGAAGGTAGCGCATCGCCCTGCATGCTGTATCTCTTGTACATCCAAGAATAATGCGCATAGCTTTGTTCTGTATCCTTTCCAGCCTTTCTATCTGCTTACGGCTGAGAGTCAGGATCGCCATCGCATACTCAAAAACAGACATAACCAACCCCTCGTAGAGAAGACATAGATGGCGCTGCTCACAGTTTGCTGGCGCCATCACCCGCATTGCTGCCAAACCCCGCTTGGCCTTTGTTATCACCTGGTCTATGTGCTCATTATATGCAAGGCTTCGATCAAAACGCATCTCTTGGTAATTCATTGCCTGCGTTCTTTCCACAGTCTCTGAACACAGATTTACAGTTGGTGTTGGAGTGTTGACAGTATGATTATTCAAAGAGAACCATGTCACTGTTGCCTTTTGTTGGGGTGACCATTGCCCCAGCTTCAACACACCAAGTACTTATGCGTTTGAGGTTCGGCTTGTAGTTCCACAGCAACTTGATCTCTATCCTTACCCTGGAGATACACTAAAACATGGTCGGCATATGACAATGTTCTCCCCGGCCCAGTGATCTGCTCGCTGGTGATTCTTACAGTGTAGGCGTTGAACAGCACTAGAGATAATGGTAATCCCTATGGTAGGCTAGGATATCCTGTTGTTGGCTCCGAAGTCCAACTGCCACATCTAAAAACTACTTTCCATTGGAAGAGGGCTGCAGTGATCCAACTAAGGAGGAAAGGACTTATCTTGAGTTCAAGAAGCTGAAGCATTAAAACATCCAATAGTACTCTGATGTAACGTTCTCAAGATCAATCACTGCAGCAAAGGTTTCGATGCCTGAGTGGAAATTTTCATAGACATCGTGGGCAAAAATTGCTGTATTGGTCCAGGTTTCTCTCTTTGGACGGTACCCTCCCAGGCTAGGTGGGAAAATACCTTGCCTCTCTAGCTGGCTTGATATTTTTCTGGCAATTAATTTCTCCAGCAGCTTGCCTATTGTGTTCTGCATGGTTATTACTTGATATTCCTGAATTTGTGTGTGGTCTTTGCCAGGCTTCGACAAGGGAATCAGATAGCTGTGTAACCACTCCTCCTTGATGCTAGCACTCCCTGTAGTGTTGTTGTACATGTCTGCTAGTTTCTCTAGCTCGTTATCGGTACACCTATTGATGTCGTCGTATCTTATGCCATCAGGGCCTGGGGCGCTGTTTTTTTTTTTTTTTTATCGTCGAAGCACAGCCCTGATTTCTTTCACTGTCACTGTGTCTTCATCCGAAAAGTTCTGAGCCTTACACCTGTCTGAAGTGACCTCCTAGGCAAGATTTCGGCCTCTCATGTCTGCTTGCTCTGCTCTAGACAGCGTTCGAAGAGGGCTTTGCCCTTGTCCTCGTCAGTCCTCTGCCAGATGAGGTCAGCACCTTGGAAGTCAAGAATACTCTTATTCTTGACTACCCCACCCATGCTTTTATGTAGTCGCCAGAACAATTTCAGTGACTTTTCTGTGCTTACTCTTTGACATACCTCTGACAATTTTTCACTTTTAACCATCTTGACCAGTTTTTTTTTTTTTTAATAGCATAATTTTGTGTGCATCTCCCTTTCTAAGTGCATGCAGGGACAAGGATGGGCAACTCTGTTCTTCTTGGCGTTTTGCCATTTCCTTACAGCAATACGCTTATCCACCCACGCTTTCCCCACCTCAAAGTTCTACCAAGGTGGCTGCTCCCAGCTTTTATTCCTGCCCTGAAGCTTTCTGCGCTTGTCGCGCCTTATTTTACTCACCACATCTTGCCCTGTACTTTCATACTGGAAAGTCTTGACCGTTGACTTTTGCTGTCTGGTTCTGCCTTTCTCCGCCAATATGCTGCAAGCGTGGTGGTCGCTGCCGTAGTACCCTAGGACACCCCATCTTCACACTGTAGTGAGTGAAGGAGATACCAGCGCCAGATCAATAGCACTGTTCTCATCACCTGGATGGCTTGCTGTCCTGGTGATACAGACTCCTTTGATACAAACCAGGTTAATGGTTTCAAGTGCAGTCTCGAGGACCCCCCCCCCCCTCCCCTGTGTGTTGGAGGAATTGGTTCCTCATGCTCTGCCTTTAGCGTTGAAAATAATATTTCTTTCGTGATCTAGTATGTCACTTAAGCACTGCCACTTCTGGGAATCCACACTCGCGTTACGGGCATAAACATTAAACAACATGAATGGTAGACTGGATTGAACTCTAACCGCCTGTATTTGAATGTCGTCATTGTCCCAACTGAACATGTCTAGCTCTGAAGCCACCATACTGTCGCGAATGAGAATCGCCATTCCCAGATGTCGCCTGTTGTAAAAACATTTTAAGCCGGCAATTTGGAGTAACTGTTTACCCAGTCTCGTCTCCTTGAGCTCTACAATGTCATTCCTGTATACCAGGTTTTCCAGAACAGGGCCTCGTTGTTTTACGCTGGCACAGTTCCAATATAGAATACGAGTATTCCTAAGGCCCAGACGGTCACATTTGAGTCTAAAAAGTCTCGTCCCACCTCGTATGTATTGCCGATTGTGGCCTCCCCGCCGCCCCCGTCGCCTTGTTAGGTTGACTGCCCTCCGCACAGAGCACAAATGTTGTTCCGCCATGTTGAAACATTGAACACCACAGAAACACACACGCTGCGAAATTTCATTCAAGGATTGTTTCTCTCAATGTACGAACTCCGTAGCATCGGCGCAGATCTTGAGAAGAAACTCCTGGTTTTACATCCTGGCACAAAAATTACGCGCAAGAGATGAAAATATCCATCTCCTACGCGAAAAGGGAAACGGTCACAAAACAACACAACCGTCCTCCGCCATCTTGACTGCAAGAAAATGCGCAGAACAGCCACAGTCAGCTTCCTTGATGGAGAATACCCACAGGACCTTTGGATCCGAGTCTACACAGATTGGTCGGCACAAAATGAAACGAAATGGAGGAGCGGGAGTGTATATAGAATACCCAAATAATATTAGGAACACGGTCAGAGTTACAACAAGAAAGTACTGCCATAACTATGATGCTCAAATTGAGGCAATCGAGATAGCAACAGAGACATTTATAAATACCAGCCATGATACACAACCTGTGGTGCTCTTGACAGATGCAAAATCAGTACTCGAGGCGTCCTGTTTGGGAAATTGCCAGTATTAAGGACACTACTTTCTGAACTTAGCAGTCAACGTAAGGTCACCATACACTGGGTACCATCTCACTGTAGAGTACACGGAAATGAGAGAGCTGATCGATTAGCTAAGGAAGGAGCAAAAGAAGAACAGACTGACGTGCCCGTTACATGCCACCAAAAGAAAAGAAAATGATCAAATCAGGCAGAAAGCCACCGACGACTGCCACGTTATGGACAGATCAGAACAGGTGATTATTCTACCCTCATAACAGGAAACAATAGATTACGTAACCATATGTATACAAAATTCAAGATTGGTGAATCAGCCATGTGCACATGTGGATTGGTGTCTCAGACAGCAGATCACATACTCCAAGACTGCCCAAAATGCAAAAAATCTAGGCAAACCTTCTGACCTTCAGAGACGACAGTTGAAAATAAACTATATGGACCACTGAGTGAGCTAAAAACAAAATGAGACAACATTACAGCTATAGAAAAATTCCAAACGAACGAAAGAAGAAGAGGAACTGCCCGCCTTTCAGAGTATCGATCCTGGATCAGTTGCGGAGCAAGGCTTGGGGTCTAATCTACACTGCCAGGACATTTAGTCTTTAGGTTGTATTTCCTCACATCAGGATAAGGTTTGTAACCTCCCAATTGCGTTCCTCCGCTCCGTTGGCACAATGTGGGATGTCGTTTTTGTGTGCTGTCCATCATTCGGCGCTAAATCCATATTTACTGTTACAATAATCCAGTTATAATGATACAGTAATCTATAATCCAGATATATACCTCTTATTGGTGTGTGTGGTGTCTTGTATCGGTATGTATGATTTCTTTCATTGGTATATATGAATGTGTGTATCGGTATCTTCTGGTTTTGTCATGATCTCTTTCAATTGTGTACAACCCACGACCACCCAAGTCACAAAACACACGCTCGTACGCACGCACACTCAGATCCACAAGCACTCACCACGTATATACGCAGCACTGAAATTAATATGCCTATTTCTCTTTATTCTAACATAACGTATAATGATAGACAATTATAGAAGACACAATGAAGAAATAAAAATCGGTGGACATAGCATGGTGTCGAAACAGAGCATGGTGTCGAAAGCTGATCAATACGTGTGGTTTTATTTTTCAATCAATTTTCATTAGCTTTAAGGGTTTTCCAACAATTGAATTTATTTCTCAAGAAATCGCAAGCAGGTTTGGCATTTTGCTTATTAACTCTTTCTCTGCCATGCGCCCATACATCGCCACAATTGACCGACAGTGACGCCCGTGGGCCCTTTAATCGCCACAGTTTAAACAGTGGTTTATTGGTCCCTTTTCTTATGTTTCCGCAATTTTTAGTTAACTTCGATAACTTAAAATTGAGACAGAAATATTTCGCAGTTTGAAACAGGCCACTGACAACCATATTTGTCCTTAGAAAGCACTTGATTCTTGATTCGAAAAGATTGTTTTCATTTGAACTTCGAAATGACAACACCTTCTGGTTTTGGACCTCATATATGTTAATACAATTACCTTTTTAAACAATTTTATATTATAGTTATAGTGATTTCAATTACTTTGTGAAAGATTCTAAAACATAAACCACGTGCAGTATTCAGTTAGTCAGATTATTTCGTAATAATGGAAAACAACACTGAAAGTGAAAGTTTGTTATAATTTGTCATAATATGATGGCACATATCGAATTATGAATGCGCTAATGGGCCACATTTATGCCCCTAAATTTCATTTGCCTATCACAAAGTATTTAAGGAGTATTTAAATAATTAAATTTAAAAGAATAATAATTATAACTAAATAGAAAATAGTGTTTATATTCTTCTTCTCAGTACAATCTGAGTGGTGTGCTACTGACATTTTCCATTTTGTGTGAAAATTATGTGCTTCAAAATATTATGTTTTAGTTATGTTTTATTGGTGTTGTGGTGCAGTTCTTGTGATATTATTGATTAATAGTGGTGTGTGTGACATTATTCGGCAAATTTAACTGGATTAGCTGCAGTGGATTATAAATACAGCCTTGGTAAGTGAAAAACAAAATTTATAATCTTTACCTCTTTAATTTTTATTGTTATTATTAAACCTCTCATTATTGTCATATATTTCTAACCTATCAATTATATATTAAATAATTATTAACACTGTCATTTTCCTTGTGCAATTCTCTTTAATTTGATATATAATATAACATATCTGCTACCATTTTAACCATTTTAAAAGCATTATTGTAACACACCCCTACTTCCAATTTTCTGCCATGAATTGCTGTTTGGTCAGGACCCAAATTTTGTTTGGCACCGAAAGAGTTAATACAGTGCGGTAAATAAACAAACAAATACCGAAACACGTGATTGCAGAAATGACGTTTCTATTTTCAGATGTGAGACAGACATAAGACAGAGAATAGGCGTCATCAAAGTAACATTTAACAATAGCTTCTAACATATTAACAAAGTTATTAATTACAAGTAAGAATGACCATGTGTTACATTGTTATACTTACTTGTCACTATATTCATCGTTGTTGCATTTCTTATTCCTCTTCTTCTGCTGTCATTTAACCCAATTTGAGACATAGGTCCTCAACCAGCCCACATCAAGATGTCCTATCTTCTCAACCAGCCCACATCAAGAGGTCCTATCTTCTCAACCAGCCCACATCAAGAGGTCCTATCTTCTCAATTAGCCCACATCAAGAGGTCCTATCTTCTCAACCAGCCCACATCAAGATGTCCTATCTTCTCAACCAGCCCACATCAAGTGGTCCTATCTTCTCAACCAGCCTACATCAAGAGGTCCTATCTTCTCAACCAGCCCACATCAAGAGGTCCTATCTTCTCAACCAGCCCACATCAAGAGGTCCTATCTTCTCAACCAGCCCACATCAAGATGTCCTATCTTCTCAACCAGCCTACATCAAGAGGCCCTATCTTCTCAACCAGCCTACATCAAGAGGTCCTATCTTCTCAACCAGCCCACATTAAGAGGTCCTATCTTTTCAACCAGCCCACATCAAGATGTCCTATCTTCTCAACCAGCCTACATCAAAACGTCCTATCTTCTCAACCAGCCTACATCAAGAGGTCCTATCTTCTCAACCAGCCTACATCAAGAGGTCCTATCTTCTCAACCAGCCCACATCAAGAGGTCCTATCTTCTCAACCAGCCCACATCAAGAGGTCCTATCTTCTCAACCAGCCCACATCAAGAGGTCCTATCTTCTCAACCAGCCACATCAAGAGGTCCTATCTTCTCAACCAGCCCACATCAAGAGGTCCTATCTTCTCAACCAGCCCACATCAAGAGGTCCTATCTTCTCAACCAGCCCACATCAAAAGGTCCTATCTTTTCAACCAGCCCACATCAAGAGGTCCTACCTTTATGCAGTCTCCTGCAGCTCCCTTCATGTCCTCCCAGTATTATTTATCTTTATCTTTACTTCTCTTCTCCCTGTGTTTGAGGTCTCCCACTATTTCGTTCGCTACGTGGGTTCCAGACAAGAGAGTGTCTAGTTATACTATTCTTAGGTTTCCTCAGTGTGTATACTGTCTTGTGGGTTCCAGATAAGAGAGTGTTTAGTTATACTATCCTCAAGTTTTCTCAGTGTGTGTCCTGTCTTGTGAGTTCCAGACAAGAGAGTGTCTAGTTATACTATCCTCAGGTTTCCTCAGTGTGTGTCCTATCTTGTGGGTTCCAGACAAGAGAGTGTCTAGTTATACTATCCTCAGGTTTTCTCAGTGTGTGTCCTATCTTGTGGGTTCCAGACAAGAGAGTGTCTGGTTGTATTAACCTCATGTTATCTCAGTGTGTGTCCTATCTTGTGGGTTCCAGACAAGGGAGTGTCTAGTTATACTACCCTCAGGTTTTCTCAGTGTGTGTCCTATCTTGTGGGCTCCAGACAAGAGTGTCTAGTTATACTATCCTCAGGTTTTCACTGTGTGTGTCCTATCTTGTGGGCTCCAGGCAAGAGAGTGTCTAGTTATACTATCCTCAGGTTTTCTCAGTGTGTGTCCTATCTTGTGGGTTCCAGACAAGAGAGTGTCTAGTTATAGAATCCTCAGGTATTCTCAGTGTGTGTCCTATCTCGTGGGTTCCAGACAAGAGAGTGTCTAGTTATACTATCCTCAAGTTTTCTCAGTGTGTGTCCTATCTTGTGGGCTCCAGACAAGAGAGTGCCTAGTTATACTATCCTCAGGTTTTCTCAGTGTGTGTCCTATCTCGTGGGTTCCAGACAAGAGAGTGTCTAGCTATACTATCCTCAAGTTTTCTTAGTGTGTGTCCTATCTTGTGGGCTCCAGGCAAGAGAGTTTCTAGTTATACTATCCTCAGGTTTTCTCAGTGTGTGTCCTATCTTGTGGGTTCCAGACAATAGAGTGTCTAGTTATAGAATCCTCAGGTTTTCTCAGTGTGTGTCCTATTTCGTGGGTTCCATACAAGAGAGTGTCTAGTTATACTATCCTCAAGTTTTCTCAGTGTGTGTCCTATCTTGTGGGCTCCAGACAAGAGAGTGCCTAGTTATACTATCCTCAGGTTTTCTCAGTGTGTGTCCTATCTTGTGGGCTCCAGACAAGAGAGTGTCTAGTTATACTATCCTCAGGTTTTCTTGTCTTTTTTTTCATCTCTTGATTCTTTGGAATTATTTTAGTTCTCTCCTTGAGCTCTCCATTTGCTGATTTTGTCAATCCACTTTAGTCCACTATTCTGCACATGCACCCATTAATGAATTTTTATAGATTATTAATAATTATTTTTGTCGTTCTAAATCTTTCTCATTCATGCAGTCAACATCATGATGTGTTGTGCCGATAAGCGTAGGTGGTTGTGTTTTGCTATCTCACATGATCACCAGAGTCGAGGATCAGTTCTTGCCCCGACCATGCCATATCGCCAAGCCATCCAGATATATACTTCTCCTTCCCCTTGTTCGTTTCCCCTCAATATTGCCAGTTCTCTGATTTATTTCTTCTCATAACGTGTCCAAACATTGTTACTATCCAAGTCTAATTTCTCTAATAAGTTAACGGTTTTAATTTGCCTCTTACAGGACTTGCTCATCGCTTTTTCTGTCTGATCATGGTATTTTGTGTATTTTCCTCAGAAACCATATTTCCACTTCCATTAAATGTTTTCAGCATGTGTGCTCATTGTCCATACTTCACATACATACAAACGTACAGATTATATATCCATACAGCAACACCGATGAAACATTTGAGTTAAATATTCTAAGTTGGTGCTAAGTTTAATTTCATATAATTTCCACACTTGTCCTAGTTCTTCTTGCCGTTTCATTGCAGACTGAGAAAAAGCATTCTAAAAGAAAATACTCTGTGACTTAGCCTCAATGAAAGCAACAATCACCATCTTAATGTCTCAGCAATTCAGGGTTTATCCGATGAACGGCCCCGACCTTGTCATAATCAATCATATCAATTTTCCATGGACCCACTTTCAGGGTTTCCCCTGTGACGTGTAGCTTAAAATACATTTTAAATTATTGGATTTCTCCGATGTTATTTTCACATCCTTCAGAAAATAAAACAAATGTCCTTTCCTTAACGCGACCCCCATTGCTTGCACTGTGAATAAGGTGTCTATTTATTTAAGCGTTTATCTTTAAGAATCATTCATTATGCACAGAATAAGGACGAAAATACAACCCGAAACAGGATATGAACAATGTGGGTTCGTAGACGGAGAAGGCAAGGTTACAGTAAATGCTGTGTATATGCTGAGAACATTAATTGAACGTTCTGTAGAAGTAAATAAAGGCATACATCTTCGCTTTATTGACTACACAAAGGCTTTCGATAAAGTAAGACATGTCAGCATTATGTAAATGCTTTCAGGTCTACAAATTGAAGGGAAATACTTGTATTTTTAAAAAAAAGCATATATTGGAAACAAGCTGTCATAAAGATTGATAATGGATTAGGTTAATATCGCCTATTAAGAGAGGTGTGCGACAGGGATGTGTAATGTCTCCAGATCGTTGTCCCCATACAGTGAAAATATTTTCAGAAATTTAGAATATATGAAAGGAATCACCATTGGGGGACGTAACATCAATAACATTAGATACGCGAATGTTACAGTCTTGATTGCATACAATGAGCAGGATCTGCAACATTTAATAGAACAACTTGGGTTAGAATTAAATTGTAAGAAGACACAGATTATGATCGTCACTGTTTTTGCGTATCCTTTACAGGACATCGCTGTCAACATCAGCATCTTTCAGCTGATTGTTGATTTCTTGGCAAGATTACGCTCAGTAATTTGCCATTGCTTTCTGAGCGGCCGGCTCGTTTATCCCGCAAGTCACCAGCGCTGGTAGAACTGCTTCCAATTCTCGCGCGCTGCAAGACCCTGCGTGGATAAACGGGATTACGGAGAAAGTCGTTTAAGCCCTCGGCCAGAGAGACCGGCATGATCGTCACTAGGAAGAAAGAAATACCACAAAGTAATATACAAGTAAATGGGAATATTCTTAAACAAGTGAATCGGTACAATTATTTCTGAACAGTCTTAATATCCAGTGGGAGATGCCTTGAAGAGATAAGAACAAGAATCGCTTTGGCGAAGGTAGCCTTTTGCAAGATGGAAAACATACTGACCGATAAAAAGATGTCATTTGCAACGAGAAAAGAATGTCGAGGTGCTACATAGAACCTGCATTCTTGTATGGATGTGAAGCTTGGACAATGAGCAGACAATCTAAATAAAAACATCTAATTGCTGTGGTATGTGGTTTTTGACGAAAATGCAAAGAATACCATGTACAGACAGAAAGGCCAATGACAATGTCCTACAAGAAACAAATGAAAACAGTAAACTGATTAGAGAAATTATATGTAGACAATCACAAAACCTGTGCTTTAGTATGGATGTGAAGCGTGGACAATAAGCAGTCAAGCTAAAAAAAAAACAGCTCATGGCTGTGGAAATGTGGTTTCTGAGGAAAATGCAAAGAATACCATGAACAGACATAAAAATCAATGAACAAGTCCTTCAAGAAACAAATGAAGATCGTAAACTGATTAGAGTCATTAGACGTAGACAGTCAACATTTTTGGGGCATGTTATGAGAAAAAATGACTTGGAGAACTTGGTGACAACTGGCAAGATAGAAGGAAAGAGACCAAGGGGAAGACCGAGAAGTAAAACCTGGATGGCTTGGCCACGTGGCATGGTCAAGACAAGAACACAAAGCTGATCCACGACTCTGGTGATCGAGTGAGATGGCGAAACCTGACGGCCCACGCTGATCGGCATGGCACATGATGATGATATCGTACAATGTAAATGCCATTTGGCAGGGAATACTTGGGGTCACTGAAAAAATATTGGAGAAATGCATCCAGGGGCATTGATTGACACTCATGGAAGTAGAGGTTCAAGGGAAGCTGAATGTAATTTAATATTCCTTCACCCGGCGCAGCCTTGGCTGAGAGGTCACGGTGCTCGCCTCAGATTCAGAAGGTGTTGGGCTTGATCCCTGTATGGGGCTGGGAGTTTTTGCTAGATACCATTGGTATTTAATAATGCCACAAGCCCCTTGATATGTTTGGTAGTGAGATTGGATACCTTGTCTTTATGGATAAAGATGAAAAACATAAAGTCCTGTATGTAACTTGTGCAGGTTAAAAATTCCACATAAGTAGAAAATCTCAAAGATCAGGCCGTGACGTCTCCGCCCTGGCAAGTTAAGGTAAAGTGTCTAGTTATACTATCCTCATGTTTTCTCAGTGTGTGTTCTATCTTGTGGCTTCCAGACAAGAGAGTGTCTAGTTATACTATCCTCAGGTTTTCTCAGTATGTGTTCTATCTTGTGGCTTCCAGACAAGAGAGTGTCTAGTTATACTATCCTCAGGTTTTCTCAGTGTGTGTTCTATCTTGTGGCTTCCAGACAAGAGAGTGTCTAGTTATATTGTTCCTCGGTGTCCTCAGTGTGTGCCCTATTTTGTGGGCTCCAGACAAGAGTATGTCTAGTTATACTATACTCAGGTTTTCTCAGTCTGTGTCCTATTCAGTGCCAGTGTTTTTTGTTTTTTTTAATTGTCTCTTGATTCTCTGGAATTTTTTTAGTTCTCTCCTTGAGCTCTACATTTGCTGATTTTGTCAATCCACTTTAGTCCACTATTCTGCACATACACCCATTAATGAATTGTTATAGATTATTAATAATTATTTTTGTCGTTCTAAATCTTTCTCATCCATGCAGTCAACGTCATCATGTGTTGTGCCGATAAGCGTAGGTGGTTGTGTTTCGTTTTCTCACATGATCACCAGAGTCGAGGGTCAGTTTTTGCCCCGACCATGCCATGTCGCCAAGCCATCCGAGTATACACTTCTCTGTCTTCCTCTTGTTTTTTTCCCTCAATATTGCCAGTTCCCTGATTTATTTCTTCTCATAACGTGTCCAAACATTGTGACTATCTACGTCTAATTTCTCTAATATGTTAACGGTTTTAATTTGCCTCTTGCAGGACTTGCTCATTGCTTTTTCTGTCTGGTCATGGTATTTTATGTATTTTCCTCAGAAACCATATTTCCACTGCCATTGGATGTTTTTCAGCTTGTCTACTCATTGTCCATATTTCACATCCATACAAAAGAACAGATTATATATCCATACAGCAGCACCGATGTAATATTTGAGTTAAATATTCTAAGTTGGTGCTAAGTTTAATTTCATATAACTTCCACACATGTCTTAGTTCTTCTTGCCGTTTTATTGCAGTCTGAGAAAAAGTATTCTAAAATAAAATATTCTGTGACTTAGCCTCAATGAAAGCAACACTCACCATCTTAATTTCTCAGCAATTCAGGGTTTATCCGATGAACGGCCCCGATATAATCATATAAATTTTCCATGGACCCAATTTCAGGGTTTCCCCAGTGCCGTGTAGCTTAAAATACATTTTAAATTATATTATTGGATTTCTCCGATGTTATTTTCACATCCTTCAGAAAATAAAACAAAAGTCCTTCCCTTAACGCGACCCCCATTGCTAGCACTATGAATAAGGTGTCTATTTATTTAAGCGTTTATCTTCAAGAATCATTCATTATGCAAAGAATTAGGTCGAAAATACAACCCGAAACAGGATATGAACAATGTGGGTTCGTAGACGGAGAGGGCAAGGTTACAGTAAATGCTGTGTATATGCTGAGAACATTAATTGAACGTTCTGTAGAAGTAAATAAAGACATACATCTTCGCTTTATTGACTACATAAATTCTTTCGATAAAGTAAGACATGTCAGCATGATGTAAATGCTTTCAGATCTACAAATTGATGGGGAAAACTTGTATTTAAAAAAAAAAAACATATATTGGAAACAAGCTGTCATAAAGATTGATAATGGATTAGGTTAATATCGCCTATTAAGAGAGGTGTGCGACAGGGATGTGTAATGTCTCCAGATCGTTGTCCCCATACAGTGAAAATATTTTCAGAAATTTAGAAGATATGAAAGGAATCACCATTGGGGGACGTAACATCAATAACATTAGATACGCGAATGTTACAGTCTTGATTGCTGACAAAGAGCAGGATCTGTAACATTTAGTAGATGCTGTTATTGTACGCAACGAAAAACATGGGTTAAAATTAAATTGTAAGAAGACACAGATTATGATCGTCACTGTTTCTGCGTATCCTTTACATGACATCGCTGTCAACATCAGCATCTTTCAGCTGATTGTTGATTTCTTGGCAAGATTACGCTCAGTAGTTTGCCACTGTTTTCTGAGCGGCCGGCTCATTTATCCCGCATGTCACCAGCTCGGGTAGAACCGCTTCCAATTCTCGCGCGCTGTGAGACCCTGCATGGATTAACGGGATTATGGAGAAAGTCATGTAACCCCTAGCCAGAGAGACCGGCATGATCGTCACTAGGAAGAAAGAAATACCACAAAGTAATATACAAGTAAATGGGAATATTCTTAAACAAGTGAATCGGTACAATTATTTCGGAACAGTCTTAATATCCAGTGGGAGATGCCTTGAAGAGATTAGAACAAGAATCGCTTTGGCGAAGGTAACCTTTTTCAAGATGGAAAACATACTGACCGATAAAAAGATGTCATTTGCAACGAGAAAATAATGTTGAGGTGCTACATAGATCCTGTATTCTTGTATGGATGTGAAGTATGGATGTTTGGATTGAGCAGACAATCTAAATTAAAAACATCTAATTGCTGTGGTATGTGGTTTTTGACGAAAATACAAAGAATACCATGTACAGACAGAAAAACCAATGAACCAGTCCTTCAAGAAACAAATGACGATCGTAAATTGATTAGAGTCATTAGACGTAGACAGTCAAAATTTGTTAGGCATGTTATGAAAAGAAATGACTTGGAGAACGTGGTGACAACTAGCAAGATGGAAGGGAAGAGACCAAGGGGAAGACCGAGAACTAAATACCTGGGTGGCTTGGCTACGTGGCATGGTCGAGACAGAAACACGGAGCTGATCCACGACTCTTGTGATCGAGTGAAATAGCAGTACATGACCACCCACGCTTATCGGCATGGCACATGATGGGAATCACAATTTTTGGATATGTTATGAGAAAAAACAAAATGGAGAACTTTATGACTCTGGTAAGTTTTACGGGGGAAAAAACAAATGAGAGGCAGAGAAGTAAATACCTGGTTGGCGTTACCATATGGCATGGTCGAGACAAGAACACAGAGCTGATCCACGACCCTGGTGATCGAGTGAGATGGCGAAACTTGACGGCCCACGCTGATCGGCATGGCACATGATGATGATATCGTACAATGTAAATGCCATTTGGCAGGGAATACTTGGGGTCACTGAAAAAATATTGGAGAAATGCATCCAGGGGCATTGATTGACACTCATGGAAGTAGAGGTTCAAGGGAAGCTGAATGTAATTTAATATTCCTTCACCCGGCGCAGCCGTGGCTGAGAGGTTAGGGTGCTCGCCTCAGATTCAGAAGGTGTCGGGCTTGATCCCTGTATGGGGCTGGGAGTTTTTGCTAGATACCATTGGTATCTAATAATGCCACAAGCCCCTTGATATGTTTGGTAGTGAGATTGGATACCTTGTCTTTATGGATAAAGATGAAAAACATAAAGTCCTGTATGTAACCCGTGCACGTTAAAAATTCTACAGAAGTAGAACATTTCAAAGAGCAGGTCTTGACGTCTCTGCCCTGGCAAGTTAAGGTAAACCTACCAAGGGGTAGACAACAGAGTCCGTGACCCTGGAAGGAATCTGTCTAGAGGAAGTTAACCAGACACAAATGCAGATCAAGGTCAGACATACTGACCTCTGAGGTGCATGGCTACGTATCACACAGTCCCCTCGGGAGAGGAACGAACAAGAAGTAGAAGAAGTATTCTCCGTCGCTAGCATTCGGGGATAACCGAGAACTCCGGACATCTTGAAGCTCTGGAAATCTTGAAGCCTATAAAATCCTATAAGAAGATCAGCATGACCCAATGGATAAGAGGGCTCGTTCTTAAATATCCGGTGTGCTGAAGTGCTGATTGCGAGGTAGCGGGTTCAAACCCTGCACCAGTCAGTTGGACTAAAGTGTTGACCTCTCCTCCTTGGGGACGTAAATTACAAGTATCTCTGAAGTCGGACTGGGTTCACCTAATGGCGATGGCAAAACAATCAGTCCAGTACACAAGAAGCTGTAGCACTTGTGTAGACTACGCTTGAATTCAAAGCGAGCGAACGGGAGAAAGAATCCTAGTTAAAAATATCTGTTCACAATATACATATATTAAGTAATGGAGTCTACCTTCCTTAATCAACATATATACATACATACATATTAGGTAAACAAGTGCGTCTCTCCTTCTCTTCTTCTGCCCTTCATCTCCATTGGGGCATAGGGCCCCAAACACACCCGGCCAAACCGTCCTATCTGTTCTATCTTCTGCTGCTCCCTCCATATCCTCCCAATATTATTCATCTCTGTAATTCTCTTCTCCTTGTCTTGTTATGTGTCCCGCTATTGTATTTACCTTATGGGTTCCAGATAAAAAGTCGCTTAAAAGTCGACAGGGTCGACTTCATTGCACCGGGTGTTATCCCATATGGCTCGGTCTCTTTCCGCAGCGCGGAAAGCGTCGCACTAAGCACGAACTCCGTAGCTCTAGCGACGACCCACAGGAGTCTCCGAAAAATTTAATTCGTGAACATAAGGACGCGGCCCGGAATCGAACCCACAACCTTCGGAGCCCGAGTTAAACGGCTTGACCACTTCGCCACAGAGACTCCCATTCCAGATAAGAGAGTGTCTAGTTATATTGTCCTCAGGTTTTCTCAGTGTGTGTCCTATCCATCGCCAACGTCATTTCATCACTTCATGGTTCCCTGGGATTTGTTCTCACCATGAGCTCTACGTTGGTGATTCTATTATACCATTGTATTCCCACTATCCTGCGCAGGCACTAATCAGTAAATGTTTGTAGTTTCTATGTAATTCTTTTAGTTGTTCTCGATGTTTCTGCTCCATGCAGTAATACTGATGTAACATTTGAGTTAAACATTCTACGTTTGGCGCTAATTTTAATTTCCTTTAACTTCGAGAAATTTCCCATTGCTAGGAAAGCTCCCCTTGTCTATTGTATTCTCATTTGAGTATCTCTGTCTAGATAAGGGCGACAAATATGAGCATTCGTGTGTAAGTTGCGTGCTGTAAACTCCTCTCTGTAGTGAAGGGTAAAGATTAAGTAGAAATAGCGATGTTCTGTCAAACTTTCACTATGATAAATAATTCGAAGAAGACCCTAACCTAAATAATGGTGCGGCAGAGAGTGAATAGAGGATCCGGCCGATACTCTGTATTCCAAACGAAATTCCAGACGGATACTTAATCAGACTGCAAATGATATCATTAGAGTGGGACTCTTGGCTAGCTATAGAGGGATGAGGAAAGAGAACGTATGGGAATGTCCGGAGTGCGGTGATGTCGGTTCGTGACTCAACCCAAGTAAACAATGCTTACTGTGGTCGGATGTGTCCGGTGACAAAAGCACATACCTCACCTACAATGTACACAAAGGATTGAAAGTCCAGAGGCTCGACTTCATTGCATCGGGTTTGATCCCATACGGCTCGGTCTCTTTCCGCCGAGCGGTCTGTTTTTAAATCCTCGCATAGACGCATAGCGCACGAACTCAGTAGCTCCAGCGACGACATCCAGGAGTCTCTGAGAAGACTGCACTCGTAGACCAAACGATGGAGTCCGGAATCGAACCTACAACCTCCAGAGCGGAAGGCAGGTGGCTTAACTACTTGACCATAACTAAGCTTCCACCCCCCCCCCCCTTTTTTTCACCTCTCCCCAACCCCACCCCCTCAATAGTAAACAAAGATAAGGCAATTAATATCCTTCTAAGATAGGAATCATATTGTGATAGTTAAAGTACCACGATGTCGTGGAAAAACTTGATAGTTTCGATCGATGACAAACAAGACCCGACATTCGTCTGCAAAAAACAGGCAACCCTTTGATGTTGTATAGACTGAAGAACAAAATAAGTCGCGTCAAAATGTCTACACCGGTCGGCATTTTTTTTACAAGTTGTTGTTCGAGAAACGTACAATGGCGCCATCCGTCTACAAGTCAGCCTTTGAAGTGATAGACGGAATGTCTGGCCAGACGTAGGATGGAGTCTTGTGATGTGGAGAAGGTTCTCTAGATCACAGACAGGAGACAATTTCCCAGATGAAAGGGGACACCAGCCAGATGTTCACATTAAGTTGGGAAACATAAAGAGAAAAACAACTTCTCGGCGCCTCTGCGTCTAGACGATTTGGTGACGTCACTCAAGCCCCGATATAAAAGCAGTTGCGGTAAACAAGTTCGAGGAGTCGACCAAAAATTCTGAAGGGTCAAAATGTCTACACCCGGTCGGCATTTTGTTAACAAGTTGTTGTTCGAGAAACGTACAATGGCGCCATCCGTCTACAAGTCAGCCTTTGAGGTGATAGACGGAATGTCTGGCCAGACGTCGGATGGAGTCTTGTGATGTGGAGAAGGTTCTCTAGATCACAGACAGGAGACAATTTCCCAGATGAAAGGGGACACCAGCCAGATGTTCACATTGAGTTGGGAAAAATAAAGAGAAAAACAACTTCTCGACGCCTCTGCGTCTAGACGATTTGGGGACGTCACTCAAGCCCCGATATAAAACCAGTTGCGGTAAACAAGTTCGAGGAGTCGACCAAAAATTCTGAAGGGTTAAAGATCGGCGCAGTATTCCGAGTTGTGTTAATTGAAAGAGACTATAGTGTCAAAGTGTTGATAATGTATCGGCGGACATAGATCCAGTCTGTGATTGCATAGTCTCAATCATCAACCAGAATAGGCATATGGTATTCTATTAATCATATCTAACTTAGAGTATGATTAGGAATAGAGTACAGTACTGTGCGGTGATAGAATGTATTATAGGTGCGGTGATAGAATGTTCTATAAGTGCGGTGCTAGAAAGTATTATAGGAGCGTCGGCACTAGTGTCCTATTGTATGGCTTTAACTAGCTTGTGTGATATATCATTTTACTCAGGGAGTTGAGGACAAATTAGTGGGATAATAATTAGAGAGATTGAGGATGGTTGGGAGGGAGGAGGGGAATGTGAAATGGTAGGTCTCTGTTATAGATCTGAGTGCTGCTATTGGCCTACACTCACCTAATTACGGTCAGGATTGAGTTGCTCTCACCATGATATTCTCTACTCAACAGGTTCCACTTGAGTGTGCGATGATTTATTACGAAGAAGCAGTTTCAAAGTTTTATACAATGATGGCTCACGGAATTAAGACAGAGGTTACTGAGAGGCTTTTACACGGGGCTCAGAACCTAGTTGGTCTGCAGAAACCTGGCTTCTGCTGAGCCGGACTTGATGAACATAAGTGTTGTGTTTACTGAGTGATAAGCTTCATCACCGAAGATTCATAACTCATATACCAAGGACACACACACACACACACACACATATATATATATATATATATATATATATATATATATATATATATATATATATATATATATATATATATATATATATATATATATATATATATATATATACATCTACCTAGAAACATTAATAGGTTGTTTGTTAAAGAGGGGGAAAATCTTATAATCAGAGACTTGTGAACAGTAGATTTTCCCAAGTGACATTTCAGTTAATTGAAAGATTCTCTGTTCAACAAACATTATTAAACAGAGTAACTTCACCGTGTTTGTTAGAGTGAAGACCAAGATCGAACAGTGTCTAACTGATGACCAGCATCCTGTTTGTTCGAGCGTTATCGGAGAAAGTCGTCACGTGGACGGAGAAGCATCTTCTGGGTGAGGTTCACTGTCCGGAATACATGGTGCTGTTGTGTGCTCAGCACAGTGATGTAACAGACTTTGCTCCTGATTCACTGGTCTGATTCTACATACACATTAGAATATTCGACACACATTCTACACATTACACGCACACACCTCTCACACACATACTCTTTGTTTTAATAAATTAATTGTTGTATTTATTTGTTAAAGCTAGAGTTGTTGAGTATGTTGTGTTGGGGAAGAATGAGAGGGGGCATGATCCAGGGGTGAGTGAGAGTAAGAAAGAGGTGTCTACAGACTAAGGGAGTTCTGTGGACGGATTCTGATGGTTTCTCTAGGACAATAATATAGGGTTAAAAAATTGTGGGTGTTGATTTCCCTCACTCCAGGGACGACACTACAGTAATAAAGGATAACTTACGACACACATATATGTGATATATAAAGTAGCATATATATGTAATAGTTAAAATACCACATACGTGTGATAGTTAAAGTACCACATATATGTGATAGTTAAAGTACCACATATGTGTGATAGTAAAAGTACCACATATATGTGTAAATAGTTAAAGTACAACATATATGTGATAGTTAAAGTAAAATATATATGTGATAAAGTGCCGCATGTATGTGATAGTTACAGTACGACATATATGTGATAGTTACAGTACCACATATTTTTTTTTGAGTTGCATATCCCTTACAGGACGTTGCAGTCAACACCAGCATTTTTCAGCGCTGTTGGTGTACTAGGCAAATGTTACGTTCAGTACCACATACATACATACATACATGTGATAGTTAAAGTATCGTATGTATGTGATAGTTAAAGTACCACATATATGTGATAGTTAATGTACCATATATATGTAGTAGTTGAGGAACCACATATTGTATTCCATTCTTTTCACTGAGGCAGCCGAAACAGCTCTGTTGGTAGTGCGTCAGAAGAATAAGAAGAAACGAAGGAGAGGAGTAGGACAGAGACAAGGGAGAAGAAGAGAAGATGTCGGTGCAGAAGAAGAGGGAGATGATGATGATAATGATGATGGAGATGATGATGAGGGATCAGAAGAAAAGAAAATGCTGATGATGATGATGTTAAAGAGGAAAAAGAAGTAGAATAGCTGCTCATCTTACGAGGATGGAAATGCCCCACATTTGCACAAGCCTAATATAGACGTTCGGCTCTCTCGCTTCCCCCACCACTTAACTCAGATACAATAAAAGCCAACCACAGAATCCATCCAATATTCACAGTGAAAACATAGAAGTGCCCAGACAGATACAATTACGCCCATTCATGCGAATATGACCGACACCAGCGAAGACGAAACACAACTTATCTGGGGAGTTATAGTTTTATGAAAGTTGTAGTCGAACTGAGCAAGAAAGAGCGATATTTTTTAGTTTCACATAGTTTACTATATGTTTTGTTTGTCCTAATGCTAAGTTACCAATGCTAGACATGGACAGTCCTAGAAACACATAGGTGTAAATTCACATCATGTGAGATGTGATGTATAAGAAACGCTGCTGGGAGAAAAAAAAAAAACAAGGGAATATAGAGAGGCAAATGAGAAATTAAATATTGACCACGTCAATATGGAAGCACTAGTGGATAGGCCTTAGGTTCATAACGGAATACGATCAAAGTTGCCAGTAGTGGGTTGTGCTCAATATTTAAATTTCAAATCCCGAAACAACCAAATAATCAAAATGAGAAACTAAGAAAATGTGATGGGATAATACTTATTACATACTTCGTTGAACACCAAGAGAAAAATAGTGTTGAAGTGCTACATAGAACCTGTACTTTTATATGGATGTGAAGCGTGGACAATGAGCAGTCAAGCTGACAAACATCTTATGGCTGTGGAAATGTGGTTTCTGAGGAAAATGCAAAGAATACTATGGACAGACAGAAAAACCAATGAATAAGTCCTTCAAGAAACAAATGAAGATCGTAAACTGATTAGAGTCATGAGACGTAGACAGTCAAAATGTTTTGGGCATGTTATGAGAAGAAGTGACTTGGAGAACTTGGTGACAACTGGCAAGATCGAAGGGAAGAGACTAAGGGGAAGACCGAGAAGTAAATACCTGGATAGCTTGGCCACGTGGCATGGTTGAGACAGAAACACAGAGCTGATCCACGACTCTGGTGATCGAGTGAGATGGCAGAACATAACCGTCCACTCTTATCGGCATGGCACATGATGGATGGGGAACACCAAGGAATTAAATGGTTCGGACTTTTAATTAGAATGCAACAAGATCAACCAGCGGCTAGAGTGTTCTACTTGAGAACATTGGAGTATAACGCAAGTCGTTCACCCAGGAAAAATTGGCTAGATACAGTAAAAGAGGCATTGAAGAAATCAAATAATATGTTAGTCAAGCAACCAGACAAGCGAAACACAGAAAATTACGTCTGCCTCCTCTCTGCGACGCTTCATGGCAAAAGAAATAGGACAAAAGAAGAAAATGAAGACTATATGCCCACGTACCGGCCCAGACTTTGCTAGCAATAATTGTATCCTGTAATTATATCAGACCTGGTCGGATTTGAACTAGTATTGATCGTGACGGAAGTAAGGGGACTGAAGCCAGAATCTGTACTAAATTATCATTACACGGTCTTTTATGTTCATCCCGGATGTCCGCGGGTATTCTATACAAAGATGAAGTATAAAGACCGTTTATTTCACTGTGGATACTCTTAGGTCACCCGGACTCGAATACGGTAATCTGCGGTTTAGTTCCCTTATAAAATGACCCAGAGTGTTGTCCAGTTAACTAGACAGCAAGGTGTGTGGTCATGCCAAAGGCTATAAGGTGATCATTAAGAGCCTCTCTACCTCCCAGGGGAAGACAGGGAAAGCCGCGACTTATTGAGGAATACAGGCCGTTTGGAGGTCGGCTTGGCCGAATGGACAAGACGCTTTTTCTTAAACATCCGGTATGTTGATGCCAAGGTAGCGGGTTCAACCCCAACAGCTGTCAGTTGGAATAAAATATTGACTTGACTTGGGGACGTAAATTGCAAGTACCTCAAAAGTCAGAGTGGGTTCGCCTGATGGCGTTGGTCACTGCTAATAGAGAAAGCTTATCCACACGCAAAAATCAGTCTAGTGCACTAGAAGTAATAGCACGTGTATGGACTACACTTGAGTTCAAAGCGAGTGACTGCAAACAAAAAGAACCCCCCCCCCCCCCCCCAAAAAAAAAAAAAACAGAAAAAAAGAAAAAGAAAACACATAGACCTCTTGCCGATAGTTTATCAATACCGGAAGCTGGCCAAAGATGTTATGTTTCCTTTGAAAAGTGATAGATAAAAGCATCTGGAACAACTTTGAATCATCATCTCTCATGGAGTCTCCGTGACGAAGTAGTCAAGCCGTCTGACTCGGGTTCGGAAGGTTGTGGGTTGGATTCCGGGCCGCGTCCTTCGTTTTCACGAGTTCATTTTTTCGGAGACTCTAGACGCTGGGGCAGGGCCGGATTTAGACTTAATAAGGCCCTAAGCTATTTGAAATATGGGGCCCTTTATAAGTCCAGATATTCTATGTCAGTGACAAATATGGCTTTCGGATACCTAGAGGGTTAAACTGAAATACAATTAAGAAGTATATTGATAGTGAAATAATAAATCTTTAACTTAAAATCATTTTTATTCATAACAAACTTAAAAATGCAAGCTCTGGTAAAAAGAAACAAAAGTTCTTTTAAAAGGCACAATTTACAAAGGCTTATTATCTAATCTCTTGAAACATGTTATAAGAATTAAGGAATTATATTAAACTAAAATATTTCTTTCTTGCCTTTGCCAGAGCAAAGTCACTGATGACATCATCAAATGATAAACTGCGTAGTTTGTCGCTTTCTATGCACATGAGACTGAGGGAACATAATTTATCTTGAGTCATTGTTGTTCTAAATTCATTTTTTATCCTCTTCAGCTGAGAAAAAGATCTTTCTCCAGAGCAATTTGCAACCATCATACTAAGAAACAATCTTAAAATTGCTTCTACATTAGGGAATGCTGATTGGACACGATCGTTAAATATTACCCTATACAGATCCTGATGTGTCAGACTATCTTGTTCCGCTGAACTATGGGCTTGACTATGTCTAACATATTGATGAAAATGCTTGACTTCTCCTACAAGATTCATGTCCATATCTTCAGGATATGTTTGGCATAAAGCACTAACTCCTTCATGAATATCTTCTTCTGTAGCTTCTAGTTTTGTTAAGAATGAAAACTTTTTTTCAGCATCATTGTATACTGAGGTCCTCTGTGCCAGACTTGATTCTAATGCATCCATCACATGTATAAATGTTTTGATTCTGAACTTGTCTCTTGGCTCAAGGTTCTCTAAAGCATCATCTTCATCATCATTGATATGCCTTCTTCTATATCTTCTTTTCTTGTAATCAACATCAGGCAATTTTTTCTTTGCTTCTTCTTAAAAATGATCGAAAAGATCCCTGGAACCTTTAACAAAATCCGAAAGTGAAGCATACAATTTCCTACATACATCTAGACTAATTTGGGGGTCTTGCAGTGATTGACTAGTCTTGTGAAATTCATCTAGCAAGTAACTCCACAAACACAACAATACCATAAATTCAAACTCCTCTATTTTATTCAAAATGTTTATGGCTTGATTTCTTGTTTCGCCTTTCTCTGTAGTATCAATATGCAGCTGATGCAATGCAGAAATTATTCCATCATAACTATCAAGTATTGCACTTGTGGCCATTGAATGTGCTTCCCATCTAGTCTTTGACAAAGACTTTGGAACTTTTGAATCATCTTTGAAGAATGACAACAGTACTGCCCATCTATGTGTAGATGATGAAAAGAAATTATATATTTCTTGAACAATTCCAAAAAAGTTTACTGCCTCTAAACAACAGTCTACTGCTGCTCTACCAACAAGATTCAGGGAATGACCAGCACATGGAATATACACAGCATACTTGTTAATCTTCAATAGTATTTCTTGCATACCCTTGTATTTGCCAGACATATTGGCAGCATTATCATATGACTGGCCTCGACACTTACTAAAATCTATTTTGCACTTTTTTGTAAGGTAGTTGTGCACCATCTTAGCCATACTTTCCCCTGTGTGGCTACCCATCTCTAGGAATGTTAGAAAACGTTCAATAGGGAGCCCATCATCTGGTGACACATACCTCACAATAACAGTGAGCTGATCAATATGAGACCGGTCTGGAGTGGAATCTACAGATAAACTGAAGTACCCTGCAGTTCTTAAATCATCCAAGATTGAGTCTCTTACTTTATGTGCCATAATTTGGATAAATTCATCACATATTGTTTTAGAAAGATAAGATCCTGATCCTTTATTCCTAATTTTTTGTATATGGCTTGCTAGAAAAGGATCAAATTTTGCTATAAGTTCGAGTAATCCAAGGAAATTGCCATTGTGAGGAGAACCAAATGTTTCCTTATCTCCTCTGAAAGATAAACCACGCTCTGCCATAGTAATTATGGCTGCCACAACTCGTTCAAGAACATTTTTCCAGTACTGCCGTTTATTATTTATCTGTTCTGCTAGCTGGCAGTCAATTGTTGAGCCACGTTTTCTTGTAAGATATGTTACCGAAGCTGTTCTATGGTCTACAGAGTTTTCATGACTTTGAACTAAATAGGTGTTGCGCCAATCACAAAATCCATCGGATGATAATGGTGTAGAAGAATTTGAAAAGAGTTTACACACGAAACAGTATACACGACCAGTTGCTGGCGAATATATTAACCATTCTCTGTAATATTTTTCACCATTAGCCCGTTTGGGATAGAACAAGCTTTTCGAGCAATATCTGTCTTGGTTTGCAAAAAGCTTCTTTGATTTTTCAAATGAACCATTTGAGTGCTGACATTCTGACGGACCTTTTTCTACCCAGTATAAAATCTCATCTTTACTTAAATCACCTCATACCCCAACATCATTCTGTTTGTTTTTTTATGCTGAATCTTAAGTGCTTGTACTACTCTCTGGTTTATTAATCTTAATATTTGTTGCTTCATTCGTTGAAGTAGATTCTATACAACTAGATGTACCAGGCTCTGTATCAGGAATGGGGTGAATATCCTGTGACTGACTCACTGTGGTAGAGGCTTTTGATTCATCAGGCCCCTTATCTATCTTTGTTAAGAAACTATCTAATTTTGTTATCTTGCTAAGCTCTTCTTCAGCTCTCTGCTTCTTTTTCCTCTTTTGAGCTCCACTTTTATAACTTCTGGTTGACATCTTGCAAACTGTGGGCAGACAAATCAACAATGGTTCCGCCACGTCACTTGAATAAAAATTATTAAATCAACAACACAAATTATCTGTAGAAATTATTTGATATTTTGTATATTATGATTCTACATCTCCAGTGTTTCAATAAAAACAGACACTAGTCTGATATTATATGCTGGAATGCCGCCATTGTGAATTTTCCCTATTGTAAAGATGTAACCAGGTGGTCTCACAAAATATTTTTTTCCACACCTCAGCATAACGAATCTTACTAGAACCTCTATAGTTGTGTGCAAAAATGGACACATCATTCATAAATGCACAATAAAGTATAATTCTCTTGATAAGACATTTATAAATACAAATAAAACTGTGAACCAGTCAATTAAATTTCAGCAATGGACGATGGACAAGTTTGAAAACTGACTTGACTTTCATAAATTTTAAGTCATGTAGCAAGATGAACAATAAATACAATAAATATAAAGTAACAAAATAAATATGTAATAGAATTTAAACGTATATTGATATTTTGTTTAACTTGATGATTGTAAATCTTCTTGTTTATTAAAAAATGCAGACACCAATCCAATATGCCGCGATTCCGACATTATGAATTTAATAAGAGTACACACCACGACCGTGCTCACAAAAAATTTTTATTCTATGTTTTCTGCATAACGAATATTGTTGAAACTCAACATTTATATGTAAAATTGGATGCGCAGTGCGCAGTTGAAAAATGCAGGTTAAATTAGCTTACCTTTGACAATAAACAAGCTAAACTATAAACTTCCTTACCTTTGTCAAACAGTGGAAAATATTCTTCAAACAATTCACTTGCAATAGCTTTCAAGCATGCAGGACTGAAGAATAACCTTTTGACCCCTCGTTAAAGTTGTCATTCGCGATTTTCATAAAAACAGTTTCGTATTTATCCGATAGGAAACACGATAGGGTTATTTTCGTATACTGTACTTCGTCCTCCGTTAGCAACGAAATCGCTAATAATACTGCAGTATATTTAAGTATACATATATGACAATTGCTCACTCGGACAATATTTATTGGGGCCCGCACTTTCTTGGGGGCTTTAAGCTATAGCTTGTTTAGCTTAAACGTAAATCCTGCACTGCCAGGGGCTACGGAGTTCGTGCTTTGATCGACGCTTTCCACTCTGCGGAAAGAGACTGCGCCATGTGGGATTAAACCCGGTGCAATTAAGTCGACCCTGTCGACTTTAAGCGACTTTTTTAAATCACCTCTTCGTAGTAGTTCTGTCCACCTAATGGGCTCCTAGCCTCTCAGCACATGTGGAGTCTCAGTGCCTGGCATGCATATACATCTGATCCCTGCAGATGGAAGGGTGAGGGAGATCTCTGCAACACAGCTACATGTATTAGTACTTCGTTAACGGGTGGTGAAGAAGGTCTCTACACCAGCCTGACCTTGACAGACGCGCGGTTTTTTTTTTTTCAGAGATACGACGACATGAACGTAAAGACATAAGATTCCAGAATTAAGACTCAGTCTTTCAGAGATTTTGGAATCAAGAAACATTTCATCTAAGGTCACAGGCTGGAGAGTCACTGGTTTTTACACCTTGAGGAATCAGATTATCCATCACTAGTGATGTCTTCGGTTTGAAATAATCGTTAATTCCCCAAGTTCATTGGATTGGAGCCTCTTGACAACGGAATACTTAAATCCAATCCATTTCTGCTGTGCTAGATCACGCTACGCGAAGGTGTAGTCACTTGTTAAGCAACCAGGACTACAAGAGATGTGAAGAAAAGGCTGGACAGAAAAACCACTACAGGAGACGTCCTGGAACGTCAAGCATTCCTTGTCCACTTTGTCAAAGAACATTTAGAGCCAAAATAGACCTTTCCAGCCATCTTAGAACTCAAAGCACCAAACTTCCAACCCGACTGGATTAAATGAATGGTCATCGTCATTCTTAATGGACAAACACCACCAGGTCAATTCTGACTACACCCCAATATGTTTCTCTGCAGATTTGAAACTCCTGTACGGCATATGCCGCTGGTTTCCGTGTTTGAAGAGTGGAAAGGAAGCTCTACAGCACAATACCCGTGAAGATTGCATTCTTGTAGCGAGTCAGGAGAAACTCCTCTACACCAATCTCAAACCGAGAGACGTTTCCGCTTTTCAACCTCTGAAGACCTGAAAGCCCAAGCTCGAACTTAAAGAGTTAACGCAGTCTTACATGGGATTCCCAACCAAATCAAAAACAAATGAAATCAAAGCCAAACCAAATCAAAGGCAAGCCAAATCAAATGACAGTTGATCACATCCGTCAAGAATATATTACGTACAGGCAATTGAGGTGACAGATATTAGTATCAATTGTCTTGGTACATGAAAGACTCAGGGTAGCTCAAACAGCCTACGTGTACTTCACGGCACTTGTTATAGTGTGCTGTCCTGTCTTGTTCTGTTCTCTGTTACGTTGCGCTTCACTGCACTTCCTTATACTTTAATAAGTTTTACTTTGCTTTACTTCACTTAGCTTTGATTTAGTTTACCTGCTTCGCTTTACTTTGCTTTGCTTTGCTTGTCCTTGCCATACTCTCTTTACTTTCCTTCGTCTTGCTTTACTTCGCTTAGCTTATACTTTGATGTAGTTAACCTACTTTGCTTTTCTTCGTGTTTTTTTAACTTGGTTTTGTTTTACTTTGCTTTATTCTGCTTTGTTTTACTTTGCTTTACTTTACTTCGCTTTGCTTAATTTCCTTTCGTTTTACTTTGCTTTAATTTTACTCGGCTTTGCCTTACTTGCCTTTGCTTCACTTGGCTTTCTTAACTTTACTTCGCTTTGCTTTACTTAGCTTTGCTTTACTTAGCTTTGGTTACTTCATTTTGTTTTACTTCGCTTTTCCTTGCTGTAATTTGCTTCACTTACTTTCATTTAATTAAAAATTTTATTTCAATAAATTTAAATTAACTTACATTAATATATAGTGTATTTTTAATAACTGTGCAGTGTTTGAAAATATTCCCGGTCCAAATTTTGTATTCACCCTCTGTGAAGTTCATGCAAAATAATAGGTAAATACAAAACTTGGACCGGCAATATTTTCAAACACTGCACAGTCATTACAAATACACGCTGTACTTACTGTGCTTTACTTAATTGTCCAGAATTACCCCTGGAATTACCATTTACCTTTTCACTCGTTAACAAATAACGGAATTTAACTCAACCATAACTCACCCACGTCCGCTCCATGGCGAAGAGGTTACGGGCGCAGTTCGTAATCCCGCATACCGCGTTCGAAACACAGCTGTGGGCGATTTGGCAGCTATCCGCCTTACGTTGGTTTTTTTTATGAAATGGTATGGGTGCCGGTCGTTCAGAAAGCTGAACGTAAACTTGCCCAGAGATCACGAACAGCCAAAAAATGCTGGAGCTGACTGCTTCGTCCTGTAAAGGAAATGCAACTAACTTGACCCACCCAAAGGAATTATTTATTAAGGTACTTTAAAGCTACTATTTTAGGCAACGAAATTGAGACTGCCGGTAAACCTGTTCTGTGTCATCAGCTGGTCTTATTGTCCCTTGTTGTCACAAAAGCCACTTAAGATTTCATACGTTTACAGTTTAGACTACTAGAAGCCAGTTTAGTGGATTGTAATCAAAAGATGGATTTTCAAAGACTAAACACAATGTAATCCTTGTCTTTAGGGGCTATATGTTCACAGCTGGCTGTTTCTGAAATCTTGTTTCTTTGTGGCTTGGCGTTTACTTGTTGGTTCTGTGTTTGGTTTCTGGTATAATACGCAGGAGTTTTCATTGTTTTGAGACCACTTATGCAAACTAAGAAAATATGTGGTCTGATATTGATTGGCGCTCATTAAAGACAATGGAAATAAGTGTATATAAAAAGACACTCTATACCAGTGGTTCTCAACCTTTTCTGGCCCATGCACCGCTTCATCACAAGTTCAGAACGTCAATCCTCCCCCCTCCCTTTCGTATTTCCTCCCTATAAATTCCCCGCACCCCTACACAGTATACGTAAAAATGGAAGCTAAATGTAATAACATATACTAGAACAAGTCTTGACGTCTACATAAAATGTGATTTGCGGGTCTACTTACATTATAAAACGAATTTCAGAACGGCGAGAAGCACAGAACCGTAAAGTATGGAGGGGAAAACAATATCAAGTAATCGGTTCTTGTGTTAACGCGATCTTGAAATAATCTTAACCCCCCCCCCTCCCCCTCCTCCCTGGAAACCCCAAAATCCCCCCCCCGGGGGGAGGGGATTCCCCACCGGTTGAGAACCAATGCTCTAGACAACTGAAAGGCAATGGAAATAAGTGCATTTAAAAAGACACTCTACACAACTGAAAGGCAATGGAAATAAGTGCATTTAAAAAGACACTCAAGCCAATTGAAAAACAATGGGATTGGGGGAAGTGTATATAAAAGGATACTCTGTACAACTGAAAGGCAATGGAATAAGTGTATATGAAAAGACACTCTAGAAAATTGAAAGGCAATCGAAATAAATGTATACAAAAAGCCACTCTAGACCAGTGGTTCTCAACCGGTGGGGAATTCCCCCTGGGGGGGGAGTTTTAGGGTTTCCACTGGGCTGGAGGGGGGGGGGACACTCTAGACAATGGAAAGGCAATGGAAATAAGTGTATATAAAAAAGACACTCTAGACAATTGAAAGGCAATGAAAACAGGTGCATATAAAAAGACACTCTGGACAATTGAAAGGAATTGAAGAAGACACAACCAAGACAGGATTCAGCTAAGTAACCTCTGTATTTTCTATGTAGTGATTGTTTTATTGGCTTGGTGTCTGTGTTGTTTTGTTCTGTGCTGACGAAGGCTTTGGCCGCAACGTTCATTTTGTTTCTTGTAATCGTGTTCTAGTAAAGCTCACAATCTACTTATCGTATTTTTGTAATTGAAAGGCAATGGACATAAGTGTATATAAAAGATACTCTAGACCAGTAGTTCCCAAGCTTTTCAAGCAGAGGGCCAGATCGACTATTTTCGGTAGTTAAGCGTGTCACAACGTTATACAATTATAAAAGTTGTGCAATATCATTCTTACCTTTCTTTACTTAAATTTTAAATCAGTTTAGAAAATCGCTATACATGTAAGTAATTTACAATTGTAACTGTTCTTCATTACCAGTTACTTAAGTTCAGATGCCAGTTTATCCATGTTTGGGCACAAATCTGTCGTGCCCAAAGTCATAAAGCGCAGCTAGGTTACTATCGGTGAGTCTGGAACGTTGCTTGTTTTTTATAACGGTCATTGTGGAAAATGACTGCTCAGAACCTCGCGTGCCACTTTCTGACAGCTGGCGAACCACAAGTGGTCCGCGGGCCGTGGTTTGGGAACCTCTGCTCTAGACAATTAAGAGGCAATTGAAATAAGTGTATTTCAGAAGACACTCTAAACCAGGGTTCTCAATCTGTTTAGGCCCATGCACCCCTTCACCATATGTTCAGAATGTCATTCCGCCCCCTCCCCCTTTCATAGACCCTCCCTATAAAGTCCCCCCCCCTCCTTTTTTTTGTTACACAGTATACGTAAAAATGAAAGATACATTTAATACCACATACTAGAACTAGTCTAGACGTCTATATAAAACGTGATTTTTGGGACTACTTACGTTATAAAATGAATTTCAGAAGGGCGAGAAGTACAGAACCGTAAAGTGTGGAGGGAAAACAATATCAAGTAATCGGTTCTTGTATTAACGCGATTTTGAAATAATCTTAATTCTCCCGCTCCCCCTGGAATTCCCCAACGATTGAGAACCACTGCTCTAGACAAATGATGCAATGAAACATACACGCAAACACGCCAAGCACAGATAGCTACGGAATTCAAGCATACATAAGACAGCTATGCGATTAGAAATAGCGTTATGGCTAGAAGCAAGCCTACGGACCCGGTAGTCACGGTTCGAATCCGCACTGGGGAGGAGTTTTAAAATTGATCTGGGCTCACAGATCAACCGAGCATAAGATCAGTACCAGGAAATGGCTTGGGAAGTTAGGGCTTCCAGTGTGGTATTGGTCACATCAACAAGGAGCATCAATGTATCTATACAAATATGAGTCTCCCAGCATTATCCCCATTTTTTTAAAGACGGCAGTAGACAATCAGTTGGTTGGTTGGTTGGTTGGTTGGTTGGTTGGTTGGTTGGTTGGTTTGTTGGTTGGTTGGTTGGTTGGTTGGTTGGTTCCTTCGTTCGTTCGTTCACTTGTTCGTTCGTTCGTCGGCTGGCTGGCTGGATGAATGATTGATTGATTGGTTAGTTGGTTGCCTGGTTGGTTGATTTATGGGTTAGTTAAGTGGTCGGTTGTTTGGTTGGTTGTTTGCTTGTGTCTTTGGTATTTGGTTTCTTCTTTGTTGTTGAATCCTGTTGAATACATGGCCTTGAGTGTGTAAAGGACTAATACAGTGCAACTTTTTTTTTTTTTGCATATCCTATTTACAGTACATTGCTGTCAACACCAGCATTTTACTGCCGTTGTTGATGTCTTGCAAGTTTACGTTCAGTAGTTTGCCATTGCTTTCAGGACGACCGGTTCCCGTACCAACACGTTAAAACCCAGCGCAACGCGGTCTGCTGCCAAATCGGTGTTTCGAACGTGGGTAAGCCTGCTTACGAATCGAGTCCTTACGCCCTTAGCCACGTAGACCCGCACAGTGCAACAAATGAATGTAAATGTGCACTGAAAATCAACCACCGGTTGACCTTAACGTCGTGCAAAAGACAAGCAACATTTGTATACATTGCACCCCAAAGGTAGTCTATGCGATCTGACAACCTTGACCTTATTCACTGTGATTTGGGGTTGAACGAGTTGTTATATGTTGCTTCTTTCTCGGTTGTTGCGGGCGAGGATCACAATGGCGTCTAGGGGTTCAGGAATGAGATCTGGGGTTTCTGATGAGACAAGTGGGAGATCGGAAGTTGTTATAATGAGGAAAATGGGAGTTCGCAAGTTGTTATAATGAGGAAAGTGGATTGTTGACTGTTGGTCAGAGTGGAGGTAACTCGACTATTGATTTTTCTCGATAAACTCCTACGTGCAGCTTTCTTCATTCTCGACTGTTCCAATGAGTTGTTATTTACTACACATTTTACAGTATGGTTGTGAATCATCATCATCATGTACCCTGCCAGCTGGCGAAGGTGTTCATGTCTCTGCACAAATCTTGGTTCTTGATGTTGAAAATCAACTCTGCTTAAGATACTCCTCCATGCCACTGAGTCAGTCTTTCCAGCATTATTTCTCTCAGTCTACCCCTGCTTCCTTCCCCTCTGATCTTTTCATTCGCCTCGATATTTTCCAGTACTGTGTGCATAACCCATTGCCAACTTTGAAGCGATTAGATGGATTACTCATACTGACGTGTACATTACTGTGCGAACATGTGTATATTTCAGCTTGAAGGATTTATCTAGTTATGTTACTTTATGTTGTGTGAATTCTGAAGTATGTACCTGACGAGATACAGCGAAATATGCTAGGCAATAAATCGTGCAATCTATTGTTTGTCTTCGTTATTCAAATTCACTACGGGAAAACGTTGTTTTGAATTTTCCAGTACCTCTCTTCTCTAAACAAACCAAATAATGTTGTTTGACTCCTTATCATATGTGCATATTATGTTCTACTTTCAAAAGTCTCTTTTAGACAATCGTTGTTAGTTACTCTCTCAGTCTAAGATATTATGGTTGTGAATCATGGATAGTAAATGAGAAAAAGAAACAATAACTCAGATGTAGTTTCTAGAATGTTGAGAATCAAACGAACAGCTGGCGGTCAGCATGGCTGAATGGATAAGACCTCTCGCTCTTAAACACCCGACGTGCTGATACCGAGGTAGTGGGTTGAATCCCTATACCGGTCAGTTGGACTAAAATATTGACTTTGACTTGGTGATGTAAATTGCAAGTACCTCAGAAGTCGGAGTGAGTTCACCTGATGGCGAGTTAAAAGTTAGTTGTATGTCCTTTACAGGAGGTCGCAGTCAACACCAGCATTTTTTGCTGTTTTGATCTCTTGGCAAGTTTGCCTTCAATAGTTTCTGATGGCGAGGGACACTGGTAATAGGGAAAGCTAATCCACACTCCAAACAACAACAAAAAATAAATCCAGTGCTCTAGAAACAGTAGCACGTATGTGAACAACGTTTGAGTTCAAAGCGAGCGACCGCAAAAATAAACGGATCGCTGATGAAAGCAATCATCAAGTACTTGGCAGAGGGAAATTCACAGCGGCAGATTACTGCCCGCGTAACTGTCATTTTTGTGTCAGCTTTTGAGAAATGAGAGTCCGAAGAACACAGTGACACTCGGCCCAAGAAGATTGATGGTGTTGGAGACAGAGAACGGAAGAGGCAGAAGACTCGTGATGAACTGCTGGAGTGACAAAGAACAGAATCCGAATGGGTTCGCAAAGTGACAAGAAAAGTTGTTAGCGGTTGAACAACTCTTTAACTCGGTGCGCGCGTTTAAAATCTGCTATTTTACAAGCTCATTTTGGGGGATCGGTTCATGGTCAAGATTGATAATAATAATTTCAGGCTCATTGTTTCAGCTTGATTTATATCTGAACATTCAACCACGTCTCAACACACGGGTTAATAGAGGTGATTTTAAGAAAAATATGAAATTGAAGAGAGTTTTATGCTATTGCAAATCAAGATGTATTTTAAAGGTTTAAGGATTAAAGGCGAGAAGCTATACTTCATTGCACTTGGTTTTATCCCAGGTTTCTTTCCACAGGGCGGCTTGCTAAAAGCGTCGGACAGATCACGTACTCCGTAGCTCCAGCGACGACCTGTAGAAGTCCCTAGAAAATATGCCTCTTTAACCGAATGACATAGTCCTTTAACGAACCCACAGCCTTCGCAGCGCCAGGAAGGCTAGTTGGCCACTTGGCCATGGGAGCTCCCATACAGATTCATGTGTGTAGCCTCAACAACTAGAGCCACTCTAAGTGGGGTTTGGTAAATGTGGATCGAATTTTGAGCCACTTCAACTTGCGCACGGTATACTAAGAGGTAACAGAATCAACTGATTTACTTCCAACGGATACTACATTGCCAAATGGGACCTACCATTTGGACAGAATGAAGATATGCCGTGAGACTATGATTATCGTGTTATTTTGCTTCGAAGTAATTTCTGCAGTTTTAATGCTCAGTGAACGGAAATATACATTATAATACTATACACGAGGGGATCTGGCCGATGCTCGACGTTTAGAGGAAAGGCGAGACGCACATATAATCAGATTGCTACTGGTACTATTGGGATTGGAACTCTTCGCTGGCTTCTGAGGATGGAGATGGAGCGCTTATGGGAATGCCCCAAATGCTGTGATGTCGGTTCCTAAATGAATCAATCAATCAATCACTTGTTCACTTTATTGTGTACCATCATTGGTTCAAACTTACTTTTTGTTTGGGGCACTGAATCAATTAACTGATAGCTGCTGAGTTCCGTGATCGACAACGCCACCCTCTAATGCCCAATATACGACTCACTGTGAGAAAATAATCCATACATCCTTCAGAAATAAGACAACAAAAAACTCAAGAAAGTATGTAACTATCGATATTACAGCGAAATATACCAGGCAGTAAATTGTGCAATCTAAAGTATGTGTCTTCGTTATTCAAATTCACTAGCGAATAGCTTGCGTTGACTTATGACATCATTGCGTGTTTGCACGTTGGATGTCTGTTGTACAATTAGGGTACAGGACACGTTATAATCTAGTCAGGAACAACCAAATAACCTATAGGATAGCTGCGTTTCGACAGCTTTCGTTTTCGACATTTCTATAATCTTCATCTCATTCACAACACATTCAGACATTTTTTAATACGTCACTGTTAACGCTTATTCAAAGGGTACGCGGTTAAATACGCTTGCGTTTAAACTTCTGATGCTCTGATAGTGGGTGGGGGTTCAATTCCTACACCGGTCAGTTAGAAATCAAAGTTGACTTCTCGTTCAGAATGCAGTGGTAAATACCGAAAGCAAAATTGTCCAGGTAATAACACTTCAAGAGCTGAATATTGAAGAAGGTTGGCTATTAAAGACGATAAAACAAAGAAAATTGAAATATTTTGGTCACTTGAAACGTCACGAAAGTTTAGAGAGAACAATAATGGAGGGGTATATGCCTGGGAAGAGAGGAAGAGGAAGGCCAAAGAGAAGATGGGTGCAGGGTGTGGCGGATGATCTCCATATGGGTGTATCGGACGCGGGACATCTTGCTTATGATGGAGAGGTTTTCCGGAAGTTGTTATGGGAGCGAGGTTCTGCAAAGGACATGCTACTGAATGAATGAATGAATAACACTGGTTTACATACATGTTGGTGCCTTACATTGTATAGCTGTTCTTGGGCAATGTTGTGTTGCTGATACAAAAATTGTTATCAGATTTTTCTATCAGCTCTAGTTTGAGATTACACTATGAATGACCTTCTTAGTAGGGCGAGTGTTTTTACAAGCCTAGACTTAGGTGCCATCAGTGGGATTTTGACTGTAATCTGCATTCATATTATATGCTATTACTGTGCATTTATTACCGTTATATAAAACACAAAAAATGTATTAAAATTTTTATCACTAGCATTTTTTTAAATCTATAGTCAACATAAAGAAAGCTTCTTTTCGAGGACTTCCTAGAATGTGATATGTCCTAACAATCACATTTAGGATCCAACAGTAATCTGCCATCATGTAGGCATCCCAAAGTCCCTGATATCTCTCGTCCATTGTTTTTATATCTTGGTGAAATCTTTCACCTTGATCCTCACATAAATCGCCAAGATTCTCCGGAAAGAAAAGTAAATGGTTATGAAAATAGTGTAATTTTATGCTCATGTTGCATCCAAGCTTATAAAAACTTGACAGTATGTATTCAACTAATTCAGAATAATTGTCTGCTTTAAAGTTAACCAGAAAATTTTGTTCAACTAAAACACATGATTACCAGGCTGTGGACTCTGTTTTGTTCACCGAAGCAATAAAATTTGGATCGTTTATTAACTTTCTAATTTGAGGTCCATCAAATATTCCAGCTTTAAGTTTGGCTATGCTCACTTCCGGAAACTTTCTGCATAAGTAATTAAAACAGGTACCATCTTTGTTCAGTGCCTTAACAAATTGCTTCATCAAGCTAAACTTTATATGTAATGGTGGCAGCATAATCTTTTTCGATTAATGAGAGACTTGTTGACAATATTATTCTCTCCAACTTTAAATTCATCCCTCTTTGGCCATTGCTTCTTTGTCGAGTACGTATTCTTTGCTTTGCTATCCCATAAACATATAAAGCATGAATATTTGGTGAATTCCCTTTGCTGGACAAGCAAGAGGTTCATTTTATGACCGATACAAACCATCCAGTTATGTTCTTCTTCTTCTTCTTCTTCTTCAGCGTTCCGAGCCATTGAGGTTCTTTGCTGCAAATACAATCCGTCTCCATTCGTCTCTCTGGTGGACCTTCTCTTGCCAGTCGTTGATTCCAAGTGCTTGTAGGTCTGTACATGTATTATCTCTCCACCGCCTTCTTGGTTCTATGTTCTTATGTTCTAAATATTTTAATTTTTTTCAGAACTGTGCTAATAGTAGCATACTCCTCCTTCATTGTAGTAGAATGTGCAACTGGAAATGAGCCATATTTGTTACCATTGTGTAAGACAAGCAGTTTCATTTTATAGGGGAATAGATAGTAAACGTTTTTTTCCCCAGAGCCTTATACAGAAAATATTGTAATAATATTAATTAAATACACAAATGCCTGTATCTCAAAACTTATAGCTTCTACAGAAAATAAATGTGACATTTGGATTTAGCAGGCCTCATTTATGCAAAATCAGGTGTAAAATGTTTGCCACTAAAATAAAATGTGTTTGTAGGACTGTGTAATCAATCTAGGGTCGGAATTCATCGCATCGTCCTGCAAATGATTCGAGATATATGTTTAGCGCTTATCTAGCTGAAACCAAGCCATATTTTGTTGCATAATGGCGTAAATTGAAATACTCCACTTTTATTTTTTTTGTTTCTGAGAGCCCCATTATACAGCAAGACTGTTCTCGTAACAGAACTAGCATGTAGATGAGCATATTGTCAGTGCATAGATCAGAAACTGTCTATACATGTATGAGGGAACAGTCGAGGAGTTTGCGTAATTAGCCGTAAACTAATCGGTTTCAATGGGCGCGTATGTGTTATCGTTAGGAGGGTTAGCCTCATACAAGCTGTCAGAAGCCTGGACGGACGAGGGTGCCACGCCTTCGTTAGTCGACTGCTAAGTGGGGAGACGACTGGCCGCCGGTTCCTTCGGGTAGAACATAACAACAGTTAGGTATGTGTAACTACCACGAAACAGTAAACAATATAAAACAACACAAAGTAATGCAGCTTTACAGAACACAATTTCGAAAAACACAAGACGTTTGCAGCGACTAGCCTTCATCAGCAAACAAGTACATACACCAAACATAACACATAATCATGGAGAAGACCCTCCAGTGACTACATTAAGGCATGCGAACGGGATAAAAACGAAGTAACGAACAAATTGTATTTTCAAAGGGTTAAGAATTAGGCACGCAGGTCCATCTAACATTCTGCCCTTCTTGACTCTCCTTTTATAAATTATTTCATCCACACATCATTCTTATCACATCATAGTCTTATGTCATGTATGAACTGGGCTGATGCAGATGACTATCCTGGAGTTATATATTTCAGATCTACTTTGTTGGAATGGCACAGTGCAGCTGTAAGTACCAGGGGCAGTATTCCTTTGTTGAGTTGGCTGACTACATCTGAACGTAACTAAGAAGGTGTAATCCTTTGTCGAGTTGGCCTACTACAGCTGAAAGTACAAGTATCCAATTATGGCTTATTTGGTTTGGCTACTAAAGATGAAAGTATAAGTATCAACTACGTATTATTCAAGTTTGATCAACGTTGACTTGTTCAAGAGTGACCTCGATAATTAATTAACGTTGTCGTGTTCAATATTGACATTGATGAAGAAGTGAAACGACAGTAGTGTGTGTGTGTGTGTGTGTGCGCGAGTGCGCGTGCGTAGGTGCGTGCGTGCGAGTGTACGTGCGTGCGTGCGTGCATGTGTGCGTGTGTGCGTGCGTGCGTGCGTGCGTGCGTGTGTGTGTGTGTGTGTGTGTGTGTGTGTGTGTGTGTGTGTGTGTGTGTGTGTGTGTGTGTGTGTGTTGTACCAAGAACATTAAGTCAAATAAGTTCCGGGGTCTCTGCAGAGACTTTATTGTGAAATTGATTCATCAAAGCCACAACATGTATAATGTTACAATAGATGAACGTTGTTTGTGTAATACGAACTTATGGCACAGAGTGGTTATTCTGAAGTATAGTTTCATGAAAGATCACGAGGCCCTGATCTGAAGCTGGTAACTAATCCTCGATTCCTTGTACGAAGCTGACATCAACAAAGCTAAGTCCTGCGGTAATAAACGTGATATTGTCAACTACCATGGGATACCAAAGGTATCCATTCCAGACTATCGTCGTATCTTCTGCTAAGTTCTGTAACGTCTTTTAAATATGCTCTGTGTCTTCTAGGCTTAAACAGTGTCTTGATTAAAGTATAGTTATTAGTTAGACCACGTTTGTTGTGTCTTGGTACGGTAAAAAGGGGAGTGAATGAAATAATAGCTTGCAGTAGTCCAAAGTCTATGGGGACGGCAGAATCCATATAGTTAATGAATAGATAAAGTCATTGGTCTTAACTGGGTTGCTGACTTCCCTCCAGTCTTGTTACAATAGGTGTATGTGTCCGACTGTGAGTGTATCAGTTTATGTATCCCACTATTTGAGTTTATAGGTTTATGTGTCAGACTGAGAGTTTATCGGTTTATGTATCCGACTATTTGAGTGTATAGGTTTATGTGTCAGACTGAGAGTTTATCGGTTTATATATCCGACTATTTGAGTTTATAGGTTTATGTTTCAGACTGAGAGTTTATCGGTTTATGTATCCGACTATTTGAGTGTATAGGTTTATGTGTCAGACTAGAGTTTATCGGTTTATATATCCGACTATTTGAGTTTATAGGTTTATGTTTCAGACTGAGAGTTTATCGGTTTATATATCCGACTATTTGAGTTTATAGGTTTATGTTTCAGACTGAGAGTTTATCGGTTTATGTATCCGACTATTTGAGTGTATAGGTTTATGTGTCAGACTGAGAGTTTATCGGTTTATATATCCGACTATTTGAGTTTATAGGTTTATGTTTCAGACTGAGAGTTTATCGGTTTATGTATCCGACTATTTGAGTGTATAGGTTTATGTGTCAGACTGAGAGTTTATCGGTCTATATATCCGACTATTTGAGTTTATAGGTTTATGTTTCAGACTGAGAGTTTATCGGTTTATGTATCCGACTATTTGAGTGTATAGGTTTATGTGTCAGACTGAGAGTTTATCGGTTTATATATCCGACTATTTGAGTTTATAGGTTTATGTTTCAGACTGAGAGTTTATCGGTTTATGTATCCGACTATTTGAGTGTATAGGTTTATGTGTCAGACTGAGAGTTTATCGGTCTATATATCCGACTATTTGAGTTTATAGGTTTATGTTTCAGACTGAGAGTTTATCGGTTTATATATCCGACTTTTTGAGTTTATAGGTTTATGTTTCAGACTGAGAGTTTATCGGTTTATATATCCGACTATTTGAGTTTATAGGTTTATGTGTCAGACTGAGAGTTTATCGGTTTAGGTATCCGACTATTTGAGTTTATAGGTTTATGTTTCAGACTGAGAGTTTATCGGTTTATGTATCCGACTATTTGAGTTTATAGGTTTATGTGTCAGACTGAGAGTTTATCGGTTTATATATCCGACTATTTGAGTTTATAGGTTTATGTTTCAGACTGAGAGTTTATCGGTTTATGTATCCGACTATTTGAGTGTATAGGTTTATGTGTCAGACTGAGAGTTTATCGGTCTATATATCCGACTATTTGAGTTTATAGGTTTATGTTTCAGACTGAGAGTTTATCGGTTTATATATCCGACTTTTTGAGTTTATAGGTTTATGTTTCAGACTGAGAGTTTATCGGTTTATATATCCGACTATTTGAGTTTATAGGTTTATGTGTCAGACTGAGAGTTTATCGGTTTAGGTATCCGACTATTTGAGTTTATAGGTTTATGTTTCAGACTGAGAGTTTATCGGTTTATGTATCCGACTATTTGAGTTTATAGGTTTATGTGTCAAACTATGTGAGTTTATCGGTTTATATATCCGACTATTTGAGTTTATAGGTTTATGTGTCAGACTGAGAGTTTATCGGTTTATATATCCGACTATTTGAGTTTATAGGTTTATGTGTCAGACTGAGAGTTTATTGGTTTATGTATCCGACTATTTGAGTTTATAGGTTTATGTGTCAAACTATGTGAGTTTATCGGTTTATATATCCGACTATTTGAGTTTATAGGTTTATGTTTCAGACTGTGAGTGTATCGGTTTATGTCTCCGACTATTTTAATTGATAGATTCGTGTGTCAGACTATTGAGTTTATCGTTTCATATGTCAGACTATGTGAGTTTATCGGCTTATGTGTCAGACTGTGTGTTTATCGGTTTATGTGTCAGACTATTGAGTTTATCGTTTCATTTGTCAGACCATATCAGTTTATCGGTTTATGTGTCAGACTATGTGAGTTTATCGGTTTATGTGTCAGATATATGAGTGCATCGGTTCATGTGTTAGACTGTGTGAGTTTATCGGTTTATGTTTCAGACTATGCGACTTTATCAGTTTATGTGTCAGACTGTGCGTTTATCGGTTTATGTGTCAGACTACGTGAGTGTATCAGTTTATATGTCAGATTATGTGAGTTTATCGGTTTATATATCAGACTATGTGAGTTTATCTTTTATATATCAGACTATGTGAGTTTATCTTTTATATATCAGACTATGTGAGTTTATCTTTTATATATCAGACTATGTGCGTTTATCGGTTTATGTGTTGTACTGTGAGTTTATCAGTTTATGTGTCAGACTATGTGAGTTTATCGGTTTATATATCAGACTATGTGAGTTTATCTTTTATATATCAAACTATGTGAGTTTATCTTTTATATATCAAACTATGTGAGTTTATAGGGTTATGCGTCAGACTATGTAATTTTATTGGTTTATGAGGTTTAAAGGCAAGAGGGTCGGCTTTATTGCGATGCTTGTCACATCACCCACGGAGTCTGATTGGTATACACAAATATAGGTCTGTCTAACTATTCCCATAGTGAATAATGGCGCCTTTTGTAAGACGAAGGTAGACAATCAGTTGGTCGGTCGGTCGGTTGGTCAGCTAGTTTGTTGGTTGTTTGGATGACTGGTTGTTTGTTTAATTGGCTGGGTTTTATCCCATTTCTCTCTCTCTCTCTCTCTCTCTCTCTCTCTCTCTCTCTCTCTCTCTCTCTCTCTCTCTCTCTCTCTCTCTCTCTCTCTCTTCCAGAGCGGCCAGCCAAAGCCTCACAGGGACACGGACTCCGTAGCTCCAGCCACAACCACCAAGACGCCCCCTATAACATTGCATTCGTAAACCGAGTGAAAGTGTCCTAAAACGAACCCACAACCTTCGTTTGCGAGGTGGGTGGCTTGATTGCTCCGCCACGATCATCCTCACACTATGCAAGGCTCATGACCCACTATCATATAGCATGTCCTTTACATAATGCCGCTCACATTACAGCTAGCCTGAAACACTCCAGGTCTATTCATTTCTCAGCTCTCCGACAATTTCGTAATCCAAATAATATAATTGTTACTTGAAGAAACGATCAAGGGGAAGTAGAAAGGTAAATGACCAGGTGGTTTAACCACATGGTATGGTCGAAGAAATAACACAGTGCTGATCCACGACTCTGGTGATCGTGATTGATTGATTGATTGATTGATTGATTGATTGATTGATTGATTTAGGAACCGAAATCACTGCATTCGGGGCATTCCCATAAGCGCTCCGTCCCCATCCTCAGCAGCCAGCGAAGAGTTCCAACACTAATAGTTCCAGTAGCAATCTGATTATATGCCCGTCTCGCCTTTCCTCTGAGCGTCGATCGTCGGCCAGATCCCCTCGTCACTCCTCGCTGTCTCATTCTTGCCAGACCATGGTGATCCATTTGCTCCTCCGAGGTGTACACGTGCTCCTACAAGGTGACCGTGAGAGATGGCGAAACATGACCGTCCACGTTTATCGGCATGTGAAGATGATAATTTGAACCCTGGAGACATAATATGAGCAATATATGAACTTCTAAAAGTGATTATTGATGTTTTAGCTAAACAGCAAATCCCACGAGAAACGAATGCAAACCGTAAAAAACTGACATAGGCGTGCGCAATTTGTCTGGTTAAAAACATACTATTAGATTTTAGAATTTTCTAGTCATTTTCTAGTCTTTTCATAGTCTAAAATTAATATTAGAATTTACTTTCAACGGAGGTACGAGGGGCGTAGAATCAAAACCTTAAAAGTGTGATAGAAATTACAATAACTATGCCATTGTCTTGTGACCTGTCAATCTTGGTTTTAAGGATGTGAAGAGTGTTAAGCACGTGACATCAGACCAACACGATGACGTCATAATGACAGTTGAAAGATCGCCGCCTCACTTTTGACAAGCACCAAAGAGAAGCAGCGTTCTTTTATCCGTGTTTGTTTGTTTGTTTGTTTTTTAATCAGGGAAAAGTTGGAACATATAGCAATTCATCGGCGAATGAAGTCCCAGTAAGGTGATGCATGTCAGTCCAGCAAGTGTATGAGTGGAGTAGGAAGTTTCAAAACTTTTCAGTCTGATGAAGAGGTACAGCAGGTAGTGCATGAGTGGTTACACACGCGACCAAGAGCATTTTCTTTTCTACAGAAATTCAAGCACTTTATGGGCGCTGAAGGACTTGCACTGAACGCATCATCATGATACATGTGTTCTGTACTTTGTAAAATATATTCACACACACACACTCACACACACACGAAACCATGCATGGTTTTCATTTGAAGCCCAAGGTATCATTTATATGATTGATGTCACATCAATGAGGTTGTTTTCAACTTCTTCTTCTTCTTCTTCTTCTTCTTCTTCTTCTTCTTCTTCTTCTTCTTCTTCTTCTTCTTCTTCTTCGTCTTCTTCTTCCCCCTTCTTCTTCCCCCTTCTTCCCCTTCTCCTATTTCGTCTTCTTCATCTGCTGCTACTACTACTACTACTACTACTACTACTACTACTACTACTACTACTACTACTACTACTACTACTACTACTACTACTACTATTATTATTATTATTACTACTACTACTACTACTAATATTACTACTGCCACCATTACTACTAGTACTACTATTACTACTACTACCATTTCTACTACTACCACCACTATTACTATTACTACTACTATTACTACTAGTACTATTATACTACTACTACTACCACTGTTGTTACTACTACTACTACTACTACTACTACTACTACTACTACTACTACTACTACTATTACTTCTACTATTACTACCACTACTGCTACTACTACTACTACTACTACTACTACTACTACTACTGCTGCTGCTGCTGCTGCTGCTGCTGCTGCTGCTGCTGCTGCTGCTGGTACTACTACTATCATCTTCCCTCTTTTTATTATTATTATTGTTATTATTATACTGCTTCTACGGTTTGATGATTCTGGAATCTACTGCAAACACAAAATGGTATTATCCTTCACTGCAGGCGATGATACGCCATCCCCTGCTAGATAATTACCCACGGGCCTGCCATTCTCCTCCTCTCCCACTTGTCCGTGACCACACCCCCCCCCCGCCCCCCGGCCAAGTTGATCAGGTATCATGAATTTGCTCAAGACAAACTTTCTTTGTCTCCCAGGGTGCTTCTCTTCCTTTGACGTCACCGGTTCATTTTAATATGTTTGGTTATCGTGATGTTCATAACTCACGAACATTTGTTCAGTCGCACCGGCTGTCTGTTTGTACTTCTAGAAACTATTGCAGTAGTCTGTTCAAACAGTGCGACTATTGATCAAGGTCATGATTTACTGCACTCCAATCTTATGACCCTGATGTTGCTAAATTAAATGAGGACATTGATCACATGAAAAATATGTTTTGCGAGTCTTTTGAAAGACGTTGCGTTCAGATTGTGTTTCTCAGTAACAAACAGTGATATTACATTCATGAATTAAAACTGAGTTAACGGATATAAAAGTAACAGGCTCCGTGGCGAAGTGCTCAAGCCGTTTCACTCGGTCTCCGAAGGTTGTGGGTTCGATTTCGGGCCGCGTATTTCGGTTTACGAGTGACAATTTTCGGAGACTCCTGGGGTCGTCGCTGGAGCTACGGAGTTTGTGCTTTGTGCGACGCTTTCCGAGCTGCTGAAAGCGACCAAGCCATATGGGATAAAAATCCCGGTGCAATAAGTCGACTTTTAAGCGACTTTTTTTAAAAACAAGAACAAAAAAAAAAGTTAAGGACCCTTTTCACATTGCGAGAAGTGTAGTGTATATGGTATTAAACCCATATCAACTCAGTGAGTTGTGGGCTGAATATCTCACCGGCCGCTTTTATTTCCAAGAATATGTAACGGACATATATTTAAATGATGTGTACAGGATCTACAAAAAGAGCATGCACGTTTCCATGGTAACATATGCAGATACACAGAAGGCCCGCCAAAGCTGTTCCAGAAAAGATGGAAGATGCAGACAAAGATACAAGCGGAAAGACGGCGTTACAAGACTGAGCAGCAGTCTGTCGAAGTGTACAATCAGAGGGAAAGACTGAAGATGTTGGAGAGCCAATGCAATTAAGTGGGGAGAAAGCACTTGATTGGTCGTTTATCGCAGGTACAGAGTTGAAAAAAGTGTGTACGTTGGTGTAACAGTTAGGGTGTTACGCAAAGCAATTTCATGAGCGCGGTCAGAGAAGGGATTGATGCCAGCTCTCACCGCTCGCTACGAGAGAAAAGACTGACCACCTGTTCCTCCATGCACTGAAGCCTACACAAATGTGATGGTCCGAACACTTCACAAACTCACAGTAGATTCCTGCTACATGATCTTTTTTTTCAATAGCGATTATAAAGACGTGTGGCGAAAGAGTTACGAACGTCATTCGCAATCCCGCATACCGCCGTCAAATCTCAGCTGTGGATAAGTTGGCAGCCGGTCATTCAGAAAGCAATGGCAAACAACTGAGCATAAATTTTCCTAGAAATCGCGAGCTGTCAATAAATTATGTGGTTCACTGCGAAGTCACGCAACTAACTTTTATTATATAAAGACGCACATTTAATCATGAATATATTTAAGCGAGGAAAAGAGTGTTGAAGTGCTACATAGAACCTGTACTTTTATATGGATGTGAAACGTGGACAATGAGTAGCCAAGCTGAAAAAACATCTGATGGCTGTTAAAATGTGGTTTCTGAGGAAAATGCAAAGAATGCCATGGATAGACAGAAAACCCCGTGAACAAGTCCTTCAAGAAACAAATGATGATCGTAAACTGATTAGAGTCATTAGACGTAGACAGTCAACATTTGTTGGGTATGTTATCAGAAAAAATTACTTTGAGAACTTGGTGACAACTGGCAAGATCGAAAGGAAGAGACCAAGGGGAAGACCGAGAAGTAAATACCTGGATGGCTTGGCTACGTGGCATGGTCGAGACAGAAACACAGAGCTGATCCACGATTCTGGTGATCGAATGAGATGGCAGAACATGACCGCCCAGGCTTACCGGCATGGCACATGATGGATGGATGGAATTTCACATTTAAAACGAACTCTTTTTCTGTTTTGCACAAAACTGATTGGAATCACTTCACTATATTTGAGCAATCGTTTATTGTTCAGAGTTCTACTAGTTAAATTAAGTGGCAGACCTTTTAGCATAAATATTATTCAAGTACATGCCCCAGTGAAGATAGTGTAGAAGAATTTTATAATGACATAGAGGCTGCCTTAAAGAAATGTAAAAATTCAGAAATAAACATCATAATAGGGGACTTCAAAGCAAAAGTAGGACATCAAGGGGATAGATACACAGTAGGAAACTATGGTTTCGGAGAGAGAAATGAACGAGGATACAGACTCGTGGAGTGGGCAAAAGAACAGGAAATGATTGTAGGAAACACCTGGTTTAAACAACAGCCTAGAAGATTATGGACATGGAGGAGTCCTGATAGCAGGATTAGAAACCAGATTGACTACATTCTCATTAGCAGAAGATTTAGAAACGCGCTAACAGTAGCACAAACAGTTCCCGGTGCTGATTGTTATAGTGACCACAGATTACTCACAGGAACATTGAGGATAAAGTTGAAGAAAGTCAAGTATATGACAGGAAACACTAAATATGATTTGTGTACATTGAGTAATGACAAGGAAATACAAAACAAATTCAACATAGAAGTACAGAACAGATTTGAAATATTGTCTGACCTAGCTAGAGATATTATTCCAGGATGTGGATGATCAATGGGAAACGTTGATGAATTCATTCAATGTGGCTGCAGAAACAACTATTCCAAAATTAAAGAAGGTGGGTCGTAAGAAATGGATGACTGAAGAAATTTTACACCTCATGGAAACAAGAAGACTCAACACAAATAATTATGTCAAATATGAAGAAATTCACAGACAGGTCAGAATATTATGTAAGGAGGCAAAAGAATCATGGCTTGATGAAAAGTGCTTAGAAATTGAAAACCAACACAACAATCAAAATACCAAATTAGTGCACAAAAGAATTCAGGAACATACTAATAAAAGAACAAGTACATCAACAGGGTGTCTAAAAACTAAAGATGGCAAAATCATAATAGAAAAAGACCAGATTCTACATGTATGGACAGATTATGTGAAACACCTTTATGATGATAACAGAGACGAACAGTGTGATATTAGATTTAATAATGAAGGACCGCCAATTATGGAGATGGAGGTTCGAAATGTTCTTAAGCATATGAAAGCTGGCAAGGCCCCCGGTGCAGATAACATCACAACAGAAATTATTAAAGCTTTAGAAGAATTTGGACTAGAGCAAGTCACCAGACTGATGACCACATTATATGATACTGGAGATATACCTCCTGAATTATGTAACTCTGTATTTATTGCAATCACAAAGAAATCAGGAACATTGGAATGTGATCAACATAGAACAATTAGTATAATGAGTCACATCACAAAGATTTTGCTAAGAATTATCATGCAAAGAGTGAGGAAGAAGATACAACCTGAAGTAGGGGACGAACAATGTGGGTTTGTAGAAGGAAAGGGTACAGTTATTGAACGTGCTATAGAAGTAAACAAGGATATACATCTTTGCTTTATTGACTATACAAAGGCTTTTGATAGAGTTAGACATGTCAACATGGTGGATATGCTTGCAGATCTACAAATTGATGGGAAAGACATTAGACTTATAAAAAACATATATTGGAAACAACAAGCTGCAATAAGGATTGATAATGAAGTGGGACAGTATCAGCCAATTAAGAGAGGTGTTAGGCAGGGATGTGTGATGTCTCCAGATCTTTTTTCCCTATACAGTGAAAATATTTTCAGAAATGTAGAGGATATAAATGGAATCAGCATTGGAGGACGAAACATCAATAACATTAGATATGCAGATGATACAGTATTAATTGCAGACAATGCGCAGGACCTGCAACAATTAGTAGATGCGGTTGTTGTACACAGTGAGCAACTGGGGTTAGAATTAAATTGTAAAAAGACTCAGGTTATGGTCGTCACTAGGAAGAAAGAAGTGCCACAATGTAATATACAAGTAAATGGAAATATTCTTCAACAAGTGAATCAGTACAATTATCTTGGAACAGTCATAACATCTGATGGGAGATGCCTTGAAGAGATTAGAACAAGAATCGCTATGGCGAAAGTAGCCTTTAGCAAGATGAAAAACACTCTGGCCAATAAAAAGATGTCAATTGAAACGAGAAAAAGAGTGTTGAGGGGATACATAGAGCCTGTTCTTTTGTATGGATGTGAAACTTGGACAATGAGCAGTCAAGCTGAAAAACATCTGATGGCTGCAGAAATGTGGTTTCTGAGGAAAATGCAAAGAATACCATGGACAGACAGAAAAACCAATGACCAAGTACTACAGGAGACAAATGAACATCGTAAACTGATTAGAGAAATTAGACATAGGCAGTCAGAATTTTTTGGACATGTTATGAGAAGAAATGGATTGGAGAACTTGGTGACAACTGGCAAGATCGAAGGGAACAGACCAAGAGGAAGACCGAGAGGAAAATACCTGGATGGCTTGGCCACATGGCATGGACGAGACAGGAACACTGAGCTGATCCACGACACTGGTGATCGAGTGAAATGGCGAGTCATGACCGCCCACGCTTTCCGGCACGGCACATGATTGATTGATTATTGTTCGTCGATTACAGTATAGACAGAATTTCTCATGTGTTAAACTTACGACCGTAGTTTATGAGGATGGCGTTTTATAACTGCCGACTCCACAGGGATTCCTGAAGACTGATTAACTCTCTTTTCCACCCACACTGATATATGTTCCGTAACTCGATTTCATAATTGCTATTTAGTTCTACCTATGTAAGTTGCTTGGCACTCAAACTACTCGTAGGATTGACAAATGCAATTTGATTTAGTATGCGGAGACAATGGCTCTTTCACTGATGGAGTAGGTATCAAGGTTGTTTTATATCTTGATGGAGTAGGTATCAAGATTATTTTATATCTGATCATTGGTTCGGCAGCAAAGAATGTTTGGACTACTGCTGTTTTAAGTCGATCATGTAGTCGTTTCATTACGTCGTCCCCTCGAAAGGTTAGCTGAATAAACACTTGAAGTTTGGGGATCGATGGTTCTATGGGGGTAGGTTGGGGGGGGGGGGGGGGGGGGGCTGGCAGTGACGCTTGGTGAAGTCGGCTGGATATTAGTCGATATGAAGTCGGCTGGATATTAGTCGATATGAAGTCGGCTGGATATTAGTCGATATGAAGTCGGCTGGATATTAGTCGATATGAAGTCGGCTGGATATTAGTCGATATGAAGTCGGCTGGATATTAGTCGATATGAAGTCGGCTGGATATTAGTCGATATGAAGTCGGCTGGATATTAGTCGATATGAAGTCGGCTGGATATTAGTCGATATGAAGTCGGTTGGATATTAGTCGATATGAAGTCGGCTGGATATTAGTCGATATGAAGTCGGCTGGATATTAGATTGCAAACTGTGGTTAAGTTGTCCAGTTCTTCGTTTATGTGTGATAGGAACAAATCTTTCTAGCTCATTTAAACAGAGTCCTTACTAGGCCACGCTTATATTGAATAGGTGCAATGCTATTGAAGCTCAGGTATTAATACGTCCATGTCGAGTTTTGATGTCGGTAGGTCTAACTTCAGTTTATTATCTTGTATACGATAACAGATGATCTTCACTGTTTCTTCCAGTGGAATGTTAATGATAAGAGAAGGGTTGACGCCAATTGCTTTTGTTTAAAATCTATGGTGTCCAGTAGTTCGACCAGCTTAAAGAAATCTTTTAGTATTAAGGGATCGAATGATTATCGCCCTGGTATGATAATTTCGGCAAGCTATTTCGCCATCCTGTGTTGGGTGGGGTTGACCATAGGTAAAATAGATCTCAGTGGTACCCCAGTCGCATGGAAATAATAAACAATATTGTTTCAGAAAGTTTGCTGCCAGTGTCAGATTGTTTCCTCTCAACACACCACCAGAGAGTATGTCGAGTGTGAGTTTAAACGCTTGGTAAAGTCTGCTGGGGCTTCTAGTAAGGACAGAATGAGAAACGGCGACATGAGAAATATGACACGTTTAACATACTGCATTGATCCCATCTAGAGACAACATCTTAAGAGGCTGAAACTACCCATAAAATCATAACATCCCATAGATATGCCGAGCAATGGACCAGGCTGGCATCCTGTATGCCCTGGGAGAAGCAGGAATATTAAATGACTCAAGGGATGGATGTGATACTGCAACTGTCATCCGAGTGCAACAACATCAAATCAAATGGTGTCATATTAGGCAAGAACCAAAGAAGTATAGTAAACCAAACTAGACCTGGCCTTGTAGGTCGCTACACGCTGGGGGAGATACTGAGGGCGGCATCTGAGCACTGACGAATCACAGGTCCATGTGGAATCAGGATGGCCTGTTGCCCAACTAACTAGCTATGAATCATTGACTCAGACGAAGGGCAGAATAACGTTGAATAGACAACTCCACTGATATATTAAACAAACAAGGATCTTCTTTTTCTTCCTCTTCTTCTCTTTCTCCATGTAAATATGTTAACTGGTGATGGAGCTGTAAAAATATGTTATCCGCTCTTTCTAATGCTAACTGTAAGTTGGTATTCATTTCTCTAATGTTGTTCCTGATACCATCACTCCATCTTTTACATAGTCTTCCCATTGCTCTGTATCCGTTATATTTCTTCAATGTGGCTCTTTGTGGCAGATGGTATATTTTTGTGAGGTAATCTGTTATTCTTTAGTGAAGTGCATGTCTGGCTTCAGACGTAGTTGTCTTCTAATTTTCTCATTCCTAATTCTATCTCTCTCGGTTACGCCGGCAGCCCTTCTAAGGCATCGCTTCTTTGTTGTTATGATTTTGCGCTCATACTGCGTAATTGAGGCAACACATCTGGCCTTGGAAGGCAAGATAAGCCACCCCATACTCCTGTATCTCTACGCTCAACAGTAAATGTGGATTGCAGAAAGAAACATCATCCATCTGGGAATAGACAGCCTTCTTCTTCGTCTGGTCGTCATTAGTTAGTAGTTAGTCGCGGTTTCAACTTCAAGGCAAAGGGTCACCCCCATAATGCACTGTTTCTGTGCCATTGAATATCACACAAAATGTTCCTCATTGTCCCATGTGAAATGTGGAACAAACAGCAGTACCGATAATCCAACAGCACTTCTTCCTATACCTGATCTGAAGCAAACATGGGCCAACCGATAATGTCTAAAACCAACATGTCAAAATATATGTTAAAACATATAATTAAAGTAAGAGTTAATCCGCCAAACCACACTATGCATGTCTGACCTTTCAGTTACAACAACTTTTATAATGAACATCACAAAAACAACTAATATATAAGGGGCGTTCATTTGAAATATGTTCGTGCCGCACCGCGCGTAATTGCGTACGTTGAACATGATAATGTCATAGTCATGTGATAAGTACTGACCAATGAATAAAAGAGCAAGTGTTTATCATCCCAAGATGCATAGATTCCGTTTCTGACCGTTGAGAAAATTCCCGGGTGGATCCAAAATCCGTCCTAAGAAGCTCAAAGAGTGGTGATCCGGTTTCTTTCATTTGAAGGATGTCGACCAGTAAACATTCATCGAAGAATGCAGGCAGCGTACGGTAACAAATGTGTGTCGAAGACAACAGTGACAGACTGGGCACGAATGTTTCGGAAAGGACGTCAGTTCACGAGAGATCTTCAACAGCCGGGTCAAGCGCATATTGTTGCAACATAAAAAAAAACATCGCCAAAATTGATGCAGCAGTACAGATGAACCGTTGTCGAAGCATACGTTCGCTAGCGAAAGAATTTGATGTGTCAAGGGGGACAATTCAAAAGGTCGTTCGTAAGAAATTTGCAATATCGGAAGGTGTGTTCACAGTTGGTACCACGGATGTTGACCAACCACCAAAAAGATCAACGCCTGGAATACTGTTTAAACCACTTGCTGCGTTACAGAGTGGAGGTTGATGCATTTCCCTTCCGCATAGTGGCAGGCGATGAATCATGGTGTCACCCCTTTCAGCCGAGCAGCAAAAGAGAGAGCATGCAATGGAATCATGCTGGATTACCAAAAGCCAAAAAATTCAAGTTACAGGTTTAAGCTGGTAAGGTTATGCTGAGCGCATTTTTTTTTTACCATGAAGGGCTATTGTTGGCCGACTTTAAAGAATCTGGTGTCAACATCAACTCTACCCACTATTTGCAAACACTAGACAAGCTGCAAAAAGCCATCAGGAATAAACGACCCGGCTTGCTTTCTCGCGGTGCGATTTTGTTGCACGATAATGCTCGTCCGCATGTCGCAAAGATTGTGCAGGAAGCATTAGCAAGGAAGAAGTGAGAAATTCTGCAACATCCAACTTTTAGTCCTGATTTGTCACCATGTGATTTTAATTTATTCGGACCTCTAAAAAAAGCTCCCAAGGGGCAACGATTTCACACAGATGCAGACGTAATGAACGCGGTAAATGCTTCGTTCAGTGGACAACCACAATTCTTTTTTGCGGACGTCATTCGCCGCCTACCTAAGTAATGGGATGCTTGCCTGAATGCCTACGGCGACTTCTTCTGACCAACCCATGGTGCATAATTCATTCAAAATGAATGCTTCGTTTAATTCTACCACACCTGTTAATGTTTCTTTCATGCTTTTGTAATAAAGCCATTGGAACGGGTTTCAAATGAACGCCCCTAATATTATCATCAGTACACACTGTATAGTATACACAGTAAATGTAAAAATCAACGAGGAAGTGTTTACGAAAAGGTGTGTGACTTCCACTTTTAGTGAGGGTGCTCGGTAGTGTAACAGTCTTAGTGGCAATATGTACTTGTATATGACTGGCACAAAAAGGAAAGTAGAACTGAAAGCTATAATCATATAACAATAATAAAATAAAAAGCGAAAATGACACGAAATAAGAATAACACTTTGGAATAATTGTGTAACAATGGTGTTTCACAGTAGCATCGATAACAGTATTGATTCCTGCATGATGAATACATTCCAGAGCTGTAATTAAATATATTTCCATTTTAAGCCTGACAGAACTATCCGAATTACATCACTTCATGACAATGACACATGCATCGTCGACACCCCTATGTTTCACTACATCAAGCTATGCTATTTTTATACTTTCTATTTCAGGTCTTAGTATGCCTTTTATCCTACTCTGCATTGCTATATCCTAATACTGCCCAAATTGTTATATTATTATGTACGGATGAGATGGACAGCATACATTTCACAAGTGTCACAGTCTATATATTTCCCTGCAACGAAAACACAAGGTCCATACATATTTATACCCTTAACTTTTTTTTTCTACTTGTAGTCCCTTAAAATTCGCCTGCGCTACATACCTTCAATTGTTTACTTAAAATTTACATATCACGTCAAGAAATGATGACGGGGGTTACAGAGAAGCACGAGAAATATGTCAGACGTTTGAACCCAGGTTATACTAACTGCCGCCATTGGTCAATCATTCATTCATTTCCGCTCCAGGGAAATACAACACCAAATCGATTTCATATTCATACAGAATCGATTCTGGTATCGTCTCCAAGAAAGGGCTATTGTAGACGAGTAAATAAATGGTGAAGAAGAAGTTAAAAGAATCGGTGTCTGTGAAATATTGTTAATAACGATATAATTCTTAGTCATGCGCTTGTATTTACCCGTTCTGCACTGGGTTGATCTGGTGCCTCGGAGTCTGGCAAAGTCTTTTCTCTTCTACCCCTGAATGTAGAGGAACAGTGCAGCCTCGTGTTGTCTTCCCTCTTTAACTCTGGGATGTAGAGATACCTTTTCTATTATGAGATATAGAGGTAACTAACAGTATGGTATTTTCTTATTTTATTTCTTCTGCGTTTATCCGCCATATGGGGAATAGGCCCTGAACCAAATCGCAAGCCAGCCTATCTGTTGATATCTCTTGCAGCACCTTCATATCTTCCCAGCATTATTCATCTCTGTAAATCTCTTCTCCGTTTGTTTTTAGGTCTCCCGGTATTTCATTTACCGTGTGGATTCCAGACAAGAGAGTGTCTAGTTATATCGTTCTCAGGTTTTGTCAGTGTGGGTGCTATCTACAGACAGTCTTTTCCTCACCTTGGTTCACAGGTATTTGTTTAGTTCTCTCCATGAGCTCTACCTTGGTGATTCTACCATACCATGTTATTCCCACTTTTCTGCACAGGCACCAATTAATGAATGTGTGAAGTTTATTTGTAGTTTCTTTAGTTATTCTCCATATTTCTGCCCCATACAGTAGTACCTATTTAACATTGGAGTTAAAGGTTCTCAGTTTAGTTCTAAGTTTAACTTTCTGTGACTTACACACATCTCCTAGAGCAGTGGTTCTCAACCTTTTTTGGCCCGTGCCCCCTTCACCATATTTTCAGACCGTCATTCTCCCCTTTCGTAATTCCTACCTAAATATTTGGCCCGTGCCCCCTTCACCATATTTTCAGAACGTCATCCCCCCTTTTCGTATTTCCTACCTAAAAATCCCCCCCCCCTTTTTTTTTACACAGTATACGTAATAATGGAAGCTAAATTTAATAGCACATGCTAAAACAAGTCTAGACGTTCACATAAAACGTGATTTGTGGGTCTACTTACTTTATAAAATGAATCTTAGAAGAGTGTGACGTACAGAACCGTAAAGTATGAAGGGAAAAGCAATATCAAGTAATCGGTTCTTGTATTAAAGCGATGTCACGAAATCACTGTAAATTAACAATCATGATACAGATAACAACGACAGTCTGATTCGCAGCTACAAGTTGTTTATTCCTGGAGGCGGTGAGATTAAAGCGGTGCAGCAGTCTTTGAAAGTTCCCCACAAGACAGAAAATTGTAGGCATGTTGTTGTGCCCGATCGGAAGAATGCAGGAAACAGGCTAGTTTGTGTTGGTTGTCAAAACAAGGGAGACAATTTTTGCATTGGTTGAACAAGGGGGAGATAATATTTCTGAAAGAGTTAGTTGCCCTTGAGGACACCTGTGTTGACATCAAAGGAACGTCACTAAAACAATCCAAGGCTGTATGACAAAAACATGACTTGTTTACAGTTAGTGTAGACAAGAAAGTTGACTTGGGTTGACGTGTTTCGTTACCGCAGTTATGAATTCGGAGAGCATCTACCGTGTTTAGATTTACTTAAAGTTAAATAACATGTGTCTTTATGGCAAATTGTAGAGGCCATCCAGGAGTAATGCGGTGTTTCATAAGGTACTCAATATAGTGTATTTAGGCATAATTAATATAGGCAGTAGCCTTGTTAAAACTAGCTAGGGTGAGGAAATAATTGTATCTGCTAGTTGAGAATAGGGTAGTGAAGTAAGAATTAGCTCTGCTAGTGAGAATAGTGTAGTGGGGTGATATTTGGGGAGATTGAGGATGGGTTGGGAGATGGGGGAATTGTCCAATAGTGGGATCTTCCAGTGGGGTGCCTACTGGGGTTCTGCACTCTGTCTATTGGTCTTTCCTTGTCTTAACCTGATTCAGATTGAGGTGATGAGCCACTCTGATCCATGACAGAGTTTAGTTCGCTGATAAGTATCTGAGCGAGGCCGTAGGTCTACACTCAGCTAGTAGGGATCAGTATCAGGCGGCCTTCACCAGATGTGGTCTCTTTCTCTAACAGGTTCCCCGACAGTGAAGAGGACGCTTTACCCTGGGTTTGATGGAGGTCTACTCTCATTAAGAAGAACATCAAATGAACATTCACTTTATTTTATAAGATGAATAAATACCCAAAGGAAAGTATAGTCAGCACTGTTTATGAGGGGCCTAGGATCCAGAGGGCCCATACGAAACTGGCTCAGTTGAGAAAAACATTATAAACGATTCTTTTGCAATAGGGATTCACCCAGGTTAGGTGATACTCGTTTCTTCACCACATACCACTGAACACTAGTGAGTAGAAAAGAAAATTGAACATGGCGTTCTCGTGGAATAATTTAGTCCAGTGAAGAAGTACTTTAGAACCGTTTGTGTGTGACAATCTAGAAAAATGGATTAGAACAAATGTGAGACCTGTGACATTGAAACCTAGTTTTCACGGTACAGAGATCCGTACTTATCTGAGTCATAGGGACCTTAGTCTTTACAGTGATTGACAGATCCATGATTAATGTTAAACGATAACTATTTTCGGAGGATCATGCATCTAGTCGACCCAGTAGATACCGGAGAAAGTCAACGTCTGGAAGAAGAGACGCATCAGTGGGTGAGGTCTTCATGTGCAAAGCTATCATGCTGTGGCGTACCCTTGCTATGATGAGGATCTGACTTGGCTCCGAATCACTGGTCTAATTCTACATACACCTTAGAATATTCGACACACATTCTACACATTACACACACACACACTTCTCCCACACATACGCTTTGCTTTAATAAATTATTTTGTATTTATCTGTTAAAGCTAGAGTTGTTGAGTATGTTGCGTTGGGGAAGAGTGAGAGGGGGCATGATCTAGGGGTGAGTGAGAGTAAGAAAGAGGTGTCTACAGACTGAAGGAGTTTGTGGACGGATTCTGGTGGTTTCTCTAGGATAATAATATTGGGTTAATAAAAATAGGGTTTTGATTCCCCTCACTCCAGGGACGACACTAAAGTAATAAAGGATTACTACGACAAGCGATCTTGAAATAATCTTAATCCCCCCCCCCCGGAAACCCTAACGTTCCCCCCTAGGGGGGAATACCACACCGGTTGAGAACCACTGTCCTAGGGCTCTGGAATCCCTCTTGTTATTTGAGGTCATATTTTAATATCTCCATAACAGTATTGTACTTTGTGATTGATTGATTGATTGATGAATGGATGGATAGATGGATGGATTGATTGATTGATTGATTGATTGAGGAATGGGTGGATTGATTGATAGATGAATTGATTAACTGATGGATTGATTGCTAGATTGATTAATTGATATGTTGATGGATCGATTGATGGATGTATGGATCGATCGATTCACTGATGGGTGGATCGATTGATTGATGGATTGATTGATGGATGCATTGATTTATTGTTTATGGGTGTATTGATTGATTAAATGACTGATTGATTGATTGATGGTTTGATTGGTGAATGGATGGATTGATAGATGGATGGATGGAATATTTGATGGATTGATTTATGGATTGATTAATTGATATATGGATGGATCGATTGATGGATGGATAGATCGATTGATTGATAGGTGGATCGATTGATTGGGGGATTGATTGATGTGTGGATTGATTGATTGATTGATTGATGGGCAAATGGATGGATTTATTGATTGATTGATGGAAAGATGGATGGATTGATGGAGGAATTGACTGACTGACTGATTGATAGATGGATGGATTGATCCATGGAATGCTGGATGGATTTATTGATTCTTTGATTGATGGGTGGGTGGATGGATGGGCGGACTGATGTATTCATGTATTCATGGATGACTGGATGGAAGGATGGATAAATTGATTGAATGATTAATAGATGAATTGGTTGTTGGATGTATTGATGGATAGATTTGACTTGATTGATTGATGAGTGGATTGATGGATTGATTGATTGATTGCTTGATTTGTGGATGGAATGACTGATTGATTTGTGGATTTATGGATGGATGGATGGATTGATGGATGGATGCATGGAATGATGAATGGATGAGTGGATGGATTGATCGATGGGTAGATTGTTGATAGATGGATGGATGGATGGATTGATTGATGGATTGATTGATTGTCTGATTAATAAATGAATGGATGGAAGGATTGCTGGGTGGATTGATTGGTTGACGCATTGATTGATTGATGGATGGGTGGATAGATGGATTGATGGATGGATGGATTGTTTGACTGATGGATGAATCAATGGATGAATTAATGGATAGAATGACTGATAGATGGATGGATGGATTGATGGAAGGATGAATTGATTTACTGATGGATAGATGGATAATTGGTGGATGGATTAATTGATTGAATAATGGATGGATGGATTGATGCTTGATTTATTGCTAGATTACTTGATGGTTGGATGGATGGATGGATTGGTTGATGGATGGATTGATGGATGAATGGATTGATTGAATGATGGAAGGATGGATGGATTGATTGATTGATGGATGATGGATTGATTGGTGGATGCATGGATGGATGGATGGATTGTTTGATCGATGGATGGATGCAGGGATGGATTATTGGAAGGATTTATTCATGGATAGATGGATTATTGGATAAATGGATTGAAATGTTGATTGATGGATGGATGGATGGATGGAATGATTGATGACAGGATTGATTGATTGATGGATTGGTGGGTGGGTGGTGTGATGGAAGGATGGGTTGATGGATGGATGAATGATGAATTTATAGATGAATTTGGTTTAAGAATTGATTGATGAATTGATCGATTAATCGATCGATTGATCGATTGATTAATTGATTCGTTGATTGATTGATTGATTGATTGATTTGTGGATGGAATGACTAGTTGATTTGTGGATTTATGGATGGATGGATTGATGGATGGATGGATTGATGGATGGATGCATGGAATGATGAATGGATGAGTGGATGGATTGATCGATGGGTAGATTGTTGATAGATGAATGGATGGATGGATCGATGGATTGATTGATTGATTGATTGTCTGATTCATTGATTGATTGATTCATAAATGAATGGATGGAAGGATTGCTGGGTGGATTTATTGGTTGACGTATTGATTGATTGATGGATGGGCGGATAGATGGATTGATGGATGGATGGATTGTTTGACTGATGGATGGATCAATGGATGAATTAATGGATAGAATGATTGATAGATGGATGGATGGATTGATGGAAGGATGAATTGATTTACTGATAGATAGATGGATAATTGGTGGATGGATTAATTGATTGAATAATGGATGGATGGATTGATGCTTGATTGATTGCTTGATTACTTGATGGATGGATGGATTGGTTGAAGGATGGATTGATGGATGAATGGATTGATTGATTAATGGAAGGATGGATGGATTGATTGAATAATTGATTGATGGATGATGGATTGATTGGTGGATGCATGGATGGATGGGTGGATTATTTGATCGATAGATGGATGCAGGGATGGATTATTGGAAGGACTTATTCATGGATAGATGGATTAATGGATAAATGGATTGATAGGTTGATTGATGGATGGATGGATGGAATGATTGATGAAAGGATTGATTGATTGATGGATTGATGGATTGGTGGGTGGGTGGTGTGATGGAAGGATGGGTTGATGGGTGGATGAATGATGAATTTATAGATGAATTTGGTTTTAGAATTGATTGATGAATTGTTTGATTAATCGATTGATTGATCGATTGATTGATTGATTTGATTGATTGATTGATTGATTGATTGATTGATTGATTGCACATTTATAGAGGCTATATCTTCCACAGGTGTCGAGTTGAACCCGCTACCTCGACATCAGCACATAGGAAGTTTAAGAGCGAGTGTTCTTATCCATTAGGCCCGGATGTGTATATTCCTTAGCTTGTTATGTTTTAAATTATTCTAACTAAGCGTGTTTGAGCCGGATATTTTAATTATCCTCTTTGTTTATATCTCTCCACACGCTTATACCGTTTTCTGCACTGCAACAATTATGGCAGGCGCTACTGCGCTAAAACATATTCCCAAATTTGCATTTTGTTTGCATTTTCTGGGATTTAGACAATTCAGAAGAATAAATAAAACTGACCAGTACGGCTTTCTTGTAAGAGTGCTACAACAACCAGTCTGAAGCAGGACGTATCCAGCTGTGCGGCTGTTTCTGACAGTAAACCGGCTCTACTACAGCAGCATTAATTTACTTGCTTCCAGCTGGGCGGGCTGTCTGTCCGCTGTCACCCGAGAAATGCGTTCTTTCCATTGACATGGCACACCCAGTGGTGCTGTCATAATGCCTTGTCTTTTGAGTAATAACGAGATAGTAATAACAACAGATCAATGGCAGGATAGTAATAACAATGGAGAAATAACGAGATAACATTAATGCCATGCCGAAATGCGCGAGCGGTCATGATTTACCATCTCACACTACCATCAGGCTGGTAGGCTGGCAAGGAATGCACCTCTTGGTGGTAGATTGCCCATAGACAAGGGGAAGGTGGGCATGCGTTTGTAGGACCAGGTGGAGAAGGCGAGGGAACAGATTGAGAACCCGTATGTGGAAAGAATGAAATTGCGGGTGGTCGGTAGGGGTTCTGGAAGAATCTCAAAACTGAGAGGGAAGACCAGGAGAACATTACGTCAGATAGCGGTGGGAACGATTAGTAGTTATACTCTTCGCTGGCTGTTGAACGACGGGACGGAGTACATATGGGAATGTCCTGAGTGCTGTAATGTCGATTCTTAACTAAACTCAGCTCAACTACCAACATAGAGGCATCGTACTTTCTGGTTTAATATTTCATTTTCTACACAGGGAATGGCGGGCGCGTTAATGTAATCGAATCGCCGTTGCTCAGACAATATCATGAGCGATGTCGGACGTGAGTTCGATGCCTGTGTTCGTCGTCCGCTACAGTGAGAGAGAGAGAGAGAGAGAGAGAGAGAGAGAGAGAGAGAGAGAGAGAGAGAGAGAGAGAGAGAGAGAGAGAGAGAGAGAGAGAGAGACTAACCACCTATCTCTTCAAGCACTCAGGCCTGGAACATGTGACGGCTCTAATACATCTCAGATCTTTAGCATCCTTGCCTCAGGGGTTGATTATTTTTAACCCTGGGATTGAAAGGCACCTTACAGTCTGAGAGGTTTGTCTTTGCTTAATGCCCCTTAATGGCTCGCCTCGTTTCAGAGATCACAGATTGTTAGAATTGTATGGATTTCCTGTCCTGATTATGCGGGAGTGCGGGGGAATGAATATGCTGATAGGCTGGTCGGGGATGCACCTCTCGGTGTAGATTACCTGTGAACAAAGGAGAGGTCAATTTATATGTCTGACGCAACTGTTGCAGTGACTTAAAAGTGGTCGCGCTTTTGCTTGAACTACTTAGTGGATACACCAAGTACTGTTGCTTTCCCTGTGAGTGGGATAGCCATGCACGAACTGACCATTACATCAGAGGACGCTGGCAAATCAGTCATCGTAGCCTGGCAGTAAGAATGGTGAGAACCCAACACTTGTCGACACCAGTAAGATTTTGTTGCCTCCCTTGCACATTAAACTGGGTCTCATTAAAAACGTTGTCAAAGCAATTGGGGGGGGGGGGGGGAGAGAGAGAACAGATGAAACTGTCAAATACCTCATCAGAAAATTTCTAAGACTGAGTGAAGCTAAAATAAGAGAGTGTGATATTTGTTGGTCCGCAAATTCGAAAACTTCTTCATGATAACGAGTTTCTTTGCGTGTTGCATGGCTAGGAAATTGCAGCATTGCTAGCATTTAAGTCAGTGGTGAGAAATCTTCTTGGAAGCAAGAGATCTGTTAATTACAGTGAAACTGTAGAAAATCTCCTTCTGAAGTATAAGAGTCTTGGCTGCAACATTTCTTTGACAATTCATTTTCTGAATTATCATCTGAATTTCTTTATGTCAAACTGTGGAGCTGACAGCGATAAACATGGTCAACTATTTCACCAGGACATTGCTGCTTTGGAGACAAGATATGAAGGCAATTTGAGCTCTTCAATGCTAGCTGATTACTATTGAACTGTGACAAAAGACACCTGATCGATTGACTACAAGAAGCAAGCAAAGAGAGCTCGAGCAGTGACTGAATAATGACGAGATGAGGTCACATGTGCTTTTTTAAAACATTATATGTGAAATTTAAATAATGTTTTTACTTTTTCTATCATTTTATGTTGAAATATCAATTAATTTAATATGTAACCACAATTAGTATAATACTAAAGTAGAAAGACTAACTGTTCAATCCGCAGAATTAAACAAGCATACATTATTTGTATTACAGTAATGTAAATTCATAATTTTTTGTTTAAATAGAGCCAATTGATGAATTTTTTTAAATTTTTTTTTTTGCATATCCTTTACAGGACATCGCTGTCAACACCCAGCATCTTTCAGCTGTATGTTGATTTCTTGGCAAGATTACGCTCAGTAGTTTGCCATTGCTTTCTGAGCGGCCGGCTCACATACTCCGTAAGTTACCGATGCGATTCGAACCGCTGCTGATTCTCACCGTCATCACGTTACCGACGAGAGTATACGAGATTACGGAGAAAAGTAATAACCTCTAAGCCACGAAGCCGGCATTGATGAATTGCATTATGATATTTTTATTCACCATCTCAAAATTAATCAGGAATGGTGTCTTTAAATTGTAGTACAAATAACTTTTGAAAATGTGTTGTTTATTGTTATTGAAGCCATGTACATTTCTTTGACCGCCTGTGTCTGTGTAAAAGTACCCATTCATGAGCAATGGCGTATTTATTTCTCTGCCGTTCCTTGTTCTTTTCCCTTCAATCTTGCGAGTTGTCGCCAAGTTCTCCAATTTATTTCTTCTTATAACATCTCCAAAACATTGTGACTGTCTACGTCTAATTTCTCTAATCAATTTACGGTTTTCATTTGTTTCTTGCCATAGAGTCACACCAAACGCCTACTCTCTAAACTCTTGCTATGACCCGCAGGGGTCTGAGAAGAACAAATTTAACTTGTAGACTGATTATAAATAAACACATGTATTGTTAGTCGCTCGTAGAAGTAGTAGACAGAAGTAAGGGTTAGACATGACCAACTAGAGTATTGATATTTCTGTGTGACACTTGGGGACTGAGCTCAGGTTTTCTTAAATAAAACCAAGATGCCAGGCGGGCACACACACACCTACAGACACACCCACACAGACACATACACACATACACACATACATACAGACATACACACATATGCACACATATACACACACATACACAGATACATACACACATATGCATACACACACGCACATTCACACACGCGCGAAGCCACGCACACACCGTACATACATATACGCACACTTACACACATGCATACATGCACACATGCATACACACACATACACACAGATACACACACGCAAACATAAACACACTCATACACACAGATACACACACGCGCGCACTAACATACACACACATGCACATATAAACACACACACATGCATACACACACATGCGCGCGCGCACACATATGCACATTGTAGGAAGTGTTTTGATCTTTGGTATGGCTGGAGAGATACGAAATAAAAATAACGCCTATCGTTATCCTGTATACTGCGTTGCACGTGCTTTGGCAAAAAAAAATAAGTTAGTTAGTGTTCTTTACATGACGTCGCAGTCAAACTCGGTATATATTGGCTGTTTATTATTTTCTAATTCTAAGCAATTGTACGTTCAGTAGTTTACCATACCTATCTGAACGACTGTCGCTCATATCTTTGTGGAAATCAACGCAAAGCAGACTGTTCCCAAATAGGCTGCAGCTGACTCCGAACCAGATATGCTGGATTGTGGAACTGCATTCACTATCCCTAACCCACAGAGGTCTGTAATCCTCACCCTGGACAGGCTCTACTGCACACCAGATCTGGTAGGGGTGCCGTTAATGAAATAAACACAAGCTGACCACGATCTTTCTAGAACTTGAAGCAGTGACCCCGGTTACAAGCGTTATTACTATTGTCTGCCTAAGGTATTAGGTATGGAAGAGGAAAGCCCAACCGGTCCCCAACGAGTCGTGCTATCGAAGTCAGATACATGATCGAAAGGCTCAATTTATCA
>OY992892.1:81288208-81305708 GCA_963921405.1 Cepaea hortensis
TTGGGAGGGTACAAGCCTTGTCCTGGTACGAGAAAATGCAACTTACAGCCTAAATGTCATGGCAGGGTAGACCATGGTCGGCAACTGGTCTAGGATCGAATTTCCCACAGGCGGACAGTTAGAGCATTGCTTTGATGATCCTGCAGCTTTTGCAGCTTGTCTTGTTCCAGATATATTTATGTTTCCTTTCCTCTGGAGTCAACTAGGCAGGCCGAGAGAGGGATCATGCTCCGTGGTCATTATACAAGTAGTCTCTACAATTCAGCCCAGTCTTTGTGCTAAGGACAGGTTGTTAAGCCTTTTTTAAGCACATTTTAACAAACTGTCGTCCCTCAAGACGATTTGATGCCGGTACACTACAATTGTGAAACCTGCTGTTTGTGGCTTCTGTGTGTATTTTCACTAAGGGAATACACTGTTTTAGTTTAGTTTAATTTAATTTAGTTAGTTTAGTTTACTTTAGTTTAGTTTAGTTTAGTTTAGTTTAGTTTAGTTTAGTTTAGTTTAGTCGACGGATCAACATCACGGCACACGCGTGTAACCCATAAGTGCTCCGTTCTACTCCTGGCTCAAGCCAGAGTCGTGAGAAACTCAGTACACGAACTCCGTAACACCGGCGAGGATCCTGAAATACTTTGGGTAGATTTTTAACTCGAAATGTTTGTCCCGGCAGTGCCGTTAGGCTACTCTTTTTCGATTTCCAACTGCCAAGGGATTTTTTACGTGCGCAACAATACACAAGGGCGTCCGATCTCACTGAGGGACATTTTTGTTACTATAAGTCCACGTGAAAAATATCCTGGCATTGTTTTAGGAAACCATGCTCACCCACGGCTGTTTCTTTTTCTCAGTGTAAATGTTACATTCAAGATAGAGAACTGGTGTGCGAAACATGAGTGATTGGAAGGGCCGAATGTAAGACGGGCCTGTGTGCCCAATGTGTGACCTATTTAAAATAAAGTTGGTTCGTTCGTTCGTGTGTTCGTTCGCCCCTAACCATCAGTCAAGGCTGATTCAGGCTGATAACCGTTGATGCACTCGCGTCTCCTTGTCTTGAATTATCTATCCGCAGTCTCCATGGCTCAGATCTGTCATATCCACCTTTACAGTCCTGTCTCTTTCCCAACTCCCTCGTGGGCATGATATAATATCTTTGAGTTGCCCAGTAAAGCCTGTGTTGCCTCGCTGTGTGGAAGCTGCTAGTTCAACATAACCTAGACAGGTCTTTGTGTTGGATTTCCCCATCGCTAATTATTTGCCGAGAGAGTCGCGGTTCTCTGAGACCGCAAGACATGGGCACTCATCGGCCATGCATTGAAAATATTGTTATCTATTGGAATTGACACATATCTCGTCGTTGTCTTCCTCGGTTTCTTCTTCTTGGTCTTCTTCTTCATCTTTTTCTGCTGCTGCTTCTTCTTCCTCTTTTTATTCTGTTCTTCTTCTTCTTCTTCTTCTTCTTCTTCTTCTTCATCTTCTTCTTCTTCTTCTTTTTCTTCTTATGAATTAAATAGTGTAGTTAATTGGTGTTATGCAAACCGCATGCAAATGTTTTTTTGTTTGTTTGCATATCCTTTACGGGACATCGCTGTCAACATCAGCATCTTTCAGCTGATTGTTGACTTCTTGGCAAGATTATGCTCAGTAGTTTGCCATTGCTTTCTGAGCGACCGGCTCACATACCCCATAAGTTACCAACGCGGAGAGAACCGCTACCGATTCTCAATAAACGCCACGTTTCTCACGAGAGTATAAGGGTTTACGGGAAAAGTCGTGTAACGCCTAGACCAGGGAGACCGGCGCAGGCAAATTAACATTTCTTAAACAAGATCTATATTAATAGCACACAGCCAAAGACATCACACTCTAAACTCACAGTGAACTCTTCAGCTGCACATTGGTAGCACGCCTGTAGAAAGTGTAACCGAGCACAAGACACTGGATCTTATCATTGATAGAAAAACCTTTAATTCCCATGTTCATGCTCTCGTTAAACAAATAGCCAAAAAGTATGCCAACATGCTAAACTTAAAAATTTCCTTGATGACACACAAGAAAGATATGCTATACTCCCCACATACAAACACATATTGACTATTGCTCCACATTTTGGGTTGGGTTCTCCAAATCAATAGTAAAACGTCTTCATTCACCCCGGAAAAAGGCGTTTGTGCGTTTAATTAATGGTAAAAAGCTTCCCGACAAGTCTACCTACATAAGCGTCTTCAGTTACTGCCACTCCACAAACGCTTACTTTATAATAAGGCCAAACTAATTCACAAAATCCTATTTCAAATGCTCCAAGCTACCTTTGGCCATTGTTTAAATATAACGCAAGGCATAGTGAATGACTAAACATACTTCATGTCCCTAAACCTATGATAAACTTATACAAAACAAGCTCTGCCGCTCAGTTGTGGAACAATCTTCCACAAGAAACCAAAGACACCACTAATCACTATACATACAGTTGCAACCTGTTTCAACACTATCTCAGTACAGACTACACGCCCCCCCCCCCCTTTTACACACACCACCATCCCAAAAAACAACAAAAATAATGGAAATTATCTCAAACGACATCTAGCTAATAAACATTCCCATATGTATGGTACGTTACACCTTCCTTCGGTATTTATAATGGCCATGTTAAAGATTGCCTTAGTGAGTCATGTATTATTGATTATTCTGTATGTGTTTTAATGCCTATTGGTCTTTTTTTGTCTAAGATTAGCTTAATGGGTGATGTTCACTGAAATAACGTATGAGAGGAAAGAGAGAAGAAGAGCAGAATGTCTGACGGGCCTGCGTGCCCAATTCTCAACCCTTTGAAAATAAAGTTTGTTCTACCGTTCGTTCGTTCGTTTGTTAGTTCTTATTATTATTATTATTATTATTATTATTATTATTATTATTATTATTATTATTATTATTATTATTATTCTGTTTCTGCTACTGCTGCTGAAAAATTTGGAGATTTTCCAATTGTATAATTGCCTGAAGAACTCTGAGGTTTCATGTAAAATTCCACAATTGTCTCAACATATAATGTACTTTGCAACGGATTACTTGTTATTGATAGACTGCAATTGCTGTGATTGTTTGTATCATGAACCGCATGCTTAGAAAAATGGCGGCCGGTCGGTTGCTGAACTAACTGGATTTGCCCTATGCAGAGGCTGTTGGTTTGTCGAGACTCCTGTCTGTTCCACTTTTCACATGGGGCAGTGGTGAGTATTTTGTGTGATATTCACTGGCACTAGCGAAACCACAGCCAAGGGAACGGGCTTGGTAGAATCAGAGGGGAAAGAAGACCCTGTTGAGCTTGACTCTAGTCCGACTTTGTGAAGACACATGAAGGGTGTAGCATAGGTGGGAGCGCAAGCGCAATTGAAATACCACTACTTTTATCATTTCTTTACTAGATTTGTTCGCAATAGACGAGCAATATCTCCGGCGAGCCTATTCTCGCTGGTCGCAGGATCCGCGCAGTGGCAGGAGGGGAGATTTGCTCGCAGCAGACGAGCAATATCTCCGGCGGGGCTATTCTCGTTGGTCGTGGGAGCCGCACGAGTCGGGCGAGGAGTCTGACGGTAGTACACGCTTACAAAGGTCCAGACACTTGCGATTGACTTGGTCCGGGCACGTATAGGACTCTTACCTGCGGGATTTGGCTGAACGCCTCTAAGTCAAGTCTGGCCATGGCTCGTCTCCTGCTCGTGGGGGCGAGGTCTCGGAGCTTTGACGCTGAGCCGCCAGCGTCTGCAGCCTACCTTGTTCCGGACGTACTGGTCACCCTTTCCTCTGGATCAAACAAGGCAAGGCCGAGAGAGGGAACATATCGTTTGGGCACCACATGTTCTCTGAAGTTCTGCCCAGGCATTGTGAGATGGAATTTTGGCCAATTTCCAATCCACATACTTTGGTCTGTCAAGACTGCAAGGTGTCACTCATTCACTGGCGCTGGAACGGAGCATTAAGGGGACGACCCTTTGAAGGTGGAACCGCGATTAACTAACTAACTAGACTGTAATTGCTACCTCGCTATTAAATAATAAGCAAGCGAAGAAGCCGTATTCACATCTTGAGGCTCACTGACTGTACGGCGCCGATCTCATAGTTTTGTAGACCAATCGTCACTTCATGAATGGTAGGGACAGTATCGCCATCTAGTTATTGCTATCTTAATGTTGTTATGTTATTGCGAGGTTGTTATTGCCAACTTGTTTATTGCGATCTTGGTTGCTAACTTGATATTGCTAATCGAAACGTCAGACGTCAATGGCGTGTTTGAATATACATATAATTACTTTTCTTAGTCATTACATAAATGCATTCACATGGTCTGTGATGTTTGTTCGTCTGTGCTTGGGTCTTTGTAATGTATATGTTTGTGCTTGTTTTCCGTTGGAACTTAACATAGCTTTCTGTTTCACGTTACATTATTATTGCTACACTGTGGAAGTGGTAAAGTGCTATATATATATTTTGTTTGTTTGTATGTTACTATTCTTTGCTTCCTGTATGAGCCCTGGTAATACAAAAACATACATTTCATTGCTCAGGTGTTATTCTGATATACTCTTCATACTTCCACCTGTAATGAAAGGTGTTTAACTCTTTTTACTGTTTATTTTACCTTAAGTATGAGATTAAGAAGACACGCCTGGAGCAAGCTTTGATGTGTGCTTCAGCTTTTTCATTTCATCAATCCATTGTTTATTTGGATGGCTTCTTATTTTATTTTTGTTGCCATAGCTCTGTGGGACACTGTCTTGTTTAAACTTGTTATATGATCAAACTAAAGTCAGGTCTTAGTCAGATATGACTGAGCTACCGTATAACAGTAGACGGTACTACCTGGTTTCTGTTAGCGCCGAACGTTGGGCGGCGCTTACCAAACCCGACACCCCACATTGTGCCAACGGCTTCGGGCGGAAGAGCGCAATTGGGAGGGTACAAGCCTTACCCTGGTGCGAGGAAATGCAAGCTAAAGACAAAATTGTCATGGCAGGGCAGACCAGGCCCTAAGCCTTGGTTGGCGACTGGTCTAGGATCGAAGCTCCGACAGGCGGACAGTTAGAGCATTGCTTTGCTGATCCGGCAGCTTCTGCAGCTTGTCTTGTTCCAGATGTAGGGGTGTTACCTTTCCTCTGGAGTGAACTAGGCAGGCCGAGAGAGGGATCATGCTGCATGGGCAACACATGATCTCTATATTTTAGCCCAGGCTTTGTGCTATGGAGAGGCAATAACTCCATCCCTGGTCTTAACTGGTCTCGGAATTACATTTACAGCGCAAATTGGCCTTATCAGTCACACTCGCTACCGCCATAGTTAAAAGTTATTATGCCTTTTTAAAGCACAAACTATCGTCTGTCAAGACGGCAAGGTGCCAATGGAATGGAATATTTTGTTTGGAGTGCAAAGAATTACTCCACCAGACGACAGCCATTTGCTGCAAATTGCTTCACGGTTGACTGTGGAGCGCATGTTGTGATAATATCATGTACTTCATTTTTCATATTTGTTCTACATACAAAGTGTAGTGAGACTTTACAAACACCCGATACAACATATCCTATTGTATGCAAGCGAAAGATAGACAATAAGCAAATACGTTGAGAAACATTTAATTGCAGTGGAAAAAACGCGAATAAGAGAGTATTACGTCAAACAAATGAAGACCATAAAATGATTAGAGAAACTGGACAGCGGATTTTAGAGGGTGTTATGAGAAGAAAATAACGAAAACGTAGAAGGGTTAGCAAGTATTTAGTGATTGTGTGATTCTCTTGGGATAGGGATTGTAATTCATTTGTGGTTTAACTAACGTTCGTAACCAATAAACATTAGCTTAATGTTATCACAACTTTGGTTCTGTTGATTTCCATTACACTGTTTACAACCAATTTGGGTCGGTTGGGGTATCAGTTATAACATTACTTTCTGTCTCAAGCCAAAGGTTTATGACAATGATGATATTTTAGCTACTCTGCTGTTCTTATTTTGTTATTTCCCCATTGTTATTACTATTTTGTTACTGCTCTGTTGTTATGACTATCTCGTTATTACTCCAAAGACAAGGCATTATGACAGCACGACTGGTGTGCCATGTCAATGGAAAGAACGCATTTCTCGGGTGACAGCGGACAGACAGCCCGCCCAGCTGGAAGCCAGTAAATTAATGCTGCTGTAGTAGAGCCGGTTTACTGTCAGAAACAGCCGCACAGCTGGATACGTCCTGCTTCAGACTGGTTGTTGTAGCACTCTTACAAGAAAGCCGTACTGGTCAGTTTTATTTATTCTTCTGAATTGTCTAAATCCCAGAAAATATACATCAAAATGCAAATTTTTCTCGCGTAGTAACGCCTGGCTTAGTTGTTGCAACACTGCAGACGGCATTAATGTGTGCAGAGACATAAACAAAGAGGGTAATTAAAATATCCGGCTTAAACAAGCTCAGTTATAATATTTTCAGACATAACAAGATAATGAATGTATACATTCCGGAATATAAATGTAGTTTAGTCACACAAACAACTTGAACTGACAAAATAAAACACTGATATACTGCAGTTGCGCATAGAAATTATTAAATCACAGTACCCAAAATCACAAAACATATAAATAGAAAATACATCATTATAATCTAGTGTCTTTCCAGTTGGCGTAGGTGTTCTTCTCTCTCCACAGATCTCGGTCTTTGGTGTTCTGGATCAACTCTGCTGATGATATCCCTCCATTCCACCGTCCCAATCCGTCCAACATCATTTCTCTTGGTCTGCCCCTACCTCTCTTCCTCTTGATCTTTCCAGTTGTCACGATGTTCTCCAATGCCTCTCTTCTCATCACATGACCAAAGAAAGCTGTTTGTATCTTTCTTATAGTTATATATATATATAATATTCTAGTTTTGCCAGCTTCTTTCATGTTACTCTAACAGTCCAAGGAATTCACAATATTCGTCTCAGGAACCACATCTCTGTTATTTCCAAGTTCTTCCTAAATTCTACCTGGCTTCACTGCCATACAGCAAAACAGGTTCTGTGTACCATATGAACACTCTTTCTTGCATTCAATAATAGTGACTTATTGCATAAGATACCTTTCATTTTCTAAAATGCAGTTCTTGCTTGCCCTATTATTTTCTTAATCTATGTTGTGCATCTTCCATCTGATGTTATAATTGTTCCTAGATAATTAACATAATCCACTTGGTTAAGAATGTTCCCTTCTCTTTCGATGTTACATAAACACATTATTTCTAGAACTGCCATACATCCAAAGCACATTAAAAGACCCAAAAAAAAATATATATATATATATATATATATATATATATATCAGGCGAGATAACACATTCTGTCCGAAAACGTTAAATTGCTCAATTATATACGAGTATAATGAAGCTAAAACATACACTGGTGTGATAAAACATTATGGTCACAGATACTTACGCATATTACGATGTACAGGGCAAGTTAATAAATATTACCCAAAGATACATAAGCGAAATGACACTGTTACATAACTGCAATGAAAATGTCAGGTAAAAATAACCAACCAAGTGGGCTTTTCAAAATGAGTTACAAAACGTTTTCGCCAACATGAAAGGTCAAATGAACAGATGATTAATACTTTGAGGAACACCTGAACACACCAGTTCTAAAAGAGCTGCCAGATTTGCAGTCTCCAGAAGTGATGCTGGATATCAAATGTGAAAAACCACTTAATGGAATTGGAAAAGCGATTAAAGAAGAAAGGGGAAGCTGTTGATGCATATGGTATCACAGCAGAAGTTATTACAACCAATATAAATATCTCAACTGAATTACCACACAAAATATTTACCAGAGTCTGAGACAGTGACACAATGTCAGCAGACTGGAGAGAATTATATCTGGTGAAGCTGTCACAGAAATGAGACCTGCAGAAGTTTAGAAATTATAGAGGAATCATGTTATTGTATTTTCCCGGAGAAAATGAAGTATTATCGTTATGGAGAGATTAAGATATGTCATTGACAAACATCTAAATGGCGAACAGGCAGGCTTCAGGCCAAGCAGACTCTGCACCGACCAGGTAGTCCCATTATGCATAATAGCTGAGCAAAGCATTGAAATGAATTCGTCGTTTTAACATCATTGACTCGAATCTTTTTGGAAATTGATGAGCACTATGGGATCTCACAGAAGATCAATAACTTAATACGGACAAACAGGCAATATATGAAGACATGAAATTTACAGTTCTTCATTGGGGAAAAACTAACGGATCCCTTCGAAATAAGAACAGGAGTGCGACACGGATGCCTTTTGCTGCTATTATTATTCTTACTAACAATATACTGGACTATGAAAACAACAACAGCTACCACCAACGAGGAAATTCAATGGGTGTGACAGAGCATCTTGATTATCTGAACGTTGCTGACGAGATTATCCTCTTGTCCCACACAAGAAATCAGATGTCACATAAATGAAACACACTTAATGGGAGGGCACAATAATTCGGTCTTAAAATTCATAGAGAAAAGACAAAGACAACGAGATTAAGTCAAGAAAATAACAATCCATTTTTCTTGGTGAAACCGCACTTCAAGAAGTTGAATCGTGCATGTCAGATGTCAGCGTTGACAAAGATGGAGTAACAGACAGAGGTATTATAATGAAAATACGGTAAGCAAAAGGATCTTTCATGAGACGAAGTAAAAAGAAATGAAATCTCACCCCAGGCTTAAAGTAGTTATCTTTAACGTTAAATCCGAAACGCTGTATGGATAAGAAACACAAAGAGCAACTGAAGTCATTACATATAAACTATAAACATTCATTAATTGATACCTGCGCAAAATAGAAGGACTAAATGGTCGAAATCATCAATATGGAACTGGTAGAGAGAACTAAACATATTCCAGCGAATCAAGATGTCACGAAAAGGAGCCGGAAAGTAGATACTGGAAAAACGTGTTATTGATACAACTAGATAGTACATATTGGGAAAATGTGCTATTGGTACAACTAGATAGTACATATTGGGAAAATGTGTTATTGGTACAACTAGATGGTACGTATTGGGAAGTCATGTTATTGGTACAACTAAAAAGTACGTATTGGGAAATCATGTTATTGCTACAAATAGATAGTACGTATTGGGAAACCATTGGTACAACTCGAAAATTCTTCCCCGGGAACCTACATGCAGAAGAAAAGAAATAGATGGAGTCCTAAAACACAAGGATTGGAGAAATGAATAATTTAGGTAGGACTGGTAGGAAACTGTGTAAGATAGCTCAGTATATAGATGGAGTCATAAGACACAAGGATGGGAGAAATGAATAATTTAGGTAGGACTGGGAGGAAACTGTGTGAGATAGCTCAGTATATAGATGGAGTTATAAAACACAAGGAGTGGAGAAATAAATAATTTGGGTAGGACTGGGAGGAAACTGTGTGAGATAGCTCAGTATATAGGACTGGGAGTGAATGGGTTGAGTGCCTAAACCCCAATGTTGAATAAAGGTTAAAAAACGAAGAACAACAACAATGGTTAACAAACAAGCATAGACACACTTTGTACTCATTAACGCATGCTTCAGCTTTACACGCACTGTTCTAATTACATACGTAAAAGTACTCAACGCCGAAATCCGCTCACTTTTCAATCAATACAAACATTTTAAATAAACACAGTAAACCAAAGCAAAGTTTATTACACATCTTGCATATATACACATACGTTTACAATGATGTATTAAAATCATCGAATAATCTTTTTAACATCAAACCACCCCAGATTAAATATACAGCAGAAGCAGGTGGAAGACTACCTCAGCCTAATATAGACATAACCTATGATGAGATTAAGAGATTTATCAGAAGTAATTACACAACCAAGTGGAACTCAGAGTATTCAGGTCCCCAGAAGGACAGTTATCAGTTATCAGTTGGGGTATCATCATTGCTTTCCGGACAGGTCCATAGGTGCTCAGATCCTCCTTCTCCCCCCCCCCCCCCAGCATATGCATCAGCGTCCTGTGGCTAATAGTGTCAGTTCTGTGTTGGTTGAAGAGGCCCCTCGTTTTCTCGATGTACCTCTCGTGTCTGCCTTGTTAATTCTTACTCCCAAGTCTCTCATCCTGGACAGCGATGTGGATTCACTGACGTCAAAGTCCTCTGTTCTCGACATCTCTTTAAGGATTATAATAACACCGGTGCGATCCATGGGCTGGCCATCTGCATAGGATGCAGAGCCAGCCAATTTATCAGCTCGTTCATTTCCCTCGACTCCCGCATGTCCCGGGACGAAGATGAAGGTGACTTTACGGACAATGGACTTCCGCAGCGAATCAGTCCACTGTCTACGTACAGATCCTGCATCGACCTTCCGAATCATGTTCATTGAATCACTTAGTACACACACGTTGGTATAATGCTGTGATTCTAGCCATATGAAAGCCTGTGTTACGGCCATCACTTCTATCGTCATGCTGCTCGTGGTCATGGTGTGGATTCTTGAACGGTTCGGTCCGCTGAACGGGCTGTAAATGCCAACGCACTGCTCTGCTGTTTTACAACAGATCCATCTGTATAGATGAGCACTTCGGGTTGTCTGAGGACGATGTATACTAACATTTCAACCGAAAGGAACAAATTACAATCGTCAGAATAAGGACAAGCCACAGCAGGCTGAGATATCACATGTTAAATAAACTGAAGGTGGCATGTACTGATGAATGTAACTGTGGAACTTGTAAAATGATAGCTAAACATTTTGTATATAAGTGTTCAACAATGTAGCTGTGAAACATGCAAATAATAGCTAAACATGTGTTACATGAGTGTTCAACAATGCAATCGTGAAACTTGTAAAATGATAGCTTGCTTGCTTGCTTGTGTTCGTTGGCTTGAGCTCCAACGCGAAGTCCTGTATGTCGGATGAAGGCATCCTGTTGTCCAACATCAGTGACCTGAGTTTTGCGTGAGTATCCGTTGTCCCATGTCTGGCTTATTGGTGTGCAGACTGGTGGTTCCTCGCCGTACAGGCAGACACTCTCCGACTTCGGAGGAATAAAATGATAGCTAAACATTTGTTACAGATGTGTTTAACAATGTAACTGTGAAACTTGTAAAACGACAGCTAAACATTTATTACAGGAGCGTTCAACAATATATCTGTGGAACTTGTAAAATGACAGCTAAACATGTGTTACAGAAGTGTTCAACAATATATCTGTGGAACTTGTAAAATGACAGCTAAACATTTGGTACAGGAGTGTTCAACAATATATCTGTGGAACTTGTAAAATGACAGCTAAACATTTGTTACAGGAGCGTTCAATATATCTGTGGAACTTGTAAAATGACAGCTAAACATTTGTTACAGAAGTGTTCAACATATGCAGAGCAGAGAAAGGTAGGATCGTCTGCACCTACTCCTTTGAGCACAAACTCTATGGGGACATCAAAAACATTAAGTTGATTGCTGCATTCTTTGCGTGCATTCATGTTGACATCATATTGACGTGTGACGGTGAAACGAAGATGAAGAAACAGAAATAAAAAAGAAAAAACGACACCCGTGCTCATTAATTGTGTTTTGTTTGTGTTGTTTGTTTGTTTTTCTATCCAACATTCACGAGCTGACGGGCGATGGAAATGTAATGAGAGAAAGTGGGAAAAAAAACAAGTATTGCTGAGCAAACGTAAAGCAATGAACAGATTCTGTGCCAACAAAAAGTAGATTTCAACCCAACAAAAAGTAGGATTGAACCAAACAAAAAGTAGGATTGAACCAAACAAAAAGTAGGATTCAATCAAACAAAAAGTAGGATTGAACCAAACAAAAAGTAGGATTCAATCAAACAAAAAGTAGGATTGAACCAAACAAAAAGTAGGATTGAACCAAACAAAAAGTAGGATTCAATCAAACAAAAAGTAGGATTGAACCAAACAAAAAGTGGGATTGAACCAAACAAAAAGTAGGATTGAACCAAACAAAAAGTAGGATTGAATCAAACAAAAAGTAGGATTGAACCAAACAAAAAGTAGGATTGAATCAAACAAAAAGTAGGATTGAACCAAACAAAAAGTAGGATTCAATCAAACAAAAAGTAGGATTGAATCAAACAAAAAGTAGGATTGAACCAAACAAAAAGTAGGATTCAATCAAACAAAAAGTGGGATTGAACCCAACAAAAAGTAGGATTGAACCAAACAAAAAGTAGGATTGAACCAAACAAAAAGTAGGATTCAATCAAACAAAAAGTAGGATTCAATCAAACAAAAAGTGGGATTCAATCAAACAAAAAGTAGGATTGAACCAAACAAAAAGTAGGATTGAACCAAACAAAAAGTGGGATTCAATCAAACAAAAAGTGGGATTCAATCAAACAAAAAGTAGGATTCAATCAAACAAAAAGTGGGATTCAATCAAACAAAAAGTGGGATTCAATCAAACAAAAAGTGGGATTCAATCAAACAAAAAGTGGGATTCAATCAAACAAAAAGTGGGATTCAATCAAACAAAAAGTGGGATTCAATCAAACAAAAAGTGGGATTCAATCAAACAAAAAGTGGGAATCAATCAAACAAAAAGTAGGATTCAATCAAACAAAAAGTGGGATTCAATCAAACAAAAAGTGGGATTCAATCAAACAAAAAGTAGGATTCAATCAAACAAAAAGTGGGATTCAATCAAACAAAAAGTGGGATTCAATCAAACAAAAAGTAGGATTCAATCAAACAAAAAGTGGGATTCAATCAAATAAAAAGTAGGATTCAATCAAACAAAAAGTGGGATTCAATCAAACAAAAAGTGGGATTCAATCAAACAAAAAGTGGGATTCAATCAAACAAAAAGTGGGATTCAATCAAACAAAAAGTAGGATTGAACCAAACAAAAAGTAGGATTGAACCAAACAAAAAGTGGGATTCAATCAAACAAAAAGTGGGATTCAATCAAACAAAAAGTAGGATTCAATCAAACAAAAAGTGGGATTCAATCAAACAAAAAGTGGGATTCAATCAAACAAAAAGTGGGATTCAATCAAACAAAAAGTGGGATTCAATCAAACAAAAAGTGGGATTCAATCAAACAAAAAGTGGGATTCAATCAAACAAAAAGTAGGATTCAATCAAACAAAAAGTGGGATTCATTCAAACAAAAAGTGGGATTCAATCAAACAAAAAGTGGGATTCAATCAAACAAAAAGTGGGATTCAATCAAACAAAAAGTGGGATTCAATCAAACAAAAAGTGGGATTCAATCAAACAAAAAGTGGGATTCAATCAAACAAAAAGTGGGATTCAATCAAACAAAAAGTGGGATTCAATCAAACAAAAAGTAGGATTCAATCAAACAAAAAGTGGGATTCAATCAAACAAAAAGTGGGATTCAATCAAACAAAAAGTAGGATTCAATCAAACAAAAAGTGGGATTCAATCAAACAAAAAGTAGGATTCAATCAAACAAAAAGTAGGATTCAATCAAACAAAAAGTGGGATTCAATCAAACAAAAAGTAGGATTCAATCAAACAAAAAGTGGGATTCAATCAAACAAAAAGTGGGATTCAATCAAACAAAATGTAGGATTCAATCAAACAAAAAGTGGGATTCAATCAAACAAAAAGTAGGATTCAATCAAACAAAAAGTAGGATTCAATCAAACAAAAAGTAGGATTGAACCAAACAAAAAGTAGGATTGAAACCCAAAAAAAAAAAAAAACTGGGTGGCGGAAAACAGAAAGTAGGGTGTGTCGCAATTAAGCTTTAATTAATTAATCATCAACATCATGTGCCATGCCGATAAGCGTGGGCGGGCATGTTTCGCCATCTCACGCGATCTTCAGATTCGTGAATTAGCTGTGTTCTTGTCTCTACCATACCACGTGGCCAAACCATTCAGGTATTACTTCTCTGCCGTCCCCTTGTACTTTTCACCTGAATTTTGCCAATTGTCACCAACTTCACCAATTTATGTCTTCTCATAACGTGACCAAATATCTTGACTGTCTACGTGTAATTTCTCTAATCAGTTTACCGTGTTTATTTGTTTCTTGTAGAGCGTGGGCATTGGTTTTGTCTGTCCATTGTATTCTTGTATTTACCCCCAAAAACCACACTTTCACAGCTGTTTTTCAGCGTGTCTGCTCATTACTCAAGTTTCACATCCATGCAAAAGTACAAGTTCCATGTAGCACTTCAACACTTTTTTTTCTCGCTGCACATTACATCTTTTTTGTGTGTTTTCCATCTTGCACATGGCTACCTTCGCCATGGTGATTCTGGTTCTAATCTCGTCAAGGCATATCCCATCAGATGTTAAAACTGTTCGGAGATAATAGAACCGATTTACTTGTTTAAGAATATTCCCATTTACTTGAGTACATGTCAGATCTTTGTTAGATATAATTGAACTATCGTATGACAGTAGACGGTACTACCTGCTTCTGTTAGCGCCGAATGTTGGGCAACGCTTACCAAACCCGACATCCCACATTGTGCCAACGTCTTCGGGGGGAGCAGCGCAATTGGGAGGGTACATGCCTTTTCCTAGTGCGAATAAATGCAACCTAAAGACTAAATGTCATGGCAGGGCAGACCAGGCCCAGGGCCTTGGTTGGCAACTAGTCTAGGATCGAAGCTCTGACAAGCGGACAGTTAGAGCATTGCTTTGCTGATCCGGCAACCTGTCTTGTTCCAGACGTATTGATGTTACCTTTCCTCTGGAGTACACTAGACAGGTGGAGAGAGGGATCGTGCTTCATGGGCAACACATGGTCTCTAAATTCAGCCCAGGCTTTGTGTTATGGAGAGGTATAACTCCATTTTACAAACTATCGTCTGTCAAGACGGCAAGGTGCCAGTCAATTTACTTATGTATTACATTGTGGTATTTCCTTCTTCCGTGTGGCTACCATAATTTGTGTCTTCTTAAAATTTAATTCTACCCCAAGTTGTTCACTGTGTGCAACAATCGCATCTACTAAATGTTGCAGATCCTGCTCATTGTCTGCATTCAATACCGTATCGTCCGCATATCTAATATTATTGATGTTACGTCTTGACCTACTTCATGATCAATATTTATATTACAAAGCTAGGGTCTTTCCCATCAATTTGTAGATCTGTTTTCATCTTCATCATGTTGGCATGTCTTACTTCACTGATAGCCTAACTTGTTGAGTGCCAAGCAAAATGTGGGTTTGGACCAAACGTGGCGGACAATCAAATGAACAAGTATTGTAATGTAAAGTTCAATTCAGTGAGCATTGAAATTGCGTAAGATGCCACAAAACAAAGCAAATAACAGGGTGACCGTAGTATGTTGATATATCGGTCTTCTGTTCAAATGGGAGGTCACATGGAGCGATATATTATCTTTCGACGCTGAATCAGTTAAAATGTGTTAATATGTTAGCGGCATGTTGTATTATAACAAACTGGCAACATTTCGGTGATATGTAAGCCCTTGGCAGATACGGTAAATGGCTTCACACGGTTAATCATCCCATGGCATTTAATCAGTATATTACCTGTATAGATGAAATCAGACACAACAACAACAGCCATAATCCAGAGACCACGCACGTTTCCTGTGTCAAAACATGGGGAGGGGGGGGGGGGTGTGTGTGTGTGTGTGTCAAACTTGGGTATTTGACATGTCACCCGAAATGTACATATTGCCTTTGTTTATAGGTTTTACATAAGCCTATTAACAATTGACTAATAAACTGGAAATTTGGTGACAACTGGCAAGATTGATTGATTGATTGATTGATTGATAGACTGACTGATTAATTAATTAATTGATTGATTGATTGATTGATTGATTGATTGATTGATTGATTGATTGATTGATTGATTGATTGATTGATCTTTATTTTATAAGGGTTACAAATTGGGCACGGTGCCCGTCTTACATTCGGCCCTTCCAGTCACTCATCTTTCGTTCACTAATAGTACATGACGCATTTACACAGAAATAAAACATTGTCAAATGAATGTTAAAAACATAAAAATGCATATGGCTATGTAATGAGGCATATCCCCCACCCACCCATCCATACATCCCCCATCCACCACACATCCACCAAACACACACATCCCCCTACCCGCACACACCCCCATGCATACATATATTCCCCCACCCACCCCCATGCATACATATATTCCCCCACCCACCCGCCCACACAGCCCCAACAACTCAGCCAAACGCACATCCTCAACAACACATTCCCTACCCACACATCATGCACCCTACCACACACACCCCCACCCACACTTCACCCACCACACAATCTCCCCCCCCCCCACCGACACACACATCCCGCACCATCCCGCACCATCCCTACACACATCCCCAACCCACACACATCTCACACCCATACAATCTAACCACCCACACACACGCCACACTCATCCCCATCCCACACACACACACTCACCCACCCACACATCCTCTACACATCCTCCACCCGTCCACCTACACACTCCCAATCACCCATCCCCCATGCCTCAATCACATATCAACCACCTACACACATATCCCCCACAACCCACACATACACCACCCAAACACATCCCCCACGCACCCACACACATATCCCCCACCCATACACACATCTCCATACACATCCCTCAACCAACGTACTCATCCCACAACCACTTACACCCACACATACCGCACCCACCCATCAACACATACCTCAACACTCACACACCCCAACCACCCAGCCAAACACACATCCCTTACCCTCACACAGCCCTTACCCACCCACATATTCCTCACCAAACCACAGTTCCCCGACCCACACACACACCCCTCACCCGAACACACATCTCCTCGCACATCTCCCACCCACCCACACATCCCCCACCCACAAATACCTCACTACCCACACATACATCCTCCACCCACCAACACACACCCCCACCCACACAGACATATCCCCCACTACCACACACACATCCCCACACCCATCCTCCAACCCACATACACACATTCCCCACCCACACAACCCCCTCCCACCAACACCCACACACTTCCAACCATCCCACACCCACACCCACACACACATCCCACACACACACACACACATCCCTAACCCACCACACATTCCTTCACCCATCCACACACATTCCCCGCATATAACCCCTCCACACATGCATCCCCTACACACATCCCACACACACACCTCCCCCCCCCCCCCACATACACATTCACACACACAATACTAACATCTAGACACATACATGATGCTTCACATAATCATTGAAACTAGTACGAACAAACTCCCACACTTTACACACACATGCAGTGACGATTGTCGTGAGCATTCTCGCAAAATTGTAAAACAAACAATTGAGAAAAAATTGTATATATATAAGCCGTGTAACGTAAAAATTAATGATGCAATTCAAATCTCTCTCTCCCTCTCTCCCCCCTCTCTCTCTCTCTCTTTCTCTCTCTCTCTCTCTCTCTCTCTCTCTCTCTCTC
>OY992892.1:81308208-81333208 GCA_963921405.1 Cepaea hortensis
ACTATTTTGGACGCGACCAAGGAAAAGATATCCACCATTTAGCATTGGTTCAGCAACTTCCATAAATGCAACAGACGTGTGTAAATACGGCAATGCTATTCCACTGGCGTGATAGGGAAGAATTTATTCGACACAACGTTGAAGTTGACAGGCAGTGTTCCAAAGATAGTATTGGTTAGTTCTGTGAGTAGTGACTAATACGGAATAAATTAACGGGGGAATTAGTGCGAGGAATACAAACGGAGATGGGGTTAAAGTAGACAGTATGGTCAATGTACAGGACTGGAGAGAAATATCAAGAATAAAGAACGGGTGAGAAGATGAAATACTGAAGAACACAGGACGAGAATGAAAACCTTGTATATCATGAGCCAGACAGATTTTAACCTGGGCTCCCGGGTCGACCCAGACTAAAATAGGTACCAGGATTCGTCATGAGGAGTTGAGTTGAGTCAAGAACCCACTCATTGCACTCGGGACACTCCCATAAGCGCTCACCCATCATCTTCAACATCCAACGGAGAGTTCCAATACTAACTGTGCCCGTTACAATATGATTATATGTCCGTCTTGCTTTACCTCAGAGTGACAACTGTCTACCAGATCCCGTGACCTCCCCTTCTTGTCGTATTCTCTTTAGAGCTTAATAGTCTGTCTGTTCTTGTGAATTATTCAGGCGCTCCCAGAGAGCCTTCACCACATCTGGCTTATCATGCATCAAATGACGCCTCAATGACGCAGCACCAGCTAATCTGTCAGCCTGTTCATTTCCAACCACCCCAGGGTGTCCTGGAGAAAAGATCCAGCGAATACTCACAACCCGCGACCTCCGAATTTATGCATACCATTCAGCACGAAGCATCCTAGTCATCGCCCTTGTCAGTATACTTTGTAAATCAGTCACAATCGCAACATGCAGTGTGTTCTCCAACCAGAGGAAAGCTGTAATGACCGCCTCCACCTCCATTCTCAGACGAGATCGTGGTATCATACGCCAAGCTCTCCTTTACTAACCGTCCTGAGACGTAATGGCGACCGATGTAGTATTGTCCGCATCACCCATCGAGTGTTGATTGGTGCACAACTGTATCGGTGTACCACCATATACCCAATGCTTCTCCAGACGTCTAGAAGGGCACCTGACATTTTTTATCCTGGGATATTTGAAGTGCCCCAAAAGTCGTGTTAGATTCGCCAGACTCCACTTAGAGTTGTTGCATGTCCTTAGCAGGACGTTGGCATGAACCCCAGATTGCTTTCTAGGAAATTGTACATTCAGTGGTTTGCCATTGCTTTCTGAATGAGAAGTCGACGTTTAAGCCCAATTTACCAGTGTGGATTTGTTTCCGGACTCCGTCATACGGTTCAGAAGCAAGTACATATATTGCTAATTACCGCGTCTATCTAACACTAAAAGACATCTACAAAGAACTATCTTGAATTTGGCCACTCCACTTCATAAGCAGGATTAGGCGAAAACTCAACAAACCACGAGCTTGCCGAATTATATCAAATCAGTTGCCATTTCTTCACGTGAGGGTGGCTTCAGTGGTTCTTCTGCATTTTTTGTGTCGCGTCAGGTTGTTAAAGCCAGGGCACCTTTCCACGTTTATTTTCCGTTAACACTGTCTCGAGTCAAGATGGTAAAGTCTAAAAAAAACAGGTCAGAGTTCATCTGTCTTTTTACCTAGTCCTTTGAACTGTCTCATGCCTAGACTGCACAGTCTAACATTCAACCAGTTTAGTTTTTCTGTGTTTACTTCTCGTTCAATGTCTCTCGCGTCACAACGTTACAGTCTACCAAACAAGTCCCGGTTCGTCTATCCATGATACCTACGCTTTTAAACTGCCTTGGATCAAGGCGGTATCGTCTAACATGTAACCAGTGTATATACCCACATTAACTGCAGGTTTAAACTCTCTCACGTCACGGTTGTGCAATCTAATATCCCCAGGTTCATCTATCCATGTTAACTGCCCCTGTATACAGACATTCTCGTGTCATCATAATACAGTCCAACATTCCCAGGTTCATCTATCCATGTTAACTGCCCCTGTATACAGACAGTCTCGTGTCATCATGGCACAGTTCAACATCCCTAGGTTCATCTATCCATGTTAACTTCTCGCTTTAACTGCCGCTTTCTTCTCGTATGTTTGCCTTCTAGGTTTCCCACTACAAGAGGCTCTCCGTAAGCCTTTACCCTGGCTATGAAGCAGTAACAGAAAGACATTTTAACAAGACACATTCAAAGCTCCACATATTCACATTAAAGATATGCAGTATGCCTTTGTGCCATGGGTTGAATCATGGCATAGTGACGAAATGTCACCCAGAAGGACGGGACAATCGTGGATCGTGACCCATGTGGCGAGCGAGATTGTCACCGGAGCGAACACACATGATCGCGAAGGTGACAATGGCATTCCAGCCGTGGGCGTCGTTCTGTTCGGACCATGTTCAGATAGAGTAATGGCAAACACTACGCCACTCTTTTAGATAGTGTTTGTTTAAATACTTGTAATGTGAAATTAGTGTCGCACATCTAAATTGTATATTGGTGATGTCTGCTTGTGTTTGTGTAGAATATTATACACCTGAAACTACAACTGGCGTTTGAGTCGACTGCTGTTCGAGTTCATTGTCCACTACTGTTATGTTGGGTTATGGTGGAGAGTCGTAATAACTCTCAACCAAGTTGTATGCTGAGAAATGACCAGGGTGCTGACTGGAGAAGAAGAGAAGAATAAATCATACCCCAGTTGGACACAAGAAGTAATTCTACAAAAGTATATCGACAGTGTCATCATGCGCACTTTGGCACATGCGGGAATTCATCCAAATAAACCTGGAGACCACGTGAGAATTTTACGCAAGTAAAAATCGTCAATTTAAAGTTGAACGTTATAAGTAATGATTCTACAAACAAAGCAGTTGCTAACAGAAAGTGTAAATCCACACAGGGTGAATATATGTAGGTAATCTTCACTAATTCAAACGCTGGAAAGAACACAGTCTAATGTAGTGAATAGAATTTTGATAATAAACAATAAAGCAGAGCTGCAATCACATTCTATAAATCGCCAACGGTGAAGAAAATAGAAAGTGGAGGAAATTACTCTGGACAGGTTACTAGAAGTGATTCTTATAAGCATGGTGTGAACAGTTGGACAGTGTTTGCAAAATATATAGTCCCCGAGTGCAACATATTAAATAAGACTTATTAAGTACGGTAAATGGAAAATGTGATTATGTGAGTTGAATAAACAGTTTCAGTACTTCGAGCAACTAAAGACAGTACCGAAAACACTAACGAATGTTATGAGCTCGTGTGAACTGTGGGACAGTAATATCTTGGTCAACACACAACACGAAAGAAATTATCGGTTAATGAGAAATAAATCAGGTCAAGTTCAGAAGTTCAAAACAGAACCACACCGAGGGAAACGGTGTTACATGCCTATAGTGTCACGAAACAGATGTTTAATGTAAACAGCGACAATTATAGCCGGTTACTGTTGGTGTAAATTCGATGGACGGACTCACGGGTCAACGAATCGGGATATGAGGACATGATCAGCTAGTCTGAAATAAACTGTTAATGATGCGACAGAAATTCAACACTCAGTATTATAAATTAAAAGAACACGAACAATTTGTAGTAATTATAAACATTCCAAAACTATAGAAACACCGGAACTGTGTGACTTTGTAAAAGGCCAATATCTGATAGAACATTGGTGTTATATTTGTATAGCCTTAAATGTGTAGTTTATAGCTTGCGGAAAGACATTAAGTATACACTATCAGGGTAACTTTAAACTAGGTTAAAGATCTCAACTGTGTGATTACAGATTGTAATTTAGAAAAGTGGTAAACAAACGTAGCGATATTTTAAGTTCAGAACATGGTGATATATATACTACGCGCGTTGTGCAGTTAGATAAACGAATGTTACCTTGAAAAAGGGTGTAATTTTAGTATTTGTTATTGAGCGTGTGTAGTTATATATTAATGTGACATGTTGTTATTGTTTACTTAGGGTGTTATACGTCAACTGTGAATTTTTTTTTTACGCATCAGGCACTCAACGAATGTAAACAAACGACAGAGTCAGTATAATAAATACATAATATAATACACAGTGAATTAATATGAAGACATTTCTTCTTCTTCTGCTGCGTTCATCCGGAGTTTTTTTTTTTTTTTTTCGGACGTGATTGTGTTGTGCCTGCTTACAGCAGAGCGGCGTTCTTGCGCTGTTAGGCCGACATATCTGACTTCTGCGGGCATTTGTTGACCGGGTTAACCTTCGCGGGGATATGGAGACATTTGATTATCTATGATTAGTTAATTGGAGTGAAGGAAGAGTTAACTTTTGTATTAGATTATAATGGTTTTATTAACGGAAAGTAAGCTTGTGTGTACCAGCTGATAACAAAATAGAGTATTAATAGTCATAACTTGGAGTGGGTACAACAAAATGTTATAAGAACACATTAATTATGGCAATTTGATAATTCCGTTGCTTTATATTTCAGAATCTTATGTTATGCTAAGATAGTAGTTTATCAACAGCTTAATTAATGTAGGAGTTAGTTAATTAATTATTAAACACTTATGTAGTGAAACCAATAGATCAGTAAAAGTAAGTTACAGACATAATTTTTTTTTATCATAAATATTTTAGTTGAATAGAAGCTCATAAGAGAGCATTATCATGTTTGGGAATAATTAGTATTGAAATTACGGACTTAATAGAAAATATGATATTGATTTGTTGACATTATTAATTTGAATTTTATATTAGTTAATTTAGATAGCTTTGAAATTAGAGATGTGTATATCTAATATTATTTAATAATTTTAGGGAAGAATCAATTATTCGTTTGTTGATTTAAAAAAAGGGAACTAGTATATATTGTATTAATTTCTTGGTGTTATCATTATGATGATAATAAATTAACGGAATTAGATAGCTGGGTTTCGTAAGTATGACCCCAGGAATGAAGTTTACTAATTGTAATGGGTTAATATTATTGATTAATGGGAACTTTACATTACTATTTCAAGTCAGTGTTTGTAAGTTATATATTTGCATGACAGTGATCGATGTGAATCATTTATAGAACTAATATTGTTTGATATGAAGAATTAATTATTTATTTACTGAGTTCAAAGAAATGTAATGTATTGAATTAACAACTAACACCTAACTAATGACAGGATTTCCTTTCAGACTGCTGATGTCTCAGCATTGCTAGGGCGGTGGTTGTATTTAATTTTAACATCTGGTCGTACTAGTACAGCACCGGTTTGGCAACTGTTGAGAGAGCGTCGGTTCGAGATGAGGTAAAGTAGGAGTAAGTTGGGTGCATGGTAGTTGGTTAACTTTTATTATTGGATTTTGGGTTAATACTTTCTAAGATAGACTGAAGGGTTGCATTTGAATCGGTGGAGTCCTAAATGTTGGCTTGTCGGGGTTGTACATTTGGTAACATCAGACACCACAGTGCAGCACTGGCGGGACAGCTTGAGGGAAAACTCTGTTTTTGGGTGAAATCCAATGTTACTTCTGTCAAACATTACTTGATGGGGGAGCTATGTCGATATGTAGATTATCATGTCCCTCTGCGTATCGGCGGGTGCATCTTCACGGTGTTAAGACAGAATTGATGAGATAGAAAGCTACAACAAGTGTTCTGCTGGCCATCGTTATGGTTTGTTGTGGTTTGTTTTGTTAATAACCCGTGTCGGTGGATAGCGGGTCAGTTATGATTTATGGAACACTGATTTATATTTTTTTCAGAAAATATTTTGATATTCTAGTAAGGTTTTAACAGGTAAAACCACATTGGTATTGACATTGGTGAGGTGCTATTGCGTCAGGGGTAGCAATGGAGCATTGCGAAATGATTAATACAAATGTTGGTTTGGTAGCAGGTGAATACTCATTCATGTATGTAAGCGCTGTGGATTAACTTATTATACAAAACTAACCTATGTAAATATTTTGTTGATTGATTGCATGTTTTACTAACATTTATTCATGGTGCCACAAAGTCATACAGGATGAGTTAGAATTGAAATTTAAGAAGAGATGGTTATGGGAAAAGTAGCTTTATTGCTATATGAGTATGACTATGTAATTATATAGAGATTGATTAGTAATTACTTTATTCATTAAAGAGATTAAATTATGAGCAGTGATTATTATTATTACAAATAAATATTAGTATTATCGTTGGATAGTTATTATTGATACTTATTAATGAATATTGTGAATGATTTAAATGGAATATAATTTTAGTCAGGAGAATATGATTTATTGCTTGATTACATATATTATTTATTAATTGATTGATTGAGAGAGATATTTTATTGATAATTATTATTATGTTAAATTTATTGATATTGGGTATGAGAGTACTACACAGAGAACGAAGACACAAAAGTTATTACATTTGAAGCTTAATGATTTGGTTTAATCGAAAGGAAGCGGTCAGGAACATAAGACTGTCTCAAGCTTATTAACTGCAATTGATTCATCGATTAGAAGCAGAGTCTAGAATGCCAGAGTCACATACCATGATACTTGGATGAGAGTATGATAGTTCCAGAACCCACACGTACCTCAACCCAGTGCGTAGTGTCATGGAGAAGGGCGGAGATGAGGAACTGCTGAGGATGTCTAGAGGGGCATTGGATCTCAGGCAGATTAGACCTCAGTCCTCTGAATTGGAAAAGGAGGCTGGTCGGCGCAAAATGTTGTTCGAAATGGAGGAGCGGGAGTGTATATAGAATACCCAAATAATACTAGGGACACGGCCAGAGTTCCAACAAGAAAGTACTGCCATAACTATGATACTGAAATTGAGGCAATCAAGATAGCAGTAGAGAAATTACAAAATACCAGCCATGGTAGACAACCTGTGGTGATACTGACAGATAAAAAATCAGTAATAGAGGCACTTCTGTCTCGGAAATTACCAGTTCTAAGGACACTACTTTCTGAACTTAGCTGTCAGCATAAGGTCACCATACAGTGGATACCATCCCACTGTGGGGTACCCGGAAACGATAGAGCTGATCGATTGGCTAAGGAAGGAGCAAAAGAAGAACAGCCTGATGTGCCCATTACATTCCACCAAAAGAAAATAATGATCAAATCAGTCAGAAGGCCACCATGCCCTACTCAAGACGACTACCACGTTATGGTCAGACCAGAACAGGTCATTATTCTGCGCCTCAGAACAGGACACAATAGATTACGCAACCACATGTATACAAAATTCAAGATTGGTGACTCAGCCATGTGCACATGTGGTTTGGCGTCGCAGACAGCAGACTCCAGGACTGCCCAAACTACAACATATCCAGGCGAACCTTCTGGCCTAGAGAGACAACAGTGGAAGATAAACTCTATGGACCGCTGTGTGAACTAAAAAAGATTGTTAGATTCATACAAGAGACAACATTGCAGTTATAGACATATTTCAAGCGAATGAAAGAAGAAGAATTTGTGTATTGGTGGTGTCTACTTGAGTTTGCGTAGAATATTATACACCTGAAACTACAACTGGCGTTTGAGTCGACTGCTGTTCGAGTTCATTGTCCGCTACTGTTTTGTTGGATTATGGTGGAGAGTCGTAGTAGCTCTCAGCCAAGCTGTATGCTGAGAAATGACCAGGGTGCTGACTGGAGAAGAAGAGAAGAATAAATCATACCTCAGTTGGACACGAGAATGTATGCTACAAAAGTATATCGACAGCGTCGTCATTCGCACTCTGGCACTTTGTTTCATGAACGGGTTTTCCCGCTATGGTACTTGGGGCAACATACACTAGTAACTAATACATTTGCTCCAGCGATGTGCCAGAACAATGGAGAAGTCATGAGCGAGGGATGTGTTAACAATGCATAGTGTTACAGTGAAAAACACATGCATAAATACACACTGAGATAGAGCCGTATAAAAGCGATCTCAACTTCCTTTTTACATGTCAGCATGCGTGGAACCCATCGCGCACACACGTTTCTCATGTTCAGTCTTTGTGCACAATTCTATTAACTATTCTTTCATTCACTTTAAATGCACTATCCATTTCCGCGATTATTATTTTTTCCTATTCTGGAGAAAAAATTTTCTTCACTCTTGTTGCATTTTCGTCGTTGGGCTCTGAGGACGGTCTCCCAGATCTTGGCATACCAGCAGCATGCGAGTGGCTGGCCACACTTGAACTGTCTCCACCAGTTTTTAGGAAGCATACGAAGAGCAGGAATCATGAAACCCTATCTATCTCTTTATTTATGTAGATATTTTTCTCTGCAGAAACGTGGATTTATGTCACGGCTAACCCTTTTTAGTGAGAGATCAGCATAGCCGATTGGGTAAGAGTTCTTGTTCTTAAAATCCGGTGTGCTGATGCCGAGGTGGCGGGTTAAACCCCTACACACACCGGCCAGTTGGACTAAAATGTTGACTTCTCGTCCTTAACTTGGGGACGTAAATTGCAAGTACCTTTGAATTCGGAGTGGGTTCGCCTGATAGCGAGGGATACCTGTAATAGGGAAAACTAACCCACACGCAAAATATCAGTCCCAGCAATAGAGGTACTAGCACGTGAATGGACTACGCTTGTGTTCAAAGCAAGCGCACGCAAACATAGATCAATCTCTTTAGTCACCTTTTACAACAGTCATGGTAGGTTTCATTGTTCTTATTCTTGTCTTATAGATCATTCTCTTTAGTCACCTTTTACAACAGTCATGGTAGGTTTCATTGTTCTTATTCTTGTCTTATAGATCATTCTCTTTAGTCACCTTTTACAACAGTCATGGTAGGTTTCATTGTTCTTATTCTTGTCTTATAGATCAATCTCTTTAGTCACCTTTTACAACAGTCATGGTAGGTTTCATTGTTCTTATTCTTGTCTTATAGATCATTCTCTTTAGTCACCTTTTACAACAGTCATGGTAGGTTTCATTGTTCTTATTCTTGTCTTATAGATCAATCTCTTTAGTCACCTTTTACAACAGTCATGGTAGGTTTCATTGTTCTTATTCTTGTCTTATAGATCATTCTCTTTAGTCACCTTTTACAACAGTCATGGTAGGTTTCATTGTTCTTATTCTTGTCTTATAGATCAATCTCTTTAGTCACCTTTTACAACAGTCATGGTAGGTTTCATTGTTCTTATTCTTGTCTTATAGATCATTCTCTTTAGTCACCTTTTACAACAGTCATGGTAGGTTTCATTGTTCTTATTCTTGTCTTATAGATCAATCTCTTTAGTCACCTTTTACAACAGTCATGGTAGGTTTCATTGTTCTTATTCTTGTCTTATAGATCATTCTCTTTAGTCACCTTTTACAACAGTCATGGTAGGTTTCATTGTTCTTATTCTTGTCTTCCTTTATGGGCTTCGGTAAGACAATGGCGGACGTTTATCTGCAAAGTACTTGTATCTGGTCTCCCTGGCCTAGGGTTAAACGACTTTCTCCGTAATCCCGTTTATCCACGTAGGGTAACGCAGCTAATGAGAATTGGAAGCGGTTCTAGCCGCGTTGGTAACTTAGGGATAAGTGAACCGGCCGCTCAGAACGCAATGGCAAACTACTGAGCGAAATCTTGCCAAGAAATCAACATACAGCTGAAAGATGCTGGTGTTGACAGCAATGTCCTGTAAAGGATATGCAAAAAAAAAAAAAAAAAAAAAAAAACATTTCATTATAATTCATGAGTGTTCGTGTTTGTGCGCGTACGTAAGTGAATGTGTGCGTATGTGCGTATACGTGTGTGTGTATGTGTGTATGTGTGTTTACAATATTGAAACATCAATCCACTTACCTTATATAGATAAAACATATTCTCCGTAGTTGAACTGTAATTCGTCGGCGGCGTCGTCATGGTGATATGACTATCCGATGTCGCACTCAATTCACAGTCGTCCATTTTTAAGTCGAGGCACGACAGCCAATTTCACATATTACATTTGTCTGGGCAGAAAGGTCCATCTCACTTCAGCTTCATTTTACGCCACTTGATGGGTTCAACCTTACTATCAGAGATGACCAGTATTGATACACATGATATTGAATTGTTGAGTTTTGAAGTTCACAGATACAGAGGTGAAGAAATGTCGCATTCTTGTTGTTTGTCATCCGGCGTCTCTTATTATTACATATTGTTACTATTAGAGTATCACAAGTCTGTTATTACTGCATCCTGTTACTATTAGAGTATCACAAGTCTGTTATTACTGCATCCTGTTACTATTAGATTTTCAAAAGTCTGTTATTACTGCATGCTGTTACTATTAGAGTATGATAAGTCTGTTATTACTGCATTGTTAATATTAAAGTATCACGAGGTCTGTTATTTCTGCATACTCTTAGAGTCTCACAAGTCTGTCATTAGTTAGTTAGGTTAGGGTTAGTTATCAGTTGGGGTATCTTCGTTGCACTCCGGACATGTCCATAGGTGCTCAGATTCTCCCCCCAGCATATGCATCAGCGTCCGGTGGCTAATAGTGCCAGTTCTGTGTTGGTTGACATTACTGTCTGTCATTACTGCATACTAATAGAGTACATTCAATAAAACGTTAAACAGTACAGGATCCTATATAACACCTGAAGGAGTATTACGAGAATGGGGCTAGACCCATACTTCTGTAGATCAATCGGCACTCCTTATGTGGTGTGATCAGTGTCACACCTGTCGCCTGTACTACCAAAGAGATTTCCTAGTGCACTCAGGTGTGTTGATCTGAAAGCCCAGGTCAATTGTATAATGCCGCCTTGATGTGGATTGCAACCTAAGGCCATCTGGCATGCGGATGGGTGCCTAGCCACTTCACTACCGCGGGCCCCTACTAGTGTGCATGTGTTATCATAAATATATGCCTCTACGAAAGGGTAGTTGTTGTAGACTATTGAGTTGCGTCTGGAGTCTGGAGAAACTCAGCTCAATGCACGAACTCCGTTGCATCGGCGAGGATCCTCAAATACTTTGGCTAGATTTTTAACTCGAAATTTTGCCCGGGCAACGCCGTTAGGCTACTCTTTTTCGATTTCCTACTGTCAGGGGATTTTTTACGTGCGCAACAATACACACGGGCGTCCGATCTCACTACCCAGAGACCAGGGGAAATTTTATTACTGGACGTCCAGGTGGATTTTTTAAATAAATTCCGGTCCTCGCCGGGGCCTGAACCCGGGACCTCCAGCACTCGAGGCGGACACCATACCTCGAGACCACTCAGCCCCCTGATATAGTAAACTATTGAGTTGAGTCAAGAACTAATATCGTAGACTGTTGAGTTGAGTCAAGGACCGATATCGTAGACTGTTGAGTTGAGTCAGGAATCGATATTCTTGACAGTTGAGTTAAGTCAAAAACAATATTGTAGACTATTGCGTTGAGTCAAGAACGTGCAGCATAACACTAGGGACATTCCCATGCTCCGTGTGCTTCCTATTGTAGACTGTGTCAACCATGTTGCTATTAAACTTAAGATTGTCTTGATAATGTGTGTACAAGTCTACATGTGTTGTCATATATATAGATATATGCTGTACCCTATATGTTAAACCTGTACGCCGAAAGTATAATGAGAATTATTAGAGATGATATAAGCACGGAGCAATATGATGCCCATGAAATACCAACTCTGTGCTACCAATGCCAAACTTGGACAATGACAGAAAAAAAGAAAAGAAAAATCACAACAACAGAAATGAGATTCCTGAGAAGAATACTCAACGTATCAAGAAGAGATAAGATCAGAAATTACGAAATCAGGACAAAAATGGGGGTTATAGCAGCACTAGATTTTATTAGAAAGCAGCAAGTCAAATGGTTTGGCCATACAAGTAGGTTACCATTCAACAGCATACCACAACAAGCAATGATGTACAGACCAGATGGAAACAGAGGAAGAGGCCGACCACGTAAACGTTGGACGGAGGGAATAGAAGTCCATGCGAATGTGTGAATACATGAAGCCCATAATCGGGCACTCTCACGATGTTTATACTTCACCACGACACCGCAAGGTACAAGAGGAACATGATGAGATGAGATGAGATGAGATGAGATGAGATGAGATGAAAGAGATTAGATAGGCTGATGATACAATATTACTATCCACATCACAGAACGGTGTAGAAAAACTAATACCCTCAGCCAAAACGAATTGTGAAAATCACAACTTATAGCTTAACATAGCAAAAACAAAGATAATGCTTTCAGATAAAACTAATATGGCGAAAGAAATATATGTTAATGAAGAAAAATTCGAGATGGTGGAAAATTTCGAATATACTGGGTCATTAATTAACAACAATGGTGCCACATTCAAAGAAATTAAAACACTAGAACAACAGAATAAAGTGTGGCGTTGGACAGATTGTTTTGTATGCATATCCTTTACAGGACATCGCTTTCAACATCAGCATCTTTCAGCTGATTGTTGATTCCTTGGCAAGATTACGCTCAGTAGTTTGCCATTGCTTTCTGAAGACCGGCTCACATACCCCGTAAGTTATCGACGCGGTTAGAACAGCTACCGATTCTCGCCGTCGTCACGTTACTTACGAGAGTATACGAGATTACGGAGAAAGTCGTGTAACCTCTAGACCAGGGAGGGCGCCGTTGAACAGATTAGACCTACAAAATTAGTTCAAGAGTTCTTTCCCATTGCAACATACGCCTGTGACACCTGGACACTTACTAAACGCGCTGAACGGTGCATAAATTACTTTGAATAAAAATGTTACAGACGGGTTCTAAGAATATCTTGGATACAGAACAGAACAAATAAACCCATAGGACAAGATCTGAATACTAAAGAAGGTTGGGTACTAAAGACCATAAAACAAAGAAACTTGAAATATTTTGGTCACTTGAAACATCACGAAAGTTTGGAGAGAACAATAATGGAGAGGTAAATGCTCGGGAATAGAGGAAGAGGAAAGCCAAAGAGAAGATGGGTGCAGGATGTGGCGGATGATCTCCAGATGGGTGTAACGGAAGCGGGACATCTTGCTTATGACCGGGAAGTTTTCCTGAAGATTGTCATGGGAGCGAGGTTCTGTAAAGGACATGCTACTGGATGAATATATATATAGAGCGGTAGAAAGAGGTATCCATAAAATATCTACATCACACCATTGAGGAGTCTCCGTGGCCAAGTAGTTCTGCCGCCTAACCCGCTCGCCGAAGGCTGAGGTGCGAATCCGGCCTGCGTATTTCGGTTCGCGAGTGCAGTTTTCTCGACGATTCCTGGGTGGGGGTCGTCGCTGGAGCTGCGGAGTTCGTGCTTTATGGGACGCTTTCAGAACGCCGCGTTGTGGAAGGAGACAGGACCAAAAGGAGACAGGTAAAACCCGGTGTCGACCCTCTTGCCTCGTAAACGCTGTTTTAATCTACATGAGCCCAGCCCGAAAGGGTGTTGTGGTCAAGAGTTGGAGGGGGAGCGGGATATGTATCTGCTGGAGGCAGTGGACAATGGGGGGGGGGACACAATCAGGGAACGTCAACACCAGTACAACATGTACACACAACATGTACACACACCATAAAAACACAACATGTACACACAAAGTGGACACACAACATGTACACACAACATGTACACACAACGTGGACACACAACATGTACACAAACGTGTACACACAACGTGTACACACAACATGTACACACACCATGTACACACAACGTGTACATACTGGAGAAACTAAATGACTATGTACACCTGGCAAAGTGTACCACTTTATGTACAGGCACGATAAACTAAACATCTTTATGTCCATGCATGAAGAACTAATTAAAATAACGTACATATAGTTAGTTGGTTTAGTTAGTTGGTTGGTTGGTTGGTTGGTTGGTTGGTTACTTGATTAGTTAGTTAGTTAGTTAGTTAGTTAGTTAGTTAGTTAGTTAGTTAGTTAGTTAGTTAGTTAGTTAGTTAGTTAGTTAGTTAGTTAGTTATCTGTTGGGGTATCATCCTTGCACTCCGGACATGTCCATTGGTGCTCAGATTCCACTCTACTCCCAACATATGCATCAGTGTCCGGGGGCTAATAGTACTAGTTAGGTGCATATAAGTTCCAATAAACCACTTTGTTTTACACACAGGAAAAACTCAACAGTTTTGTAAACACACAATGTGCAACTTGGTTACATCACACACACACACACGCATACACACACACACACACACACACACACACACACACACACACACACACATACACACACACAAACATACATATATATGCCAAGTGGGTGGTGAGGGATCAATCCCAGCAGCAGCAGGATTATTATTTCACCAGCCCCCACTCTGGGTAGCCTCGGCGTCGTAGCGTCTATACCCTCGCCTCCCGACCTGGTGTCCGCGGGTTCGTTCCGCATCGGAGCGGTTTTGAATGTTTAAAATGTATCTGGGCTGTCAGGTCGACCCAGCCTAAAATTGGTACCAGGAAATGTCTTGGGAAGTAGAAGCAGTCGGTGTGAAACTGACCACATCACCCACCTAGAGCTGATTGGTCTATACGAATATAAGTTAATAAGTAAGTCATAAATGGCTGTAGAAAAATAACTAAATATGATAACATCTTGAAACCAGTTTATTTTTATACATACATTGTCCCTTTATTTCTCAACATCATTTCCACCAATATTGATACACTTATCCCATCGTTTTATCAGTCCTCCCAAACCGACAGTATAGAACTCGCACTAAATCAACTAAGAAATATATATAAATACAAATAGCAACTAACTCAACGGAACAAAGATGGTGGTCGGCGTGGCCGAATAGATAAGAGAGTTGGATCTTACATTTCCAGTGTGGTGATGCTGAGTTAGCGGGTTCAGCCCCTACACCGGTCAGTTGGACTAAAATGTTGACTTCTAGCCCTAGTCTTGGAGATGTACATTACAAGTACCTCTGAAGTCGGAGTGGGTTCACCTAATGGCGAGGGACACTGGTAACAAGGAAAGTTGATCCGCATGCAAACATCCGTTCCGTGTGGACTATGCTCATGGTCAAAGCAAACTGACGAATTTTTAAAGTACTTTGAACAGAACATAGATAATACACCACTGTTGTGTCTGAGATTCCAACTCATACTTGGAACAGAACATGGATAAGACACCATTGTTGTGTCTGAGATTGGAACTCATACTTCGAACAGAACATAGATAAGACACCATTGTTGTGTCTGAGATTCCAACTCATACTTAGAACAGCGTTACACAGTGGCTAGTACCCTTGTCTGGCAAGACAGTGATCAAAGTTCAATCCCCATAGAGACAGGATTACTTTCTCCGATCCTCACGGCTCTAGGTCGACCTTCACAGTGTCGCATTTCCTTTGCAGGATGTTGCCATTAACATCTGGTTAATTTTCAAGGTAATTTTATGTTCAGTAGTTTTCCATAGCTTTCTGGACGAGAAGTCAACCTTTAAGCCCAACTGACCAGTGTAGGAAACTGACCAGTGTAGGAAACTGACCAGTGTAGGAAACTGACCAGTATAGGAAACAATTCAATGTCTCCATCATCAGAGCACAGAAAGTGTAAGAGCCTGAGCTGAACTTTAGGTTCGACCTAGCCTTTAAACACTGGGTACCATACGATTTTAGGAATATTCTCAGAACTGCCTGGAAGAAATGGCGACGAGGATGGGAACTGGCAATCCAACCTCTTATATGTCGTGGATTATAATGTGTGAAAGATTACCATTTCACATTCCAAATGTTCTATCTACTATGAGTCTACCATAACCTTTTTTTTTATAGAAACTATTCAACCAACCACTTGATCGCTTTCATGTTTTATATAAATTATTCAAACACCTTCATGGTCTCATTCATGTTTCATATAAACTATTCAACAACCTGCACGATTTCACTAATGTTTACTTAAATATGCAACTTCCTGACTGATCTCACGCATGAGCTATATAAGCGATTCAACAATCTTTATGATCTCACCCATGCTTTTCATAAACTATTCAATATCGAGAATGATATCACTCATACTTTACATAAATTATTCAACCACCTGCATGATCTCACTTTGTTGTTGTTTTTTTCACGAATTAGTCAATCACGAGCATGATCTCACTAATGTTTTATATAAACTGTTCAAACACCTGCATAATCTCAGAACACCAACGACCGAGATCTGTGGAGAGCCATGAACGCTTACGCCAGCTCGCAGGGCACTTGATGATGATGACATTGAATGTTAGAATGTTAAATGAGCTTGGAAAGTTACACAATGTTATAAGTGAAATTGAAAGTATGAAACTGAATATCCTAGACATATGTGAGATGAGACGGAAGGGATCAGGCAAAATTATAAACGAAAAACACAATAATTTATTCTGAAGGAGATTCTGGACACACACAAAAGGAGTAGGGCTAATATTTGATAAACAAACAGCCAAATCAATTAATGGTTACTGGTGTATTTCAGACAGTTATTATGGTCAAATTGACAGGCAAACCAATAGATATAAATATTGTACAAGTATACGCACCAACAACATGCAGTAGTGATGAAGAAATACAACATTTTTACGATGAAGTAGACATGGCAATGTCTCAAATTAAATCACAAGATATAAAATTAATTATAGGTGATTTTAATGCAAAAGTAGGAAAAGGAAAAGTGGCGGATATAGTGGGGAATTATGGTTTAGGTACAAAAAATGAACGAGGAGAACAATGAATAATGGGCAAATATCAATTGTATGATAATTGGAAATAACTGGTTTAAACTCCATAAAAGACGACTTTACACATGGAAAAGCACTGATAAGAAAATACTCAACGAAACTGACTACATACTTATTAATAAAAGGTTTCGAAATGCGTTAATTAATGTAAAGACAATGTCGGGTGCTGACTGTAATAGTGATCATGTACCACTATATGGAATAATAAAAGTAAGACGGAAGAGAACGAACGAACAAACGAAAGAACGAACAAACTTTATTTTCGAAGGGTAACAAATAAAGTTTGTTCGTTCGTTCGTTCCTTCGTTCTCTTCCGTCTTCTCTTCTTCTTCTTCTTCTTCAGCGTTCCGAGCCATTGAGGTTCTTTGCTGCAAATACAATCCGTCTCCATTCGTCTCTCTGGTGGACCTTCTCTTGCCAGTCGTTGATTCCAAGTGCTTGTAGGTCTGTACATGTATTATCTCTCCACCGCCTTCTTGGTCTACCTCGGGGTCTACGGTCATTTATTTCCTGAGTGTAAGCGAGTTTTGTTTCCCTATTATCTTCCATTCTTTCTATATGCCCCAGCCATTGTAGTCTATTAGCCTTCATGATACCAGTGATTAGCGGGGACTTAAACAGATCATAAATGTCTTTGTTACTTCTTCTTTTCCACTCTCCACTTTGTGTATCCCTAATGGGTCCAAAGATGCGTCTTAAAATTTTGTTCTCAAAGGTTTGTAACAAGGCTTCATCTCCTTTCGTTGTACTCCAGGTTTCAGAGCCATACAGCACAACTGGTCTGATCAGTGTTTTGTATATTGTGATTTTGGTGTTACGAGATAGCGCCTTTGATTTTAGTAGATGTTGTAGTGCATAGTATATCTTATTTCCAGAGTTGATTCTAGTTTGTATTTCTTCCCTTATGATGTTGGAGCAGTTGAAGATCGTACCCAGGTATTTGTATGTTTCCGTTCTTTTAATGGTCATATTATCTATTTGTATGTGGCCAGAGTTTCTAGCCATTCCGTCTCTTGAAATTACCATATATTCTGTCTTATCTTGGTTGATAACCAGCCCCATCTGTTGGGCTTTTTCCTTTAAGTGAGTCAATATTTCCAATGTCTTTTGTTCACTTTGCCCTATAATATCTATATCATCTGCATAACCAAGCAGCTTGGATGTTCCTCCAATATCACATTCCTCATTTACCTTCCTTACAACTTTCTCTAGAGCCAGATTGAAGAGTAGCGGCGATAGTGCATCACCCTGTTTCAAGCCAGATGTTATTTGGAAGGGGTCTGATTTCCTGCCTTTATATGTTACTATATTATAAGTATCTTCCATGCATAGTCTGGTCATGTTGATTAACTTCCTTGGTATTCCAAATATCGGACTGACTTATCTGTTCTCTTCCGTCTTACTTTTATTATTTCATATAGTGGTACATGATCACTATTACAGTCAGCACCCGGCATTGTCTTTCATTGAGAAGAAAAAACGTGGTTATGAACATGAGACTTAATAAAGAGGTTTTGAAGGTTGATAAAGAAATTCAAGAACAATACAGAGTGATTGTGAAAAATGGGTATAATGTAATAGCTAAAATACAGAATATAAACGAACAATGGGAAATGTTAAGGGACTCCATTCATCAAACGAGCAAAGAAATATTACCGGAGAGTAGCCAACGGGCTAAGAAAAAATGGATGACTGAAGAAATATTAAAGTTGATGGCCAAAAGAAAGCAGTATAAAAATTATAAATATTAATATAATGAGATAAATAGAGAAATAAGAAATAAGTTTGTGAAGGCAAAAGAAAGTTGGTTAAATGAACAGTGAGAGAAAATTGAATTAAATTCTACTAAAGATACAAAAAAATATGCACAAACAAATCAGTGAACTCACAGGAAGAAACATAAGAATAAATACAGGGTGTTTAAAATCAAAAACAGGAAAGATATTATTGGAGGAAGATGCTATAATAAAGAGGTGGAATGAATATGTAACAGACTCATATGATGGAGAAACGGCAGAATTACCAGAAGAAAGTAACTTAGAATGTCCACCTATTCTAAAAGAAGAAGTCGATGACGCTATCAAGTCGTCGCACTGCGAGCGCTAACAAGTCAAGTCGCATTATTCTGTCAAGAAGCCTTATCAGCGGGAAAATGTCACGTTGAAAATCCAACAACAAGAAACACGCTGTCGAGAGCCCACCTGCTAGCTGCATCAAAGAGCCTGATACTACAGCTATTGCTGAAGCTACTACGAGGGAGAAGATTGACAGCCCAACACAGTCAAGAACCAAGACAGCAGAGAAGAAGGAGGAGAAAGACACCAGAGTCGGAAACACCGACTCAAAAACAGTCCGATGGGTTGTCAAGAGGATTCCTGTGGAGCTGACATATGAAGAAATCCTGAAGCAGCTACGAGAAGAGAATCTTCACATCCGAGTCTTGAAGGCGGAGCGGCTTCTCACCTACTCCAAGATACCTACAACCCTGGCAGTGGTGACATCGGAGGGCAGCGAAATGCCGATCACAGTATCATTCAGCAAGAAAACTCAACAGCCAGAGAGATTCATACCAAGAATCACTCAATGTTCCAGATGTCAGAAGGCCGGCCACAGCAGAGCTACGTGTCGCAGTAAGACGGAAATCTGCCGATACTGCGCTGCTCACCACGCCTTCAAGGAGTGTCCGCTGGCCAAGATGGACACAGACTTCCGAGCACCCAACAACAAAAGAAAGTGTGCCAACTGCCTGGGCAAACATGGAGCAAGATACCTGGGCTGTCCGTACCTGCAGAGACATAGAGACGTCTTTAAAATCGCCATCCTCACAAAGACACCATTCAAGGAAGCAATGCAGAGGGGCGAGACAGCCACGGGTATAGCACAAGCTGAAAGAGATCAACTTCAAAAGCAGGTCGACGAGTTAAAGAAACAAGTCAAGCTACTGCAAACATCGGCACCAACCAGCGACAATGAGAAACTTCTTGCCGAAATAAAGGAGATCCCGCGGGACATCAAACAAGAGGTGGAGAATATGGGGCAGATGGTAAAGATAAATGAAGAGATTCTGCGAGACATCAAAGCGGTCAGGGAAATTCTAACAATCGAAAGGGAGCCAACCCAAAGCAAATCAGCACAAGAAACAGAAAAGCTCACAGAGAAACCGCAAGATGACATCCAACAAGAGGACGAACCGGAACCGCTAGACAAAGCCAGCAACCCAGCCACGACACTATCTCCCCAGACATCTGAAGCAAACCAAGACGAGCACCCTGAGGAAGACACGGAGCGGCCCGGGGGGGGGGGGATTACTTTGGAAGAGCTACGAGAGTACTTAAGGAAGGATAAACTCAGAGACAAGGAATTCGAAAGGTGCTGGATGGAAAGAGAAAAGAAGAAACCAAGAAAACTCAGGCGACCGGTAGAATGGCCCAAAAAAATCTTAGAAAAGGGTACCGACTACGCGTACTACATAAAAGATGGAGAGAGAATACCATGGCTGACCGCGGAGGAAAAAAGGGAATGGCCGAAGCTAAAACTCGAAGACGAAAAAAAGTACAAGAATAAAAATAGAAACGTCGAAAAGCTCCTACACAAATTACACAACGAAGGAGACTAAATGACCTAATAAAAAGTCCTTATAAGGACTGCAGCCAGTAAAGCCAGACGAGCCAGGAGCCTACACCAACAAAGAAAACAAGAGGAAACATGCACAAAGGACAGCCGCCGACCGATCCCCCAGCGAGAGTGGGATTACGAAAAGTCCTTATAAGGACTGCAGCCAGACGAGCCAGGAGCCTACACTAACAAAGAAAACCACAACAACAGAAGAGCACAAAGGATAGCCGCCGACCACTGCTGACGTCACAGACACAAAAGCTACATAACCAGTCCGAGATAGGACTCACAAGACAAGAATTAGGGTGAATAAACCCACAAAAACCACGATCCTCAATAATAACCACAGCTGATGAAGCAGGTTAGACGAGAACGAATTTGGAATTTTTGTTTTGAAAATTGGAATTGGAATTGGGAATCGCTATCAAGAATATGAAGAAAGGAAAAACAGCTGGATCAGATGGAATCACAGTAGAAGAATTAGCAGTAATGGGAGAATTTGGGGTAGAAATATTAACCAAAATGTTGAATGATATTTACTGCAGTGGATATATACCAAGCGATATGCTGAAATGTGTATTTATAGCTATACCAAAAAGACCAGGAACAATTTAATTCGCAGATTTTCGTACGATTAGCCTCATAAATCATGCCACTAAGCTTCTACTCAGAATTATGGGAAGAACAAGAAAGAAAATAAAAATGGAAATTGGCGAAGAACAGTATGGATTTGTGGAAGGAAAAGGTACAAACAATGTAATATACACAATTCCGACACTATTAGACAGATCAACAGAGACAAAGGAAGACGTATATCTGTGCTTCGTAGACTATACTAAGATATTTGATAAAGTAAAACATGATGAAATGATAAAAATGTTGGAAGATGTTAACATTGATGGGAAAGATCTCAGAATAATAAAAGAATATTTGTTGGAACCAAATAGCATCAATAAAAATGGGAAATAACGAAGGAAATTATGAACACATAAAGCTGAGAGTAAGGCTGGGATGTGTATTGTCACCGGATCTCTTCCCCCTCTATAGCGAAGTAATAATGAAAGCGATCAAAGAAAAGCCAGGAATAATATTATGAGGTTATAATATAAATAATATACGCTAAACAGATGACACAGTTTTGATAGCGGATAATGCAAAAGATCTACAAAAAGTGTTAGAAATTGTAGTAACAGAAAGTGCAAAGAAAGGACTCTCCTTGAATATCAAGAAAACAGTAACAATGGTGACATCAAAGAAACAGGTAACACCCAAATGTGAAATAGAGATAGAAGGGAAAGTTCTTCACCAAGTGGATAGTTTTAAATATCTGGGGACATTTATAACATCAGATGGAAGATGCACAACAGAGATTAAGAGTAGCAAAGGCTGTATTTCACCGGCTCCGTGGCCGAGGGGTTAGCATCTTTCTCCGCTAACTCCGAATACTCTCGTCACGTGACGCGACGAGAATTAGCAGTGGTTCGAATCGCAAAGGTGACTTATGAGAGTATGGAGCCGGTCGCTCAAAAAGTCGTGGCGTGCTGCTGAGCGTAATCTAGCCTAGGAATCAACATACAGCTGAAAGATGCTGGTGTTGACCGCAATATCCTGAAACAGGATGGAAACGCGGAAAAAAAAAGAAAAAAAAAAGGCTGTATTTCGGAAAATGAAGAATATCTTATGTCAATATTATTGGCCGGTCTCCCTGGCCTAGGTGTTAACGTCTTTTCCGTAATCCCATATATTCTCGTGAGTAACGTAACCTGCACGAGAATCGGTAGCGGTTCTCGCAGCGTTGGTAACTTAAGGGTATGTGAGCCGGTCGTTCAGAAAGCAATGGCAAACTACTGAGCGTAATATTGCCTACTATATCAACAGCAGCTGAAAAATTCTGATGTTGACTGCAACGTCCTGTAAGGCAACAACAACAACAACAACAACAATATCATTGAATGTAAGAAAGAGAGTGCTAAGGTGCTATATAGAACCTGTTTTGTGGTATGGCTGTGAACCTTGGAATGTAAATGAACAAATTAGGAAGAGATTGGAAGCAATAGAGATGTGGTTCCTGAGACGAATGTTGCGAATTCCTTGGACTGCGAAAGTATCTAACAACGAATGCCTGAAAGAGGCTAATGAAACTAGAACATTATATACAACAATAAGAAAGAGGCAAACAACTTTTTTGGTCATGTGATGAGAAGAGAGACATTGGAGAACATCGTGACAACTGGAAAGATCAGGGGAAGAGAGGTAGAGGCAGACCACGATAAATGATGCTGGATGGATTGCGACGGTGGCATGGAGGAATATCAACGGTAGAGTTGATCAACAAAAACAAAGACCGAGATTTGTGGAGAGTCATGAACGCCTACGCCGGTCGGCATGGCACTTGATGATGATGGTTCCACCACGAGCATGGTCTCACTAATGTTTTATATAGCTATTCAACTACTGACACGATCTTATTAATGTTTTATACAAACTATTCAAACAGGAGCATGATCTCACTAATGTTTTGTATAAATTATTCAAACAGGAGCACGATCTTATTAATGTTGTGTATAAACTATTCAACGAGTAGCGTGATCTTACTAATGTTTTCTATAAACTATTAAACCAGGAGCCTGATTTCACTAATGTTTTGTATAACATTATTCAAAAAGGAGCATGATCTCACTAATGTTTTGTATAAATTATTCAAACAGGAGCATGATCTTATTAATGTTGTGTATAAGTTATTCAAACAGGAGCATGATCTCACTAATGTTGTGTATAAACTATTCAACCACGACCATGATCTCACTAATGTTGTGTATAAATTATTCAAACAGGAGCACGATCTTATTAATGTTGTGTATAAACTATTCAACGAGTAGCGTGATCTTACTAATGTTTTCTATAAACTATTAAACCAGGAGCCTGATTTCACTAATGTTTTGTATAACATTATTCAAAAAGGAGCATGATCTCAATAATGTTTTGTATAAATTATTCAAACAGGAGCATGATCTTATTAATGTTGTGTATAAGTTATTCAAACAGGAGCATGATCTCACTAATGTTTTGTATAAATTATTCAAACAGGAGCATGATCTTATTAATGTTTTGTATAAATTATTCAAACAGGAGCATGATCTCACTAATGTTGTGTATGAACTATTCAACCACGACCATGATCTCACTAATGTTGTGTATAAACTATTCAACTAGGAGCATGATCTCACTTCTTCTTCCTCTTTTTCTTTCACCTGCTGCTCCTGCTTTACCGATCACGTTTGCTGTGCGTCTATCCCAGCATTGATCAGAAACAGGGTGATAGTACTAAGGTCTTCACTGATTGGCCACAAGTGTTCTTCCACGGTTGCTTCAGTTAACCAGATGTCAGTTTTCAGTCTGGCACATTCTGGGCAGTCCTGAGGGATGTTGTCTTGAGCGTGATATATGATACTCTATGGCTTCAAGTAGCAGTGGTTCCCAGACTCGTTCTGTGAATGTGTGCTCTAAGTCCATGGTATCATGTTCTGAACCTGAAGATCCTCGTCTGCTGGTTTCTACCTACAATATATCTGTTTTCTAATGCCCGCATTGTTACCTATTTCTTCTTTCTTGAACATGTATGTTATGTTTCTCATAATGTAGCTAAAGAATTAAACTTGCGTAAGCATGGAAAATACAAACAATAAGCAGACAAGCTGAGAAACGGCTAATAGCTTGAAAATGTGGCGTGTGGAAAATGCATGAATGGGCAGGAAAATGAAGAGACAGTCCTTCCAGAAACAGATCGCAACCTTAACAGATTATGTGCCATGCAAATAGGTTTGGTCCAAACAAAAGTAGGTTTGGACCAAACAAGCATGAATGTCAGAAAAATGGGAAGTAGAGGTGTGCCTCAGTTATGACTTAAAAGTTGTTAATATTGTAGCATTACAACGCAAAGACAACATTTCGGCGATATATAATTCCATGACAGATAATGGAAGTTGTTTAAAACGATTAATCATATCATTGCACTTAGTTAAACTGATTAGAAAAATTAGACGTGGACAGTCAATACTTTTGGGGTATATTACAGAAGAAATAAACTTTAACAGTTATTGACAAACAGCAAAATTAATGGGAAAAGAACTAGGGGAGGCAAAACGATATATATCCTGATGGCTTGATCACATGGACAATAAGTAGACACGCTGAGGAACATGTAAAGACATTGGAAGTGTGGTTTCGGAGGAAAATACAAAAAGGACTGACAGACAAATAATTGGAACAGTCCTTAGAGAAATAAACTGAAAATCTTAAATTTATTAGTAAAATTGGATGTAGGCAGGCATGATGTTTGGTCACGTTATGAGAAGAGATACACTTGAAAACTTTGTGACAACTGGCAAAACTCACAGGAAAAGAACAAGGGCAAGATCAAACTTGTGGCTTGGCCACATGGAATAATCCATATAAAAACACAGACCTGGTTCAAGATTCTGGTGATGATGGCGACTTATAACCGCCCACTCCTTTCGGCATGGTTCATGATGACAATGAATCAAATAATGCCGAACATCTCATTATAATAATCCACAGAATACTTATATCTGAATCGCCCTCTTACACGTGAAATCATTCTCAATTTCTCAAA
>OY992892.1:81335708-81360708 GCA_963921405.1 Cepaea hortensis
CTTCTTCTTCTTCTTCTTCTTCTTCTTCTTCGTCTTCTCCTTTCTTTCTTTCTCTTCTTCTTCTTCTTCTTCTTCTTCTTCTTCTTCTTCTTCGTCTTATCCTTTCTTTCTGTCTTTCTTTCTTTCCTTTTCTTCTTCTTCTTCTTCGTCGTCTTCTCCTTTCTTCCTTAGTTTCTTTCCTTTTTTACTTCTCCTTCTCCTTCTTCTTCTTCTTCTTCTTCTTCTTCTTCTTCTTCTTCTTCTTCTTCTTCTTCGTCGTCTACTCCTTTCTTTCTTTCCTTTTCTTCTTCTTCTTCTTCTTCTTCTTCTTCTCCTCTTCCTCCTCCTCCTTATACTTATATATATATATAAGACGTAGGTTAGCGGGGTAGGGGTATCCCCTATCAAAGGAGAAGTAAGGTGCCTCGTTCCCTCCGCTAGCCTACGGGACACCCTTGGGCAAGTTGGAGTACCCTTTTAGCCTCCCCCCCCCCCCCCTCCAACAAGGTAACAACAAGCCACGGCAGCAGGTGGTGGATCGGACTTTGGGAAGGCCGACATATGGTTGTTGGTTATGGTTTTAAGTCAGCGACGGTGGACAGAGGATCTCCTAATGGAGACAGTGGCTACGGTCATCTGATCAGTATGGTCACTGCCAGGAATGGTAGACTTCCCTCCTTTTTGATTCCCGGGCAGAGGAGGTTCGTCAGCCTTGGTTAGTATCCCATCTAAGAAATTCTAAATTTCAAACCTCCACTGCTTTGCGGGTATACAAAGATGGGAAAGGCTTCGGGAGTAAACCCTGAGGACAAATACGGGGATGGAGTCCCTACGGCAGTTCCATGTTGTAAACAACATAGTTATGACAACGACTGTGACTACACTGATGCCAAGTTGCATTGGCAACTGCCTTTCCCTTGGTCAACGTCGGTGACGTGGAGAGGGGGAACTTGCTACTGGGCAACAGCTGGTTCTCCACATTCCATTGCCCAGGCTTGTGCCCTGGAGAGGTCACAATGCAGTCACTGGCTACGGGACCTACCTCGTCTTACAGATGTGGAAACTGACAGAGATTGTCACTCTTGCATTGGACTATCAGTTATCAGTTGGGGTATCTTCATTGCACTCCGGACATGTCCATAGGTGCTCAGATCCTCCCCCCCCCCAGCATATGCATCAGCGTCCGGTGGCTTATAGTGCCAGTTCTGTGTTGGTTGACGAGGCGCTTTGTTTTCCCGATGTACCTCTCGCGTCTGGCTGTGCCGATTCTTACTCCCAAGTCTTTCATCCTGGACAGCGATGTGGAATCACTGACGTCAAAGTCCTCTGATCTCGCCATATCTTTGAGGACGTTAATAACATCGGCACGATCCATGGGCTGGCCATCTACAGGGGGTGCAGAGCCAGCCAGTTTATCAGCTCATTCATTTCCCTCGACTCCCGCATGTCCCGGGACGAAGATGAAGGTGACTTTACGGACAACAGACTTCCGCAGCGACTCAGTCCACTGTCTACGTACAGATCCAGCTTCGACCTTCTGAATCATGCTCATTGAATCACTTAGTATACACACGTTGGTATAATGCTGTGATTCCAGCCATATAAAAGCCTGTGTAACTGCCATCACCTCCATCGTCATGCTGCTCGTGGTCACAGAGTGGGCACCTCTGAATTCTTGAACGGTTCGGCCCGCTGAACGGGCTGTAAATGCCCACGCACTTCTCTGCTGCTTTACAACCGATCCATCTGTATAGATGAGCACTTCGGGGATGTCTGAGTGTTCATTCATGAGCGCGTTTACCTCTGCATTGACAGCGGCAGGGTTCTGCTCTCTGCACCGTCTGTCGAGTGTGATAATGCAGGAGAAAGTGCACTTAAAAGCTGGAGGCACCGGCACCCATTCCTTGCTGGGGTTGATACTGGTAAGACTGCAGACCTGTCTGACGACATCTTCCGCCCGACTCATCCATGATTTGCCCCTCTTTAGCCTGTCACCCTTTTCTCTTAATATAGCGTCATGCAGAGAGTGCTGCTCATCTGCACTTATTTTTAAGTATGCACGAGCTCTCCAGATCTTGATCCTGTGTTCCATTGTCGGGAAGTCAAGGAGGTATCTCACTGCTACATAGCTGGTGTCTCTCGTGCAGCCCAAAATGATGCGCGTGGCTTCGTTTTGTACCTTTTCAAGTCTTCCAATCTGGAACAGAAGTATTAGCAGTCTTTGCTCGATATTGGCACTCGCCATGACTCTCATTGCTGACAAACCTTTTCGAGCTTTCGTTATGACATAATCGACATGATCTCTGAAGGACAGGCTACGATCAAGCCTCACGCCAATGATATGTCATTGACTGGGTTCTACTCAAAATGCTCCCATCCATTCTTACTGCCGGCAGGTCTGTTTTCACAATATGGTTGTTTAGGGAGAACCATGTAACCGATGCCTTTGCAGGGTTGACAAGGGCATCGGCATCAGCGCACCATGAGGAAATTCGATCTAGTTCGCCCTGCATATCATTGGCAACCGCCTCTATCTCGACCCTGTCGATTCACGAGAATGTCTTCAACAAATGACAGAGTCCTACCCCTCCCGTCCAACTGTTGTTCAGTGATCGGCACCGTATACACGTTGAATAGTACTGGTGACAGTGGTGAACCTGCGACAATCCTGGACATATCGTTATCGGCTCAGAAGACCAACTCCCGCATCTTAGCACCACCTTCCTTTGGAGCAGCACTGCAGCTATCCATCGTACAAGGTGAGGGTGCACTTTCAGTCTGAGAAGGGTTTGCATCAAGTGCTCGAAGTATACTCTATTGTATGCGTCCTCTAAGTCTTTGGCGGCCGCACATGTCTCTTCTCTGACCTGAAATCCTTCGTAAACATCTTGAGCAAAGACCGCCGCATTCAGCCATGACTCTTTGTTGCGTCTGTATCCTCCAAGTGTGGGCGGGAAGCAGCTGAGTTGTTCCAAGTCACAAGCAAGTCTGTGTGCTACAATTTTCTCCAGTAACTTGCCAGCAGTGTTCTGCATCGTAATGATTCTGTAGCCGCTTATCTTGGAATGGTCTTTGTTCGGTTTTGGCAGCGGCAGCAAGTAGCTGTGTAGCCATTCTTATTTGATCTGACCCCTCTGGATACTGGTGTTGAATTCTCTGGCCAGTTCTTCCATGGCATCCTCTGATATCACCAGTGCCCTGGTGCATTGGACTATACAGTCACCAGGGGCGCAATCAAGTGCCTTCCCAGCGACACAACTCTATAGTCCTAAAGGACTGAAAGAGGCCTACTATATATATCTGTCACAGTTTCGGTATCTGTAAGACGAGGCAGGTCCCGCAGTAAGTGACAACATTTTGACCTGTGTGTGTGTGAATGGGGGGGGGGGGGGGGGGTGCGTGAGGGTAAGAGAGAGAGAGACATCATAAAAACTCGCGTATGATACAGACTGTCGTGTGTGTGTGTGTGTGTGTGTGTGTGTCTGTGTGTCTGTGTTTGTGTGTGTGTGCGCGCGCGTGCGCGCGTAATACACACACTTTTGTATAATGGGCACGTTTGATTTACTTCAACATGTTTAGGTAAAGTCGTAATACAACGCACGCTATTTGTTTTTAAAATTTTTCTTTAATGAAACCTTTGGTTTATAACAACTGAAAGCACAACAACAAACACAAGTAGGTACGCTGATCGTATTCCGGTACGAGCTAAAGGCCTTGTCCACGTCAATTTGGAAAGCGGGATTACGAATCGCGTCCGTAAACCCTTAGCTTAGCCACGGAGTCCGACACTGTAATTACTACTTTGTTGATATTGCTGCGTATTATACATATATATATATATATATATATATATATATATATATATATATATATATATATATATATATATATATATATATATATATATATATATATTATTCTGCCCGTTTATCATGCAGAGTCTCGTAGCGGGAGAAAACTGGGAGCGGTTCGTCCCCCGCTAGTGACTTGCGGGAAAACTGATCCGGCCGCTCAGAAAGCAATGGCAAACTACTGAGCGTAATCTTGCCAAGATATCAACAGACAGCTGAAAGATGCTGCTGTTGACAGCTAAGTCCTGTAAAAGGATATGCGGGAAAAAAAAAGAAGAAAAAAAAAAAAAAAATATATATATATATATATATATATATATATATATATATATATATATATATATATATATATATATATATATATATATATATATTATTCTGTAACAGTCTTCTTCTTTTCTACTTCTGCGATTAACATTTGCTATATGTCAATTTCAGTGACTGATACATGGCATCCATTGGAGTGTGTAGATGTTCGCTTTCTAGTCCCCTGTCACAAGGGCCAACATGTTCAAACTCCCCCTTCTGAATCCCTCCTCCATTAGGCAGATTACCTTCCCGTACTTGTGGGCTCTGCCTGAACACTTTCTCTGTCCGGCATTTATTGCCCTAGCCTTTGTTCTTACAAGAACTTCCACAAGGCTGTGGTGGTTTAGCGTTCGGTGTGTCCTTCACGCAGATGGATTTCCTTCCATGGTTTAATAGCTCCGACAGTCCGTTTTGTTTTATTCCTTATATTATACTGTTTGTTTTTATTATTATTATTATTATTATTATTATTATTATTATTATTATTATTATTATTGCGTTCGCCCGCTTTGAGCTCAAGCGTACTCCATACAAGTTCTACTACTTTTAGTCCACTAAACTGATGTTTTTGCGTGTGGATTAGCGTTCCCTATTACCAGTTTCCCTAGCCATCAGACGAACCCACTCCAACTTCTGAGGTACATGTAATTTACGTCCCAAAGTCAAGGACGAGAAGTCAACATTTTAGTTCAACTTACCGGTGTAAGGATTGAACTCGCTACCTCGGCATCAGCACGCAAGACGTTTAAGAGCGAGCGCTATTATCCTTTTGGCCTGGCTGACCTCTTATTTTATCCTATCAATCACAGACCCTTACCAAGGAGTGTGCGCCTGTTAGACTGCTCACAATGACCATAAAATCACAGTACGGGAAGCCTCGTTCTTTCCATGAGATTAACTGCATCCAAAGCACAAATGTACATTCCTATGTCAGTAGAGCCGTCTCAATAAAGAAATTACGCTTGTGTATCACAATCTGTCAAGTAAACGCTGCATTTCAGAAAACAAAACATGCGTTTCACAATAAGTTATTATCATCGAATCTAAGCAAGAGAACTGAACTGTTATATAGAACCCGTTTTGTGTATGGCAGGAAATCATGGCAAGGTAATGAATAAATTAGGAAGAAGTTGAAGCAACGAAGGTGTGGTTCCTGGGACGAATGTTGCGAATACTTCGGACTGCCGGTATAACTAACAACGAAGGTGTGGTTCCTGGGACGAATGTTGCGAAGACATTGGACTGCCGGGGTAACTAACAACGAAGGTGTGGTTCCTGGGACGAATGTTGCGAAGACATTGGGTAACTAACAACGAGTACCTGGAAGATGCAAATGAATGTAGAACATTAGAAACAACTATAAGATGCTCAGACATCAGAAAGAAGCAGTCATCACTTTTTGGCCACATTATGAGAAGACAAATATAGACACATGGTGTGACAACCGGAAAGATGTGTGGAAAGAGAGAGGAAGACAACGTGAAAAAAACATTGTTGACAGTTTTCTGTCATGGCACGGAAGAGTTGAAGACACGAATTGATTCATGCCGTCGGAGATCGCAATTTGTGGAGAAGCATGATCGTCCACGCCAGCCGGCAAAGCACTGGATTATGATGATAAGAATGAGACAAACATCGTTCAATATACACAGTGATAAGAGAGGCATTAGAAAACATCTCGACGAATGGTAGGAGAGACAGAAGCAGAACAATAGAGATGATACTGGGTTGACTGAGACGGTGGCATGGAGGAAGATCGTCAACAGAATTGACCCAGAGCACCAGGGACCAAGATCTGTGGTGGGACATGAAAGCCTACGCCAGTTGGCAAGGCACATGATGATGATATCAAAATCCAGGATACCTTGAAATGAGTGGCAGTGAGTTTGCGCTCAACTTTATGTAAAGTGTGATAACAGTTAAAAGAAGAAGACACGGAGTGCATAACTTTGTGAGCTAAGCTCTAAGATACATCCGTGGGACTCAGTTGTCAGTACATCTGAGATAGCAGACTGTCGATGAAAATTGAAATTGCAGACGGAAATAACTCATGCGAAACAAACAATAAATGGATAAAAGCGCGACAGACAGCCTCGGGAAACTGAAAAGCATTCAGTCGGGACATTTCTGAGAATGGAAAGAGAAAATGGATTTTTGATTCGTTAAAATACAATTACACGTTTCTTGTTATGTAGGAATTAACGACAGAAATTGGAAAATGGAGGCTACATTAATAGTTTTAGGTACTGGTAATGTAGTTACAATTTAAATAAATAGATCGGTCGCAGCTGTTGTTTCATTAAAACACTAATGCTATTGAAAGGAGTTAGCTGGTCGCTGTCTCTGTTTATAGATGATAGCAACCAAAGAAAAAATAAGGGTGAAAGTTGTATATGCTTTTAAACAGACTAACAAGGGCTAAACAGGGGGTTAAAAGCAACAGCGTCTCTCTCCATATATCAGTCAACCGTCTGCTGAAGAGATGAGAATTCTAAAATGTTGACTTCTCGTCCTTGACTTGGGGACGTAAATTACAAGCACCTCTGAAGTCGGAGTGGGTTCGCCTGATGGCGAGGTACACTAGTAATAGGGAAAGCTAATCCATACGCAAAAATCAGTCCAGTGCACTATAAACAACAGCGAACGAAATAAAAATTGATTTGAGCTCCAGAAATCCGACATGCCATAATAATTTTATTGTTAACTGATTCAATGAAAAGCAAAAAGTGAGTGTGGACAACACATGGTTCACAATCAAATGAGCACGTACGGGGTTATGTTTTATGACTTGGTTGTTTTATTTTTTTTTATTTTTTTAATATTGCCGTTCCAAGTTTTGTATTTACCTTTTATGTTGCATGAACTCCACAGAGGGTGAATACAAAATTGGAACGGCAATATTTTCAAAAACAGTGAAACACAGCTATTAAAATTACACCTTATATTTTAATATAGATTTCCGTTCACTTCGCATTGAAATTGCGGAAGATACCACAAAACAAGGCAAATAACACGATGGCCCCAGTAAGGCTATATATCATCCTGCAGTCCAAATGGTATGTTACAGGTGGCGATAAATTATCTTTCGTCACTGAACCAGTTAATTTCCAATAATCTCCAGAATTCCACCGACGTAAGGAAGGTGCTCGCCACCCAGACAAGAAAGCACCGATCGGTGCGTAAATTGCGAAATGAAGAACCCAGTAAATACATGAGTTGCCCTACTTGTTTACCTCCACCTTTTCTATGTGGTACGTAGAAGAAAACAGTGCTTGAAATGTCACAATTGTTTACTTTCTCTACCCGTTCCAATGTGATGTTTGCTGAGATTTCAGATTAACTGCTGCGAGCAGTTGTGAATAGAAATGGGCACTGTATAATTTCTAATGTCAAACCAAGTTCTTGTCGAACGATGGTATCGTATCTTTTTTTCTTGTCTGCGGCGTAAAAAGAAGGCGGCTAAAGAAACAGAACTGTGGAATTTGCAAACAAACGCTGTCTTTAATGTTAGTTAATTCCACCTAAAGTTCGCACTGGCCATTAAGACGGGTCACAGAAGCCGTCCAAAAAAAGCTGTCTGGCGGCTAACGGAGATTTGTTCATCAACCTGGCCAATCAATAGTGATTTGAAGACTGTTCAAGAAGGCAAACAGAGACCAAAATTACTGGCCCCTTGCCAGGAAAATGGGCAAGACAAAAGAGACAGACTTAAGCTATATACTTTTAGGGGAAGTTAATGTCTATTTCATTGCGTCATGCCGGGAAATGTTGGCGTTTTAATAGCGCGTCATATCCGATATTGTCCTTCAAGTTATGGTTTGTTGATTTCTGAGTTTGGTTTCTGTGATATTACTGTAGATAAATCTGGCTTGCTTAGTGGCATTGGAGTAAAACACAGTAATAATGGAAGTGACGTTTCGGTGAGATTCTTGCCATCTTCGGCAGTTATAAATGCAATTACACACATGGGCAAACACAGAAATGACGCAGCTCGTGACTTACTCAACATGGCTGAACAAAACCAGTACAGCTCCTTTCTAGTTTTTTATTTATGTGGGTGATTTGTGTCTGTGGATTGAATGGTAGTGTGTGATCATGAGCAATATTGTGAATGTTAATTACATCTTCACTAAATATAAAACAGTGTGTGTGTGTGTGTGTGTGTGTGTGTGTGTGTGTGTATGCGTGTGCGTGCGTGCGTGTGTGTATTGTGTGTGTGTGTGCGTTCGTGTGTGTGTGTGTATGCGTTCGTGTGTGTGTGTGTGTGAGAGAGAGAGAGAGAGAGAGAGAGAGAGAGAGAGCGAGAGAGAGAGAGAGATTGCAGGCAATATACATATTGGTGAAGAGTATATTATTATTATATGTAATCACACGACTTAAAAACAATAAGGCAACTGGGACTGATGGAATTGCTGCTGAATTTATAAAGGCAGGTGGCCATGCATTACATCTAAAGCTATACGAACTAATAATAAAAATCTGGAGGACAGAAGAATTACCCCATGACTGGAAAGAGTCATTATTGATACCTATCTTTAAGAAAGGAGACAAGTTCCAATGTGGAAATTATAGAGGAATATCACTACTGTCTACAAGCTATAAGATACTATCCGCAGTATTACTAAATAGACTAAAACCATATTCAGAAGACATATTAGGTGACTACCAGGCGGGGTTTAGACAAAACAGATCAACAATAGATCAGATATTTATCTTACGACAAATAGCTGAGAAACATTGGGAATATAAAAGAGATCTCCATAACATTTTTGTGGATTTTAAAAAGGCTTATGATAGTATCCATAGGAATAGTCTATGGAATGCTATGCAGGAATTTGGAATACCAAGGAAGTTAATCAACATGACCAGACTATGCATGGAAGATACTTATAATATAGTAACATATAAAGGCAGGAAATCAGACCCCTTCCAAATAACATCTGGCTTGAAACAGGGTGATGCACTATCGCCGCTACTCTTCAATCTGGCTCTAGAGAAAGTTGTAAGGAAGGTAAAGGAGGAATGTGATATTGGAGGAACATCCAAGCTGCTTGGTTATGCAGATGATATAGATATTATAGGGCAAAGTGAACAAAAGACATTGGAAATATTGACTCACTTAAAGGAAAAAGCCCAACAGATGGGGCTGGTTATCAATCAAGATAAGACAGAATATATGGTAATTTCAAGAGACGGAATGGCTAGAAACTCTGGCCACATACAAATAGATAATATGACCATTAAAAGAACGGAAACATACAAATACCTGGGTACGATCTTCAACTGCTCCAACATCATAAGGGAAGAAATACAAACTAGAATCAACTCTGGAAATAAGATATACTATGCACTACAACATCTACTAAAATCAAAGGCGCTATCTCGTAACACCAAAATCACAATATACAAAACACTGATCAGACCAGTTGTGCTGTACGGCTCTGAAACCTGGAGTACAACGAAAGGAGATGAAGCCTTGTTACAAACCTTTGAGAACAAAATTTTAAGACGCATCTTTGGACCCATTAGGGATACACAAAGTGGAGAGTGGAAAAGAAGAAGTAACAAAGACATTTATGATCTGTTTAAGTCCCCGCTAATCACTGGTATCATGAAGGCTAATAGACTACAATGGCTGGGGCATATAGAAAGAATGGAAGATAATAGGGAAACAAAACTCGCTTACACTCAGGAAATAAATGACCGTAGACCCCGAGGTAGACCAAGAAGGCGGTGGAGAGATAATACATGTACAGACCTGCAAGCACTTGGAATCAACGACTGGCAAGAGAAGGTCCACCAGAGAGACGAATGGAGACGGATTGTATTTGCAGCAAAGAACCTCAATGGCTCGGAACGCTGAAGAAGATATATTATTATGAAAAAAAAATTAAAGAACAAATGTATTGTTTTTGAGTCGTCAGTGCGTTAGTGAGTTAGTTAGTTAGTCGACAGATCACCCTTGTTACACATCGAACCATTCAGTCCATAAGTGCTCGGATCCCCTCCTCAGCAAATCCCGCAGCGTGTAGCGGCTAACGACACCAGTTCTGTGTTGGTTTATCAGTCTTCTTTGGCTTCCTGCGTAGTGTTCTTGTTTGGGCACACCTCTTTTAATTTGCTGTTCTCGCAGTATGGCCATGGTTGTAGATTCACAGTCATCACTTGGTTCTCGCAAAATCTCGCTTTCAATGCAAGACTCTAGCGCCGATAAAGTGCTTGGATTCTTGTAGAAAAAAATTCTCTTCGTCGCGTATGTAACCACTCTGGGGCCAAACAGCGTGTCGATTGATCATGTCCTGCTTCTAATAATAGATACAGCACCTAAGGTTGTGTAGTAAGTATCAGGAGTTTGGTAAGTTAACCCAAAGACGAAGACTATTAAATTTAGTAACTGCTCTTAAGTGAACGGTATACTGTGAACTGACATTTGGTGGTGAAATGAGGACGTATCAGCAATTTTCTAGTGCTTTGTTTTTATAAATGAAATCGGATCGATAGACTCCATTGCAGGAAAAGCGTGTTGTGACTGAATGTTTGGTGAAAGAAGGCTCTAAACCTGCGGAAATTCATCGCCGACTATCATGTATCTTTGGATAAGAGTCTGCGGCACGTTCACCGGTGTTTGAATGTTGAATACACTTTCGTGAAGTTCATAAATCCATTAAGGAGGTAGATCGAAAGTGTCACTATGAGTGAAGCCATAGAGTGTCGAAAAGGTTGTTTTCGAAGATCAGTATGTTGCTGTATACGAAGTCGCGATGGCTACTGGTTAGTCGTTAGTCGTTAGTCGCGGTTCCAACTTCACAGCAACGGGTCATAACCATTATGTTCCGTTCCTGTGCCAGTGAATATCACACAAAATGCCCCATGTGAAAAGTGAAACAGTGCCACACCTTTTCTGTCGCTCGTTGTCCAAAAAGCATAACAGATTCACAGAAGCAAAGAAGGAACTCAAGCAACAACAGGTGTCCTTGATAATCTTACTTTAATACATATGATTGCGACAGCAGACAGTATCACCAGTTCCCATGCTGCTGGGAGGGCAGGTGGTTCATAATAAATAATGTCAATAATAATATAAATCTTGTCGCTGACTACAATTCGTGAATGTTCGGATTAAACAATCGGCTCCGCGGACTGTCGTCCCATGGCACTCAGGAATACTGCATAGCTAAAGAATACTCACTTACGTATCTTCTTGGTGGCTGGCGATCAGTGACCTTGAGTTGATATTCTATGTTCGACTTAGAACATTTTTCATGCAGTGCGGGTAACTGGCTTCACACAACTGTCCTTCGCAGGTTCTTGCTGTTATATCGATGACCATCGTTATATAGAACTCTGCGCTTTTACAAGCCATTGCAACCTCTGTTTGCCATTGTAACAATTACACAAGTCTTTCACAACTTACAATATGGAAAACACTTCCTCACAGTAGAGAATCTTTCAAACCTTCCTCTCTCTTTCAACCCACAGACCTGATTAACTCTAGGTGTTTCTTTTCTCGTGAACTAGGCTGTACCGGTCACGTGATACGCAACTTCCTGGGTGGTTTCCCTTAGTGCTATTCATCATCATCATGTGCTCTGATCTGACTTTACTCGCTTTATCAGTGCGTGTCAGTTAACTGTTGCACGTGAATTGTTCTCACTTTTTTCCCTTTGTTGCTCTTTTACTGTAAGCCATCTATTAACCCGTAAGCTTAATGCATCTATTAACCCGTAAGCTTAATGATCTGTTTCAAGATGGCGACGCGATGTCTCATTGTTCTTTGGGGAGACGCTGTTCAGTGTTTTTCTGTGGATTCCCTATGGAAATTCCCGTGAAATTCGTGTGGATAGTGTTTTTCCTTTGGATTATGTGATGTTATTTCGTGTTCGTTAATTGGAAGTGTTCAAAAGAAGCCACGGAAGGCAGGTGGTGGATGAAATTATGAGGGCAGCCGACAGATATTCGTTGGTTATGGTCTCGAGTTTCGCGACGGCAAGCTTTCTCTCTTTCGAGAGACAATGATTGCGGTCACCCGGCCAGTATGGTCACTGCCATAGAGGAAAGCAACGGCAAACTACCTCTTTGAAATTGCCTAGTTTATTATGATTCGCTTAAAGACTGATCATCGCAAGACAAGGACAGAGACATTAAAATTAGGAACATGGAACGTTAGGACTTTAAACAACGACGGAAAATTAGAGAACATAACACAAGAAATTCAAAGAGAAAAAATTAATATATTAGGTATGTGCGAAACGAGATGGACAGGAGCAGGCATCAAGATACATACAGATTTTAAGATTATTTATTCTGGAGGTGAGGATCGACATAGGGGAGTGGCAATAATTTTGGACCGGACAACATCAACGTCTGTTCGGGGATATTGGGCCGTGTCGGACAGAGTTCTACTAGTTAAATTGAGTGGCAGACCTTTTAACATAAATGTTATTCAAGTATATGCCCCAACAGGAGAGTCCAGTGAAGATAGTGTAGAGGAATTTTATAATGACATAGAGTCTGCCTTAAAGAAATGTAAAAATTCATAAATAAACATCATAATAGGGGACTTCAATGCAAAAGTAGGAAATCAAGGGGATAGATACACAGTAGGAAACTATGGTTTAGGAGAGAGAAATGAAAGAGGATACAGACTAGTAGAGTGGGCAAAAGAAAAGGAAATGATTGTAGGAAACACCTGGTTCAAGCAACACCCTAGAAGATTATGGACCTGGAGGAGTCCTGATAGCAGGATTAGAAACCAGATTGACTACATTCTCATTAGCAGAAGATTTAGAAACGCGCTAACAGTAGCAAAAACAGTTCCCAGTGCTGATTGTTATAGTGACCACAGACTACTCACAGGAACATTGAGGATAAAGTTGAAGAAAGTCAAGTATACAACAGGGAACACTAAATATGATTTGTGTACATTGAGTAATGACAAGGAAATACAAAACAAATTCAGCATAGAAGTACAGAACAGATTTGAAATATTGTCTGATCTAGAGATCCTATTCCAGGATGTGGATGATCAATGGGAAATGTTAAAGAATTCAATCAATGTGGCTGCAGAAAAAACTATTCCAAAATTAAAGAAGATGGGTCGTAAGAAATGGATGACAGAGGAAATTTTACACTTAATGGAAACAAGAAGACTCAACAAAAATAATCCTGCCAAATATGAAGAAATTCACAGACAAGTCAGAATATTATGTAGGAAGGCAAAAGAATCATGGCTTGAGGAAAAGTGCTTAGAAATTGAAAAACAACACAACAGTCAAAATACCAAATTAGTGCACAAAAGAATTCAGGAACTTACTAATAAAAGAACAAGTACATCAACAGGCTGTCTAAAAACTAAAGATGGCAAAGTCATAATAGAAAAAGATCAGATTCTACATGTATGGACAGATTATGTGAAAGACCTGTATAATGATAACAGAGAGGAACAGTGTGCTATTAGATTTAACAATGAAGGACCAGCAATTTTAAAGATGGAGGTTCAAAATGTTCTTAAGCATATGAAAGCTGGCAAGGCCCCCGGTGCAGATAACATCACAACAGAAATGATTAGAGCTCTAGAAGAATTTGGACTAGAGCAAGTCACTAGACTGCTGAACACATTATATGATACTGGAGATATACCTTCTGAATTATGTAATTCTGTATTTATTGCAATCCCAAAGAAATCGGGAACCTTAGAATGTGATCAACATAGAACAATTAGTATAATGAGTCACATCACAAAGATTTTGTTACGAATTATCATGCAAAGAGTGAGGAAGAAAATACAACCTGAAATAGGGGAAGAACAATGTGGTTTTGTAGAAGGAAAGGGTACAGTAAATGCTGTGTATATGCTGCGAACAGTTATTGAACGTGCTTTAGAAGTAAACAAGGATATACATCTTTGCTTTATTGACTACACACAGGCTTTTGATAGAGTTAGACATGTCAACATGGTGGATATGCTTGCAGATCTACAAATTGATGGGAAAGACATTAGACTTATAAAATACATATATTGGAAACAACAAGCTGCCATAAGGATTGATAATGAAGTAGGACAATACCAACCTATTAAGAGAGGTGTTAGGCAGGGATGTGTAATGTCTCCAGATCTTTTTTCCCTATACAGTGAAAATATTTTCAGAAATGTAGAAGACCTAAATGGAATCAGCATTGGAGGACGAAACATAAATAACATTAGATATGCAGATGATACAGTATTGATTGCAGACAATGCACAGGATCTACAACAATTAGTAGACGCTGTTGTTGTACACAGTGAGCAGCTGGGGTTGGAATTAAATTGTAGGAAGACACAGGTTATGGTCGTCACTAGGAAGAACGAAGTACCACAATGTAATATACAAGTAAATGGGAATATTCTTCAACAAGTGAATCGGTTCAATTATCTCGGAACAGTCGTAACATCTGATGGCAGATGCCTTGAAGAGATTAGAACAAGAATCGCCATTGCGAAAGTAGCCTTTAGCAAGATGAAAAACATTCTGACCAATAAAATGATGTCAATTGAAACGAGAAAAAGAGTGTTGAGGGGATACATAGAGCCTGTTCTTTTGTATGGATGTGAAACTTGGACAATGTGCAGTCAAGCAGAAAAACATCTGATGGCTGCAGAAATGTGGTTTCTGAGGAAAATGCAAAGAATACCATGGACAGATAGAAAAACCAATGACCAAGTACTACAAGAGACATAATGAAAATCGTAGATTGATTAGAGAAATTAGACGTAGACAGTCACAATTTTTTGGACATGTTATGAAAAGAAATGGACTGGAGAACTTAGTGACAGCTGGCAAGATCGAAGGGAACAGATCAAGAGGAAGACCGAGAGGAAAATACCTGGATGGCTTGGCCACATGGCATGGACGAGACAGGAACACTGAGCTGATCCACGACTCTGGTGATCGAGTGAAATGGCGAATCATGACCGCCCACGCTTTCCGGCATGGCACATGATTGATTGATTGATTGATTAATGCTGTAGAGCTTAGATTGCTACATGGCAAACAGACAAGAGTCTCGACAAACAAACAGCCCGCACAGATGCACTGTGCGTAATGCCGCCGCAAGAATGCCAAAACGAAAGTCCTCAACAAAAAATACTGTCACATCGTCTGTGACATGTTAAGTCGACGCCAAAGAACAACAGTTTACATACAGCGAGTAAAATTGTTTCCAAGTTCACAGTGTTAGGGCATTACACACCCTGATTTCTTAACATAAGAAAATTACAGCTAAGGATAGTATTTGTTTGCTTTGGAAATTGGCAAAAGGTACATCTGTTGTATTGATACAGGTGAGATGGGGGAATGGCGGATGGAGAAATCGCCCACGCTGTGTCACGATGAGTTAGTGCCTACAGTAACAGGGGCGGGGAAAATACAACATTGCTTTCCCCCTCTCCTCAATCCCCGGCAACATTGGTACAAACCCCCACAGTAGAATGACGTCACCGTTCGCGCGAAAATTTAGACTTGCCATTGGAGCGGCAAAGGTAGTTCTCATTTACATGATTTATGTTAATGAAAGAGCTAAAGAGATGTTGGGGGAAAAATTGATTGTCTGATCGCAGTTGCCAAAAGCGTTTCGTCTGGGAAGGACGTACAATTCAGTCCAAGATGTTGCGGTGTTTTTGTTTTAATTCGTGATGGCTTTTGGTAAGTTGGAAACCATATGAATAAGCTGAGAACTAGTAAATCTGAATTTATAGTAAAGTTTCTTTATGAAGATATAGAGTGATCCTAAAAAGAAAATATGTGATTATTTCTTCGACTTAGTGGGATATTGATTGAATTTATTCTTGGTCTGTTCATATGCTACATGAGAGATGAACTTCACTTCCTCTAGTCATTCAGAGTTTCCATGTGTGGTTATGTTTAGACCAGAACTACCTTGATGCTGTTTTAGAATATCACCTGTGATATTTTATAGATGACACTTCTCTGGGCAATCTCTTATAATTTCTTTGTGTCTATATTCAGAGGAGACTATGTTTCTTTGCATGTGTATTCATGTATGGAGAAATAATAATGAGTTTTATTTATAAATGTATACATGTGATGTGAGGTTCCATCCATCCATCATGTGCCATGCCGGTAAGCGTGGGCGGTAATGTTTTTCCATCTCACTCGATCACCAGACTCGTGGATCAGCTCAGTGTTTCTGTCTCGACCATGCCATGAGGCCAAGCCATCCAGGTATTTGCTACTAGGTCTTCCTCTTGGTCTGTTCCCTTCGATCTTACCAGTTGTCACCAAGTTCTCCAATTCATTTCTTCTCATAAAATGCCCAAAAAATTTTGACTGTCTGCGTCTAATATCTCTATTCAGTTTACGATCTTCATTTGTTTCTTGAAGAACTTGTTGATTGGTCTTTCTGGCTGTATTCTTTGTATGTGAGGTTACCTGTATATTTATATGGGAAAGAGAAGCATTGCCAAGATGGAGAAATGGCATCATCCTTGCTGATGTCCACAAGATATTCTCGGCGCTAGAGCCTTGAAAGAACGATAATCATTTTCCTCCATAAGACAGGAGTGGGAGAGACATATCATGTCTATATAAGGGGAGAAGGACTATATCAGATGTTGGAGAGATGAGGTCCAACTGAGTCAGGTCTGACTGGCCTGCCTTTATGTAATTATCCCTTCACCTTCCCTCTTTCTTCTCTCTCTCTGTGACGAAACGGATAAATATCGTAAGATCTCTGCATAATAGCCCTTTGAAGGGAGTGCCATGCGTTGGTCTCCCTTTAATTTAATGTCAATTAATAGGGGATTTCCCTAGAAAAGTAGTGCGGGGGCGGAGCTATTCTAGTTATTTATAGAAGAATCTAGAATGTTCCCCCAAGTGCGTACGTGGTTTTGATCTCTAAGTTCACGAGTGCGTTGTGCAGCACGGGTTGGAGGAACCCATCGTGACTCTGGTTTTCTTCATGTATCATGAAAGTCACGCGGCCCGTGTAGGCGAGGGGAAGGCGCACTGACTTTGTCGTGAGCAGTCGCCCACCAAACCTCAGCGGAGACAGATCGCAGCCAAGAGGCTGTTATAATTGTGATGTCAATATTCGCGGCCAGTGCGGACATCTACAGTCAAGGTTGTGATTCTTCAATCACAGGTTAGTTGAGTACTTATTCTATTATTTAATTGTTGTCGTGAGGCCGTGCTGATTCCCGGAATGAATTAATTGCCGTCGTAAAATTGAGTTGTCGCGTAGCGTTATCCGTTACAGTTGGCGGTTTGCATTTTTAAGTAGGCTTTATCGATCAGCAATGTAATGTGTTACCTGACGGAACAAGCCGTATTCCACAGCGAGTGGTGTGTAAATAAAATAGGCCGAACGATGTGCGTTACAGTGTGTAGCAGTTACGGGTTTGGTTTATTCATTACGCAGGCAAGGCGACAGTTTGTCCGTCATGACATCAACATGCTAGACGCTGTAAATGATAAGGTATAGCTTATTATTAGAAATGTGTAATGTGCTTCGTGACATTAGAATGGTAACGTACTTGTTCTATCAGTGATGGTGATGTTTCGAGGAATCAAGGTGAAATCAGCAGTGGTGTATTTGCTGTATGCAGATAGCAGTGTTATTCCGCGTAAGCCGAATGGCGTTGCATCGGTAGGATACCAATTGATAAGAAGTACTCATGATACTATTGTGACTGCTTGTTGTCCTGTCCGTCCGCCAGGATGACCGTGCGTGTTACATCTTACGTTTGTCTAGGCAGCGGGAGGTAGGCCGGTACCCCAATCCGATCGGTACTAGGTCCGACCCAATGCAATCGTGCATATCCGATGAGTGAACATACCCGATCGAGGGTGATGCGGCACTCCGTAATTCGAGGCCGAGGTGTCTAGATAGATCGAGGTTTGAACCTAACCGTTTCTGTCTCTAATATTCTACTCTTCTGGAACCCTGACTCGGTTCATGGAGTACTTGAAGTACTGCCGTGAAGTAGGAGTATATGAGAGGAATAATCCCCCCCCCCCCAAAAAAAAAGGTGGAGCCAGAGTTTGGTAGTGGAGTCTGGAGGTTTGCTACATTGGATGACGTGACTTAAGTAGTCACGGGACAAGGTACACGAGACCCACAGTAGCTGTGGGAAAGTGTAGTGGTGGATGGCCACCACAGCTGTGCTCGACCGGCACAGGGATGACTGACCTGAAAGATAGTCAGTGAATACAAGGGCAACTCAGGATCTGGGGCAGGGATCCCAGACCTGACACTATGGCTGTGATATGATTTTGTTAGTTAAGTGTAACAGGTCATGAGTTCTCCTTAGTTAATGCTATAGTAGGGAATTATCAGGAGTATAATTCATTATGGACATATAGTTATTAATGTGTGTAATTCATCAGTCCATGGGTTAAGGGATTGATGAATTGATGAGTCTGTCAGGAAGGAGATGTCCGGCTGGACACCTTCTCGATACAGTAATCCCTACACTGAAAGGAAAGTAAGTGTATATGTTGATTGAGGATGAGAGATGAAACCGGATTGGACTGGCACCAGGCGAAGGATGCTTGACAGAGTCATACAGTCGACTCTGGTGCTAGGGGTTATATGTAGCCCAGAAGTGTTACTTGACTGAACAGGTGTGCTATTGCTTTTTCTACCATCATTATGCCTATATATTATAGTGACTAAGTAGATCTATGATGTGATGATTTCATACTCATGTTGGTAGACATGAGGAATGTCTGAGAGGCAGGTGACAGGGTGGAGATGCTGGTAGTCTTTGTTGTAGTTGAGTACTCACACCAACCTCTCCGTGTTTCAGGATCTGTTATTACTATACAGTAGAAGATTCAAGAGCTGCACCATGAGCTCTATGGGCCCACTCATTCCAGTGCCTATCCAGAAGTTGATTGAGGCTATACTGGGAGTGGTTGTCTGATTCTGCGAGATCAATGTTGGAAGGAGCTGAGTGCTGAATAAGTCGGTAGGTCTAGGTTAGGACCTCCGTCAAGAGTCCGACGAGTGTCATCCGATCCTGAGAGGATCCAACACTGAAACGTCTGGTGATTCAAGCCAGTGAAGCACTGGTGACATTCAGTCTCTGTGTAAACCTTGGTAATTGCAAGGTAGTGACCTTTCAAGTTGTGCAGAGTGATCATTGTTACCGGTCGCCATGACCTGTGTTATATGCTTCTGGCCCGGCTGGGTTATGGGACACCATGTATCAGTTGATGCTTACATAGTGTTTTTACATTGGTTACCTTTATGAAGCCAACATGTGGTCCAGTGAACTAGGACATTGATTACAACATTGGTGGAAACACCTGAGTGATATGGTTGTGAAGGTAGGGAGTTACCTCATGCCAACGTTATGAACTGTTGACAATGTTTGTGAAGGTAGGGAGCTACCTCATGCCAACGTGATGAACTGTTGACAGTGTATGCTAGGTTGTGAGTACTACCCATGGATCAGGGTAGGTACATAATACTGTGTGAAGATCTATTGTCCAAGGACATGGAACTAAGGTGAAGTGTTTAGTCACCTGATAGACTTTACCAGTGACATTGTGTGTTCGTGTGGAGCAACCGCTTATTGTGTAAGTGACATATCAGTGTGTGGGTCACTGTTGAGATAGAAGAGTGACCTGGCTCTTGTGTATTTTGAGACGGCGCTACATGTATTTTTTCTGCAAGTGGGAGACCGCTAATGTTATAGGGTCGGCCCAGACTTCATCAGGAGTGTGACGAGTGAAATAGTACGACAGCAAGGAAGGATCCTTGTTCATCAGTGCAGTGTCAGTCAGGCAGTGGTACTGCGCTTGATCAGCCCTTGCTTGGTTCTCTGGGTGAAGAGGGAACTTTGGAGAGGCAGCAGACCTTGGAGTTCCAGTCCACTGGAGGAGCCTGGGTGAGTCGCTACCACGACTGGACAACCGCACGAGCTATCGTCCGCCTCCATGATGAATACTCATCTGCGTCTTTGATCTTGTACATAGTTCTCCTAGTCTGGCTTTCAGCCATCCTTCTCTGTGTTGTGGTTGACGTAGTTCAGAATTAAATTTTTGTTCTCTTAGCTATGACTTTGTGCAGTGATGTGACTGGTGTCTGGTCCGAGCCCCCTTGGGGTTTGGAACCCTAGGTGAGGGAGGGAAGGTTAAGCTGTCCCGGCTTGTGTGGGGCCTGGTAGATGTAGAGTGCTATTGAGGTGGTTGGAGCAAAGGCAGGGGATAGTAACTATCGTGGCAAACCAGTCCAAGCCCCGGCGGTCTTGTCACAAGATAGAGTGGGGGCTCGTCCGGGATCTTCTCTTTGTTCTGACATCTCGTAGGAATAGGTTATAGTGTCATCTGTCCTATACCTATTGTCTACTTGACGAGTAGGGCTACTGAAACCTTTCTCTTCGACGTGGACAGACATTTAGTTAAGTTAGTATAGATACATAGTTACAGTGTTGGTTGGAGTACAGTTAGCATTGTGAGTGGGTATTGCATATCTATACTGATACTAAGTTACACTAAGCATGGCTACTCGTACTTTAGATTTAGCTAAGGTGCGGGCATCTGCAACTGAGATGGGATTGGAAGGTGAGGAGTTTAAAGCCTATGTACTGGAAGTAGAGAGAGACTTCAGAGCAGAAGAGAGGGAGAGAAGAAAGTCAGAAATTGAGCTTGAAGCTCGAAAGGTAGCACTTGAAGAGCAAAAGTTGGTGGCAGACCAACAAGCACAAAAACTGGCAGCGGACCTAGAGTCTAAGAAATTAGATGCTAGGAAGTTGGAAATGGAACATGAGTTCCGTATGAAGCAACTTGAGGTAGAGGCTAAATCGGTTGGTGAGTCTGAGGGAGCAGTAGGTGGAGTAGCTTTACCTAGCTCATCAGTAGCCAGCAGACCAGCTTACCATGCTATGAAATGGCCGTTTCCACCATTTGAACCGGACCAAGAGAAGATAGATCAATTCTTAGAGAAGTTCGAGGCAATGTGTAAAGCTATGGGTTTAGAGCCAGAGCGTTGGAATCTTAAGCTTTCACAAGGACTCCGTGGCACCGCGTACGAAGTGTATGCGCGTCTTCCCCCAGGGATGGAAAATGATTATCCAACCCTGAAATCGGCTCTTTTGAAAAGATTCGAAATGACAGCCCATGCTTACAGGCGGAGGTTTAGAACTTCCAGGAGAGAACCAGGTGAGATGTTCTCGGCCTATAGTGTGAGGTTGAACTCATACCTGTTGAAGTGGATGGCATTGGCCAATTTCAAAGAGGATTATGAGAGTCTGAGAGAGTTGATGGTGGTGGATCAAATGAAAATGCAGATGTCCAAGCCTTTAAGGAATTTCTTAGGGGAAAATGGGGCGGAAAGGCTAGACATAGTAAATAAGTTAGCTGAAAGGTATGTGGAAGTCTATGGTGAGACTGGGGATTCCAGTCAGACTGATTCACAGAAAAGGCAGAAGGGGCTTGATCAGAAGCCCAAGACCAAAGGTCCCAAAGAATCATCCAATGTAGCAGATCCTGTGGTAAAAGACTCTGGTAAGAAACCCGATAAGCAAAGCCCTCCCGCCTCCCCAAAACGGAAGTGGAGTAAGAGGTGGTGTAAGCACTGTAAGTCTCCTTCCCATAATACTGTAGATTGTGTGAGGAAGCCAAAGGACTTGCACTTTGCGTGTCTCGCCTCTACTAGAGGTAGACCTAGCGAGACCACACCTAAGGGTCGGGAGAAACCAAAGTCTAAGAAATCACCTGTGATCGAAACGATAGAGGTGAATGGGAAGCAGGTGGAATGTCTATACGATACAGGATTGCAGTTTGAAGCTGTAATCTCATCCCACCTTGTGAGCCCAGGGCAGCTCACCGGCGAGACAAGAGAATTTCAGCTGGCCATGAGGAGCTCCGTAGCTATGGACTTGCCGATTGCTCGGATTGACATTCGGTGCAGGTACGTTACGGGTAGCATCCAGGCGGCTGTGCTGCCTGATCCTATTTACCCTTTGATCCTCGGTCGTCCGCATGTATTCCTGGGGGACCCCAGGGAACATTGTCTAGTGAGCGCTAGGCAGGCCAGGGCTAAGGATGGAGAAAGGCAGTGTGGTAAGGAAATAGACCATTCTCTTGCGAGGTTAGTGAGCAGTGCTCAAAGTAGGGACCCGACTTTGCGTCCTTACTTACTGGAGGTGTCCCAAAGTTCTGTCCCGCCAACTCCGGGTCAGTTCTATGTAGAAAACCGGTTGCTTTATCGTAGAGCCGGGCAAGGGGATAGCCAGTACGGTCAGATGGTAGTCCCTACTGACTACAGATCCCGATTGATACATAGAGTGCATACCTTATCCTTAACCGGACATAAGGATGTGGGGACAACAGTCCAGTGTCTTTCCAGCCACTACCACTGGCCTGGAATGACAGGCGACGTGCGGAGATATATCCGGTCGTGCCCAACGTGTTGTCTGGCAGCACCAAAGCACAAGACCAAAAACGGTTTATCGCTGCAGATTGGAGATAGGGTTCTCGCGCTTCTCCCAATCGAGGGGGCGGAATTCGAACTCGGATGGCAGGGCCCTTTTCCTGTGGAGCGGATAATGTCCCGATCCACGTATGAGGTGAAGGTCCGCGGGGAATTGCGAAAGTTCCATTGTACTCTCCTTCAGAATTTGGAGAGGTCCGAGGTAGTTTCTCCACATGATAGTGCGACTACCATCGCGCTAGATTCGGTTCTGGGTCCAGACGAGGGCGAGGAAGACTCAGTCCTACGCAGTACATCCTGTGGGGAGGGTCTGCGGTCTCCTGAGCGTTCAACCGTAGATAGGGCGAACGGGCTCCGTCGGGAAGAGGCCCATGGTGTTAAGCACACTGGGAATCGAGGTCGGACAGGCGATGTCACATCTGGCACGACGGGATCGTCGGGTGACTCGATACGCCGACAGGCTCACTGTCCTTACTCGCGGGAGAGAAGGCAGGAGCAAGGGTACTCCAGACGAACCTGGAGTAAGCGACCATTCATTTCGGTCGACATCCGCGAACAGTCCACGAAGGAGATGCCTAGTCGGGATAGGAGAAATCCTATTGTCGGAAGGGACGAACGAACCTTCAGTAAAGTAACCGATGGCCTACAACAGGTGGATGCGGAACAGTCCAGTGTAGACCGATCCTGTAAGCCAATCACCAGGCCGTTACGTTTCGGGCCTAATCGCTGGAGATAACGTATGTTGGAGGCGGTGGTTGGTGATCCAGCATCCATACCATTCTGGTAAATCTCCCCAGGGAAAGTGAACGTTATGGAACGTCTTTTCCTGGAAATCCAATCTTGATAGAGTAGAGGTTCAGAGTTCAGACCGATCTTTGTCTAGTGAGTTCGACCGGGTCGACCATCTTAAGTGGGGGCCTATGTGACGAAACGGATAAATATCGTAAGATCTCTGCATAATAGCCCTTTGAAGGGAGTGCCATGCGTTGGTCTCCCTTTAATTTAATGTCAATTAGTAGGGGATTTCCCTAGAAAAGTAGTGCGGGGGCGGAGCTATTCTAGTTATTTATAGAAGAATCTAGAATGTTCCCCCAAGTGCGTACGTGGTTTTGATCTCTAAGTTCACGAGTGCGTTGTGCAGCACGGGTTGGAGGAACCCATCGTGACTCTGGTTTTCTTCATGTATCATGAAAGTCACGCGGCCCGTGTAGGCGAGGGGAAGGCGCACTGACTTTGTCGTGAGCAGTCGCCCACCAAACCTCAGCGGAGACAGATCGCAGCCAAGAGGCTGTTATAATTGTGATGTCAATATTCGCGGCCAGTGCGGACATCTACAGTCAAGGTTGTGATTCTTCAATCACAGGTTAGTTGAGTACTTATTCTATTATTTAATTGTTGTCGTGAGGCCGTGCTGATTCCCGGAATGAATTAATTGCCGTCGTAAAATTGAGTTGTCGCGTAGCGTTATCCGTTACAGTTGGCGGTTTGCATTTTTAAGTAGGCTTTATCGATCAGCAATGTAATGTGTTACCTGACGGAACAAGCCGTATTCCACAGCGAGTGGTGTGTAAATAAAATAGGCCGAACGATGTGCGTTACAGTGTGTAGCAGTTACGGGTTTGGTTTATTCATTACGTTATGAACTGTTGACAATGTTTGTGAAGGTAGGGAGCTACCTCATGCCAACGTGATGAACTGTTGACAGTGTATGCTAGGTTGTGAGTACTACCCATGGATCAGGGTAGGTACATAATACTGTGTGAAGATCTATTGTCCAAGGACATGGAACTAAGGTGAAGTGTTTAGTCACCTGATAGACTTTACCAGTGACATTGTGTGTTCGTGTGGAGCAACCGCTTATTGTGTAAGTGACATATCAGTGTGTGGGTCACTGTTGAGATAGAAGAGTGACCTGGCTCTTGTGTATTTTGAGACGGCGCTACATGTATTTTTTCTGCAAGTGGGAGACCGCTAATGTTATAGGGTCGGCCCAGACTTCATCAGGAGTGTGACGAGTGAAATAGTACGACAGCAAGGAAGGATCCTTGTTCATCAGTGCAGTGTCAGTCAGGCAGTGGTACTGCGCTTGATCAGCCCTTGCTTGGTTCTCTGGGTGAAGAGGGAACTTTGGAGAGGCAGCAGACCTTGGAGTTCCAGTCCACTGGAGGAGCCTGGGTGAGTCGCTACCACGACTGGACAACCGCACGAGCTATCGTCCGCCTCCATGATGAATACTCATCTGCGTCTTTGATCTTGTACATAGTTCTCCTAGTCTGGCTTTCAGCCATCCTTCTCTGTGTTGTGGTTGACGTAGTTCAGAATTAAATTTTTGTTCTCTTAGCTATGACTTTGTGCAGTGATGTGACTGGTGTCTGGTCCGAGCCCCCTTGGGGTTTGGAACCCTAGGTGAGGGAGGGAAGGTT
>OY992892.1:81365708-81385708 GCA_963921405.1 Cepaea hortensis
GGTGTTACATGTTTCGTATCTTTGTTAAGGTTGGTTTACAACAGCTGTGACCAAAATATCAATATTGTCCGCAGGTGTATAGTAAAAGAAATAATGTGTATTGTGAATTAGTTGTGCTGGCGACAGTTGGTCCTATTAATTATAGCACCATTATATTTTAACAAAGGAGAGCTCGCTTGAATCGACCGAAGCGGGAGAGGTTACCTGACCCGTGATTTACTCTGTAAGGCCCAAAGCGCCAGTTTTCCTATAGCGGTTATTAGTGATCTGTAGAGACATGTAGTGGTTTATGCACTATCATTACACAGTATAAAGGTAAACTTTAAAAAGTAAAGATGGCGACTTAGTGATATTCGTTGTTAAGGAGTTGGTAAGTTGTGAAAGGGGTAGATAAGTGCGTCCGAGCACTAGCAGCATACAGTTTCAGCTCGTTAAAGGAAATCCTTGAAGAAAAAAAGAAAAGAAAAAAGTAAAGAGGGCCCTCTATGTCGTCGTGGGTGTCGGGGTCGAATCAGATCGACTCTGATGGTGGCGTAATGTCATAACACTTAAACAACATGACAGCTGGCTGTTCTATAATGCTGCAAAACTATGTGCAGGCCTCCATCCTTTGAGATGAGTCTGATTGAGGCTTCCGGCAGTAGAGTGACTTGTGAAGCAAACAAACCGATGTGTGGCTTACAACCAATCAGGGTGTTGGTCTTAGAATTGACCCACATATTATGTTAGACAATCACTGATTGGTTGTAAGCCACACATCGGTTTGTTTGCTTCACAAGTCACTCTACCGCCGGAAGCCTCAATCAGACTCATCTCAAAGGATGGAGGCCTGCACATAGTTTTGCAGCATTATAGAACAGCTAGCGGTCATGTTGTTTAAGTGTTATGACATTACGCCACCATCAGAGTCGATCTGATTCGACCCCGACACCCACGACGACATAGAGGGCCCTCTTTACTTTTTTCTTTTCTTTTTTTCTTCAAGGATTTCCTTTAACGAGCTGAAACTGTATGCTGCTAGTGCTCGGGCGCACTTATCTACCCCTTTCACAACTTACCAACTCCTTAACAACGAATATCACTAAGTCGCCATCTTTACTTTTTAAAGTTTACCTTTATACTGTGTAATGATAGTGCATAAACCACTACATGTCTCTACAGATCGCTAATAACCGCTATAGGAAAACTGGCGCTATGGGCCTTACAGAGTAAATCACGGGTCAGGTAACCTCTCCCGCTTCGGTCGATTCAAGTGAGCTCTCTTTTGTTAAAATATAATGGTGCTATAATTAATAGGACCAACTGTCGCCAGCACAACTAATTCACAATACACATTATTTCTTTTACTATACACCTGCGGACAATATTGATATTTTTGTCACAGCTGTTGTAAACCAACCTTAACAAAGATACGAAACATGTAACACCAATGTTACTTTAACAGATTCACCACATAGCGGGATTCGCTTCTCTGGCTCCTATGTTGGGTATAGTTATCAACCAGACGCGTTATTCGAATCGTCAATGACGTCACCTAGCTCCGTTACATACTCGCCCACTGCCTCACTACGCCACCACACAGTAGGTTTCGAACCTGTCAAGCGCTATGGCGGCAACTAGACACCACTGTTATACATTTACGGCTTAGTATACACTTAAAAAGAGCCGCCTAGGGTGGACACCCTTATCGACCCGCAGCGTGAATCAACTCTAAAACGATGCCTACGGCACCACCTAGCCCCGTTACACACTCGACCACTGCCACACTACCCCACCACACAGCAGGATCGACCCTGCCGCATGGTAGGGGACCCACTAGACACCCCAGTTACACATTGGTGATATCCTACTATGACCAACCACACACCCCCTATGACAACTAGGTACACCCATACAGTGGCTAAGTGGTAACCTTACCAACGAAAAAGCATTGAGATTCGAACTCGACGCCGCCAAATGAGGGGGTCTATGGTACCAACTTAACCCATTAGACACCCCAGTTACACATTGGCGATACCCCGACACACTCTACCGAATTGGTTATTGCACCATCTGCAATGCGACTGTGGTACCAACTAGCCCCGTGTCTCAATTCATTTATCATTGTTTACATATACCGATGATCTGATTAAAACCGCCACCTATCGCCGACAGCTGTAATTTACAAACCACATTATTTCTGGTACGGACAATATCGACTTTTTGCTGACAGATGTTCACCGATCTTATCAAAGATACGAATACATCAACCCGTAACAGCCGGCGCAAACCAATCGATTATGTATAAATTATGTTCCCCCACTCCCCTTTGAGCTTACTAAAATACGACCGCACCTCCCCGCACCTCCCGCACCTCTCTATATATTCTTTGTCATCACTCACAAAACCGCCCTCAAAGCGAGGGATAACCTCCCTATATACTACTGAAAATACTGTAATGATATTAATTAAATACACAAACACCTGTTTCTCAAAAACTAGAGCTTCAACAGACAAATAAATGTGATATTTGGATGTAGCAGGCCTCATGTATGCAAAATCATGTGTAAACTGTTTGGCACCCCAAACAAAACATAAATTGTTGTAGGGTTGTGTAATGTGCGAGATTAGTAACATTATAAATGTTTAGTATGCAACATTCGAGGAAGACAACCCAGACCTGGTTTCACATTTGTCACACATTCCCAGTAACTTTCTGTGACGTTGTTTTCCCGTTTTGCTGTTATAAAACCATGCCAGGGAGTCTCCGTGGCGAGGTGGTTACGTCGCCTGCATCGCGCTCCGACGGCTATTTCTTCGATTCCTGACTACGTCCTTCGGTTGTATAGTTCAATTTTGTCGGAGACTCCTGGGGGACGTCGCTGGAGCTACAGAATTTGTACTTTGTGTGACGCTCTCGACAGGTCGTCCTGCAGAAAGGTCTCGAGCCATATGGGATCAAACCAGCTGCAATAAAGTCGATCATATTGACTTATACATCTCTTAAAAGCATTTACTTATTCATGTCTTTGCCTACTCCCTTGCTCTTTCCCCCTCAAGTTTACTATTTGTCACTAAGTGTTCGCATTTATTTATCCTCATACCGTGTCGTTTGTTTTATAAAACCATGCCATTTGACAAAATAATGTTGGTAGTTTTGTTCGGAAACGTCAATATTTTATGTAATTGTTAACTCTAATTCTAAGAAAGATATTTTCAACTAACATGTATGTATTTTATTTTCCTGAAGCCAGTCAGCGTGAAAGCAGTTACATTATCAGTTAATAAAGTTAGATTTTAATTTATTTGAAATATTCTTTTGAGTGTTTCTCAATAAATTAGTCAGTACAGTTTAGCTTTTAAACTACAATACCATATTTTTAACGAGACCAATTTTGTTTTAGGTTACATCTTAATATTTCAAAATAAAGGAGTTTTATTTTTAATATAATAACTGTCAACTATGTTTTTAAGACTATGACGTCATATTTTGGCATTTTGTATTATATGTTGTCATCTTTGGGTCTTCAAAGCCGGGATATTTGTAAGATTTTAGGTTAGAAACATACGTGTTCTAATTATAATATACAACACGTGCGGGAAAACCCGAAAACATAAGGTCGCAATTTAATGTTGGATTTTCCCTGTCATCTTAACCCAAGCTGGAAGCCATGTTCCTTGATAAAACGCCTGAGAAGTTGCACGGCCGCCAAGTTGATTACTCAGCAGTTAATTGATAGGTGTAATTGTGCTTTTGTGTGTGTGTGTTTTTGTAGCCATATATATATACCATAAGTGTATATATGGGGGGGGGGGCTGAATGGCATAGAGGTATGGTGTCCGCCTCGAATGCTGGAAGTTCCGGGTTCAAGCCCCTGTGAGGACCGGGATCCTTTCACGCCGTCCTCTAGTAACAAAATGTCCCCTGGTCTCTGGGTAGTGAGATCGGACGTCCGTGTGTATTGTTGCGCACGTAAAAAATCCCTTGGCAGTTGGACATCGAAAAAAGAGTAGCCTAACGGCGCTGCCCGGGCAAAATTTCGAGTTTAAAATCTACCCAAAGTATTTAAGAATCCTCGCCGGTGCTACGTAGTTCGTGCACTGAGCAGAGTTTCTCCAGACTCAGGTCTGAGTTAGGAGGAAAACGGAGCACTTATGGGTTACACCCGTGTGCCGTGATATTGAACCATCGACTAATATATATATATATATATATATATATATATATATTTCGCGTTTCCATCCTGTTTTCAGGATATTGCGGTCAACACCAGCATCTTTCAGCTGTATGAAGATTTCTAGGCTAGATTACGCTCATCAGCACGCCACGACTTTCTGAGCGACCAGCTCCATACTCTCATAAGTCACTTTTGCGATTCGAACCACTACGTGACGCGACGAGAGTATTCGGGGTTAGCGTAGAAAGCTGCTAACCCCTCGGCCATGGAGCCGGCTATATATATATATATATATATATATATATATATATATATATATATATATATATATATATATATATATATATATATATATATATATATATCCGTTTGTAGCCTATGATATATGCTGGCTTGGTATCAGATACATTATTCTGGTTGTTAAAGGTTATGTTGATAATGTAATGAGTGCGGTCAGACGAGTGTTTTAGGCCTACCTTCTCGTCCCCTAACAGAGACGAAGACTGGCCACCCATTCCTCCGTGCCTGCAGGCCCTAACATGTGATGGCCCTTTCACATCACTGACCCATAGCAAGAAACTGTTGGACGTTTTATATATGTCTAGAATGCCGGACTCTCATTCGGGAGGCCCGTGTTCGATCCCTCGGTAAGGTGTCAGATTTTTTTTTTCTGTCGGGGGCAAAAAGAAAATCCTAACCGGCACAGTTCGCATCGACTGCACTAGCCAGGCGGCCTTTATTCCTCTGGCTCAAAGACCCCTCTGCCATACACCGCAAGGTACTATATTGGCAGTAAATGACAGTTTTTATGACATATAAGCCACACAGGCAACTGTGCAGAGAGAGAGGGTGAGTGACGTCGAGAGAGAGAGGGGCGGAGAGAGAGGGAGAGAGAAAATCTTGATGTAACAATCCACGGCTGCATCAACCCTGCGGCTTCCATGACGCGATGTCAGCATCTTAGCGATACACTGCTACCATATATATATATATTATATTGTTACATAAATCGGTCTATGTCGTCCTTTGCTTTCACTGTCCAGTTGTTGTTGTTGTTGTTGTTGTTTTTGTTGTTGTTTTTGTTGTTGTTGTTGTTGTTGTTGTCACATAAGGCTAAATGTCTAGATTTCAACTCTTGTGTTGATGAGTTTCATTTGAATTTTCCTTATAGATTTAATGAGTGATCTTTAACACATGTAACCGTCACTACTGCAATGTTTGTTGTCTGTCTCTCTGTTCATGATATTCTCACCATTATTCAGGAAACCCAATTCTAGGACTATTTCTCTAGAGGTATCTGCAGGTGGTCGTAAGGTCAACTTATCTTACGAGGGCGAGTCAATAAGTAAGTCACACAGTTATTTGGGAAGGCAGGTAAATGTAGTTGGAATTTTCTACAGGTGTCATTATGTGACAGCAACATCGAACTTTATATTCCCATTCGTCAGATGACACTAGATGTCTCGTGCGCATGCACAGCGCATAAATAAAATGGCGACTGTACTTATGGAGTGTACAACCAAAGAGCAACGTGCTGTTGTGCATTTGTTTGTTTGTTTTTTTTTTTTTTTTTTTGGGGGGGGGGGGGGGGCAAAAGGACTGTCTGCAAAGGACATTCATACGGAAATGCTTCCTGTTTATGCTGACAAATATTTGTCCCGTAAAGCGGTGCATAGCTATGTAGAAAAATTTTCTCAAGGACGCTCTAATATTGTTGATGAAATCCGATTGGGTCGTCCTGTTGAGATTGCAACAGAAGCATCCGTGCAACGGGTAGAGGAGATGATTAGAGGTGACAGGAGAGTAGCGATAGACTCTGTAGCATCTGCAATAGGGTGCTCGCATGGTTCAGCATACATCATAATGCATGATCGATTGAAATTTAAGAAAGTGTGCTCAAAGTGGGTACCCAGACAATTGAAGGAGGAACACAAAATGAACCGATTTGGCCTGTCCTTGCATCATCTCTGCCGATACGAAGATGAAGAAGAAGACACGCTGAACAGGATTGTTACTGGGGACGAATCATGGGTGCATCACTACCAGCTCGAATCAAAGCGCGCTTCAATGCAATGGAAACATCCTTCTTCTCCTTGTGTCCAAAGATTCAAGGTTATCCCATCAGCAAGGAAGGTTATGTTGGCAGTGTTCTGGGATTGTCAAGGAGTGCTTTTAACCAATTTCAAGAAGAAAGGTGACAATGTGAATTCTGAATTGTGCTGTGAAGTTCTATCAACGCTTCATGATGCAATTCGAAGAAAACATGCAGGACTGCTGACTAGAGGAGTGTTGCTTCTTCATGACAATGCCAGACCACATATGGCTCGATTAACTCAGGAGAAAATTAACCAACAAAGGTGGGAAGTTCTGGAACATCCACCTTACAGCCCCGACATAGCCCCTAGCGATTTCCACCTTTTTGGTCCACTGAAAACCCACCTTGGCGGGAGACATTTCTCGAATGACGCCGAAGCTGAATGTGAAGTGCAAACGTGGTTTATAAAACAGAGCATGCAGTTCTATGCAGCCGGTTTGGGAGAACTGATAAAACGATGGGATAAGTGCAACAGTGCTGGTGGAAACTATGTTGAGAAATAAAGGGACAATGTATGTATAAAAATAAATTGGTTTCAAGTTGTTATCATATTTAGTTATTGTTCTACCCCATTTGTGACTTACTTATTGACGTTCCCTCGTATGATTTATAATTGGTGCTCTCTGCTGCCTCTCCCAGCGTCCACATCCAACATGGTCGAGATGTAGTCTGCACAGGGCTTGACTAATCAAGTATGTTGACACTACCAATGTAATACCAATGTGACAATGGACAAAGAGACCAAAGTGCACTCACGCCTTAGATATGCTTCCTAAAGTGATTCCCATCTCATAACAGTTATATGAGTAATGGCCTCAAATTGACAACACAGTGAATGACATTTACCATTAAGTACACCTGACAGTTCTCCACAATCTTACTTAAAGCTGTACATGTCAATACTCCAGATCAGTGGTTCTCAATCTTTTCTTTTTTTTTTTTTTTTTTTTTGGCCCATGCATCTGTTCACTATAAGTTCAGAATGTCATCCCCCCCCCCTTTCGTATTTCCTCCCTATAAATTTCCCCTCCCCCACACAATATACATAAGAATGGAAGTTAAATTTAATAAAACATACTACAAGTCTAGACGTCTACATAAAACGTGATTTGGGGGTCTACTTACGTTTAAAAACGAATTTCAGAAGAGCTAGAAGTACAGAACCGTAAAGAATGGAAGGAAAAACAATATCAAGTAATCGGTTCTTGTATTAACGCTATCTTGAAATAATCTTAATTCCCCCCCCCCCCCACCACTCCGGAACACCCTTAAAATTCCCAGGGGGGGGGGAGAATTCCCCACCGGTTGAGAACCACTGCTCTAGATAGCATCACTTACATCACTCTAGACAACATCATGTACATCACTCTGGCAGTATCATAGTTTTCAGTTCAGCTCGTTTAGTTTACATCACAATGATGAACAACATAACAATACCAACATTTACATATCTAGATCACAAGCAACCATTGTGAGCTATTATGTAAGATCTTAAATGTGAAGAGACCTATGAGAGAGAAAACACGTTTGTGTTGTCTCTAAGAACTTCAGAGAGGGTGACTGATAGATGTTCAGGGGGAATAAATATCAGAGAAAGAAAAAACACGCGTTGTGGTTTTCATAACTGCATAAGCAAGAATGTCACAGCTATCACTCTAACATAAAACAGATGTCACTATTTGCATGATAGCATAAGCACGTGTGCTGTTCCTAAGAACTTCAGAGAGGGTGACTGATAGATGTTCAGAGGGAATGAACATAAGAGAAAGAAAACGTGTGTTGTGGTTTTCACAACAGCGTTATCAAGAATGTCACTGCTATCACTTTGATAAAATAAACACATGACATTATTTGCATGGTACCATAAGCAAGCATGACACTATTTGCATGGTACCGTAAGCAAGCATGACACTGTCATCTTTCTAAGAAAACTCCATGGTGTTGTTTGCATATTGACATGATTAAGTCTGACATAGTTATCACTCTGACAGACTGTTGCCCCTCTTGGAAAAAGTTACAGTTTCAAACCGTGTCCAGTGTCTACAAACTCTTCACTTTTGTTAAGCGGTGGTCAGAAACAATCTTCTTCTCATTGGTTCATAAATCAAGTTGCTATTAAGTAGAATACGTACAGTCAGCTTGAGGTCGTTACATCTCCATAAGGTTTGGTGGTGAGAATAATTATTGAACGAATGGGGCATACACGTACCATATATCCCCCCCCCCCCAGTCTTCTCATGTAATATTATACCCTAAAGATATCAACCATGACAATATACTATTATGAACTGAAATAACATAATTATTTAAGGAATATTGTGGTAATATGATTATTGTAAAATTGCACAATCCGCTTTTGATATTATTCACATAAGTCTAATATATTCTTAGTAATGGCCTGGAAAGGTGCGAGTACAAGCATATATTAGGTTGGGAAGATTTGAACCACGTGGAAAGATAAGATCACCCATGCCAGTTTGCACGGCGCGTGACGATAATGAAGGTATTCCAAGACTCCCTTAAACCTAATTTGCATTAATATCATTAACGTCGGAGAAACGAGTGTCGGCCAGAATCACTGATCAGTCTTGCCGCAGCATACTCTCCAGGCCATCAAGGTGTATCTGTTATTCCACACAACACACACGATCCTCAAGGGCTCTGACTACATCTGCCTTAGCTTGCACCAATACCCCACCCAGTGATGTGCACCAATACCCCACCCAGTGATGTGCACCAATACCCCACCCAGTGATGCAGATCCAGCCTATGTGTCCGCCTGCTCGTTTCTCAACACACCAGAATGCCCTGAGTTAAAGATCCGACGGATGTTCCGAATCTTTAAATTTTTTTAAAGGTAATGAAAGCGAAAATGCTTCACCAAGTGGATAGTTTTAAATACCTAGGGGCATTTACAACATCAGATGGAAAATGTACAACAGAGATTAAGGGCAGAATAGGGCAAGTAAAGGCTACATGTCAGAAAATGAAGAGTATCTTATGCAATAAGTCGCTATCATTTAATGTAAGAAAGAGAGTACTGAAATGCTATGTAGAACCAGTTTTGCTGTATAGCAGGGAATCTTTGAATGTAAATGAACAAATTATGAAGAGATTCCTTGGACTGCCAAAGTAACTAACAACGACTGACAGAAAGAGGGTAATGAAACTATAACATTATAGACATCAATAAGAAAGAGGCAAACAGCTTTTTGGTCATGTGATGACCAAAAAAGGCATTGGGAAACATCGTGACAACTGGAAACATCAAGGGAAAGAGAGGCAGAGGCAGACCAAGAACAATTATGCTGGATGGATTAAGACAATGGAATGGAGGAATATCAACAGCGGAGTTGATCCAGAAAACCAAAGACCGAGATCTGCGGAGAGTCATGAACACCTTCGCCAGCCAGCATGGCACTTGATGATGATGATGATTGAAAGCGAAGACCAACTGACAAATAATAAATTAATTCAAACAGGAAGACGCATGGTCAAGGCTAACATAATTTCTGTAGAACGGATTTGACTGGCAGATACGGACGAGACTCCGAGGTTAACCAGACAAATCGAACTGGGAGTGGAGCCTAGTCTAACACGTCAATTCCACTTTCGACATCAAAAGCGGATATATCACAGAAAACTCCTTATGGGAACCGTGAACCGAAATACTTTGGTATGGCTGCTTCATTGGAAGACTCAGCACGCATGGGATTGCCCAATGTGAGGTCATGTTGTTCGACATAAGATAATATGCTTGTGTGTTTGTTACGGGAGAATTAGGTTGTAGGCAAAAATAGAGAGCATCGGTTGGGTTTCTCTCCCCCCCCCCCCCCCAGGACATGCTGGTGTAGTGAGAAACGAACAGGCGAACAGATTAGCTGGGTCTGCACATCTCGGTAAGGTATTGGTGAAGGGCAGACAGGCACATAATCAGACTGTTACTGATACTTCAATATTGAGCAAAACCCACTACTGGCAACGCCGATCGCATTCTGCTATGAACCTAAGGCCTATCCACGTCAATATGGAAGCACTATACTCGAGTTTCGCCCTCATTTGAGCTCGTCAGTAGTGCATATCCCTGACCGGATCCGGAAACAGTCCCGGATCACGCGTGTGAAGCGGGTGTGTAACCACGCGGCACACTGGACACACCAAATTATCACAACAGAACATCACAACGCTACCCATCGTAGGCCATGCTGTTACTGATACCACTAAACTATTGAACGTAAACTTGCCAAGCGATCACAAGCAGCTAAAGAATGCTAGAGTTGACTGCTACGTCCTTTAAAGGACATGCAGCTAACTTTTAAATGGCACCATTAATAATGGGACTCTTCGATGGCTGTTGAAGATGAGGACGGAGCGCATATGGGGATGTCCTGAGTGATAAAATGTCGGTATTGACTCAACTCAACTTAGATTGTAGGCCAGAATTTTCGGGGTTTCCCGAATTGCAGTTCCTAAAAATGTACATCGTTGATTACGAAAGCTTGCTTACTATAATATTATTACAGAATATTTTTGACTTCGTGATTCAGCGTCATCATCATCTTCAATTTTAGCCGTAAATCGTTATAGGGAAGGTGGGGGGGGGGGGGTGGGGGGGGGGGGGGTATAGTTAAAGCTCCAACCACGAAATAAAATAAATTCTGGCTACTTTTCTTCTAATTTTCTTTATCAAACTACCAATACACAGATTTAGTAATAAACCACTTTTGGAAGAAATGCAACAGAATAAAAGTGAACTGATAAATTATTATTTATTTGTGTTGTGAATGATAAAAATCTGGAGATTTTAACTTAGAGAAGACAACGTTTACTGCGTAGTATTGTGACTGAATATGCCATATGTGTCATATGCACATATGTTTGTAGTATCTACCAAGAGAATATATTGATGATTATTGATTGAAACTCGTGAAAATGTGGAAGAAGCATATGCCACATAACAATATAAGACTAGAAATTGTTTTATGTGCCAATATAGCTCCAGAAACGAGTCTGGTATAGTGATTAGTGTGATATTATAAAACGTCCTTACCCTTTCCTATTTATTGACTCCCTTAAAAATAAACAACCCCTTTCAACTACGGTTTAAGTATCTTACTGAATATAGGATAAAAACTAACCCGTAGGGTAGCTAAATTAATTTGGCCTTATTTTGGCCTACGTACCTGGCCAACAGTCGTCGACTGATTGTAAGACAAAGGCCCAGTGTAGCCATTTTTAGTTCAAGCTAAGAAAGTAAACAGACGTGCGTTCCCTTGTGGGATTTCTTTCCCCGTGTGGGGAAAAGGTATTGTTGCCTTTAAAAACATGATTCTCTTCAAGCTATTGGTATGTTATATCTACATTATTAAGATGGATTTATGTATTACATAGACCAGTATGTTTAATTAAGAATTAGTTACAATTCTCTTAAACCAGGCTGGCTGATGTTTACCAAGGAAACACATGTGGGCGCCAGGCTGTAATTTTTCCTATGTCTTACAATTTCAAATCCCTATGTTAATATCTTTTATAGGCATTATGAACTTATATCTAACTAATAGTGTGTATAACCTATGAATATTATGTGTACTGTAGTACACATAAAGTATCAACTCTCATGTCTGAAACACATTCTAGAGATTTTCTCAATGTAGGAGCATACCCCTGATTCATACTTCATAGTAAAGAACTAGTGTCTGTCAATTTCATATTCCTATGTTAAAACTTCTAGGCACTGTGAACAATATCTCACTAATTATGCTTAGAAATCTGCAAATAATCTATGTACTGTAGAGATTGAACTCTAAAGTACAGTTTCAAAGGTGTTTTATCCATGCGGGGACATACAAATGATTACGCGTATTCCTGACTCTTAGTCAGGGGATAAAATACTTCGCCACATCATAATCTGTAACTTGGAACTATAGTGTTAAATTTTAGTACCATCCTTTTGTTAACAGATTAGTAACCACTCCATATGAGGGTGAACATATAATCATTCCATAAAATAGTGGTAGGGACATGCCATGTTTGAATATAAATTCATGAACAATTAAAGTAAACGCGTGATGTAAATGCATGTTCGGATAGGATTCAATCCCCATCGCCTCACCGTAGTAGAAACAGAAGCGAAGATTGATGTGAATAAATTGCTTGCAATATTCAGAATACTGGACCATGCGGCATAAGTTATTCTAATAAATACCCTCCGAATAATAGCAGTCATTGACAAATATATCACAGCGGCTACTATACTCATCTGCGGTACGCAGTGGGGAAAAACAATATATGTTTTAGTTATGGATTAACCCCTGAAGAAAATTCAAAACCATTAGCTCCGACATTAAATTTTATGATTAAATTATTATGTATGATTATCATGTACTTAATATCAGAGAAATGTACATGTATGTTTTTTTTCTGGTATGAAAATTTTCTCTGTTTTGATTGTTACTTGTTCCTGTGGGAATATACATTTTAATGTTGCACCTTGGGATTAGAGGATGTTGATGTAAGAATCCATGTGTATGTCAGTACTTAAGAAGCCAATGTTGAATAGTCTTGACCTAATGATGATTATAGTGCCGAAAGGAAGACGCGACATTAGAAACCACAGATATTCAGTATAGGCTATTCTCTTCAAGTAATGAGAGAGACAATATCAACAGGTTGGATGGACAGAATGACTTCACCCATCCAATAGTCCCAGTAACAACAGAACAAAATATAAGTGAGAAAATACCTTACTCACTATGAAGAGTCAGAATGGCTCTACTCGGCAATGAGGGACATTGGAACGTGGACACCCACTCCTTTCCCCTTCTCCCCTTGTTGTTTTGTATTTGTGTTTGTAATTGTGTTGTAAACCTTTTACCATAACACAGTAGGTTAATGCTCGTGTTGTATTCTTGTCATCCCTTTTCTATAGAAGAGAAGCAGGTGGTGGTTGAATGTGGTGGGGCTATATCACTAAACCTGGATCCTGGGTCAACAGCCAGAAAGTGAATGTCCTAACCATAGTCTGCATCTAGAAATACCCATGGACTGCTGCGCTCAATAGCTCCATAGCGAGCAACAGATAAATTCGAAGACAAATGACTGGGTGAGTGATTAAGTCCTATTTTAGTAGGAATATCCAGGATGGACTTCAAGATCTAATAATCTACAAAGATGAAGATCATCAGAGTACTGACAACAGTGTATCGTCTGCGTTACTTCTGAGATGTATCACCTATGGCCTCATCATTCAACCAAGTCAGTGAAACTGGGACAATCCTTCTAGCAAGTTACTAAAACTAACAACAGTGAGTAACCTTCAACTGTTGGTTGGATTACCAAGTTAATATCCACAATGGATAAGTCTTCGAAAGATCTCACAGCTGCAACAGTCAAACATAAGGTTCCAGCCATGCAACCCCAAGTTCTAGCTATGAACACCAACTCAAAATGGGAGAAGACACTGAACCACATAAGCCAATACAACCAAGGTACAAACTTAATATCATCTGAAACATAACTACGAAACCAGATTACCTCAAGGTTCCAAACCCTGAACACCATCTACATCAGCAACAAGAGGAATCATCCAATTGTTTGCAAACCTGGTACTGTGCTGGATTTATTCATCTGTGGATATATGTAGGTATAGATCAATTGTGGCCCTAGTCACAGATACTACCATGAGATGCCTCTCAGTCAATTAAAGTTCTACACTGGACTAGATAACAACGACTAATTCCTTGCCGGTCCAATGTCAGCCTAAATGCCATGGGTTATAGACTCGCGACTAGGTGGGTGAAACCTTAGTGTAAGCCAATTTGGTAGTCGGATATTATAAGCCGAGAAGCTGAATGGACGTCAACTTTTCATCAGACCTGATGATAAAGGGAATTACCTTCTGCAAAGCTTAAGTGGAACTCCTGAAGTATGACCAACCGGAGGCACCAAATTTCACAAACAGGGCACCGAGCCTAAGGCAACAGAATATTCGTGATTCTAGCCCCAAACGGAGGGGATATATGGTGTGTGATTTTTCAATTCCTGGGTTATGGAGTATAAAATAGTCACCAGCCAATTACCAGTGGATAAATATTAGGAACATAACTGAGTGCATTAATTCGGTACCCAGATAATGGGAAAAGGATCTAATCGACAGCAAAGATGAACCCTTAACCGCACACCAGGAGAAAAATGACTCTATTAATTAGTTTAATTAGTAATACAAAAGGCTGTTTATGTGTTGGTTTTTTTTTCTGTAGGTAACAGGTCAGTAGTTTTTTTTTTTTTTCAATGGTATATAGATGGTATAGTATTTTGACACCAGCTCATTATTTTTTTAAATGAGAACATTGTAAACGGTGTCAGAACCAAATGTTTATATGTTGGGGTTCTAAGTACTTTGATCATTATTTGCCTTAATTATGAGGGAAAATGAAAGTAGACCCAATTTGTGGTTGTTGTGATGTTTGTAATAACATTGTTGTTTTTTTTTTCTGGGGTCACTGGGTACTATATTGTAACACTGCAACTAATTCCCATGCCTGTCTGAAAATGCATAGTGTTTATTACACTTATATATGTAACTGCAGATCTTGAGTTAATACCTGAACTGTTTGTCCAAAAGTGTTGTGTACATCAAGTAAATGTGGTGTCCAACAAGTGGTTGTTTATATGTTGTGAGCAATCAATATCCTTCTAGCACTATAGTTAATTTAAAGGGTGATGAAGTGGGAAGGGAAACCTACACACAGATGCCATTGTTTCAAGGATTGAACTATTTTCTCCTGGGATTTGTAGTAAATATCCCTGATCACCCTGCATTCTAACCAGTGACCAGAGAATCAATAAAACCGCCTAGACATCTTAACAATATTCTCAGGAATTAAAATCCACATCCCACAATTAGATAAAATGTCTGTCAACACAGCGGTCTGGGTTCAATTCTTATCAGAATTTAAATTTTAAATGCAGAAGATACAAATTAAAGATTGCACGACTTATTGCCTGACATATTTCGCTGCATCTCGCCAGGTGCATGCTGCAGAGTTATGCATCATATGAAGTGAAAAGATGAATCATATTGTGGTGGACATAGTAATGTAGTAGGTGTACAAGAAATATGAGATAGATAGATAGGGAAGAGAGTGGGATGGCGATATGAGAGAGATGTGTAGAAAATAAAGGTATGAAGAAGAAAATGTCGTGTTCGTGCGGCTATGCGCCTTCTCCTTCTTCTTCTTCTTCTTCAGCTTTGCGAGCCATTGAGGTTCTTTGCTGCAGATACAAGCCGTCTCCATTCGTCTCTCTGGTGGACCTTCTCTTGCCAGTCGTTGATTCCAAGTGCTTGTAGGTCTGTATATATATTATCTCTCCACCGTCTTCTTGGTCTACCTCGGGGTCTACGGTCAATTATTTCCTGAGTGTAAGCGAGTTTTGTTTCCCTATTATCTTCCATTCTTTCTATATGCCCCAGCCATTGCAACCTATTAGCCTTCATCATACCAGTGATTAGCTGGGACTTAAACAGATCATAAATGTCTTTGTTGCTTCTTCGTTTCCACTCTCCACTTTGTGTATCCCTAATGGGCCCAAAGATGCGTTTTAAGACTTTGTTCTCAAAGGTTTGTAACAAGGCTACGAGAAAGGAAAGACGAGAGAAGAAAGACGAGTATGCAGGTTATGACGCACAGATTTAGGATCCTTAAACAGTATTCTATGATAGCCAGTCAAAAATATCAACAATCCACACTTTATTCATGAACTCTAGTACAAAGTACAGCAACTAATCTGAATGGACTGGTATGCACACACACGCACACACACACACACACACACACACACACACACACACACACACAGACACACACACACACCAAGATACATTTATAAAACACCACAAAAATACAGAAAACCGTCTCATCTTCTTGATGGATTGCCTATCATCACAGGAGCCTAAACACTCAGCACTGTTTCATTTAACTAGTGGTGTTGGTATTATTTCCCTGATTTACTTTCCCACCCACCCAGTTGTCACTCTTTCCCTGGTTCTAACTATAGTTTATTTCTACCCTGTCTCTCCCTGGGAGATTCCGCGTGACCCAACAAGTAGGATGTTTTCAACAGTATCTCGATTGTTCACATTTGTCACAGCCATCGTTAGCAATAAGGATGTCATATAATTTGTGTGCCTTCTGTGTTTACATTCATTTCGAGGCTAGATTATTTTTTCCCCTCGAACAGTATACCTCTGGGATCTACATAGTCTTTAAAAATGCGTACCGGGGAATTTTCTGAATATTTTAATCCTTTGAGGCCGCTAAGACAGCTCATAAATAAAAATACTTAGTACTGTTTGGCGCTCATAGAGGGAATTGGAGACAAGATGACGCACTAGACAATATGCTGTTCCTGCAGCGAGGCGCCGTCGTCATTTGGAGGTGACAGGTTCGAATACCGGTAGGTTACTATAGCTTTCAAATCTTATGTTGTCTAGTGTGTCCTCTAGACTCTGCTTCCTTCTATGAGCGTCAAACAGTACTATGTGTGCTTGTTTAGGAGGAAAATACTACGATGAAGAAAACTGGCTGTGCCACCTCATAAGGTTGCCGTATAGAATATGTTAAAACCTAATACTTCACACCTGAAAAGCGGTATCTTCTATGCAGCTATCTTTATGTGATCTTTCATCTTCATCTTATTTGTTATTTTACATACTCTCAAAAAGGCGCCAACACGACGGTGGACACAGGGCAATAAAAACAATATTTTTGTTGTTGCATATCTCTTACAGGACGTTGCAGTCAACATCAGCATTTTTCAGCTGCTGTTGATGTGCTAGGGAAGATTACGCTCAGTAGTTTGCCATTGCTTTCTGAGCGGCCGGCTCACATACCCCGTAAGTTACCAACGCGGCGCGAACCGCTACCAATTATCGCACAGGTACGTTCCTCGCGTGGATATGCGGGATTACGGAGAAAGACGTTAACCCCTAAAAACAATATGGACACGAATAATACACGAGGCGGGGGACTAAGGCCGGGCTGTGTGGAGGGCCACGTTCTGCAACCTCTTCTACGTGATCATGAAGGTAACGTAAGTCTCATGGCTGATTACAATGTTGGGGTGTGGGGTATTCTAGGACTCTGCATAAAGTTGAGAGGAGTCCAGTTCCTTTACCCGCCGATTTTCCTTGCCTGACAATTCTCAGAATATTGTAAAAATCACGAATATTGTGTACCCATTTTATAAGCAGGTCCGGTAGTCGTGTATAAGAATCTTCGCTAGGTGGGTTGTTTTACAGCCATCAGGGGTCCATCTCGACCCAGTCTAAAATTGCTACTATGAATTTTACTGGGGAGTAAATACGGTCGGTGTGATGTTGACCACGTCACAAATCGACTGCCGATTGATCTGTAACAATATGGGACAAGCACCATATATCCAGTATGTCTAAAATATAATCCTTTACAAACTCAGTGGAGGAAGAGGAAATACAAAATAAATATAGAAACCCAAAAGTAGGACACACATCGTAGTTTGAAAAATTAGTTTAAACAATAATAACCCTATAACGGGAATTCCCTTTCGATTCTCGTTAGCATTGCAGAAACAAGATCAAATAAAAGATACACAAATTATCAAATGTAAAGGGAATCCCCGTTATGCACTGTTTTCGGGAGAAAATTTTTCAGAATCAGACATGTATATATAGTCGTGTAAGCGTCGATGCCACCACAATGTGTTAAACTGAATGTACGCGTAAGTAATTTGGTGCTATTTTATTTATCATAAGAATTATTTGTATGAGTTTACTATAACAGCAAGTGACTAATATGTCCGTGATGTGTAATTATGATTCAGCATATAACCTCTTATTCCTTCTTTTCTTCTGTATATACCATCAAACGTTAATGTAAATATAAATTTTAAAAGCAGTAGTCAACTTGATCTTGATGACATCTTCGTGGAATTTGTTTTCAAATGGAGTGGGTGCCGGCAACAATAGTTTTCACTGTTCTGTATATATTGGACACCGGAAACACATGTTTAGCTGTCATTCTACTAATTCTACATTGGCATTATTCGGTATCTTCTATCTTTAGTTTATTAAACATAGGAGTGTCGGCCTGTTGTGTCCTGTGCAATGTCTGGGAGTTGTTACTTGTTTTCTTAGCTGACGCTGGTAATGTACATCATATTTCTGATTGTCTGCATCCTTTGATTCCCGCTTGGTTCTGTTAATGCTTCTTATAAACTTCTTGGTCTGTCATGGGCTGTGTCTTTATTAGGTTAGGGTGATCGTCCATCTTCCTTTGTCAGTCTGTCAGCTTCTTAATTTCCAGGTATGTTGCAATATGAGGGGATTCATTATTTTATACATCTTTTGGATTTCTAACATAGTCCATGTAGTGACTGGTGTTCTTAGGTCTGCTGGTTCTGGACTATTTCTGCCCTTCAGTATTGAAACAACTTGACTTCGTATCTGTAAAATTATATATTATAGTTTCTCTTGGAAGATGTACAACAGAGATTAAGAGCAGAAAAGGGCAGGCCCGAGTATCTTATGCAATAATTCACCATCAATGAGTGTAAGAAAGAGAGTGCTGAAATGCTATATAGAACCGGTTTTGCTGTATGGCAGCGAATCTTGGAATGTAAATAACCAAATTAGGAAGAACTTAGAAGCAACAGAGATGTGGTTTTTGAGACGAATGTTGTGAATTCCTTGAACTGCCTGAGTAACTAACGACGATTGCCTGAAAGAAGCTAATGAAACTAGACCATTATATACAACAATAAGAAAGAGACAAACAGCTTTCCTCAGTCATGTGATGAGAAGATAGGCATTGGAGAACATCGTGACAACTGGAAAGATTAAGGGGAAGAGAGGCAGAGGCAGACCAAGAGAAATGATGCTGGATGGATTGAGACGGTGGCATGGAGGAATATCATCAGCAGAGTTGATCCAGAACACCAAAGACCGAGATCTGTGGAGAGACATGAAGGCCTACATCAGCTGGCATGACATTTGATGATGATGATGATGAATGTCTCTTTATTCGTCTCCATAACCAACATTTATGTTGCTGTTTTAGATGCCTCTGTCTCTGTTTTCGTGACATTGTGAAAGATTGGGAAGATGATATGGTGATTTTCCATTGTATTCCGCATACTAACGGGAGTATTTTACCTCTGCCTTTGACAGTCAATTTTCAAATGTTAAAACAAGTGGGTACCCTGCTCTGCTCTGTTGTATTTTGCTGAATTGCAGTGAATCATGGAATGTGAATGTGCAAATTAGGAAAAGTTTGGAAGAAACGAGGATATGGTTTCTGACAAGAATGTTGAGAATACCTTGGGCTGAAAGAGTAATTAACCATGATTGTCTGAAGAGACTAATGAAAGTAGCATATTATATTCAATTGCAAGAAAGAGACACGCGGCATTCTTAGGTCATGTAATGAAAGAGATGCTTTAGCAAATATCGCGACCACATGTAAGATCGGTAGGAAAAGACATGGGCAGACCGAGAGAAATGATGCTGGATGAGCTGAGACGGTGGGAAGGATATATATATCAGTTAATCCAGAGCACCTAGGACTGAGACGGTGGCAAGGATATATATCAGTTAATCCAGAGCACCTAGGACAGAGACGGTGGCAAGGATATGTATCAGTTAATCCAGAGCACCTGGGACAGAGACGGTGGCAAGGATATATATATCAGTTAATCCAGAACACCTAGGACAG
>OY992892.1:81388208-81698208 GCA_963921405.1 Cepaea hortensis
TGTTTGAATGTAAGACGGGTCTGAGAAATCACAGTGTTTGAATGTAAGACGGGTCTGAGAAATCACAGTGTTTGAATGTAAGACGGGTCTGAGAAATCACAGTGTTTGAATATGAGACGGGTCTGAGAAATCACTGTGTTTGAATGTAAGACGGGTCTGAGAAAACACAGTGTTTGAATGTAAGACGGGTCTGAGAAATCACAGTGTTTGAATGTAAGACGAGTCTGAGAAATCACAGTGTTTGAATGTAAGACGGGTCTGAGAAATCACAGTGTTTGAATATGAGACGGGTCTGAGAAATCACTGTGTTTGAATGTAAGACGGGTCTGAGAAAACACAGTGTTTGAATGTAAGACGGGTCTGAGAAATCACAGTGTTTGAATGTAAGACGGGTCTGAGAAATCACAGTGTTTGAATGTAAGACGGGTCTGAGAAATCACAGTGTTTGAATGTAAGACTGGACTGAGAAATCACAGTGTTTGAATGTAAGACTGGACTGAGAAATCACAATGTTTGAATGTAAGACTGGACTGAGAAATCACAGTGTTTGAATGTAAGACAGGTCTGAGAAATCACAGTGTTTGAATGTAAGACTGGACTGAGAAATCACAGTGTTTGAATGTAAGACGGGTCTGAGAAATCACAGTGTTTGAATGAAAGACGGGTCTGAGAAATCACAGTGTTTGAATGTAAGACTGGACTGAGAAATCACAGTGTTTGAATGTAAGACAGGTCTGAGAAATCACAGTGTTTGAATGTAAGACGGGTCTGAGAAATCACAGTGTTTGAATGTAAGACTAGTCTGAGAAATCACTGTGTTTGAATATGAGACGGGTCTGAGAAATCACTGTGTTTGAATGTAAGACGGGTCTGAGAAAACACAGTGTTTGAATATAAGACGGGTCTGAGAAATCACAGTGTAAAATAAACAATGATAAAAATATGGTAAACATAAGTTACATAACACAACGAATCGATGTTTTGATCTTTTCGGTCACGTTAACAGACATGATACTCTTATACAAACCATACTGGAGGGCAAGGTTGAGGGCAAGCGAGCAAGAGGTAGACAACGATACAGTACAAGTGGGAAGATAACATCAAGAGATGGACGAACATCAGCCTGACAGATTATACTGTCAGGGTGAGAGACAGACAGTGTTGGAGATCCATTGCAGCCAACCTTCACTGTGGAGAAGGCACCTGATTGGTTGATTGATTGATTGATTTATCCTCATCGGCGTCTGTTTGTGTTGTTCCCGATAAAGATTTCTAAGATCAAAAAGTTGTTTCGTTGTGTTGTGGTGTAACTTATTTGTATCTTATTTTTACGTTATTATTGTCATTGTTATTTTTTTACTCTGTTATTTCCGTTTGCCAGATTTGCGATTGTCATAAGGTATGTACACTGCGTCTGTGTTTATTATCTCTCATTGTTCGCAGGACTCACACATGCCTAACTTTTTTCATTCTGTATTGTTATATTCTGCCGCAGAAATTACTTCTCTTACGAAATTGACAAGGCAAGTGAAAAAGTAAGTTTTAAAATAGAAGTAAATGGGAATTCAACAGTTTCTCCGATTCTCTGGTCACACGAGTACAGCCAATGGCAGATGTGAAACTGAAATCAAAAACAGAATTGAAATAGCCATAGCTGTGTTTCAGAAGACGCGTAACGTTCTCAGAAACAACTACATCATAACAATGTTTTCCCGTAGTGAATCCAAACCATATATAGCACGATGTATTTATTACCTGGCATATTTCGCTGCATCTCGTCAGGTACTTACTGCAGATGTCACACAACGTAGAGTAAAATAATTAGATTCATCGTTCAAGCTGAAATATACGCACAGTAATATCAGTTGTTTACCATGGTGATTTTAAATTGACTATCATGTCCTTCTGTTTGCACTGTGAGAACATGTGTATATTTCAGCTTGAACGATGAATCTAATTATTTTATCTGCAGTAAGTACCTGACGAGATCCAGCGAAATATGCCAGGCAATAAATCGTACTATATATGGTTTGTGTTTTCGTTATTCAAACTACATCATAACCGAATCCGTGAACCCTCAAATCCAATGTATACATAAAAATATAGTTCAGACACAGAGATATAGTCGAGATCATCTGTTACATCCTGCACCCATCTTCTCTTTGGCCTTCCTCTTCTTCTCTTCCCGGGCATATACCCCTCCATTATTGTTCTCTCCCCACTTTTATGACGTTTCAAGTGACCAAAATATTTCAATTTTCTTTTTTTATATTCTTTAGTAGCCAACCTTCTTCAATATTCATCTCTTGTCGTATGGGTGCATTTGTTCTTTTCTGTATCCAAGATATTCTTAGAACCCGTCTATAACATTTATATTCAAAGGCATTTATGCGCTGTTCAGCTTTTATTAGTAAATATCCAGGACTCACAGGCGTATTTTGCAATGGGAAAGATCCATGCTCTTCAAAATCTAATATTTGTAGTTCTATCTGTCCCACTCCATAATTTATTCTGTTTGTTTTAGTTTTTGAAGAGCATTAGATATTCGTCTTTTAATTTCTTTCATTGTGTTTAATAACCCATGGTATTCGAAATTGTCCACTACCTCCAATTGTTCCTCATTAACATATATTTCTTTCTCCATATTAGTTTTATTTTTTATACATTATCTTTGTTGTTCCTATGTTAAGATATAAGTTGTGATGTTCACTATTCTTTTGGGTTGAGGATATGAGTTTTTCTGAACCATTCTGTGTTGTGGATAGTAATACTGTATCATCAGCATACCGAATCTCTGGTATGTCATGACCGCCGATATTTAGGACATCATATGGCTCCCTGGTTATATCATCTCTTACATTTCTCATTATATTTTCAGCGTACAGGTTAAACAAATAGGGGGACAGCACGCAGCCCTGACGGAATCCTCGCTTGATGTCAAACCAGTCTGATGTCTCGCCATCTATTCTAACTGCTGCTTGTTGGTCTAGATAGAGCATTTTTATGAGTTGGACTAAATGTGATGGAAAGTCCATTTTCCTCATGATTTCCCAATTTTTTTTATGTTGTGCACAGTCAAATGCCTTTGAATAATCCACAAAACATGAGAATAGGTTTACATTTAATTCTCTACACTTCTCTATTATTAAGCGAATGTTGAGTATGTGATCTCTTGATCCTATTCCTTGTCTAAATCCACGTTAATTTCTTCTTCTATTTTCTTACGAAGTCTTTAAGTTATTATTGTTAATAGGATTTTACTTGCATGATTGATCAGGGCAACAGAACTATAGTTTGTGCATAATGCCATGTTACCTTTTTTTTTTTTTTGGTAATGGAATGAAGATGGTTCTCTTCCAATATTTTGGCCATATACCATATTTCAGTATCTTTATATATAATGCATGTTAGATGTGTATGCTTTTTTCCCTCCCGCTTTAATTAGTTCATGTGGCATCTCATCATATCCTGGTGATTTCCCATTCTTCGGGTTCTTTATTGCCCATACAATTTCATCTAATGAGGGTTCAGGTTCTGTCTCTGTTATCATTGGTTCAAGTCTCTCATTCATATCCTCACAGTCATTCATATCATACATTCCACTACAGAAGTCCTGCCATCTTTCTAGAATGTGTCTAGATTCTGTTAAAGTATTTTTCAACTTTTCACAAGTGGCTAGAACGCCGGACTCTCATTCGGGAGACCCGGGTTCGATCCCTCGGTAAGGTGTGGGATTTTTTTCTGTCGAGGGCAAAAAGAAAATCCCAACCTGCACAGTTCGCGGCGACTGCACTAGCCAGGCGGCCTTAATTCCTCAGGCTCAAAGACACCTCTGCCATACACCGCAAGGTACTATATTGGCAGTAAATGACAGATAAAATTTAATTGAGGTTGAACATTTCTTGTCAATAATTTCATGTCTTTGAACATTTCGTAATTTCTTCCATTCTTATGATATTGCTCTATTTTAGTATAACAATCCTCAACTGTATCCCCAATGTACTTACAGTAACATTAAGGATAAAGTTGAAGAAAGTCAAGTATATAACAGGAAACACTAAATATGATTTGTGTACTTTGAGTAATGACAAGGAAATACAAAACAAATTCAACATATATTGTCTGATCTAGAGATCCTATTCCAGGATGTGGATGATCAATGGGAAATGTTAAAGAATTCAATCAGTTTGGCTGCAGAAACAACTATTCCAAACTTAAAGAAGGCGGGTCGTAAGAAATGGATGACTGCAGAAATTTTACACCTAATGGAAACAAGAAGACTCAACAAAAATAATTCTGCCAAATATGAAGAAATTCACAGACAAGTCAGAATATTGTGTAAGGAGGCAAAAGAAGCATGGCTGGAGGAAAAGTGCTTAGAAATTGAAAAACAATATAACAGTCAAAATATCAAATTAGTGCACAAAATAATTCAGGAACTTACTAATAAAAGAACAAGTACATCAATAGGCTGTCTAAAAACTAAAGATAGCAAAATCATAATAGAAACAGATCAGATTCTACATGTACGGACAGATTATGTGAAACACCTTTATGATGATAACAGAGAGGAACAGTATGGTATTAGATTTAATAATGAAGGACCGCCAATTTTGAAGATGGAGGTTCGAAATGTTCTTAAGCATATGAAAGCTGGCAAGGCCCCCGGTGCAGATAACTTCACATCAGAATTGATTAAAGCGTTAGAAGAATTTAGACAAGAGCAAGTCACCAGACTGCTGAACACATTATATGATACTGGAGAGATACCTTCTGAATTATGTAACTCTGTATTTATTGCAATCCCAAAGAAATCAGGAACCTTGGAATGTGATCAATATAGAACAATTAGTATAATGAGTCACATCACAAAGATTTTGCTACGAATTATCATGCAAAGAGTGAGGAAGAAACTGCAACCTGAAATAGGGGAAGAACAATGTGGGTTTGTGGAAGGAAAGGGTACAGTAAATGCTATGTATATGCTGCGAACAGTTATTGAACGTGCTATAGAAGTAAACAAGGATATACATCTTTGCTTTACTGACTACACAAAGGCTTTTGATAGAGTTAGACATGTCAACATGGTGGATATGCTTGCAGATCTACAAATTGATGGGAAAGATATTAGACTTATAAAAAACATATATTGGAAACAACAAGCTGCCAGAAGGATTGATAATGAAGTGGAACAATATCAGCCTATTAAGAGAGGTGTTAGGCAGGAATGTGTAATGTCTCCAGATCTTTTTTCCCTATACAGTGAAAATATTTTCAGAAATATAGATGATATAAATTGAATTAGCATTGGAGGACGAAACATCAGTAACATTAGATATGCAGATGATACAGTATTGATAGCAGACAATGCACAGGATCTACAACAATTAGTAGACGCGGTTGTTGTACACAGTGAGCAACTGGGGTTAGAATTAAATTGTAAGAAGACACAGGTTATGGTCGTCACTAGGAAGAACGAAGTACCACAATGTAATATACAAGTAAATGGGAATATTCTTCAACAAGTGAATCGGTACAATTATCTTGGAACAGTCATAACATCTGATGGGAGATGCCTTGAAGAGATTAGAACATGAATCGCAATGGCGAAAGTAGTCTTTAGCAAGATGAAAAACATTCTGACCAATAAGAAGATGTCAATTGAAACGAGAGAAAGAGTGTTGAGGTGGTACATAGAGCCTGTTCTTTTGTATGGATGTGAAACTTGGACAATGAGCAGTCAAGCTGAAAAACATCTGATGGTTGCAGAAATGTGGTTTCTGAGGAAAATGCAAAAAATACCATGGACAGACAGAAAAATCAATGACCAAGTACTATAGGAGACAAATCAAAATCGTAAATTGATTAGAGAAATTAGACGTAGACAGTCAAAATTATTTGGACATGTTATAAGAAGAAATTGATTAGAGAACTTGGTGACAACTGGCAAGATCGAACGGAACAGACCAAGAGGAAGACCGAGACGAAAATACCTGGATGGCTTGCCCACATTGCATGGAAGAGACAGGACGACTGAGCTGATCCACGACTCTGGCGATCGAGTGAAATGGCGAGCCATGACCGACCACGCTTTCCGGCATGTCACATGATTGATTGATTGAGTATAACAATCTTGTATATACTGGTTTTTGTGCATTTCTCGTGTTAAAGATTTATACTTCATCCTGCTGTTATCGGTTTCTCCTCCTTTCTGTTTTAGTTCCATTCGTTGTTTTATTAATTCTAACGTGTCTGATGCAATCCATGGCTTATGTTGCTTATTATTAGTCAGAATTAGATCATTGGCTGCTGTTATCAAGATATTTCTAGCTTGTACTGCCAATTCATCAGGTATCATTTCCTCCTGTAAGACATCAAGACCCCAAAACGTATTTTTGTGAGGTCAAACCGAAGTGGCCTTGGTCTTCGAGTAAAACTTTTTGAGTTTTACTTTCACAATTGCTTCTAATAACTGATGATCTGTATCACAGTCTGCACTTCGTAGGGTTTGTGTCGACATTATGATTGATCTCCGTCTTCTTTGTATTAAAATATAATTCATCTGGTTGTTGGTATTACATTGAAATAGTACGAGAGATAAATTAACGGCACTCTAATCTCTACTTCTTTCCTCTATTTCTATAAATGCTGATGGCTACATGTGAATGTATTTCTCAGTTCGTTCATTAATCCACAAGGTAAACATATTACTTTAACCATATCATATAGTTGTTATAGTAAGTCATTCTACTATAATTATTACTTTACCCATATCATACAGTTGTTATAGTAAGTCGTTCTACTATATTTATTACTTTAACTCTTTATGTGAAGGGTGTGGCCAAGCAGTTATGGTGGCCTCAAGCTCGGAAGTCGCCAGGTTCGAATCGCATCATAGTATGTGTCAGTTTTGTAAAGAACCATTGGTGTATTATGATACCTGTCGTGTCCTCCTTTAAAGTTTCATCCCTGGAGTGAGGAGAGTCAACACCCACATTATAATTTTTCTTTCCTATCAATATCCTGGAGAATCCACCAGCTTCCGTCCAACAAACTCCATCAGCCCGTGGACATCTTTTCCTATCACTCTCTCACTGTCGTACTATGCCCCCTCTCATACTTCCCCAACGCAACATATTCAACAACTCTTGCTTCTAAAAATTAATAAAGATTAATTTATTAAAAGAAAAGTGTAACGTATATGAGACGTGTATGCGAAGAAAATGTGTGACGTGTTCTATAATGTGTGTAGGATCGGACTCTCAGATAATAGCATAGTCAGTTCATCCTTGCAAGGACACACCACAGCACGTTAAGTCAGAACAAGTCCACCTCACCCGGTACTGTATCTCTCCTGCCGGACACCGACTGTCATCTGTAGCTACCTGGTAATCCATCTTCCTGATCATCCGAAATAGATACTGTTTGTAAATTACCGCTGATCATGGACCGGTTGCCCAATGCACATAATTTCCTATCGTTCTTAAAGAATGCACAAATCCTTTGTAGTGAGTATTTAGGTATCACTGTTATTGTTAATATACTTGAACCTAACTAATGTCTATCTAGGTTCAGGTATCATGTCTTTTGAACTATTTCACTAGAACATATCACACCATGTGACTATTATAGTTAATGTCCTTGTTTAGGTACTAATGTTCTTATGCTGTGTTGCATCAACAATCATCGCCCATCTTAGGTGAACCATCTTTCTTCTCGGACGTTATTCCTTTTTTGTAAGAAACATTTTTTTGTGTCCCACTGGTGTTATGTCTAATTGACGTTGCACTTCATCAAACCCAGTGTTGAACTTCCTCGTAACTGGTATGGAACCTGTGAGAGAAACAACACATCTTGTGATAGTACTAGTCACTGATCCTACCGGCTGAGTGTAAGCCTATTGCCTTGCTAAGTTATTATATAGCTAACTAAACTCTGTCATAGAGCATATTAGCTCCTCCCCTACGTCCGAATCAGGCGATGACAAGGAAAGACCCATAAACAGAGTGCACAACTTCAGTGGGCAAACCATTGAAAGATCCCCCCATTGGACACTTTCCCCATCTAAAATCTCTCCAATTATCACCCCTCTATCCTATTCATCCTAGCAGAGCCAATTATCACTTCACTACTCCAACTAGTTTTCAACTAACAGTGCTAATCATCACACTCTAGTTTTAACAAGACTACTGCCTATATTAATTAGGCCTAACTAGACTATATTGACTACCTTATGCAAAACCGCCTCATTCCGGGATGGCTGCTACACTTTGCCATAACGACACATGCTAGTTAATATTAAATTAATCTAACACTGTAGAGCTCTCCCACAAACACGTCCATCATAATCCACGGTTTTGGTCAACACTGTTTCTCCCAATCATGGTTTATGGCAAAACCTAAAATTGGTCACGTGACGGTATTCATTATGTCCACACAGGTGTTATTTGGGCATATCATCCATTGTCCAGAATCTATCCTCCCTGGCTCAATCAATGTCAGAGTTGTCATCACTTGTTTTGACTCCCACAACAATCCAGCGAGTTCCTGTACGATCCCAACAACGAGTTTCCACAACAAGCCGCCATTTCGCTTGATGTCCGGAAACTATAAATGACAGACGGACTGTTTTTCTCCCGAGCTGAGTACTTCCGCTCTCAATCCAACCTGTTTATGAACTGTCAAAGCGATGTATGGACTCATCTCACTCACTTCCAAATGTTCCCATTTTGTCGACCCCATGTAAACACGTGCAGCTGCAACTTGTGACCGTCCTGGGGATTTTGACATCCAAGTTGTTTTTTCTGTTAGTTAAAATAGTTTTGGCTTTGCAGATAGGCCGGTTAATCAGAAAGTCTCTATAGTAATCAATTGGTTAAACGCAGGGTTTTATTTTTGTGACAATACCATACGTCAGATACCTCGTTTCCTCAAATAAGAGCGAAAAGAGGAGATCCCGTATGCACGTTAAAATACCCCACCACTGTTGGAAATCGCAAGGGGTAGGCCTTGTCAACATGTCTTGGAAACAACCACGTGTAGATAGAACCCGTTACATTGGATGGAACATGTCTAAGTGAGGTCAACCTTGCTTAAATGCATACTGAATTGGGACACATTGACCTATGGTGTAGGTTATGTCCGTGGTGAAGTGGTTCAGTCGCCTGCCTCGCGTTTCGAATGTTGTGGGTTCGATTCCGGGTTTGGTTCAAGAGTGCAATTTTCTCGAAGACTTCTGAGAGTTATCGCTGGAGCTACGGAGTTCTTGCTTTGTGTGACGCTTTCGGTAGGCCACCCTGCGGAAGAAATAACCGAGCCATATGGGATTAAACTCCGTGCAATGAAGTCGATCATTTTAAACTCCCTTTTACCTATGATATAAAGAGCTTCAATAAAAAGAGGGCAGAAGAAGGGGGTATAGAAACATATTTCTGCTTCAGACAGTTGTGGAATATAACCCCTTCCGTCTCAGGGGTCTTTTGTTGCTGTCTTCCCATGTTACTAATCCTAACCCAGGTCGTTAGAGCTTTGGAGTAACAGTTGTCTGAAACAGAAACAGTTGCAACTTCTTGGCGTTTTTTGCGTCTTTGGGTGCTTCCATTTGAGGTAATTTTGAAGTAAGATTACAGCCTAATATGATGGAAAGGTGAGCGCAGTCGACCACTCAGAGGCTGACTTCTGTGTCAAAGACAGTGAAACAAGACTGACCATGACCTTTCTCCATTCTAGGTGGTAGTCATGGAGACAAATTGCATTGCTGGGTCTAGCTTTAAGAGTAAGGGTCGATTAGGGAAAGAAAAAAAATGCAATGACGATATCGGATGTATCGCTCGAGAGACTGAATTGTGGCTAATTCTCTGTAAGCGGACATAACGCAATCTTCATCCTTGTTAAGACGAAAGAGGAAGAATGAGAAATAGGATGTTAGTGAAATATTTGGGATTTCCACACACGAATAGAACGTAAGTGAAATCCTCATTAACTGCAGTTTGTGAGTCGCTTTAAAAAGTCACTTAAAAGTCGACAGGGTCAACTTCATTGCACCGGGTTTTTATCCCATATGGCTCAGTCTCTTTCCGCAGCGCGAAAAGCGTCGTACAAAGCACGAACTCCGTAGCTCCAACGACGATCCTCAGGAGTCTCCGAAAAAAATTCACTCGTGAACCCAAGGACGCGGCCCAGAATCGAACCTACAACCTTTGGAGCCCGAGTCAGTTGGCTTGACCAATTCGCCACCGAGACTCCCAACCCGCAGTTTGTGAGTCTCCGAGATCACTTCTTGCTTCTTAAACTGTAATTTGTGAGTCTCGGAGTTAACTTCGTGTCTCTTATACTGTAGTTTGTGAGTCTCCGAGATCATTTCTTGTTTCTTAAACTATAGTTTGTGAGTCCCGGAGATTATTTCTTGTTTCTTAAACTGTAGTTTGTAGTCACTGAGATTATTTCTTGTTTCTTAAAACGTAGTTTGTGAGTCCCTGGGATTATTTCGTGTGTCTTAAACTGTAGTTTTTGAGTCTCTAGGACTATTTCTTGTTTCTTAAACTTTAGTTTGTGAGTCTCCGAGATTACTTCTTGGTTCTTAAACTGCAGTTTGTGAGTCCCTGAGATTATTTCTTGTTTCTTAAACCGTAGTTTGTGAGTCCATGAGATTGTTTCTTATTTCTTAAACCGTAGTTTGTGAGTCTCTGGGACTATTTCTTGTTTCTTAAACTTTAGTTTGTGAGTCTCCGTGATCACTTCTTGTTTCTTAAATTGTAGTTTGTGAGTCCCTGAGATTATTTCTTGTTTCTTATACTGTAGTTTGTGAGTCTCTTGGACTATTTTTTGTTTCTTAAAACGTAGTTTGTGAGTCCCTGAGATTATTTCTTGTTTCTTAAGCTGCAGTTTGTGAGTCCACGGGATCATTTATTGTTTGTAGTTTGTGAGTCAGCGGGATCAGTCATTGTTTGTAGTGTGTGAAGCCATCTTCAATCGAAAGCCTTACTCGCTTTGTTAATGGTATTTATAGAGGTCAGCATGGCTGAATGGATAAGAGAGCTCATTCTAAAATTCTCGTGTGCTGATGCCAAGGAAGCGGATTCAGCCCATACACCGATCAGTTGGACTAAAATATTTACTTCTAGTTCTTGACTGCGTCATCATCGTAAAGTGACATGGCTGATGACGGAGGCGTTCATGGCTTCCCACATATCTCGGTCTTTGGTGTTCTGGATCAACTCTGCTGATGATATTATTACTCCATGGCACCGTTATCAACGTCTCACACGAACACAGGTATTATTAGATCCTTCACATGCACTCAAGAAAATATCAGTTTTGCATGTGGTGTCAAATATTTATTCAGGAGAACCTGATAATCGTCAAGATGTGCACATAGGGCGGTTAATCGAATACATCATCATTATATACACAAGTGCTAACTAACAAGCAATAATAGCACTCAGGCAATCACACACAAAACTCTGCACTCAAATACTCGCTATCTTCAACATGGCAACGCCAGCTAGCACTCCTGCAAAATCTATACACTCGCTCCTCGAAACACATGCGTCCTTCTTCTAAACCGTCGAGTCCCAGTCTGAATCTCCTCACGCTGGCCGGTTGGTCACGTGGTACTGGACACCGTGTATCTTGGGACAGTCGGGCTGTCTCAACAGTCACGTCGTACTGCTGTCCGCCCGTGTTGTGTCGGGTCCTTCAGTGCAAGGCTGTCCGGTCGATCCAGGACGGAGTCCCGTAGACTTGTGTCCCCTTTTATAACTGGGTCTTGTCCTGTCTACGTCCTGTCTATGACATCTCTGTGTCCCTGCCTATGTCCTGTCTCTGAGATCTCTATTGTCCTGTAGATGTCCTGTCTATGACGTCTCTGCGTCCCTTACCTATGTCCTGTCTATCATATATCTGTGGTCCTGTAGGTGTCCTGTCCATGAAATTTCTGCATCCCTGCCTATGTCCTGTCTCCATATGTCCCTTGTCCTCTAGTTGTCCTGTCTCTATTCCCCAACACGCTGACAACCGTCTTAATCCATCCAGCATCATTTCTCTTGCTCGGCCTCGGCATCTCTTCTCCTCTATCTTTCCAGTCGTCACGGTGTTCCCCAATGTATCTCTTCTCATCACATGACCACAGAAAGTTGTTTGTTTCTTTCTTATTGTTGTATATAATGTTCTAGTTTTATTAGCCTCTTTCAGGCAATCGTCGTTAATTACTCTAGCAGCCAAAGGAATTCGCAACATTCGTCTTAGGAATCACATCTCTATTGCTTCCAATCTCTTCCTAATTTGTTCATTTACATTCCAAGATTCACTGCAATACAGTAAAACTGTTTCTATAGAGCACTTTAGCACTCTCTTTCTTACATTCAGTGATAGTGACTTACTGCATAAGATACTTTTTTATTTTCTGAAATGCAGCTTTTGCTTGCCCTATTCTGCTCTTAATATTCGTTGTGCACCTTCCATCTGATGTTATAAATGCCCCTATGTTTTTTACAAATGTTCCTCTTGGTTAAGAATATTCCCTTCTATTCCAATTTCACAATTTGGTGTCACATTTTTCATTGATATCAACATTGTTACTGTTTTCTTGATATTCAAGGAGAGTCCTTTCTTTGCACTCTCCGTTACTACAATGTCCAGCAATTGTTGTAGATCTTTTGCATTATCCGCCACCAATACTGTGTCATCTGTATAGCGTGTATTGTTTATATTATAACCGCCAATTAGTATTCGCTGCTTCTCTCTGTTCTCTCTCATTATTACTTCGCTATATAGAGAGAAGAGATCCGGTGACAAAACACATCCCTGTCGTACTCTTAGCTTTATTTGTTCGTAATTGCCCCCTTTATTTTCTTTCCCATCAATGTTGATATATTCCAACATTTTAATTAGTTCATCATGTTTTACTTTACCAAATGCCTTGGTATAATGTATGAAGCACAAATATGTGTCTTTCTGTCTCTATTTATCGTTCTATTGGTATTCTTAATGTATATATTACATTGTTTGTACCCTTTCCTTCCACAAATCCATACTGTTCTTCACCAATGCTCATTTTTATTTTCTTTCTTGTTCTTCTAATTATAATTCTGAGTAGAAGCTTAGTGACATGATTTATGAAGTTAATTGTACGAAAGTCTTCGCATTCAATTGCTCCTGATCTTTTTGGTATAGCTATAAATACATATTTCAGCATATCACTTGGTAAATATCCACTGCTATAAATATAATTAAACATTTTTGTTAATGTATCTACTCCAGATTCTCCCAATACTTTAATTCTTTTATTGTGATTCCATCTGGCCCAGTTGTTTGTTTTCCTTTCTTCTGTCTTGCAGGGTGTGTCTCTTTGGACAAACGCTAGTGGGGTCAACCATACACAACCGGTGGGACACAATGGGAAACCACCGCTGTATTGTCCCAAGATAATCATGCTTCGAAATAAAATTGATCGAGATAACAATGTTATTAGGGATTTCAGTGGCGTCTCCTCGTTCTGTAGGGAGCAACATTTGTTATAGGTGATGCTCGATCGTCATTCATGAAGCAACTGTTTTCAAAGTAAATGTTAACTATATAATAAATGTTGGTACATGGAATGTCTGAACACTTAGCCGGAATTGAAAATTAGATAATATCAAGAAAGAAATCGAAATAATGAAGATAAATATATTAAGGATTCATGAAATGCGATGGTCAAGTGCGGTGGGGAAATATTTAGATAAGTATATAATTATTTACTCAGGAGGAAAGAACTACAAAAGGGGAGTAGTATAATTTTGGAACAAATGAATGCTAGGACAGTTAAAGGATTATGGACAATCTGAGATAGAGTATTACTAGTGAAGCTCCATGGCACACCTCTGAATATTAACATAATATATTTGCGCCAATAGCAGACAGTAAAGAAGAAGATATAGATATATTTTATAACGAATTAGACATGGCCGTAGACCAGCGTAAAAAAAAAAAATTGAAATGGCTGTGATACTCGGGGATTTCAATGCCAAAGTAGGCAACGAAAAGGTGACTTACTTGACTGTTGGCTATGGCCTAGGTGAGAGGAATGAGAGAGGTAATAGATTAATAGCATGAACAGAATACCATGAAATGGTAACAGGCAAAACCTGGTTTAACAACATCCTCGACGATTATATACGTGAACAAGCCCTGGAGATGATGATCACAATCAAACTGATTCCAAAGAGATTCAGAAGCAGTCTAGTAGGAGACGTGACCAGGACTAGATGGACATAGTAACCATGTATAGTTATAGGAAAGATGAGGTTAAGACTTAAAAACGTAAAGAAAACTCCAAAGAACATCAATTTAGACCTAGCATTACTTAAAACAGACAAAGAAATTAGAAAAAGGTACAATGTTACTGTAAAAAAAAAAAAACAGATGTAATGATATTGAGATAATACAGACTACGGGGGTACGGGATGTCAGGCATTGGTAGTACTTTTGGTAAGGATGATTGTCACGCTCGTATCATATCCCCCACATCCCCCATTGGTCCAAGCCTGACATCCAACTCACGCCTGTGGCTTCTAGTAGCTGTCAGCATGCGACAGTAGCCACCCCCGGGCAACAGCCGTGTCAGGCTGGCTAAAGCAGACGTGGGTAGCCGATTTAGTGTGAAACCAATCGGTGAACTAGGGTATGCCTACCCAGCATGTGAAGACAGGACTCGGCAGACTGCGCGGAAGAAATCATTGCTGATTCAACGGGCAAGACGGCGTTTACCTGCAAAGCGTTGTGGAACTTGGTGAGCACGGCAAGGCACGTAGAGCGCCCTGGTCATCCACTGCACCTGTATTCGTCTCCAGTCGTCTTGACTTGTCTTGCCACTGGATTCAGGTGGACTTAGGCGAGAGAGTGAGGTCGACGAATTACGCAACTCTTCCTCAATTTAATCCAATTCATTGTGCAAGTCATTCTTCATCCATCATCCGACAGACTATTGATGAGCAATGGGACATGTTGCGGGAATCACCAACAGACTATTGATGAGCAATGGGACATGTTGCGGGAATCAATCCAACAGATATCAAAAGCAATTATCCCACCTAAACATAGAATTTGCATATGATGGACAAAAGAAGAAAGAAAAGGCAAGATAAAGAAGAAAATAATAGAATACATAAAGAAATAGTTTTAAAAATGCAAAGTAGCTAAAGAAGTATGGCTGAATCAACAGCGAAAGGAAATTGGGATAAACTATGGAAAAGACTAACATTCCGTGTATCAACAAATAACTACAATAACAGATAGGAAAACACGAAATACTACTGGATGTTTGAAATCGAGGAACGGTGCAATAATGATGAGACAAGATTGTACAGTCAATAGATGGACGGAATATCTGGAAGAGCTATATGATGATAGGAGACCAGATGTAAATATTCAAAACAATGGTGAAGGTCCACCAATACTTGCAGCGGAAATTGACAATGCACTACATCGCATAAAGAACGGAAATGCACATGGTCCAGACAACATTACATTGGAGGAAATTGAGGCTCTATGTGATTTTGGAATCGAAATATTGACACAATTTCTAAATGACATCTACACTAGTGGGTACATTCTTAGTGACCTATTAAAATCCATCTTTATAGTTCTACCAAAGAAACGGAGAGCTTTAGAATGTGAAGAACATCGCACAATCTGTCTGATGAGTCACATGACAAAGATGTTATTCGGAATAATTATGAAAAGAATAAGATACAAGATTAAACCAGAAATTAGTTATGAACAGTGTGAATTTGTGGAAGGAAAGGGCACAAACAATGCTATATATACAGTCAGCACCAGGCATTGTCTTAACATTAATTAACGTATTTCTAAATCTTTTATTAATAAGTATGTAATCAATTTGGTTAAGTATTTTTGTATCAGGGCTTATCCATATGTAAAGTCGTCTTTTACGGTGTTTAAACCAGATGTTTCCAGTTATATATCTTTGATATTTGCCCATTCTATTAGTTTCTCTCCTCTTCGATTTTTTGTACTTAAACTATATTTCCAGACTACATCATCCATTTCTCCCTTTCCTACTTTTGCATTAAAAACTCACAGTATTATTTTTATTTCTTGTGATTTGATTTGAGACATCGTTATTTCTACTTTATCGTAAAAGTGTTGTATTTCTTCATCACTACTACTTGTAGTTGGTGCGTATACTTGTATATTTATATCTATTCGTTTGCCTGTTATTTTGACCACAATAACTATATCTGAAATACACCAGTAACCATTAATTGACTTCGCTGTTTTTTGTTTTGTTTTTTTCAATCAAATAATAGTCCTACTCCTTCCATGTGTGTATCTAATCCAGAGTAAATTATTGTGCGGTTGTTAGCTATAGTTTCCCCCGATCCCTTCCATCTCATCTCACTTATGCCTAGAATATTAATTTTCATATTTTCCATTTCTCTTTTCACATTGTTCAATTTTCCCAACTCATTTAATGTCCTAACATTCCATGTTCCTATTTTAAATTTATTTCCCATTTTAAATTTATTCGTTATGATTTTGCCATCAGTAGCTGGGTGACGATCTAGTGTTACCTGTAGCTCATGACTGTCCCTACTGACGAGGATGCCCTAAGACAGCCATTAATCTAGTTCACTGTCTCTGATTTGTGACTATTCATGAAATCTTGGGAAGATAATATAGTGGTTTTCCTTTGACTTCCACGTCCACATGGGAGTCTTTTACCTCTGCCTTTGACAGCCATTTCCGATTGTCAGAAGTTAGTGCCCTGCTCTGCTTAGCTGCAGAGCTGTCCATTCATCCCGGTGGGTACTCGGTCCCCAGAGCTGTGTTAGCCACACCGTGGTGTGTTTCCCATCCTCTACCACTGGGAGGTGCAGCTGGGATTTTCCCTTTCTAAAATTCTGGTGTATGGTGGCCAAAACTCTCCAGTACTTTTAGAAGACCTTGACTTGGGGACGTAAATTACAAGTACCTCAGAAGTCGAAGTGGGGTGGCGTCATGGCGACGGGACACTGGTAATAAGTAAACCTAATCCACACTGAAGAATCAGTCCAATGCACTGGAAGTGGTAGGACAAGCATGGACTACGCTTGATTTCAAAGCCAGCGAGCGACAAAAAAAAAATTCGTATTTCTCTTCATAATATATAAAACCATTATTTATATTCTTCCAGTTGTAGTATTTCTCTTCATAATATATAAAACCATTATTTATATTCTTCCAGTTGTAGTATTTCTCCAAAAGCATTTACTCGATGTTCATCATTTCAGTGATTGATTATCTCAAACCTCTCCCTTTATGCTAATTTACCTCAAGTTGTGTTCTCGAAATATTTTTTTTTTTAAATCTCGAAATCTTTGACGCACAAGTGAAAGTGCAATCTCAAAAGCCTTTGGCTTGTACTTGACTTTTGCCCGACTCCCTTAACCTAGCTGCGCCTGATAAAATTGTCACGTGCTACCACTGAATGGAGTTTCCTTATTTTCATTGACTCTAGCGTGTCACATGCCACCTGAGTAGCACGCATTTCAGACTAACATTACAGCAAGCACTTTGCGTTGCTCAACCGCTTTTTTACAAGTTCATTTTTTTAATGTGTAATAATAATTTAAATGCATTCCTATGGCGACTCATGACTGAAAATTCTAACATTCTACTTTTAGAAGTCATCATCATCATGTGCCACGCCCGATAAGCATGGGCGGTCATGTTTCGCCATCTCACACAATCATCAGAATCGTGTATCAGCTCTGTGTTCTTGTCTCGACCATATCACGTGGCCAGGCCTTCCCCTTATTTTTTCCCTTAATCTTGCCAGTTGTCACTAAGTTCTCTAATTTATTTCTTCTCCTAACGTGTCCAAAAATGTGTGACTGTCTACGTCTAATTTCTCTACTCGGTTTACAGTTTTCATCTGCTTCTTGTAGGGCAGGCTCATTGGTGTTTCTGTCTGTCCATGATATTCTTTGCATTTAACTCAGAAACCACATATCCACTGCCATTAGATGTTTTTCAGCTTTTCTGCTCATTGTCCATGTTTCACATTCACACAAACATGCAGGTTTTATGTAGCACTTAAACACTGTTTTTTTTCGTTGACTTTTTTTTTTTTTTTTTGTCAATTGTATTGATAGAAGTACATGACTTTAATTCTACATCTTTCGTTCTTTAACCCCCATCTCATCTCTCTCATCGCATCTCTCTCATCTCATCTCATCTCTCTCATCTCATCTCATCTCTCTCATCTCATCTCATCATGTTCCTCTTGTACCTTGGGTGTCGAGGTGAACTATAAACATCGTGAGAGTGCCCGATTATGGGCTTCATGTATCGATATTCCCATGGAATCTGCTATTCCCTCCGTCCATCGTTTACCTGGTTGGCCTCTTTCTCTGTTTCCACCTGGTCTGTACATCATTGCTTGTTGTGGTATGCTGTTGACTGGTAACCTACTTGCATGGCCAAACCATGTGACTTGCTACCTTCATTAAAATCTAGTGCTGCTTTAACCCCCACTTTAGTCCTGATTTCTTCATTTCTGATCGTATCTCTTCTTAGTACATTGAGTATTCTTTTCAGTAATCTCGTTTTTCCTGTTCTGATATTTTTTCTTTTGTTTTTCTGTTATTGTCCAGGTTTGTCGTTGGTAACATAGAGTTGGTAGGAAGATTGTGTTGTAAAGTGCTTTCTTAGTAACTATTGATACATGTTTGTTCTTTAGTATTGGTGCCATTTGTCCAATGAGTTGGTTGGCCTTATTGCATCTATTTCGATCTCGTCTTCTGATTTGCCATTTGATGATATTATACTTCCTAAGTACTTGAAACTCTTTACTTGTTTCAGGGGATGTTCGTTTAGGTGAATTGTTCATGTTTTTTCTTCTTTAGTTATAGTCATTACCTCTGTTTACTTATGCTAATTTTCATGTTACGTTACCTACACATTTCGTTTAGACCAGTGTTTCCCAACGTGGGGCCCACGCCCCACATGGGGGAAATTTGACTGTTAAGGGGGGCAATTCGAAAATGGAAGAAATCGGCTGAATATAACAAAACGGGGAGACTTGAGACTGAAGTTAACTAAATTGGAACCTGACATAAGATCTCTTTGCAGCAAGCATCAAGCGCAAGGATCTCACTAAATTTAAATAATAAATAATTACTAATAATTAAAATAATATAGAAAAATCTTTCATTAAAATTATTTTGTACTTGAATTTCAGTTCTCCATTATATGTTTTGAAAATTTACTTACTGTGTTTGCTCAATAATTACCTAGTGATTTCTTCCTAAAACCTATCATTCAAGTTTCTTTAGTGAACATTTCAATTTTTGAATATTAAAAATAATGTATATGTTGAGGGGGGCATGGGGCGGGGGAGGGGGGCAATATGAATTTTAGAAAGGCTTAAGTGGGGCATGGTACAAAAAAGGTTGGGAAACACTGGTTTAGACTATTCATGTGGTCTTGCAATTCAGCTTATGATTTTGCTATTAGTGATTGGTCATCCGCAATCAGGAATTCTATAATGGTGTAATTTGCAGATGGTTCTTCTTCTGTGTTTTCGTCATGCGGTATTCTTGCGGTCTCTGCTTGGCTGGTTTCTTTACATATGTTGTCTATATAGGTTATAAACAAGAGAGGGGACAGGACACAACCTTGTCGTACTGCGGATCTTATGGTGAAGGGTTCTGAGTGTCTTCCAGTTGCTCTCACTATGCATTCACTGTTGTTGTATAAGCTTCTAATTGATATTTCTTGTACTATCTCCTGCAGCTCCATCCATATTCTCCCCAGATTATTCACATCTAATTCTCTTTTCCACGCGTTTTATGTCCCCCACGATTCCATTCAAACTGTAGGTTTCAGACAAGGAAGTATCTAGGTATAATATCCTTAAGTGTTCTCAGTATGTGTCCTCTCCAGCGCAAGCATGTTTTCCTGGCTTCTTGGTTCACTGGAATTTGTTTAGTTCTTTCCATGAGTTCTGCATTAGTGACTCTGTCAAACCATTTTATTCCCGATATTCTTCAAAGGCACCGCTTTCACCCTGTATCCCATATTGGGACATAAACCCTCAACCGGCTAACTCGAAACTCTCCTAACCTTAGCTATCCCACGCTTGTTCGTCCATGTCTTCCCGTATTTTTCATATCTGTTTCTATTTTTCTTCTCCTGCGTTTATGTCCATAGTGCGTCCACAAATGTGTGCCCTCATTCCCGCTCTTTTTTTTTTTTTTATTTTGTTATAGTATCTGTTGCATCGTTATGAAATGTTTCCTGACGTCGTATAATTACTCCCGCCCAAGGAATATGTTTTTGATAAGTCCAAATGCAACTGAAATCGTGGAAAGCGGTAAAATGTATGTGATGTATAGGTGAAAATGTATTGAATTCACGCTAACAAACTTGTTTTACAGTCATTGGCACCTTGCCGTCTTGACAGACGATAGTTTGTGCTTTAAAAAGGCATAATAACTTTTAACTATGGCGGTAGCGAGTGTGACTGATAAGGCCAATTTGCGCTGTAAATGTCCGTTCACAGTGGGTGCATGTGAACACGTGGTCATTTCCACCATCATGCACCATCTTACGTCTCAAACGCTTGGTGTGTGACTTCTCTGCAATAATTTTCTCCTTTGACTTTATTCCATTTCTGATATTTGCCCTCCATGCAACACGTTCAGCGGCGACTTGCTCCCAATGTGCATTATCAATGCCTGTATCAATCATGTCCCGCTTACACACATCTTTGTATCGTAGAAGAGGCCGACCCTGAGATCTCTTACCCATCTGTAATTCACCAAAAAAGATATCCTTTGGTATTCTACCATCATCCATCCTCCTAAGATGTCCTATCCATCTAAGTCTACGAAGACTGAGCATGGAATAATGGTTTTACAGTATTGCACGTCAATTTGGGTATCGACCTCTGAACACTTACGTTCCACCATGCTTCTCATCAGGAAATTCCCGTGCTCCACGGAGAATATTCACTAGTGAACACTGATGTTTCCATTTGAAGATGTAATACATTTCATAATATGCACTTCATCTCTGACCCGTAAATTATATTCGGCATACAAACATTGAGATCTGCTGTTCAATCTCCAGAGCAAAATATACTTCTGTTAGGTGTACATAATGATACGGTTATATGCTAAATCTAATCATTTTACCCCAGTTGGTTACTGAGTTATGGATTTTTATAAGGGGGCAAACGTTTGTGATCGCACAAGAGTTCGCATGCTCTGTGAATTCCAGAAAACAGGCCTTACTAGTTATACTATTCCCAGGTTTCTTCACGGTATGTACTTTCCAGCGTCTCTGGGTTCACTGGTATTTATCTTGTTTTCTCCATGAGCTCCACATTGGTGATTCAGTCATTCCGCTTTATTCCTTCTATTTTGTGCAGGCACCAATTCATGAATGTGTGTAGTTTAAGTGTAAACTACTGTCGGAGGCGGGTTAGATTCCTGAACTCGTCGCTTGCAAAAGTGAGGAAAAGATTGCCACCTCCTCCCCTGGGCATTCAGGTCTGCTCAGTGTGATGGCACTATTACATCATAGACCCATAGTAGACAACTGCTTCGGAACCCATTATTTCCAGCTATGCAGATTGACAAAAACCTATGTTAGGCTGGCGTCGCCTGAAAACCCAGGTCAGTTTTTAATAAATCCGTTTTCAATAGGATCTAATCACCTCACCACCGGGCAGGAAGCAAGCGTGCTAACCACTGGGCTGACCCACCTCTATAGTCGTTATACCCTGTCGAATTTATGGCGGGGGAAATCAGAGCACCTGTGACATATCCAGAATGTAGTGATGCTGAAGTACTGACTGTTTTGCGATTACATACATTTTATGAAAATTAACTGATTCGGTTCTTGTGGATAATATATCGTAAAATGTGACTCCCATTTGGGCGGGAAGATCATATATAGCCAAATATGACCTCCCATTTGAACAGAAGGACGATATATCGCCATACTTGGGTCATCGTGTTGTTTGTTTGGTTTCGTGGCAACCTCCTCAGTTTCAATGCACAGTTAACGGAAATTTACATTTTAATGCGCGTTTATTCGATTGTGTGCTATTTCTGCCCAAACTTGCATTTTGTTTGCCAATGAATTAGTCAAAATTGTTTTTGCTTTATAGGGTGGGGGAAAAAAGCTGATCAGCTATGCTAATTTTTGAGAAATTTAACAAGGTTATTAATTTTCGTCTATCACACAATCTAATTTTTCGGATTATTTCGCTATCTTCCGTGACAGACTGGCGAATGTTGTGCGTGTTTGAGGAGATATTGCTATTAATTGGTTTGTCTTTGGTGGCAGAGATATTTGCCAGTCCAAGTCTCAATGATTTAAGGTCAATGTGACACGCAATGCCTAGTTACTTTTTACGAAATCTTTCTGGTGTTTCCTTGTGAGAATAATGTTATAGATTTGTTAGACATCGCACTGACTAGGATTGTCAGTTAATACATGTACTTATGGTGTGTGTGTGTGTGCGTGCGTGCGTGCCTGCGTGCGTGCCTGCGTGCGTGCGTGCGTATGTATGTATGTATGTATGTATGTATGTATGTATGTATGTGTATGTATGCATGCATGTATGTATGTGTGTGTGTGTGTGTGTGTGTGTGTATGTGTGTGTATATGTACATGTATATATAAATATCTTCAAAATATTTATTACAGATGAGAAACCAGAAGTGGTAATATCATGGCTACGGATGTCAACTATGATGTGCACGCTACAGACTATCATAAGAAAACTGCGTTGTTCCAAACCAGTGTCCAAGTTCCACGTGGACATCGCCCATCCAGTGTCCAAGTTCCACGTGGACATCGCCCATCCAGTGTCCAAGTTCCACGTGGACATCGCCCATCCAGTCCCGAAAATGCCGCCTTCTCGGAGACGTGTTTCCGCTTGGTGAAGAAAGAGCACGAACTGTTGACGTCACAGCGTCTGTGCCTGATTTGTAACGTGAAACAACGAGATATCACGTTTTTGCCGTGCGGCCATTTTGATGCCTGCCAAGGGTGCGCAGACTACATTGACATTTGCCCTGGGTGTGGGAGCCGAATTATAGCAACTGTTGTTACCTACTTATCGTAATACTACAGCTATTACATAGAGTTGATATCTCATTTATATTGTGCATATATGTGCACTGAGTATGTGTAGCGGAATTGTTTGTTATTAGTTATAGTTTACGTTGCATTTATAGTTAAAGAGGCCTTGGATATGTACATAACATTTAACAGAATATGTCGTATGAGAGATGGTCAAACAACAGCCCGTCAGAATGTACAATCAAGGCGAGAGACAGACAGTGTTGGAGATCCATTGCAACCAACATTCGTTGCGGAAAAGGCACCTGGTTGACTTATTTCAGTTGAAGTTGACATTGTTTGTTTTTTAATAATGAAGACACAAACGATTGTTTGAATAATTTATTGCCTGTCAAAGTCGCTGCATCCCGTAAGGTGCATGCTGCAGTTTTCACATAGCATGCACATAACATTCACATAACATACACATAAACAAAACGATGAGTCCTTAAAGCTAAAATGCACATGTCAGGAAGATTTACATCACACAGACATCCAGTTAACAATTAAATCACACAGACAGGCCCGGAACAATTACTTCACATATATATGCCAGAAACAATTACATCACACAGATTTGCAGGAACAATTACATCACACAGATATGCCAGGAACAATTACATCACACATACATGCAAGGAAGATTTACATCACACAGATATGCCAAGGAACAATTACACCACACAGATATTCTAGGAAGAAGAAGAACATCAACAACACCAACAACAACAAGATAAGCCTCTTGGTCTTCTTTTTCTTGTTGTTCTTGTTGTTTTGTTGTTCTTCTTCTTATTTGTATTATTATTATTATTATTATTATTATTATTATTATTATTATTATTATTATTCGTGCGAGCATGTGTGTGCGTGAATGCGCGCGTGTGTGTGAGGGGGGGGGGGGGGGGGGGGGCGCTAGGAGAGGAAAACATAATAACTGAGTTTTATTATCTAACACTTGTTGCGTTTCAATCCTTTAAGTCAAATATACTAACTCCTGTCAGTTTCCAATCTTCTATGTCACATATCCTACCTCTGATTACGTCTTGCAATCTTCGTTTCCTTCTTTTCCTTTCCGTTTCACTTCTCAACAAAATGGGAGGAGCTCTCATTGCGAAGTGGTCAAACCGCCTGCCCTCCTGCTCCTAAAGTAGTGGGTGTGTTTCCGGTCTACGTCACTTGATTAGCGGGCGCAGTATTTCCTGAAACCTCTGGGGCTCGTCAGTGGAGCTAGGGGGCTCATCCAACGTGCGACACTTCCGGCAGAGCGCCCTGGGGTAGGTGACTGGGTTATTCGGGATAAAAATCCGCTACACTGGAGATGATCCTCTTGACTTTAAGACCCCGTTTAAATCTCAACAACAATAACAACGGATGGGATACACTCTAACGTAGTGGCTAGCACACTTTCCTGTCGCTCTGGAGGTCACTTATTCCAATCTTCATCTAATCATCGTGTGAATCAGGCCAGACCTCAGGACGTTGTGACCTAAACGTTGGCATGAGGAAATGATCTGGGGAGTATGTACCGTTCCATGGATAAATTAATCATCAAAAATCGAGAAGTAGATTGTCAGTTTTTCGGGAACACGTAAGCAAGAAACATCTCATGGATAGTACTTTCAGGGGAATTTGGGTTCAGATCTCCATGTAAGGAATTTGTAGTTTTCCCGCCAAAGTTAGGATACTTTTTTTAACCGACCCTGTGCTGGGGGGTGATGGGCTGAGAGTCAGGGCGAAAGATGACAGGGACGCCCAGGAGACTGATGTATGACATAGAAATGCGGGGAACAGTTACATTACACAGACATACAGGGGAAAATTACATTACATAGACGTGAATAGAACGTTTACATTACACAGACATGCAGGTAATAATTACATCACACTGAAGTAAAAGTGACAATTGCATCACACAGATATGCAAGGAATAATTACATAACACAGACGCGCCACGAACAATTGCATTACAAGACATGCCATGAAAAATTATATTACACAGACATTGAGGTAACAATTATATCACACAGACATGCCAGCAACAATTACATCACAAGACATGCCATGAACAATTATGTTACACAGACATTCAGGTAACAATTACAACACACAGACATGCCAGGAACAATTAAATCACACAGAAAAGCCGGGAACGATTACACACACACACACTCTCGCACACACACACACACACACACACACACATACACATAAAGGTACCAATTACATCACACAGACATACCAGGAACAATTACATCACACAGACATGACCGGCAGAATTACATCACACAGACAAGCAAGGAACAATTTTATCACACAGACATAAATGTAATAACTACATCACACAGACATACCAGTAACAATTACATCTCATAGACATACCAGGGATAATTACATTGCACAGACAGTCGGGTAACAATTACGTCAATCAGATATGCCAGGTACAATTGCATCACACAGACATGACCGGCAGAATTACATCACACAGACATGACCGGCAGAATTACATCACACAGACATTCAGGTAACAATTACATAACACAAATACGCAAAGAATGATTACATTACACAGACATGCCAGGTACAATTACATCACACAGATATGCCAGGGACAATTACATCATACAGATATGCCAGGAACAATTACATCACACAGATATGCCAGGAACAATTACATCACATAAATATGCCAGGAACAATTACATCGTACAGATATGTCAGGAATAAATACATCACACAGATATGTCAGGAACAATTACATTACACAGATATGCCAAGAACAATTACATAACATAAATATGCCAGGAACAATTACATCACACCGATATGCCAGGAACAATTACATCACACAGATAGACCAGGAACAATTACATTACACAGTCATTCGGGTAATAATTACATAACAAAAATATGCCAGGAAAAATTACATCACAGAGACATGTCAGGAACATATGCATTACACAGATATACCAGGAACAATTACATCACACAGATATGCCAGGAACAATTACATCACATAAATATGCCAGGAACAATTACATCGTACAGATATGTCAGGAATAAATACATCACACAGATATGTCAGGAACAATTACATTACACAGATATGCCAAGAACAATTACATAACATAAATATGCCAGGAACAATTACATCACACCGATATGCCAGGAACAATTACATCACACAGATAGACCAGGAACAATTACATTACATAGTCATTCGGGTAATAATTACATAACAAAAATATGCCAGGAAAAATTACATCACAGAGACATGTCAGGAACATATGCATTACACAGATATACCAGGAACAATTACATCACACAGATATGCCAGGAACAATTACATTACACAGATATGCCAGGAACAATTACATCACATAAATATGCCAGGAACAATTACATCACACCGATATGCCAGGAAACATTACATCACACAGATATGCCAGGAACAATTACATTACACAAATATGCCAGGAACAATTACATTACACAGATATGCCAGGAACAATTACATCACACAGATTTGCCAGAAACAATTACAATACACAGGTATGCCAGGAACAATTACATTACATAGAAATCCAGTTAACAATTACATTACGTTATGCCAGGAACAGTTACATCACACAGATATGCCAGGAACAATTATATCACACAGAAAAGCCGGGAACGATTACACACACTCACACACACACACACACACATACACATAAAGGTAACAATTACATCACACAGACATGCCAGGAATAATTACATCACACCGATATTCATGTAACAATTACAGCACACAGACATACCAGGAACAATTACATCGCACAGACATGACCGGCAGAATTACATCACACAGACAAGTAAGGAACAATTTTATCACACAGACATAAATGTAATAATTACATCACACAGACATACCAGTAACAATTACATCTCATAGACATACCAGGGATAATTACATTGCACAGACAGTCGGGTAACAATTACATCAATCAGATATTCCAGGTACAATTGCATCACACAGACATGACGGGCAGAATTACATCACACAGACATGATCGGCAGAATTACATCACACAGACATTCAGGTAACAATTACATAACACACATATGCAAAGAATAATTACATTACACAGACATGCCAGGTAAAATTACATCACACAGATATGCCAGGTACAATTACATCATACAGATATGCCAGGAACAATTACATCACACAGATATGCCAGGTACAATTACATCATACAGATATGCCAGGAACAATTACATCACACAGATATGCCAGGTACAATTACATAACACAGATATGCCAGGAACAATTACATCACACAGATATGCCAGGTACAATTACATCACACAGATATGCCAGGTACAATTACATCATACAGATATGCCAGGAACAATTACATCACACAGATATGATAGGAACAATTACATCATACAGATATGCCAGGAACAATTACATCACACAGATATGCCAGGAACAATTACATCATACAGATATGCCAGGAACAATTACATCATACAGATATGCCAGGAACAATTACATCACACAGATATGCCAGGATCAATTACATCACACAGATATGCCAGGAACAATTACATCATACAGATATGCCAGGAACAATTACATCACACAGATATGCCAGGTACAATTGCATCATACATATATGATAGGAACAATTACATCATACAGATATGCCAGGAACAATTACATCACACAGATATGCCAGGAACAATTACATCACACAGATATGATAGGAACAATTACATCATACAGATATGCCAGGAACAATTACATCACACAGATATGCCAGGAACAATTACATCACACAGATATGCCAGGTACAATTACATCATACAGATATGCCAGGAACAATTACATCACACAGATATGCCAGGAACAATTACATCACACAGATATGATAGGAACAATTACATCATACAGATATGCCAGGAACAATTACATCACACAGATATGCCAGGAACAATTACATCATACAGATATGCCAGGAACAATTACATCATACAGATATGCCAGGAACAATTACATCACACAGATATGCCAGGATCAATTACATCACACAGATATGCCAGGAACAATTACATCATACAGATATGCCAGGAACAATTACATCACACAGATATGCCAGGTACAATTGCATCATACATATATGCCAGGAACAATTACATCACACAGATATGCCAGGTACAATTACATCATACAGATATGCCAGGAACAATTACATCACACAGATATGCCAGGAACAATTACATCATACAGATATGCCAGGAACAATTACATCATACAGATATGCCAGGAACAATTACATCACACAGATATGCCAGGATCAATTACATCACACAGATATGCCAGGAACAATTACATCATACAGATATGCCAGGAACAATTACATCACACAGATATGCCAGGTACAATTGCATCATACATATATGCCAGGAACAATTACATCACACAGATATGCCAGGTACAATTACATCATACAGATATGCCAGGAACAATTACATCACACAGATATGCCAGGTACAATTGCATCATACATATATGCCAGGAACAATTACATCACACAGATATGCCAGGTACAATTACATCATACAGATATTCCAGGTACAATTACATCATACAGACATGCCAGGTACAATTACATCACACAGATATGTCAGGTACAATTACATCACACAGATATGCCAGGAACAATTACATCATACAGATATGCCAGGTACAATTACATCACACAGATATGCCAGGTACAATTACATCATACAGATATGCCAGGAACAATTACATCACACAGATATGTCAGGAACAATTACATGACATAAATATGCCAGGAACAATTACATCGTACAGATATGTCAGGAATAAATACATCCCACAGATATGTCAGGAACAATTACATCACACAGATATGCCAGGTACAATTACATCATACAGATATGTCAGGAACAATTACATCACACAGATATGCCAGGTACAATTACATCACACAGATATGCCAGGTACAATTACATCACACAGATATGCCAGGTACAATTACATCATACAGATATGCCAGGAACAATTACATCACACAGATATGTCAGGAACAATTACATCATACAGATATGCCAGGAACAATTACATAAGACAGATATGCCAGGAACAATTACATCATACAGATATGCCAGGAACAATTACATCATACAGATATGCCAGGAACAATTACATCACACAGATATGCCAGGAAAAATTACATCACACAGATATGCCAGGAACAATTACATCACACAGATATGCCAGGAACAATTACATCATACAGATATGCCAGGAACAATTACATCACACAGATATGCCAGGTACAATTACATCATACAGATATGCCAGGAACAATTACATCACACAGATATGCCAGGTACAATTACATCATACAGATATGCCAGGTACAATTACATCATACAGACATGCCAGGTACAATTACATCACACAGATATGCCAGGAACAATTACATCACACAGATATGCCAGGTAAAATTACATCACACAGATATGCCAGGAACAATTACATCATACAGATATGCCAGGAACAATTACATCACACAGATATGCCAGGTACAATTACATCATACAGATATGCCAGGAACAATTACATCACACTGATATGCCAGGTACAATTACATCAATCAGATATTCCAGGTACAATTGCATCACACAGACATGACGGGCAGAATTACATCACGCAGACATGATCGGCAGAATTACATCACACAGACATTCAGGTAACAATTACATAACACAAATATGCAAAGAATAATTACATTACACAGACATGCCAGGTAAAATTACATCACACAGATATGCCAGGTACAATTACATCATACAGATATGCCAGGAACAATTACATCACACAGATATGCCAGGTACAATTACATCATACAGATATGCCAGGAACAATTACATCACACAGATATGCCAGGTACAATTACATCACACAGATATGCCAGGAACAATTACATCACACAGATATGCCAGGTACAATTACATCACACAGATATGCCAGGTACAATTACATCATACAGATATGCCAGGAACAATTACATCACACAGATATGATAGGAACAATTACATCATACAGATATGCCAGGAACAATTACATCACACAGATATGCCAGGAACAATTACATCATACAGATATGCCAGGAACAATTACATCATACATATATGCCAGGAACAATTACATCACACAGATATGCCAGGAACAATTACATCACACAGATATGCCAGGAACAATTACATCATACAGATATGCCAGGAACAATTACATCACACAGATATGCCAGGTACAATTACATCATACATATATGCCAGGAACAATTACATCACACAGATATGCCAGGTACAATTACATCATACAGATATTCCAGGTACAATTACATCATACAGACATGCCAGGTACAATTACATCACACAGATATGCCAGGTACAATTACATCACACAGATATGCCAGGTACAATTACATCATACAGATATGCCAGGTACAATTACATCACACAGATATGCCAGGTACAATTACATCATACAGATATGCCAGGAACAATTACATCACACAGATATGCCAGGTAAATTTACATCATACAGATATGCCAGGTACAATTACATCACACAGATATGCCAGGTACAATTACATCATACAGATATGCCAGGAACAATTACATCACACAGATATGTCAGGAACAATTACATCACATAAATATGCCAGGAACAATTACATCGTACAGATATGTCAGGAATAAATACATCCCACAGATATGTCAGGAACAATTACATCACACAGATATGCCAGGTACAATTACATCATACAGATATGCCAGGAACAATTACATCACACAGATATGCCAGGTACAATTACCTCACACAGATAAGCCAGGTACAATTACATCACACAGATATGCCAGGTACAATTACATCATACAGATATGCCAGGAACAATTACATCACACAGATATGTCAGGAACAATTACATCATACAGATATGCCAGGAACAATTACATCACACAGATATGCCAGGAACAATTACATCATACAGATATGCCAGGAACAATTACATCATACAGATATGCCAGGAACAATTACATCATACAGATATGCCAGGAAAAATTACATCACACAGATATGCCAGGAACAATTACATCACACAGATATGCCAGGAACAATTACATCATACAGATATGCCAGGAACAATTACATCACACAGATATGCCAGGTACAATTACATCATACAGATATGCCAGGAACAATTACATCACACAGATATGCCAGGTACAATTACATCATACAGATATGCCAGGTACAATTACATCATAAAGACATGCCAGGTACATTTACATCACACAGATATGCCAGGTACAATTACATCACACAGATATGCCAGGTACAATTACATCATACAGATATGTCAGGTACAATTACATCACACAGATATGCCAGGTACAATTACATCATACAGATATGCCAGGAACAATTACATCACACAGATATGCCAGCAACAATTACATCACACAGATATGCCAGGTACAATTACATCACACAGATATGCTAGGTACAATTACATCATACAGATATGCCAGGAACAATTACATCACACAGATATGCCAGGAACAATTACATCATACAGATATGCCAGGAACAATTACATCACACAGATATGCCAGGAACAATTACATCATACAGATATGCCAGGAACAATTACATCATACAGATATGCCAGGAACAATTACATCATACAGATATGCCAGGAACAATTACATCACACAGATATGCCAGGAATAATTACATCACACAGATATGCCAGGAACAATTACATCATACAGATATGCCAGGAACAATTACATCACATAAATATGCCAGGAACAATTACATCGTACAGATATGTCAAGAATAAATACATCCCACAGATATGTCAGGAACAATTACATTACACAGATATGCCAGGAAAAATTACATAACATAAATAGGCCAGGAACAATTACATCACACCGATATGCCAAGAACAATTACATCACACAGATAGACCAGGAACAATTACATTACACAGTCATTCGGGTAATAATTACATAACATAAATATGCCAGGAAAAATTACATCACAAAGATATGTCAGGAACATATGCATTACACAGATATACCAGGAACAATTACATCACACAGATATGCCAGGAACAATTACATTACACAGATATGCCAGGAACAATTACATCACATAAATATGCCAGGAACAATTACATCACACCGATATGCCAGGAAACATTACATCAAACAGATATGCCAGGAACAATTACATTACACAAATATGCCAGGAACAATTACATTACACAGATATGCCAGGAACAATTACATCACACAGATTTGCCAGAAACAATTACAATAACAGGTATGCCAGGAACAATTACATTACATAGACATCCAGTTAACAATTACATTACGTTATGCCAGGAACAGTTACATCACACAGATATGCCAGGAACAATTATATCACACAGAAAAGCCGGGAACGATTACACACACTCACACACACACACACACACACACATACACATAAAGGTAACAATTACATCACACAGACATGCCAGGAATAATTACATCACACCGATATTCATGTAACAATTACAGCACACAGACATACCAGGAACAATTACATCGCACAGACATGGCCGGCAGAATTACATAGACATTCAGTTAACAATTACATTACCTAGATATGCCAGGAACAGTTACATCACACAGATATGCCAGGAACAATTATATCACACAGATATGCCAGGAACAATTACATCACACAGATGTTCCAGGAACAATTACATTACATAGATATGCCAGGAATAATTACTTCACACAGATATGCCAGGAACAATTACATTGCACAGATATGCCATGAACAATTACATCACATAGATATGCCACGAACAATTACATTACACAGATATGCCAGGAACAATTACATCACACAGATATGCCAGGAACAATTACATCACACAGATTTGCCTGAAACAATTACATTACACTGACATTCAGTTAACAATTACATCACACAGATATGCCTGAAACAATTACATTACACAGACATTCAGTTAACAATTACATCACACAGATATGTCTGAAACAATTACATTACACAGACATTCAGGTAACAATTACATCACACAGATATGCCTGAATCAATTACAATACACAGACATGTTTAATTTAGTTTAGTCGATGGATCAACATCACGGCACACGGGTTTAACCCATAAGTGCTCCGTTCTCCTCCTAACTCAAACCTGAGTTTTGAGAAACTCAGCTCAGTTCACGAACTCCGTAGTACCGGCGAGGATCCTGAAATACTTTAGCTAGATTTTTAACTCGAAATTTTGCCAGGCCAGCGCCGTTAGGCTACTCTGTTTCGATTTCCAACTGCCAAGGGATTTTTTACTTGAGCAACAATACACACGGGCGTCCGATCTCACTACCCAGAGACCAGGGAAAATTTTATTACTAGAAGTCCACGTGAAAAAATCCCGGTCCTCACCGGGGCTTGAACCCGGGACCTCCAGCACTCGAGGCGGACACCATACCTCGAGACTACGCATCACATCACACAGTTGTGCCAGGAACAATTACATTACACAGATATGCCAGGAACAATTACATTACACAGATATGTCAGGAACAATTACATCACACAGATTTGCCAGGAACAATTACATCACACAGATATGCCAGGAACAATTACATTACACAGATATGCCAGGAACAATTACAATACACAGATATTCCAGGACCAATTACATCACACAGATATTCCAGGACCAATTACATCACACAGATATGCCGGGAACAATTATATTACACCGACACTCAGGTAACAACTATATCACTCAGATATGCCAGGAACAATTACATCACACAGATATGCCAGGAACAATTACATTACACGACACTCAGGTGACAACTATATCACACAGATATGCCAGGAACAATTACATCACACAGATATGTCAGGAACAATTACATTACACAGATATGCCAGGAACAACTATATCACACATATATGCCAGGAACAATTACATCACACAGATATGCCAGGAACAATTACATCACACAGATATGCCAGGAACAATTACATTACACGACACTCAGGTGACAACTATATCACACAGATATGCCAGGAACAATTACATCACACAGATATGCCAGGAACAATTACATCACACAGATATGCCAGGAACAATTACATTACACGACACTCAGGTGACAACTATATCACACAGATATGCCAGGAACAATTACATTACACAGATATGCCAGGAACAATTATATCACACAGATATGCCAGGAACAATTACATTACACGGGTATGCCAGGAGCAATTACATCACACAGATATGCCAGGAACAATTACATCACACAGACATGCCGGGAACAATTACATCACACAGACATGCCGGGAACATGACATACCTTACACAGACATACGGGGAACAACTACATTACACAGATATATTGGAACGTTCATGTTTAGGCATGAAGGCAATTTTCGAGAACAGTGGATAGATAATATCAGCGCTTCGGCATTAGCCATCAGAATAACTAACTTGATGACGATAATGATTGTGATTATGATGATGTTGATGATGCTGGTGTTGATGATGATTACAGTGATGGTGATGTTTATGATTATGATGATTATGATTTTCATTAAGATTATGATGATGGTGCTGATTATGATGATGTTGATGATTATGATGGTTGTGATGATTATGGTGATGGTGATGATGATGTTAATGATGATGATTGTGTTATGATGATTACGATGATGGTGATGATAATGATTATGATGATTATGATTGTGATTAAGAGTATGATGATGGTGATGATTATAATGTTGGTGATGATTATGAAGATGATTTTTATGATGGTGATGACTATGATGAATATTATTATTATTATTGTGATGATGCTGGTGATGTTGATGATTATGATGGTGGTGGTGATTATGGTGATGATGGTGATGATTATGATTATACTGACGATGTTGATGATTATGATGTTGATCTTGATGATGATGATGATGATGATGATGATGATGATGATGACGATGATGATGATGATGATGATGATGATGATGATGATGATGATGATGATGATGATGATGATGATGATGATGATGATGATGATGATGATGAAGACGATGATAATGATGATGAGAACAGGGGGCAGTAGTGCGTTGTGCTCAGACATCTTCAAAACCTAGTCTGGCAGTCACCGTGACGAAGTGGTTACGCCGCCTGCATCGCGTTCCGAAGGTCGTGGGTTCGATTCCAGGTTACGTCGTTCGGTTCGTGGATCGTCGCTGGAGCTACGGAGTTCGTGCTTTGTACGACGCTTTTACCAGGCCGTTCTGCGGAAAGAGACTAAGCCCTATAATGTCAAACCCAGTGCAACTTAGTCTATCCTCTTGTCGTTTTAACTCTATTTTTAAAACCTCGTCTTCGGCCTGACTCCTGATGATGATGGCAACGAACGGGCGAGCTTTATTTTCAAATTGGGCACGCAGGTCCGTCTTACATTCGGCCCTTCAATTACTCATCTTTCGTACGTCAATGTGCATGTTACATTTGCACAGGGGAACAAGCATTGTCAGATGAAAGTTGTGAACAGAAACAATGCATATTACCATGTTATGAGGGACGCAGAGGTGTTTCCAAGGCACCAGGGCCAGGTTATATACTGGCCAAGACCTATTGAAGCGTCCTCGTCGAGCGTTCTGGGCAACAGGTCCCTTCGGAGTCCTGGCTAAAGTCAGTAGGATCGCCGTTTCCTCCGAAGTCGGAGAGTGTCTGCCTGTACGGCGAGGAACCACCAGTCTGCACACCAATAAGCCAGACATGGGACAACGGATACTCACGCAAACCTCAGGCCCTGTATGACATCACACTGGTGTTGGACGACAGGATGCCTTCATCCGACATACAGGACTTCGCGTCGGAGCTCAAGCCAACGAACACAAGCAAGCAAGCAAGCGACCATGTTATGAGACAGGCCAAGGAAGCCAGACAACGCGTACACACGAACATGCATAAACACAAACATACATAAACCCATACATACACACACACGCACGCACACACACACACACACACACATACATTTACACAAACTTGCACAGTTATGCACCCACTCAGTAATACACAAATGTTGTTTTTCCATCAAGAATGATGATGACCATTCATTTCATCCAATGGGGGTTGAAAGTATGGAGCCGTGAGTTCTAAGATTGCTCATAAGGCTTATTTTGGCTCGAAATGTTCTTTGGCAATGTGGGCATATAACGCTTGATGTTCCAGGAGGAGGATCTCCTCTGCAGTGGTTTTTCTGCCCAGCCTTTTCTTCACAGCTCTTGCTGTCCTGGTTGATTCACACATTACTGCACCCTTGCGTAATGATGTACGCCACAAATTTCGTTATTTTGATGCAGCAGTCTCCCAGGTGTCAAGATGAATCACCAAAAAACGAGAAGTAGATTGTGAGCTTTACTAGAATACAATTACAAGAAACAAAATGGACGTTGCGGCTAAAGCCTTCATCAGCACAGAACAGACACACAACTACATACAAAATACTACATGAAAATATTAAGGTTACTTAGCTGAATACGTCTTGAGTGGCTGTAAGTGGATTGAATCAACCGGATGTTTGTCAAGATGAATTCCAAAAACTTTCAGTGAGATTTTCAGAGTGTCTTTAAAGCGCTTTCTCTGGCCGCCTTGGAAGCGTTTAACACAACGCAGTTCGCCGTAAAAAATTTCGTTTAGAGAGCCTGTGATCTGGCTTGCGAGTCAAGTGACCAGCCCATCGAATCTGATTCTTCATTAGTATAGTGTGGATACTGGGCATTGACGCTCTTTTTAGAACTTCAGTGTCTGGGATCTTGTCTTGCCATTTAATCTTCAATAGCTTCCTCAAGCAGACGGTGTGAAAGTGGTTTAATTTCATAGCGTGTCGCTGATAAACAGTCCAGGTTTCACAGGAATATAGCAGTGTGGATAATACAACTGCTTTGTAGATTTTCAGCTTTGTTTGCAGGCTTATTCCAGTTCTGTCCCATACATTCTTGTACAGTCTGCCAAAGGCCGCGCTGGCCTTGGAGATTTTTGCATTCACTTCGTCATCGATTGTGGCAGCTTGTGACACAGTGCTGCCAAGATAGGTGAACTTGTCCACAACACTTAGTCTATGACCATTCACCTTGATATTCTGCACGGTGTGATTATTCCCTAGAGCTGGCTGGTACATAACTACAGTCTTCTCTAAGTTGATATTGAGCCCAAAGTTGGCACAGGCATATGAGAAAGCTGAAACATTGTGTTGCATGTCTGCCTCTGAGTTGGCGTATAGAGCACAATCATCAACAAACAGCAGTTCTCTGACGGTGTTGCTGTTAGTTTTGGTTTTGGCTTTCAGTCTTTTGAGATTGAACAACTTTCCATCCATGCGGTAGTTGATGTCTATTCCAATGTCATTGCTCCCGAAGGCATTCGTCAACATGGCTGAAAACATGAGGCTGAACAGTGTTGGTGCCAGGACACATCCTTGCTTCATTCCATTTGTGACAGGAAAGGGCTCAGACAGTTCACAGAATTCCTGTACTCTTGTCTGCATTATTTTTAATTCGCATATCCTTTACATGACATCGCTGTCAACATCAGCATCTTTCAGTTGATTTTTGATTTCCTGGCAAGATTACGCTCAGTAGTTTGCCATTGCTTTCTGAGTGACCCTCACATACCCCTAAGTTGCCATCGCGGCGAGAAATGCAGCCGAATCTCGCGCAGGTTACGTTACTCACGAGAATATCCGGGATTACGGAGAAAGACGTTAACGCATAGGCCAGGGAGACCGGCCTTGCCTGCATACCATCATGAAATAGCCGCACTATTTGGACAAACTTTCGTGAACAGCCATACTTCGCCATAATCTTCCACAGTCCTTCTCTGCTGATTGTATCAAAAGTCTTGGTAAGGTCAATGAAAGTGGAGAACATTTCGAAGTTCTGTTCCTGACATTTCTCTTGCAGCGAAAATCATGTCAACAGTTCCTCGTTCTTTTCTGAAGCCACATTGACTCTCAGGAAGAAGACCTTGATCGAGATGGGCCGTGAGACGATTAAGAAGAATTCTGGCGAGTATCTTCCCTGAAATTAAGAGCAATGAGATGCCTCGGTGATTGTCACAGGATTGGCGGTTTCCTTTAAGTTTGTAAAGGTGGACTATTGACGCGTCCTTGAAATCTTGTGGCATGGTCTCGTTGACTCAAGTGTTTGTAAAGACTTTTTGAAGCTGCCCTACTAGGACCGGCCCACCTGCCTTGTATATCTCTGCTGGGTGGAGTCAGGACCAGGCTCCTTTCCACTGGAAAGTTGCTGGATGGCTTTGTTTACTTCCACTATGGTTGGCAGATCATCAAGTGTATCGTTAGTGGGAAATTGAGGAAGGCAGTTGATGGTTTCATCATCGAAGAAGGAAGCTGCATTTAAGATGTTGCTGAAATACTCTGCCCAGCGTTGAAGGATTTCTTTCTAATCGGTGACCAATGTTCTCCCATCTGCACTGAGGAGGGGAATTATGCCTGGTGATGTAGGACGATAGACCGCTTTCGGTAAGTCGAAGAAGTTTTTCATATCATGTCTGTCAGCAAACCCTTGGATTTCATCAGCTTTGTTGCTCAGCCAGGAGTCCCACATGTGCCGAAGTTTCTGCTGCACTACTCTCCGAATGTTATTGAAGGCGTCTTTTTTTTATGTTGACTTCGGGTCATTCTAATATGCTTTGAGGAGAAGATGTTTCTCGGCCAGCAATTGGTTGATGTCTTCGGAATTTTCATCAAACCAGTCTTTATGCTTTCGGGGGGCTGGACCCAGGATTTCCATTTTTTTTTACAATTAAGTTGCATGTCCTTCACAGGACGTAGCAGTCAATCCCAGCATTTTCACTGTTCGTGATTCCTGGGCAAATTTTACGTTCAGTAGTTTGCCATTGCTTTCTGAACGACCGGCTCTTATACCTTTTTCGAAAAAACCAGCACCGCCGTGTTTCGAACCCGGGTATACGGGCTCACAAACCTCTTCGCAAGCCCTTAGCGACAGAGACGGACCGGATTTCCATTGCAGTGTTGTAAATTATGTCCTTTAGGGCTCTCCACTCTGTTTCCGCATCCTGTTTAGCTGCAGCAGTGGGCTTGAGGCGGTCTTTTAGCACATTTTCAAACGACAACTGCATTTTTTTGCTGTTTAGGCAGGTGGCATTTAGTTGTTTTTTGTTTTTTTTTTACTCGTATTGTTACCCCTTGAGGTCGCCGTGGTGGTTTGATGTGTATGTTTATTTTCGAGATAATGAGACGATGGTCTGTCCAACATTCGGCACCACACACGGATTTTGTCACTCTAACGTCTTGTCTGTCACTCTTCCTGACGATGACATAGTCAATGAGGTGCCAGTGTTTCGAGCTAGGGTGCATCCACGATGTCCTATTTCTCGTGGGAAGACTGAAAATTGTGTTGGTGATCAGGAGATCGTGTTCGGCACAGGTCTGAAGGAGGAGGAGTCCATTGCTGTTACAATTTCCGACTCTGTACTTTCCAATGATGCCAGTCCAAGAGGCGGTGTCCTTGCCCACTCTGGCATTGAAGTCCCCAAGGAGTATAAGTTTGTCTCCTTTGGGAACAGATATTAATACGTTGTGCAGGTCCTCATAGAACTTGTTTTTAACGTCATCTTCATTTGTCATGGTTGGTGCGTAGACACTCGAGATGGTTGCATGCTTCCTTCCTTTCAGCACGGGTAAATTGATGGTCATAAGTCTGTCATTTTTAGCCTTCGTAAAGTCAGCTAGTTTGTCAACCAGGCAAATGTCAACCAAACTTAATGGCAAATCCCACGTAGGATCGGCGTCTTTCCTCGCTTTTCCTTCCACTCCAGAAGAATGTGTAGCCGGCACCTACTTCACAGATTAGGCCTTCTTCTGTAAGTTGTGTCTCGCTCAAGGCTGCAATGTTGATGATATACCTGCCCAGCTCTCTCCCAATCAGTGCTGTTCGTCTCTCTGGGCCTGAAGAGCCGTCTCTATCAATAGAGTACGTACATTTCAAGTTCCAATTTTCAAGGGAATGTGGTTTGCTATTTTAGCTTTATCTGTTTTTACTTTTGTTTGTATGTCGACCGCAGTGTAGGGTACCCACCAACCGCGGCTAGCTGGTTAGGTAATCATGGAGCAGGCAATTTTTAGGGCACCGTTTCTAGCCCCTTCCTCATGCTAAGGGGGTGAGCAGCGCTTTCCTAGAGGGTTGCTTGGTCGCTCAGGGAGCTGCCGAATTCCACTGCTGCTCCGGTCAGTAGAAGACGACCATATGGCCTGAGCCGCCTGTGTGCAGGTCTGCAACTACGGCTGCCAGCGTACCCATTTCTGCCTCTTCGCCTCTCGCCCATCGCCGCAGGGCTTGAATGTGATATATGAAGCTGCATGAAGAATAACTTTCGCGATGAATTGGATTACAGTCAGGAAGAGTTGCGCAATTCGTCGACCTCACTCTCTGGCCTGAGTCCATCTGAGTCCAGTGGCAAGACAAGTCAAGACGACTGGAGTGAACACAGGTGCAGTGGATGACCAGGGCGCTCTACGTGCCTTGCCGTGCTCATTACGTTCCACAACGCTTTGCAGGTAAACGCCGTCTTGCTCGTTGAATCAACAATGATTTCTTCCGCGCAGTCTGCTGAGTCCTGTCTTCACATGCTGGGTAGGCATACCCTAGTTCACCGATTGGCTTGACACAAAATCGGCTACCCACGCCTGGTTTCGCCAGCCTGTCACGGCTGTTGCCCGGGGGTGGATGCTGTCGCATGCTGACAGCTACTAGGAGCCACAGGCGTGAGTTGGATGTCAGGCTTGGACCAGTGGGGGATGTGCCCTGAAAAGACCGTGAAAGTCATCCTTACCAAACATATACCAGTGCCTGACACTCCGTACTCCCCAATACACAAATACACACCCCCTCGGATACACATACTCACTCACAATCACAAACTCACAGACACAAGTTTACTTACTCATACAGACAACTGATTAAGAAGCAGTCTATCATAACTCCACATACACAGAAACGAGGAACTTTAAAAAGATATTTAGCACTGAATAAATAATCAGCGTCAAACAAGAATATGGTAAAATCCAGAAGACAGCCAAATAAATATCTATTGATCCGCCCGCTGTCTCCAACGATGACCTCACTGTGTCCCCACTAAATCTTGGTTAACTCAGTTTCACGTATTTTACCCACGCAGGTTTGCGGACAAAATCGGTAATTTACGATCGCTAATTTTGTTTTTTATTTCAATGTAATGAACGACTACGTTTCTTTATGGTCTGTGGTACAAAGGTTCTAAAGCATTTAGCTAGTCTGTCACGCTTGATGTATTTTATAGATTTATTCTACAACTTGTCAGATTCTTTGTTTTGTTTTTTTGTTTTGTTTTTTGGCGAATGCTGCCGAGGAAAAAAAATTAGGTTTAGAGATGTAATCATGTTTGTTTCTTGCATGCTTTCTTAAGGTTGTTAATGCGAATTGTGATGGTGGGTTTAGTTTCCCAGAAACTAATAAATAAAATTATAGATGCCCAATGAGATAAAAGTGGGTCAGAAGATTCCAGGAAGGAAGAAGCATTGTTGTATGACACATACTGCCAGAAAGGAAAGAAGGTTAAATAATCCGTTAATCATTTTTTTTTTTTTTTAAATCATAAAATTGCCATTGTGAATAGGGTAAAGATGGCGGCAAAGGCGCCATTGTGATTCGTTTAGGACAAAGATGGCGGCAAAAGCACCTTTGTGGTTCGTTTAGAACAGTGTTTCCCAACCTGAGCTATGCTCACCTAAGCCTTTCTAAAATTCTTATCCCCCCCCCCCAACATATACAGGGTCGGCTTCATTGCACCGGGTTTTATCCCATATGGCTCGGTCTCTTTCCGCAGCGCGGAAAGCGTCGCACAAAGCACGAACTCCGTAGCTCTAGCGACGACCCACAAGAGTCTCCGAAACATTTAACTCGTGAACCGAAGGACGCGGCCCGGAATCGAACCAACAACCTTCGGAGCCCGAAGTCAAACGGCTTGGCCACTTCGCCACGGAGACTCCCACATGGTTGTGAATGATCATACTGATTATCGTGTTTTACATATCGATATATTTAGATTTTGTGGATAAATTTTAATTAGATATAATTTTTCAACTTATATTAATTTAAAACGTATGTTGAATGAAGACCTGTCTGTTATATCTATATAGTTGGTTAATCGTTAGTCACTGTTCCAACTTCGCTGCAAAGAGTCACCCCATAATGCTCCGTTCCTGAGCTAGTGACTATCACATAGAATGCCACTGTCTCGTGTGAAAAGTGGAGCAGACAGCAGTGCCGACAAACCAATAGCACACATAGGCATACATGCATAAGATTGCTGCTAGAATACCAAAACAACAGTCCGCCACTAAAATTACAGTTCATCGTCGTTGGAAGCTGCAGTCACTAGATAACCAGCTGTTGCAGCATAAGGCAAAACCAAACACTTCAGCAACCTTTTTTAAACAAGCAGTTAACAATACAAACAACTACTGACAGGTGTAAAAGCATTCCATGTGAAATCCAAAGCTCACAGAGTCGCTGAACGCACTTAACTCAGTAGCTGGGCTACGGAACCATGTACTACCAATCCAAGATGAGGAAAATGTGTAAACAAACCGTAGCCAGAAGCAAAAACACCCCATCCGCCACATTTGACCGGAAGTCTTCCTTGTTTTGGGCCGAGTAACGTAAGAGATGGACGAACATCAATCTGACAGAATGTACAGTCAAGGCGAGAGACAGACAATGTTGGAGATCCATTGCAGCCAATCGTCATTGTGTAGACGGCATCTGATTGATTGATTGAACGACCTCAGATCTTCACACACAGTACATGGTAGAGTCGTACGCTGGCTTCCCCTCCTGCTTGAATTTGTTCTGATGGCATATCGTCACAACCTGGTGATTTCCCTTTATTCTGACTTTGTATTGATGTTCGCACTTCCTCTAATAAAAGTTCTCTTTGCTTTCAGTTAAATTATCTGGGTTATTTATCGTGTCTTCGTACATTTCATCATCTTTCTAATACATCTTTGATTTCTGTTAAAGTGGTGCCATTCATTTCATTTATTACATGTAATGATGGTCTGAATTCGCCCGTTAATGTTCTGATTTCATTGAATAAGTGTCCATCTTTCCTTGCAACTGAAGATGTTCAATTCTATCACAAGTATTCATTACAGATTATTTCATGCCGTCACTTCTGATTGGTTTCGTGTAGTTTTTGTATATGAGGCTATTTGTGTCTATCCCTGCTTGTTTTAATTTTCTCCTTCTGAATTTTCCTCTCTGTTATGTCTCTACTTCCTGTATCCCGTTTTGTTACATTCAATTCGGTGCCAATTATGAGCACCTCACAATGGACATCTCTGTCAGTGATCTGATCGCCTCTGTAATAAATCCATCAACGTTCAATGACTAATAGATTGTGCTTGTTCCATGCTGATTAACTGATTAAGTGTCATGGGCTGATTAAATTGTCTTAAGCGACCTCCCATTTCTGACATGGGCTTATATACAGTAGTTTTCCTTATACATCCATCCATCCATCATGTGCCATGCCGGTAAGCGTGGGCGGTCATGTTCTACCATCTCACTCGATCACCAGAGTCGTGGATCAGCTCCGTGTTCCTGTCTCGGCCATGTCATGTGGTCAAGCCATCCAGGTATTTACTTCTCGGTCTTCCCCCTCGTCTCTTCCCTTCGATCTTGCCAGTTGTCACCAAGTTCTCCAAGTCATTTCTTCTCATAACATGCCCAAAACATTTTGGGCATGTCTACGTCTAATGACTCTAATCAGTTTACGATCTTCCTTTGTTTCTTGAAGGACTTGTTCATCAGTTTTTCTGTCTGTCCATGGTATTCTTTGCATTTTCCTCAGAAACCACATTTCCACAGCCATCAGCTGTTTTTCAGCTTGACTGCTTATTGTCCACGCTTCACATCCATACAAAGGTATAGGTTCTATGTAGCACCTCAACACTCTTTTTCTCGTTTCAATTGATATCTTTTTATTGGTCAGTATGTTTTTCATCTTGCAAAAGGCTACTTTCGCAATGGCAATTCTTGTTCTAATCTCTTCAAGGCATCTCCCATCAGATGTTATGACTGTGCCGAGATAACAGTATCGATTCACTTGTTTAAGACTATGCCCATCTACTCGTAAATCACATTGTGGTATTTCCTTCTTCCCAGTGACGACCATAATCTGTGCCTTCTTAATATTCAGTTCTAACCCTAGTTGTTCACTGTGTGCAACAATCGCATCTACTAAATTTTGCAGGTCCTGTTCATTGTCTGCAATCAAGACTGTATCATCTGCATATCTAATGTTATTGATGTATCGTCCCCCAATGTTGATTCCTTCTACTCGTAAACCACATTGTGGTATTTCCTTCTTCCCAGTGACGACCATAATCTGTGTCTTCTTAATATTCAGTTCTAACCCTAGTTGTTCACTGTGTGCAAAAATCGCATCTACTAAATTTTGCAGGTCCTGTTCATTGTCTGCAATCAAGACTGTATCATCTGCATATCTAATGTTATTGATGTATCGTCCCCCAATGTTGATTCCTTCCATATCTTCTATATTTCTTAATATATTTTCACTGTACAGGGAAAAAAGATGAGACATCACACATCCCTGTCTCACACCTTTTTTAATAGGCTGATATTGGCCTACATCGTTAACAATTCTGAAGGCAGCTTGTTGTTTCCAATATATGTTTTTTACAAGTCTAAGGTCTTTTCCATCAATTTGTAGATCTTCAAGCATTCTTATCATGTCGACATGTCTCACTTTATCGAAAGCCTTTGTGTAGTCAATAAAGCAAAGATATAAATCTTTGTTTACTTCTATAGAACGCTCAATTACTGTTCTCAGTATATACACAGCATTTACTGTGCCCGCCTTCTAGAAACCCACATTGTTCTTCTCCTATTTCGGGTTGTATTTTCTTCCTAACCCTTTGCATGATAATTCTCAGCAGAATCTTCGTGATGTGGCTCATTATACTTATTGTTCTATGTAGATCGCATTTCTTATACAACCACTTTTAGTTTGAGATATAATACATGTCTGCTACCATGTTAACAAATTTTAAGTTATAACTGCGACACGTCCCTACTTCCCATTTTCCGAAATCCATTTTTGTTAGGTTCAAGCCTCCATTTTGTTCAGCACTAAAACTGTTAACGCATCTGCTAGCTATAGTGTGTTTTTTTTTGGTTGCCTCAATATAAAATTCAATATCTCAGTAACGGGCTGAGATAAAATGATGAGATTTAGTATATAACGTTATCATTATGTCCACCCAACAAAACAATTTTTGTTCTGGAGATTTTACAGCAGATTTTAAAGTTAGCTTATATACGGTATATTAATTGTGACTTAAAGATTACGACCATGATTTTAACAGTTTTACAGCTTCCCCAAGATTCGACCCAAATTATTCAAAATTTTCACGTGACTTTCGTTTTCAAACAAACAGCGCGAAGATTCAGAGGCGTCTCCAAATGTGGGTTCTTTCATGAAACGTGATTATATAAATAAACTAGCTGACAAGGCCCGGTTTCTGGTGGAAATCAATCAATCAATCAATCAATCTATCTATCTATCTATCTATCTATCTATCTGTCTGTCTGTCTGTCTGTCTGTCTGTCTGTCTGTCTGTCTGTCTGTCTGTCTGTCTGTCTGTCTGTCTGTCTGTCTGTCTGTCTGTCTGTCTGTCTGTCTGTCTGTCTGTCTGTCTGAATGTCTGTCTGAATGTCTGCCGGTCGGCTGACCCATCCACCTACCCACCGACCCACCGACCTACCGATATCTATCTATCTATCTATCTATCTATCTATCTATCTATCTATCTATCTATTCTATCTATCTATCTATCTATCTATCTGCCTGCCTGCCAGCCCGACCACCCACCCACCGACAGACCGACCGACCTACCGATATCTATCTATCTATCTATCTATCTATCTATCTATCTATCTATCTATCTATCTATCTATCTATCTATCTATCTATCTGCCTGCCTGCCAGCCCGACCACCCACCCACCGACAGACCGACCGACCTACCGATATCTATCTATCTATCTATCTATCTATCTATCTATCTATCTATCTATCTATCTATCTAATATATCTATCTATCTATCTGTCTGTCTGTCTGTCTGCCGGCCCACCCACCCACCGACCAACCGACCGACGTACCGATATCTATCTATCTATCTCTATCTATCTATCTATCTATCTATCTATCTATCTATCTATCTAATCTATCTAATCTATCTAATCTATCTGTCTGTCTGTCTGCCTGCCTGCCTGCCGGCCCACCCACCCACATACCGACCGACCGACCGACAGATATCTATCTATCTATCTATTTATCTATCTATCTAATCTATCTGTCTGTCTGTCTGCCTGACTGCCTGCCTGCCGGCCCACCCACCCACCAACCGACCGACCGACCTACCGATATCTATCTATCTATCTATCTATCTATCTATCTATCTATCTATCTATCTATCTATCTATCTATCTATCTAATCTAATCTAATCTATCTGTCTGTCCTATCTATCTAATCTATCTGTCTGTCCTATCTATCTAATCTATCTGTCTGTCTGTCTGCCTGCCTGCCGGCCCACCCACCCATTAACCGACCGACCTACCGATATCTATCTATCTATCTATCTATATATCTATCTATCTATCTATCTATCTATCTATTTATCTATCTATCTGCCTGCCTGCCGGCCCGACCACCCACCCACCGACAGACCGACCGACCTACCGATATCAATCTATCTAATCTATCTGTCTGTCCTATCTATCTAATCTATCTGTCTGTCTGTCTGCCTGCCTGCCCACCCACCCACTAACCGACCGACCTACCGATATCGATCTATCTATCTATCTATCTATCTATCTATCTATCTATCTATCTATCTATCTATCTATCTATCTATCCATCTATCTATCTATCTATCTATCTATCTATCTAATCTATCTGTCTGTCTGTCTGCCTGCCTGCCTGCCGACCCACCCACCCACCCACCGACCGACCGACCCACCGACCGACCGATCCACCCACTCAGCCAGCCAGCCAGCCAGCCATCCATCCACCCACCTATCTTTCTGCCTACCTACCTACCTTTCTGTCTGTCTGTCCGGGCCGCATCATTCATTTTATTCGGAGACTGCCGAGGGTCGTCGCTGGAGCTACGGAGTTCGTGCTTTGTGCGACGCTTTCCGCGCTGCGGAAAGAAACTGAGCCATATGGGATAAAAACCCTGTGCAATGCAGCCGATTCTGTCGACTGTAAGCTACTTTTTTGATTGCACCCACTCCCATACGAATCCAGATACGCCTTTGTTTGTCATCTGAATTTGCAGGTCCTCATTACCGTAAACATAACATTTTTAACAAGAAATCACTAGTTGTTAAGCAAAACATCAAAGGAATGATGCCGCTTTTAATGATTTAAGTTGTTTTGGGACCTATCAAAGACATATTCCTTGGGTGGGGGTAAATATAAGACGGCTGGAAAAATTTCATAACGATGCAACAGATAGTTTTCAAAATAATTGATCTTGAATGACGGCATAAATTTCCGGACAGACTATAGTGCGATTGTTGTGGCATTTAGTTCCGACTATCCCTCTCCAGTTGTGATTTCATCTGAGTGGACGAGTAGTTGCCAACACGAGCGCTAGTACGTGGTAATGTGGGAGACAGCGGGGCGGTGATGTGGATTTGATGTTGGATTTGATGAAGGAGCGGAGGATTTGCATTTCTGGACTGCTGTGTTTTGACATTGTTAGCATACTGAGATTCGGTGGCGTCGTTTTTGCATGTATTTCACCAACTGTGGCGGTTTGGTCTCACGAACATTGTACGGAATTGTAAATAGTTAATGGTGCGTTTTCTTCACGCTGGGCGGATAGATAGACAGACATTAAATAAATAAATGGGTGGGTGGATGAACTGACAAACGGAAGTAGGCGGACTGAAACAGATGGACGGCGACAGGCGAATACGGACAGGCGGACAGACCTATGAAGAGAGCCAAATTATGTAGACAGGCTCGAAAGATTACTAGCTAGCATGACAGGGAGGGAGGTAGAAATGTAGGCTGTTTTGGGTGGGCTGATTGGAGGATAGGCAGGTAGTTAGTTAGTTAGTTAGTTAGTCGACAGATCATCCTCGCTGCACATCGAACCATTCAGTCCATAAGTGCTCGGATCCCCTCCTCAGCAAATCCCGCAGCGTGTAGCGGCTAACGACGCCAGTTCTGTGTTGGTTTATCAATCTTCTTTGGCTTCCTGCGTAGTGTTCTTGTTTGGCCACACCTCTTTTAATTTGATGCTCTAGCAGTCTGGCCATTGTTGTAGATTCACAGTCATCACTTGGTTCTCGCAAAAGTCTCACATCACGTAGAGCATTCAGAATGTCAGCCTGGTCCATGGCGCGTCCGCCCTCCACAGTAGCCTCACCTGCGAGCTTGTCAGCCCGCTCATTTCCTTGTACTCCCGCATGCCCTGGCACGAAGATGAAACTAATCTTTGCCAGCCGAGACCGCTTCAGAGGCAGCAACCATTCTCTTCGGATCGACCCCTCCTCTATCCTCTTGATCATGTTCATTGAGTCGCTAAGGAAACAAGCCCTGTTGAATGTCTGTGTCTCGAGCCATGTTATTGCTTTACTTACTGCCATGACTTCCATGGTCAGGCTACTTGTGGTTTCAGTGAAAGCACCAGAGTCCTCCTTCACAATTCTCCCTCCGGCCCGAGCTGTAAAGGCCCATGAGCTTCTCACATGTCGGACGACCGACCCATCTGTGTAGATGACCGCGTCACCGTCTAGCGAATTCTCGAAAATCAACGCTTGTACTTCAGCCTCAACAGCAGCCGGATTTTCTTGTCTGCATTTTCTATCTAATTGGATGCAAACTGAAAAGGATGTGCAGAAGTCTGTTGGCACTTGCACCCACTCCTCGCCAGGTTCTAAGTCCTCAAGTAAACACACCTGTTGAAGAATGTCTTCGGCTTGACCCATCCACGACCGTCCTCTTTTTAACCTGCTGCCCTTCACCTTCCTAATTTCACTATGCAGTGGATGTTGTGTGTTTGCGTTAATTCTGAGGTAGGCGCGTGCCCTGCAAACTTGTATTCTCTCTTCAATGGTTGGAAAATCAAGAAGGTAGCGCATCGCCCTGCATGCTGTATCTCTTGTACATCCAAGAATAATGCGCATAGCTTCATTCTGTATCCTTTCCATCCTTTCTATCTGCTTATGGCTGAGAGTCAAGATTGCCATTGCATACTCCAAAACAGACATGACCAGCCCCTCGTACAGAAGACATAGATGGCGCTGCTCACAGTTTGCTGCCGCCATCACCCGCATCGCTGCCAAACCCCGCTTGGCCTTTGTTATCACCTGGTCTATGTGCACATTATAAGCAAGGCTTCGATCAAACCGTATCCCCAGGTAATTCATTGCCTGCGTTCTTTCCACCGTCTCTGAACACAGCATTACAGTTGGTGTTGGATTGTTGACAATATGATTATTCAACGAGAACCAAGTCACTGTTGCCTTTGTTGGGTTAACCATTGCCCCAGCTTCATCACACCAAGTACTTATGCGATTGAGTTCGGTTTGTAGTTCCCCAGCAACCTCCTCTCTATCCTTACCCTGACGATACACTAAAACATCATCGGCATATGACAATGTCCTGCCAGGTCCAGTGATCTGCTCACTGGTGATTCTCACTGTGTAGGCGTTGAACAGTACCGGAGATAATGGTGATCCCTGTGGTAGGCCAGGATATATTGTTGTTGGTTCCGAAGTCCAACTGCCACATCTAAAAACTACTTTCCGTTGGAAGAGGGCTGCAGCGATCCAACTAAGGAGGAATGGACTTACGTTTAGTTCAAGAAGCTGAAACATTAAAAAATCCAGTGGTACTCTGTTGTATGCGTCCTCAAGATCAATCAGGCAGGTAGTTTGATCAGTTGGTCGGTCGGTTTCGGACCGGCTTCGGGCTGTCGGTCGGTAGATCAGCATGTAGATAGGTAAGTAGGTAGATAAGTAGGTAGATGGGTAATTCTAAAGGTCAACTTTGGGCAAGCTGATGGTAGTTCGATAAGTCGGTTGCAGTTAGTTAGGTAGATTAATCGGTTAGTAGGTCAGTAGGTAGTTAGGTAGGTTGGCAGAAAGGTGAGACAGAGAGCTAATGTTATCTCGAATGCGGTGACACCATAATTATTGTTGTTACTATTATTTGTGCCTCTGTATGTGTGTGTGTGTGTGTGTGCGCGCGCGCGCGCTCACGCGTGCATATATGTGTTTTAACCACTAGATATCTGCTGAACGCTTATATTAAATGTTTGACTATGTTGTCTCATAGGCATTTAATTTTGTTTAACTTCTGAATTGCTATCACCCGTCATCTTCTGACTTCTTTCAAACAGTTACCATTGGTATGAATGCGGGGTATTCAAAGTTTGTGACGATTTCATTTGTTCTATTCTTGAATGTAATCTTCGGTTGAATTTTGCCAGTGGACATTATCTTTGTTCCTTGTTTTTATTACTAATTTCATAAAAAGATGTTGATCTTCTCTGTGTCTTTTGATAGATAAGATCAACTATTTTAATCACTTAGCATTGTTTGAGAGGAGAACTACGAGGGTAAGTTAATTTTTTTTTAAAAAGCCACAAATGGCTGTAGAAAAATAACTAAATATGATAACAACTTTAAACCAGTTTATTTATACATACAAATACATTGTCCTTTTATTTCTCAACATAATTTCCACCAACATTGATGCACTTATCCCATCGTTTTATCAGTTCTCCCATACCGGCTGCATAGAATTGAGTGCTCTGTTTTCATTTACCTGCCATCCCACAGAACTGTGTAACTTACTTATTGACTCGCCCTCGTAACTTTTTCTACCCACCTATGCACCGCTTTACGGGACAAACATTTGTCAGCATAAACACTGAAAACTCACCTTGGCGGGAGACATTTCGCGAATGACGCCGAAGTTGAATGTGAAGTGAAAACGGAGTTCACCAAACCCAATGCCCCACATTATATCAACGGCTTCGGACGAAGGAGCGCAACTGGGAAGGTACAAGCCGTATCCTAGTGCGAGGAAATGCCTTGGCTGACAGCTAGTCTTGGGTCAAAGCTCTGACAGGTGGAAGTTAGAACATTGCTTTGCTGATTCGGCAGCTTTTGCGGCTGGTTTTGTTTCAGGTGTATTGGTGTTACCTTTCCTCTTGAGTAAAATAGGCGGGACGAAAGAAGGACCATGCTGCATAGGCAACACATGGTCTCTATAATTAAATCTATTGTGCTATGGAGAGGCATAACTCCATCCCTGGTCCCTGCCATGGGCTGTAGTTATTGTGTCTTGTTTAAGCACGCTGTAACAAACTATCGTCTGTTAAGACGGTAAGGTGCGTGAGTCAAAATTACCAACAGTCTTTAAAAAGTCGCTTAAAAGTGGACAGGGTCGACTTCATTGCACCGGATTTTATCCCATTTGGCTCGGTCTCTTTCCGCAGCACGGAAAGCGTCGCACAAAGCACGAACTCCGTAGCTTTTAGTGACGACCCACAGGAGTCTCCGAAACATTTAACTCGTAAACCGAAGGACGCGGCCCGTAATCGAACCCACAACCTTTGGAGCAAACCACTTCGCCACAGAGTCTCCCTACAGTCTTAGGGTACTCTACTCTGTCCCATATGAATATCAGCCTCCGTAGTTCTTCATAAAGTTTCACAAAACCATTCTCTTGACTTCACCTAGTCAAACAACAAATCCACAGAACAATCATTGTAAATCCACAAAATAATCAATATTTAAGAAAACATTGAACTCTGCTATGCCACGTGAAGTTGGTCTTCATGTCTTGCCAAACACTTCTGTCTCATGTAGGCCTATCATATATTATGCTGACGCACATTATGCCATGATGTCAGACTATCTAGTATCTTCTCTCTTGGCCTCCCAATTCCTCGTTTCCCTTCCAACTTTCCCATTGTCATGACGTATGCCAGCTTTCATCTTTCCATGATGTGTCAGTGGGGAAACGCCTCGGCAACTCAAGAACTTATCTCTCATTCCACAAGAAACTAAAAAGGAGTGAAAAGAGAAAAGAATAAACGGAAAAGGGGGGGGGGGAGGGGGTTACGACATTGTTTGTAATCCTGTCTATCCACGCGAGGAAAACAGCAGCTGTGAGAATCGGCAACGGTTCATGCCGCACTGGTAACTTACGGGGGTATGTGAGCCGGTCGTTCAGAAAGCAATGGCAATACTGAACGTAACACTTGCCTAGTACATCAACAGCAGCTGAAAACTGCTGGTGTTGACTGCAACGTTCTGTAAGGGATATGCAACATTAAGAATTAAAAAAAAATTCCACAAAATAAGAAAAAAACTATACTACCCGCGTTTAACCATCGGGTGCCAAATTGCGCGTGTAGATCGTAGATCTAAGCGACTAACGTCGAGTTTCTAGGTCTGAGGAATCTCAAATTTGATGTCCTGATCAAACGTAATGCCAAAACCTAGACTTAAGAACTAAAGTCCAGACTGGGCGGGACCGATCAGCGGGAAAACTGTATGAACGTAGCCACAGCGGTCGGATTAGGAACATATTCCTGACACGCCATACCTACTTTCAGCCGGACAGACTGTGCTTAAGATGGCGGGAGTAGCCTTGACACATTTTTGCCAAATGGAGATAATGTTTGAATCCCAAAACTGAGAACGGGAAAGTGTGGTTCAAGAAGCATGGCGTAGAGTCCGTCAAATTGATTGACAGGATTGAACTACAGTCTATTGTGAGAGAAGGGGATGAGTTAAAAAGAGACTGAACATAGGTAATTATCCCACATGAAAAGAGTAGAGAAATGAAAATCACGTCATGGACAAACAGAATATTTAAACTACGGGCATTGCCAACAAAAATTAAGATGCCTGCGCAATAGCATATCAAAAGGATACCTTCTGGGGAGTTATTATTATCTTGTTCCGTCCGACTTAAAGACTAAAGTCCAGTGACAGAATTTCCTAAGCCAGTCGTTCAGAAAACAATGGCAAACTACTGAACGTAAAACTTTCCTAGTACATCAACAGCAGCTGAAAAATGCTGGTGTTCACTGCAACGTCCTGTAAGGGATGGATATGCAACATTAAAAAGAAATAATAATAATAATAATAAAACTAAAAATTTTTTTTAAATATAGGTTTGTGTAACATGCATGTATATTATGAGATGTGTAAACATAGATACTACCCATCTACATTCATTTCAGTCCAGTTCTCATGGGAGCCACAGACAGTCAGCAGCTGATCCTCATGAAAGACCAATTTGGAATCCTTCAAGCTGAAGTTGCAATGCGTCTCACCGGGGAGCAAGACCTAAGGACCTTGTCAGTTGAGCATAACTAAAGTTCAGTATATTATATTTCATACTTGCCATTTGCTCATACACCATTCTCTCAACATATAGCATACCAAGAGCTTATCACACCACCTTGAATCATCATCATCATCATATTAACATTATCAAACATAAATCAACACAGTGGTAGTTTTTATAACTCATAGTTCGTCTAAAATTCTGTCTGTAAATGTTTGTGTAGCTTAAGTGAGTACAAACATTGGTTAAACAGTTAGTAGGGGTTCGTGTATATTTTTCCAGGAGGAGAATAAGTCAAGGAGGTATCTTTCCTATGCAGCCCTTAAGCAAAAAGCTTATCCTGCATATCTTAATTCCTCTTTCTCCTCCGAAGTCGGAGTGTCTGCCTGTACGGCGAGGAACCACCAGTCTGCACACCAATAAGCCAGACATGGGACAACGGATACTCACGCAAACCTCAGGTCCTGTATGACATCACACTGATGTTGGACAACAGGATGCCTTCATACGACATACAGGACTTCGCGTTGGAGCTCAAGCCAATGAACACAAGCAAGCAAGCAATTCCTCTTTCTCACTCCTGTGGGTACCAAGAGCAGCTACATTTATCTTTTCAACGAGCCACTTCCTGGCTGTTTCTTGAGTATCTAGAGACTGTTTCTTAAATCAGCATAAAAGAGGCACTTGTCCTGTTTTTTTCCCTCTGGGATTTGGGGTGGTAATTAGTCACTTCTGACAAAGTAAACGGATTTCAAACTGCACCCAGAACTAACACCAGTAGGAGGAAATATGACTTTTGATGTACTTCAGTTTTCATCTTTCCATGATGTACCCAAAGATTGTGGACAGAATGTGATCTTCTTCTAGTGTAAGTAGCCAGCTCTCTTTGTGAGTTCACTTTTTCCAAGATATCTTCATTAAGCGTTTTACCTGTCAGTAGAAGAATGCAGCCAGTCTCCCTGGCCAAAGTGTTAACAACATTGTTCATAAACCCATATATTCACGTGGGGAAAACAGCAGCTGCGAGAATCGGCAGCGGTTCGCGGCGCGCTGGTAACTTACAGGAGTGTGTGAGCTGGTCGTCAGAAAGCAATGACAAACTACTGAACGTAAAACTTGCCAAGTACACCAACAGCAGCTGAAAAGTGCTGGTGTTGACTGCAACATCCTGTAAGGGATATGCAACATTAAAAAAAAAATAAGAATGCTACAAATTCCTTGGACAGCCATAATGGGTGATTGTTTGCATTATGCCCTTAACTACAGTATCTTGACCTTTCACCGCCAAATAACCAATCAACAGAACAACAGTTGTTTTAAAAAACATTTAATTTGCATCTGAAAATAATGGGTGCTTTTACACAGAAATCGTGCATACAATAACTCACTCACGACATTTCTCAACTACGTATGTACAAACTAAGTAACTAAACATCCATCATATGTACACCTTGTGTGTAGAGATTCAATATGAACATTTGGTACAAAAACTAGCTAGCTCAAACTTCAGTTATTTGCCAGATTTGGATATCCACATGTTGCTGTGTACAAGTGTACACATCATCTCGTCAGCAATCAGATACCACGCTATCACTGGTGCACTAGAAACAATGCAACCAACTAGTGCACTTAAACCTATACTACAATGCTACTGGTGCAAATAGACACTACCCTATCACACTGGGTACCACTTGGTGCACTAGACACTACCCTATCACACTGGGTACCACTTGGTGCACTAGACACTACCCTATCACACTTGGTGCACTAGACACTACCCTATCGCACTGGGTACCACTTGGTGCACTAGACAGTACCCTATCACACTGGGTATCCACTTGCTGCACTAGATACTACCCTATCTCACTGGGTACCATTTGGTGCACTAGACACTACTGTATCAGACTGGATACCACTTGGTGCACTAGACACTACCCTGTCACACTGGGTACCACTTGGTGCACTAGACACTACCCTATCACACTGGGTACCACTTGGTGCACAAGACACTACCCTATAACACTGGGTACCCACTTGGTGCACTAGACACTACCTTATCACACTGGGTACCACTTGGTGCACTAGATACTACCCTATCACACTGGGTACCACTTGGTGCACTAGACACTACCCTATCACACTGGGTACCCACTTGGTGCACTAGACACTACCCTATCACACTGGGTACCACTTGGTGCACTAGACACTACCCTATCACACTGGGTACCACTTGGTGCACTAGACACTACCCTATCACACTAGGTACCACTTGGTGCACTAGACACTACCCTATCACAATGGGTACCACTTGGTGCATTAGACACTAACCTATCACACTGGGTACCACTTGGTGCACTAGACACTACCCTATCACACTGGGTACCACTTGGTGCACTAGACACTACCCTATCACACTGGGTACCACTTGGTGCACTAGACACTAACCTATCACACTGGGTACCCACTTGGTGCACTAGACACTACCTCTCACACTGGGTACCCACTTGGTGCACTAGACACTACCCTATCACACTGGGTACCACTTGGTGCACTAGACACTAACCTATCACACTGGGTACCCACTTGGTGCACTAGACACTACCTTATCATACTGGGTACCACTTGGTGCACTAGATACTACCCTATCACACTGGGTACCACTTGGTGCACTAGACACTACCCTATCACACTGGGTACCCACTTGGTGCACTAGACACTACCCTATCACACTGGGTACCACTTGGTGCACTAGACACTACCCTATCACACTGGGTACCACTTGGTGCACTAGACACTACCCTATCACACTAGGTACCACTTGGTGCACTAGACACTACCCTATCACAATGGGTACCACTTGGTGCACTAGACACTACCCTATCACAATGGGTACCACTTGGTGCATTAGACACTACCCTATCACACTGGGTACCACTTGGTGCACTAGACACTACCCTATCACACTGGGTACCACTTGGTGCACTAGACGCTAACCTATCACACTGGGTACCACTTGGTGCACTAGACGCTAACCTATCACACTGGGTACCACTTGGTGCACTAGACGCTACCCTATCACACTGGGTACCACTTGGTGCACTAGATGCTACCCTATCACACTGGGTACCACTTGGTGCACTAGACGCTACCCTATCACCCTGGGTACCACTTGGTGCACTAGACGCCACCCTATCACACTGGGTACCACTTGGTGCACTAGACACCACCCTATCACACTGGGTACCACTTGGTGCACTAGACACCACCCTATCACACTGGGTACCACTTGGTGCACTAGACACCACCCTATCACACTGGGTACCATTTGGTGCACTAGACGCCACCCTATCACACTGGGTACCATTTGGTGCACTAGACGCCACCCTATCACACTGGGTACCACTTGGTGCACTAGACGCTACCCTATCACACTGGGTACCACTTGGTGCACTAGACGCTACCCTATCACACTGGGTACCACTTGGTGCACTAGACGCTACCCTATCACACTGGGTACCATTTGGTGCACTAGACGCTACCCTATCACACTGGGTACCACTTGGTGCACTAGACACTACCCTATCACACTGGGTACCACTTGGTGCACTAGACACCACCCTATCACACTGGGTACCACTTGGTGCACTAGACACTAACCTATCACACTTGGTGCACTAGACACTACCCTATCGCACTGGGTACCATTTGGTGCACTAGACACTACCCTATCACACTGGGTACCACTTGGTGCACTAGACACTAACCTATCACCTTAGGTACTATCCGCCACACTGTAAATATTCTATGGATTGTTTTGTTTCTCGTACTATCTGTTCCAACCCATAAAGATTTTAGGTGCTTGAGTTTTTGCATTATCATGCTGCATGGGAAACACATAGTCTCTTCAATTCAGTCCAGGCTTTACGTTATGGAGAGGTATAACTTCATGCGTGGTCTTAACTAGCAACATTATTGGGATGAACAATGGTAGAATATCTGACATCTTTCTGGTGAGTTACAGATGAGTAAAAGATCTCAAAGTCGGCCTCTACTGCGGTACAAAGATGCGTGTAAGCAGGACATGATTGATACAGGCATTGACATTGCACCTTGGGAGCAAGTCACCGTTGATCACGATGCATGGAGGGAAAAGATCAGGAATGGAATAAAGACAAAAAGAGGACATGACTGCAGATAGGTGACACACTGAGCATGTTAGATGTCAGATGGGGCGTCATGGTGGAAATGACCATGTGTTCACATGTTTCCATTATGGACGAACATTTACCCCGCAAATTGGCTTGGCAGTCACATTCGCTACTGCTATGGATTGTAGTTATTATCTTTGTAGAACTATGTCACAAACTATTGTCTGTCAAGATGGCAAGGTGCCAGTTAGTTTTTGCAGCGCAATATTTGTTCTTATCTTAATTTCTGTCATCACATGCTCATCACCTGTCTGCAGTGAATCTACATAAATTTTCTAAACTGCTCACTTTTTGCAATCGCTCTCCATTGATAAATATGTATTTTGACATTTGTTTCATCTGTTGTCATTATTATTTGATTGTTTTCCAACATGAATATTATATTTCTACACGATCAAAAGGCAATCATTTATCGGCATCAATATTTCTGGCTAATACACAATCAAAAACTCAATCATTTATCACCTTAAACAATACTGAAATCACACGATCAAAATCCCAACTATTTATCAATCTTCTTGACTATGATAAATACTTGTACACAACCAAAAACCTAATTATTTATCAACTTCATTATTTATGATTGATACACATTGCAATACTGCAATCATTAGCTAACTCAATTAATACATTATTCTATTCTATATACACAAACTGTAACAAATATTCTACATTTTCTTCAAATCAGGAATGTTTTAAGTCACAAATCCAGGGGAGAGAAGTCCCACTGTCTAAGTATAAACTGTCAAAATATGGCACAATTATGTTCCTTGAATCCATTATGTGTTAGAATCCATTATCTATTAGAATAGTCCCCATGCATTCGATCTAGCTGTTGCATCAAGTGGTCTATTAAGCCTGCCTGCCGAGTTCGGATCTCAATTATCCCTCTTGTTGACGATTCTCTTGGATTGCGGTTGACAGGTCTGATGATTCTTACCTAGGTAAAGATGAAAGGTCATTATATAGTAGGTGCAACTGGCGGGTTGTGCAGTGGCAGAACTGCACGTGCTCGGGGTCAAGGCTTTTCAGACTTTTTTTTTAATTGTGACCCATTTTGATTGGACGATATTTTATGTATTTATAGCAGCACTAGATTTTATTAGAAAGCAGCAAGTCAAATGGTTTGGCTATGCAAGTAGGTTACCATTCAACAGCATACCACAACAAGCAATGATGTACAGACCAGATGGAAACAGAGGAAGAGGCCGACCACGTAAACGTTGGACGGAGAGAATAGCAGAGTCCATGGGAATATCGATACATGAAGCCCATAATCTGGCACTCTCACGATGTTTATACTTCACCTCGACACCGCAAGGTACAAGAGGAACATGCTGAGATGAGATGAGATATTTTATGTGACCCACTCTGCTGTTGGTATTAACACAATGCATAATTATTATACCAAACAGAAATATTTAGAAATGTGTCTGTAACCCACAGTTAAGTTTTAGTTTGATTGGAGCGGCTGGCTGAGTGGCTACAACGCCGGGCTCTCCTACGGAGACCCGAGTTCGATCCCTCGGGAAGGTGTGGGATTTTTTCTGTCAGGGGCAAAAAGAAAATCCTAACCTGTACAGTTCGCGGTGACTGCACTAGCCAGGCGGCCTTAATTCCTCAGGCTCAAAGACCCCTCTGCCATACACCGCAAGGTACTGTATTGGCAGTAAATGACAGTGACAGTATGACAGATGGCTAAGCTGGCTAGGTTGGGCTGGTTGGGTTGGGCTGGTTGGTTAGAGGGTTAGTTGATTGAGTTGTTTGGTTGGTTGGTTAGTGGGTTGGTTGGTTGGTTAGTGGTTTGGTTGGTTGCTTGGTTGAGTTGATTGATTGGTTGCATGGTCAAGTTCATTGGTTGGTTGGGTTAGGTGGTTTATTGGTTAGCAGGTTGGTTGGTTGAATTGGTTGGGTTCGGTGGTTTATTTGTTAGCTGGTTGGTTGGTTGGATGATTGTTTGGTTAGTGGGCTTGTCAGTTGGTGGTTGGTTGGCTGGTTGGTTGGTTGGTTGGCTGACTGTTTGGTTGGTTGGCTGATTGTTTGGTTGGTTGTGCATATATGTGTGAATACATGAGCGAGAAATAGATTGAGAGAGAAATAGAAATAGAGAGAGAGAGAGAGAGAAATAGAAATAGAGAGAGAGAGAGAGAAAGAGAAAGAGAGAGAGAAATAGAAAGAGAGAGAGAGAGAGAGAGAGAGAGAGAGAGAGAGAGAGAGAGAGAGAGAGTAGTTTATGCATACATTGACCTATACACTGAGTTTGCTCTCTCTCTCTCTCTCTCTCTCTCTCTCTCTCTCTCTCTCTCTCTCTCTCTCTCTCTCTCTCTCTCTCTCACACAGGAAACACACATACCTGACTATTTCATTTCATATTGACACACCCAGCTACAACTGTAAGGTCCATCAGCTTCCATCATGGTCCCTCTATGAGTTACAGCTTTGACTGTTTTGATTTGACTGATGCTCGGCAACACTAGGAGAATGTTAAGGCCAAGAAACTACTTCTTCTTCTTCTTTTGCTCACTTGAAATATGTCTATAACTGTAATGTTGTCTCTTGTATGAATTTAACTGTCTTTTTAGTTCACTTAGAGGTTCATTGATGTCATAATCTCCCCGCCAGTTCAACCACGTCGTCTTCGACGGAGCCTGGCAAATACGGCCCAACAGTGAACGACGCTAACCACGCTGTGCCAGTGATGGTCAGTTAGTGCAAGCGCGGAACATGAAGTCCACGCTGCGACACAATCCCGCTAAGCGGAAACTCACCGCGAGTTAGCGACAGACGGCTGGGGACTGTGGCACTGGACAGACGGTTTGAATGGAGCTTGAGCGAACTGTGTGTTTGAACGCGAATAGATAGAAAGCCTGTGTGAGTATTAGGAGATTGTATGCCTGGGTTGTAGGATTGTAAGTTGTGTTGCATTTGTAGATCTATTGATTATATTATTGTAACTGCACAATGCATGTAATGATTGTGATGAATGAGCTGTGTGAATAAAGTGTTTGGAATTGTAATTGTAGCGTGTCACGTCAAGTTATTCTGTGACTGTGTTTTGTATCGCACTTGTCAAAGAACACGAGCCTGAGTACTTGCTGAGTGCAAGACCCTGACATTGAGTTTATCTTCCACTGTCGTCTCTCAAGGCCAGAAGGTTTGCCTAGATATGTTGTATTTTGGGCAGTATTGGAGTATGTGCTCTGCTGTCTGCGACGCCAATCCACATGTGCACATGGCTGTTTCACCAATCTTGAATTTTGTATACATGTGGTAATTTATTATGTCTTGTTCTGAGGTGCAGAATAATGACTTGTTCTGGTCTGTCCATAACGTGGTAGTCACCTTGAGCAGGTTTTGGTGGCTTTCTGACTGATTTGATCATTCTTTTATTTAGGTGGTATGTAACGGGCACATCAGGTTCTTCTTTTGCTCCTTCCTTAGCCAATCGATCAGCTCTGTCGTTTCCAGGTACTCCACAGTGGGATGGTATCCACTGTATGGTGACCTTATGCTGACTGCTAAGTTCAGAAAATAGTGTCCTCAGTAAATGCAATTTCCCAGACAGGAGCGCCTCGAGTACTGATTTTGCATCTGTCAATAGCACCATGTGTACCATGGCTGGTATTTAGTAATTTCTCTGTGGCTATCTTGACTGCCTCAATTTCAGCATCATAGTTATGGCAGTACTTTCCTGATGGTACTCTGGTCGTGTCCCTAGTATTATTTCGGTATTCTATGTACACTCCCGCTCCTCGATTTCGAACAGCATTTTGTGCTGACCCACCTGTGTAGACTCAGATCCAGAGGTCCTGTGGGTATTCTTCGTCAAAGAAGCTGAGAGTGGCTTCCTTGTAAAATATTCCTCTCACTTTTGTCTGGATTTGTAGTGACAGTCTATGTTCATCTTTCCATGGAGTTCGCTCTGGAATAGTTGTCAGGGGGATGCCAACTGTGGGCAGATCTGTGGTTTCTCTGCACAGTCGTTTGGCCAGGTGGATAAAACTGCTTCTTTTCAACCGCCCCATAGCTAAGTTTTAAAATCTGTTCTTCAAAGGGTGGCTTGGCAAGCTGAGGAACTTTTCTGCTTGTATTAGCATTTTCATATCTCTACGCTCTCTCAGTGCTTGTGTCCTCCCCAATTTCTCCATCTCCACTATAGGGGTTGATCTCATCCCTCCTGTGGTGACTCTAAGTGCTTGATTTTGCACCTTGTCCAGCTCTTGTAGTGTGGTTTTTGACACTGAACACCACGCAGTTGATCCATATTCAAGGTGTGGTCATATGCTCTGTTAATAAACTTTGCTAAGTATTTTCTCACTGGCTCCCCATGTGGTTCCACTTAGTTTTCTTAGGATGGCTATTTTCTTTCTGGCTTTTGCTACTGCTCTGTTGATGTGCTTTCTCCATGTCAGCCTGTCATCAAATGTCACTCCACGGTATGTTGGTTCTTTATCTTCTCTTAGGGGTATTCCATTTATCTGAATGATCCCTGCCTTTTGTTTTGGAGAGAGGGTAAATAGAGTGGTGCTGCACTTGTCAGCGTTTATGCTGACACACCATCTATTTGCCCATGCAACAAATGCATCTACAGCTCTTTGTAGCAATCTGGTGGCCACTGATGCATGTTCATTTGTGTTCCATAGAACCAGGTCATCAGCGTACATTGCCACTTTAATTCCATGTGGTAGATTAGCAACAAGATCATTGATGAAAATTAGACAAAGTGTGGGGGATAAGACTCCGCCCTGGGGAACACCATGATGCAGTAGTACTTTCTTGCTCTCGAGTCCACCAATCTGTACTCTGGCTCTTCTGTTGTGCAAGTATGCTTTTACCCATTTGAACATTCTTCTATTGACTTTACACAGTTTCTCAGTTTCTTCATCAGACCTTCTTTCCAGACTTTGTCGAAGGCTTTCTTCAGATCTATCCATGCTGCAAGCACCAGCTTCTTCTCTTGGAATGCAGCCTCAATTTCTTGAGAGAGGTTGGTTGTCTGATCTTCTGTAGAGTAGCACTGCCTAAAGCCAGCCTGCTGTAGCACAAGGATGTTTTCACTTTCAGTGTACCACTGCAGTCTGTGACTGATGATGCGCTCCATTGTTTTGCAGAGACAGCTGATGAGGCTAATTGGTCTGTAGATGGAGGCAATGGAACTATTTTTCCCTGATTTTAGGAGGGGTATCATGATTGCTTCTCCCCAGGCTTGTGGAACACTGCCTAAGGTCCAGCTGTTATTGAAGATCTGCAACAGCTTTGCTTTGGCCTCTGTTCCTAGGTTCCTGATCATTTCATTGGAGATCCATCAGCTCCTGATAACTTTCTCATTTTCAGTTTTGATATATGGCTAGCTCCAGTTTGCTGATTGTGATGGGTGCCTCCAGAACCTCATGTACTATTTCATTCTGTCCTGTATGTTGCCATTTCTCTTGAATCTCTTGTTGTTTCTCTGGACTAATTTTGATATTGTTATCTTGTGCAAATGAGTCCGCAAAATGGTCAGCTGCTTGCTTTCCTGTTAAGGTGATCTGTCTTTATGTAGTGCAATTTTTGAGTTTCTTCCTGTGCCCTCATCGTTAAGTTGTTTTATTAGCTCCCACAATTTCCTTGTGTCTCTTTCAAAGTTCAGAGAGACTGTTTTTTCCTGCCAGCTTTTCCGTCTAGCATGTAGCTTGGCCCTTTGAAATTTGGCTTTTGCGTGCCGGTATTTATTGTGGTGCACTTGGCTAGGTTTGGCCTCTGCTTGCTTTCTACACACTTTCACATCATTATGCAAATGTTGCAGTTCACTACTCCAGTAGGGTTTATAATGTTTACGGGCTCCTCTTGATACTGTTTCTCGCGCTGCCTGTAGTATGCATTTCCCAAACTCTTCAACTACTTTATTTATGTCTTTCTCAGTGTTCATGTTTTTAACCAGTATGGCGGTGCGATGCTTGTACATTGCCCAGTCTGCTTTCTTGTAGTTCCACCTCGAGAGGGTGCCGCTTTCACTTACAAGCTCATTTTCTACAGTTAGAAAGACTGGCCGATGGTCACTGCCTCCAAGTTGTTTCCCAACAATTTGTGTAATGTTCTACTCCAGGTCTGGTGAATGAAAAGCCAGGTCAGGTGTAGTTGTAGTGTGCTATGATCTCGAGTAGAAAGTATGTGGGTCTGGCGGCTTGTTAATCTAGATGAATATATTCTCATCCTGCCAGTCTTCCAGTCTCTCTCCTCTCTGGTCCATGTGATCATAGCCCCAGCTCTGCGAGTGGCTGTTGAAATCGCCACACACAATCATTTTTTCTTTTAATGGTAGTGTGTCTAGTGCCTGTGGGCGGTCACTTGGACAGTAGTAATTGATCAGATGTAGATCTGTATTACCTGTCTTAAGTTTAAGTGTCTGATACTCAGCCCCTTCCATGTAGACTTCAATTTGGGAAGCAGTGATGTTATTTTTTATAAGGGTCGTTATCCCACCCTTTCGCCTGTCCTTTCGGTCAGATCGTTAACACTGGTAGCCTATGATTTTGAAGGCTATATTTTTGTTGAGGTGAGTTTCTTGCAAGCAACATAAGCTAACTTTTTCTTCCAAGATGTTTTCTGGTTCTATTTTTTTTTTGCTGACTCACTCCGCATTCCAGTGCATTATTTTTAGTCTTTGTTTGGTATGGCTAGACGCTTTATTCTCAGGTCCCCTGGCTCCACAGGACATCTGATAAGGACCTCCAGTAGTTGTGGTTGGATCCTTTCGAGGCATAGGGCCCGGCACTGCACCTGCCTGGGGGTCCAAAGCTGGGCGAGCACCATAACATTTAGTACTAGGCGATATATTGCATGGCGTAATTGCGTGGCATCCTGATTTCTGTTGTGCGCCTCCTGGCTGGTTGCCTCCGTCTTCAGCACCTTTCCTTTACTAGAGCAGACTGTGTTCTTACTCGAGTTTAGGTGTGTAGGCACGCACACACGTGTCTGCGCATGCATGTACATGCATACATCTAGAGCTTTCTGGTTATTTCTCGGCACCAATGACTCGCCGCCGCCCCTTATCCTGTTAGTTAAAACAATGAGAAGGCCAGGAGTTGGACTTTTGCTGCAAAGGTGATGAATGCACGAGCCATTGGGGTATTTATGCAAGGTTGGGTGCTCACTCCAACCACGCCCCTGGCTACATAACAGCAACATTTGGAACCACCAGGAAGCTGACACATGTGCCATTATTCCCACCAGTTGTTGCAATAAAAGAACACAATGCACACACAACAGTTAACACATGACACAAACCAGACAAACAAGGGCACACATGGACAACAATCCACTACCTCCAGCACAGTTTTCTCAGCAATGTGTTTCCATGTTATCTCTCGATATACCATGGACTGAACCATTTGCTGTAAAACAATTATACAATGTAATTTAACATGTTTCAGCATTTGTCGTAATTTGTAATCATGGGCTTTACTAAGTGTCATGAGGAGCGGCTGGCCAAGTGGCTAGAATGATGGCTTCCAGTCAGGAGACGGGTTCAAATCCTAATCAGGATGATGGATTTTTTTTTCTGTCGGGCACAAATATTTTAAAACCATCCTAACCTGTCAAGTTTGCTTCGACTGCTCTAGCCAGGCGGCCATAATTCCTCATGCTCATGACCCCACTGTCCTACACTGCAAGGTACTCTAGGCAGTAATGTGACAGTTTCTGACTGTTCTGTGACAAAGATGTGTGACTGATGGGATAGGAATAGGATCTGTGACAAAGCTGTGGGACTGATGGGATATGAGTAGGAATTGTGACAAAGCTGTGTGACTGACAGGGTAGGAATAGAATCTGTGACAAAGCTGTGTGACTAACAGATAGGAGTAGGATCTGTGACAAAACTGTGTGAATGGTGGGATAGGAGTAGGAAAGTTGTGTGACTGACCAGGACAATGATTTATCATGCAATGAATACAGGTGAAGACGGTTCAGAAATATGGCTAACCAGCTCAAAATAGGAACAGAGCCCTCCCCATCGCTTTCTGCCGAAATACCACAGGCATGTCACAAATGCTCGGACGTAGTCTATGTCATAAATCATACTTATGACCTTCAACGGTGAGCTACAATAGAGCAGCGATTAACAGGTTTGAATCTCCATCGAGGCAGAAGTTTGTTTAACTTTCCTGGGCTGCCAGGCTGACCAGTCTATGACGGGTACCAGGATGGGCTGTCAGGCTGACCAGTCTAAGACAGGTACCAGGATGGGCTGTCAGGCTGACCAGTCTAAGTAGAGTATCAGGATGGGCTGTCAGGCTGACTAGCCTAAGACAGGTACCAGGATGGGCTGCCAGGCTGACTAGCCTAAGACGGGTACCAGGATGGGCTGTCAGGCTGACCAGTCTAAGACAGGTACCAGGATGGGCTGCCAGGCTGACCAGTCTAAGACAGGTACCAGGATGGGCTGCCAGGCTGACTAGCCTAAGACGGGTACCAGGATGGGCTGCCAGGCTGACCAGTCTAAGACGGGTACCAGGATGGGCTGCCAGGATGACCAGTCTATGACAGGTACAGGATGGGCTCCCAGGCTGACCAGTCTAAGACAGGTACCAGGATGGGCTGCCAGGCTGACCAGTCTAAGACAGGTACCAGGATGGGCTACCAGGCTGACCAATCTATGACAGGTACCAGGATGGGCTGCCAGGCTGACCAGTCTAAGACAGGTACCAGGAAACATCCAGGAAAGTAAAGGCGATCAGCAGGACACTGACCACATCACCCATCCAGCTCTGATTGGTCTATACAATTATGGGGCTGGCATCATATACCCAATACACCTCAAAGAGTTAAAACAAGGGTTCTTAACTATATTTACCTTTATTATCCTTCACATTTGTTACAAATGTGTATAAAACACATTATATAATGTTACATAATGTTTTCTTTTTTTATATAATGTCAGTTTGCATAACCACCAACACTCAGGTAACTCCATGTGTGCTTCAATGGACTTCCATAGATAGCACAAGGAAGATCTCAGCACAAAGCATGAAAGCACAAAGCACATCCAAGTGTGCATACATCAGACATTACAAACTCTTAATGTTAGTTTTCTAAAAACAGAGGTACAATATTTATGTTCAAAATCCACCGCCTTCATTCAAGGGAACATAACTGTTTGATAATTTTAAGTCTTCTATATTTAGTTCAACATCCATCGCCATTGTTCAAGGGAACATAGCTGTTTGATCCTTTTAGTTCTATATTTAGTTCAACATACATGATCATAATTCAAGGGAACACAGCAGTTTGATCATTTTAAGTCTTCAATATTTAGTTCAACATACATCGCCATCGTAACTGTTTGATCATCAGACCAACTGTGTCCAAGTCTTTGCAATTATGTCCTTGCTGTGACTGAGGACAGGAGATGAATTGGATGTTTGGTTGGTCGTGATTGCCCTGCAAGTCTGTGTGTTTCAACTCTTTAGTCCGATGCACTGGTGTCAGTTTGCCTGAGCCTCGAAAAGGGTGTTGCATCTATCAGAGCGAGGATGGCATCAAGACTTTTCCCCAAACCTGGTACCACAATACCATCTCTATGGGGGTTGTGTAGCAGTGAACCCCTTCCTCTCTCCAAACTCAGAAACTAGTACGGTGTTCAAGACCGGTACTGGAACTTCACGTTTGTGGACAGACACAACAGTCTTTAAAAAAAATTTGTTGCATATCCTTTACAGGATGTTGCAGTCAACCCCAGTGTTTTTTTGGGCTGTTTGTTATTTCTTGGCAGGTTTACATTCAGTAGTTTGCCATTGCTTTCTGAACGACCGGCACTCATACCTTTGTATGATAACCAAATCGCAAGCTGCTGTGTTTCGAATGTGGTATGCAGGATAAGAAATCCATTCGTAACCCCTTCGCCACAGTGCCAGTGAGAGATTCACAGCTGGGTGTAACTAGGTCATGAATCGGCACAGCACATCTGGGCTGGCTGGGAATCGGCTTAGAGCAGTAATGTTTCCTCCACAGGCTTGAAGTATTTCACTGCTAACAGATTCTAACCTAAAGCCCAGAGGGACATTTGAATAAATCAGAAACTAACATCAGGCAAGAAGCAACACCTAGATGATGATGCAATGTCGCTGATTGACAACAACAACAACAGAGAACTCTTACCTTGTTGTGGAGACTGATGATGTGTATGCCAATGTCATTGACGCCAACGTAGCATGACGTCGGTGACTGAAGAACAGAACAAAAACATGACACTGCAAACATGTTTGATATCAGACACAGGAGTAATCTGTGTGCACTTGTATGTACAATGCAAAGGCAGGCAGGCAGCAAGGAAGGATGGAAGGAAGGAAGAAAGGAAGGAAGGAGGGGAAGGAAGGAAGGAGGGGAAGGAGGGAGGGAGGAAGGAAGGTGTTTTAGATAACAATATTATATTCCAATTAGTCTTTGTTCTTTATCTTTATCTTAAATAAGAAATTCATTAGAGCAGAAATGTGTCAAACGGCAAAGAAATGTGCCAAAACCTACCTTCCTTAACTGGGACATGATAGTTCCCGTAAAAAAGGCCGACCCGTAAACGGTAAGTCTTTGGCATGCGGTGAGAAACTGAGACTTGAGTTGCTGGAGATTGAGGACAAATATTCACCAACATGAGTCAATGCACAACACAGGAACTGTAATTTATACTTGTAAATAAATTAAACATTTATTAAACTAGTTAAGTTGGGTTGTGTTGTGTGTTGGGTTGAGCTGGCCTGCTGGTTGGCTGGCTGGTTGGCTAGCTGGCTAGCTGGTTGGTGAACCTCTGGAAGACTGAGTTTTAACTAATAGGAAACAGTAGGTATGTGTAACTTCTGTTTCAACCATTACTTCTTTTCCATTTTAACCAAGTCTGATGTATTGGTATTCAGGTCGCTTGAGTCCTGACAAAATGAGGCTGGTTTACAGATTTTCCCCCCTGACCCAGTACCATGGGGGTCTGTGATGAAGAGCTCCCACTCCCTTCTCCAAGCCCAGAAACCCGGGCAGTGTGCAAGTCTGGTCCTAGAAACTCATGTCTGAAACCAGGCGTATCAGGATGTCACCAGGTCAGGATTCAGCACAGCACACAGGCTGGCTAGGATCAGGCCCAGGTCTGTCATATTTCCTCCTCGGGTTTTAGGTATTTGACTGCCACCAACCCAATATTATTGTCCTCTTTGGTAACAATCTTTATATCATCATCATTACATAGAGCAGAGAATGCTTTTCACACTATACCAGCACTTGATCCTCTCAGTAATTGATTATGGATTAGGTCTGCTCACTGTCTCAGAGAGTCAGCTGGTGAAGTTAGAGCGCATACAGAACGAAGCTATGCGGGTCATTCTGGGATGCACTAGAGACACCCCAGTAGTGTGTATGCGTTATATCCTTGGTCTGCCGACTGTTGCTGGTAGGCTCAAGGTGATGCAGGCGAAGGCATACCTCAGAGTAGCTGCAGACACAGACCACCCACTGCATGAGGCGCTGGACGCAGTTAAGGGTAAGCGACTGATAAGAGGGAAATAATGGATGGCTCAGGCGGAGGATACGATCAGACAGGTGTCCCCCTTGGAGAACATTAGGCGTGGAGAGGAGTGGGTCAGAGTGCCAGTGGAGCAGTCAGACTTGTGCAGAGTTATAATCACATTAAGCCGGGAGTGCAGAGAGTGGCCAGCAGGGGCCACGAAAGTGGAAATCCAGCAACTAATTCAGGACAATGCTCACTCGAGTGATGTGATTATCTACACAGATGGTTCGGTGTCAAGAGGTGAGAGAAGTGGCTGGGGGTTCATAGCCAAAGCTAATGGTCGATGTTTGGGGCAGGAGAGCCTGGCATATGATACCACAACATCCAGCTTAAGAATGGAAGTGGAGGCAGTCACTGCGGCTCTCCGCTGGATGGAGAATACGACACACACACACATCGTGATTGTAACTGACTCAGAAAGCATGCTGATGAGGGTGAGGACGGGCAGACTTCGTGCGGAGTGGCTTGCTTCGCTTCGGAGGTCACGGGTGGCAAGCATCGCCTGGATCTTTTCTCCGGGGCATGCCGGTGTGCTGGGAAATGAACAGGCAGACAGATTGGCTGGCTCTGCAGAACTTGGTGGAGTATTGATACATGACAAGGCAGACGTGGTTGCGGCCTTGTGGGAGCACGTGCACACCTCGGAGGAGCAAATGGATTACCATGGTCTGGCAAGAATGAGACGAGGAGTGACGAAGGGATCTGGCCGACGCTCAACGCTCAGAGGAAAGGCGAGACGGACTTATAATCAGATTGCTACTGGTACTATTAGTGTTGGAACTCTTCACTGGCTGCTGAGGATGGGGACGGAGTACTTATGGGAATGCCCCGAATGCTGTGATGTCGATTCCTAAATCAATCAATCAATCAATCAATATCATCATCATTATCATGTGCCATGCCGATAAGTGCGGGCGGTCATGTTTCACCTTCTCGCACAATCACCACAGTTGTGGATCAGCTTCATGTAGGTTAGCTATAAAGCTGTGAAAATGTAATGTGTAAACGAGAAACAATATGGAGGTCCGTTTCACAAAACATTACAAATGGCAAAGTGAATGTTACAGCTACAAAGCCTTCATAAAGTAAAGCGGATTCACATTTAACTACATACCACACACAAATGAATATGTGTACTCATCTGGCTAAGACAAGTTCAGAAATAAGAGCTTAATTTCTGGACTCACTTTAATCAGGCAAGTCCTCACATATGAAGCCATGTGTCCCGTTTAACAACAGCAGTGATAATACAATTCGGCCATATAACCAGACAACCAGCTAACAGTATACCACAACAAGCAATGATGTACAGACCAAATGGAATCAGAATAAGAGGCCGACCATGTAAATGATGGACTGAGGAAATAACAGAGTCCGTGGGAATCTCAATATATGAAACCCATAAACGGGCACTCTTCCAATGTTTATGTGTTCACCTCAACACAAGGTACAAGAGGAATGTGATGAGATGAGTATGGGTGATGACACATCACAATATGGTATCTATCTGACCTGCTGTGGTGTATGAGTGTGAGTGTATGAGTATGAGTGATGACACATCACAATATGGTATCTGTCTGACCTGCTGTGGTGTGTCCCTGAGATTTGGATACTCCTTGGAGATCTTGCTCACCCAGTGGCTTGTATCTTTATGTTTTAAGACGGCAGCTGGGATGAGTTCCTTCAATTGGCTTTGACTTAAACTGGGGAGAAATGGTTCCAAGTCATGTGACTGCTTTTCTGCAGTAATGTTTACATCAGTATTATACTGTCAACATTTTCTTTTTAACTGTCATCTACTGCCTAAAGAACCTTGCGGTGTAGGACAGGGGGGGCTTAAGTCTGAGGAATTAAAGCCGCCTGGCTAGTGCAGCTGCCATGAACTGTGCAAGTTAAAGTTTTTTTTTAGCCCCAGACAGAAAACAATCCACACCTTACTGAGGATTCAAACCTGGATCTTCTAAAGAAGAACCCACCATTCTAGCCACTCAGCCAGCCGCTCCTGCAGCTGGGATTCAGGATTTTTTGCTAGTGCATTCAAATCTGGAGTCAACCCAGGATCATAAACTGGGTTGCAGAGATTTCTCTGGGAAAGGATAATGCTGATGAAAGGGGGGAGTTACAGCGAATGAAAGAAGAAGAAGGGGGTAGTTATGACCTATTGCTGCTGCTGTTCTGAGACTATGTTGAGAACGCTTTGGACTGCATCCAAAACTGGAGTCAACCCAGGATCATAAACCAGGTTGCTGAGATTTCTCAGGGAGGGGACAATGCTGGTGAAAGGAGGGAGTTATAGCGAATGAAAGAAGAAGGAGGAGGTAGTTATGACCTGCTGCTGCTGTTCTGAGACCATGTTGGGAATACCCTGGACTGCTAGCGTAACTAACAAGTGACTGGAATAGGCTGATGAAAGTAGGTGATCTTTGGTCAAGCAAAGAGAAGCAAGGCATGTGAAAACATGGTTATGACTAGAAGGATCAGCAGTAATAGAAGCAGGAGCAGACTGAGATGATACTTGAACTGCGAAGATGGCATGGAGGAAATCATCAACAGAACTGATCAAGCAACATCTGGCTTCCCCCCTGCAGCCCAATGCCATATAGTGATAGAAGCGAATGCTCATCATCTGTTGTTGTGTCATACAGTGATATTTTGGTGGATATCCATGTCAGAAAGTGGACAATTGTTAGCTCTCTCATAGCCGGCTGGCTCTGTATGGCTAGGGAAACATATTCACTGATATCTGCAGATGCTAAACACTCAAAGAGGTGCTGTTCAACAGTCTAATAAGGATATGTATAGAGCAGACACTCTAGAGTGGAGCTGTGGCTGGAGTCTGTCCAAATGCATGTTAAGTCATATCTGCATTGCTCAAAATCAGAAAATGGTGTTCTGACCTAATATATGTGAAGTAGGAGCCATACAGCACCTAGTGCACTTGCTTGCTGACCCTGTATTCTTCTTCTTCTTCTTCTTCTTCTTCTTCTTCTTCTTCTTCTTCTTCTTCTTCTTCTGCTGCTGCTGCTACTGCGTTCGTCAGAAATGTTGTTTTAGACGTAATTGCGTTGTGCCTGTTTACAGCAGAGATGCGATATTTGCACCTTTCAGCCTGAAGAAGTCTGATGTGTCTGCTGAAAGGTTCAAATATTGCAGCTCTGTTGTAAACAGACACAACGCAATTACGTCTAAAACAATATTCCAGATGAACGCAGCAGAAGACGAAGGAAGAAGAAAGAGGAGGAGAAGGAGGAGGAGGAGAAGAAGAAGAAAGTACTTATTCTGGAACCCTAAGGCAAATGAAATAGAGTGAGACCTAAAATCACAGAGAAGAAAATCAGAGACAGATGAACAATATCAGGAGGACACTGCAGGAGACAGCAACAGATAGGAAGATATTGATGTAAGTTAGTTGAAGGCATATGCTCTACTGAAAAACAGAAGGGAATGAACAAATTTTATTTTCAAAGGGTTAAGAATTTGGCATGCAGACCTGCCATGTAGCACTTCAGAATGAGATACAGAATTTATAAGTGAGAAAGAACCCGAAGAGTTAATCTCAAAGCAGCAGACGGCAAGAGTCGCCAAGTGACGTCACTGTGTGAAAAACGTCACTGCGTAATACGTCATCAACCGGCTAGTTAGGTTTGCGCCTGACAACAAGAAGGCGGCATAAGATTGTCAGAGGTGAATTATTATCGTAAATCCTCCAGAAGATGGAAATGGTAGAAAGGATCCACTATTTATGTAAGATAGATCATCAAGGCAGACTCCAAATTCAGGACTGACAATTGGCCAGGTATATTTAAACCAAAATTCGAAGGAATAGCTCAGTGTTAGCAAGTTGTCAACGAACATGAGTTAGTGTAAGTAGTAGTTGTTATGATAAGCGACAAGGATGCAATCTAAATAACACTAGGCGGTTAAGCATTATCTTGGCATTCAATTAATTAAATATATCTATGATCAGTATTGTGCGTATGATTATTCACATATCACCGGCCCTCCCATCAACATGGGAACGGTGACTTTTATTGTTTAATGACGTCACAAGCTATTCTATGCAAATAAATATCGCTTTGCAAGAAATGTCAGCCTGCCTCAAGTCGTTTGATATTTATTAAAGTTGCTCCTGTTATTCTGCTGGACTCTTATGCTGGACGGCGAGCTGAGAATAATATAAAATAACACCTTGGCAAGACCCATATGACATTCTGCCCTTGTCTATCTGCTGTCATACATTATTTCATTCATACATCACTTGAGAAGCTAATCTTAGATAACAACAAACATTATATGCATTATAAATGCATGGAAATGTGCCATAATCAATAGCACATGACTCAATAAAACTAATTTTTGACAGGGTAATTATACATAACTAAGGTATATGTATCATACCACAGTTAGAGAATGTTTATTATACTAGCTGTCCTTTGAAATGATGATTATTATAATGTTGTTATTATTATTAATGAAGACAGACAAGAGTGGGGCTCTATAACTGACTTTGAAAGTGTTGGCTTCACACGGGCTGTTTCCTGATGTTGCAGGCAGAACAAGATGGTAGCAAATGTGATGGTGTCTTTGTCTTTGCAAGGGTACAAACCAATGATGTAGTTGTGGTATGCCTCGTGGAAGAGCAGATCTAGGGCTTTGGTATGCTGAAGCTGGTGGCAGAGAATATAGAGATCATGTATGAGGGGAGCTTCAAATGAAAACCTTAAAAGTGTGATAGAAATTACAATAACCATACCAATGTCTTGTATCATCTCATCTCATCTTGTTCCTCTTGTACCTTGCAGTGATGAGGTGAAGTATAAACAGTAGGAGAGTGCCCACTTATGGGATTCACGTATGAAGATTCCCATAGACTCTGCTGTTCCCTCTGTCCATCGTTTACGTGGTCAGCCTCTTCTTCTGTTTCCATCTGGTCTGTACATCATTGCGTGTTGTGGTATACTGTTAGTTGGTAATCTAGTTACATGACCAAACCATTTAACTTGCTGTCTTCTGATAAAATCTAGCGCTGTTATAACCGCCACTTTAGTCCTGATTTTCTCTCTTCTTGATACATTGAGTATTCCTCTCAGGAATCTTGAATGATGATTCTAATTATTTTACTCTATGTTGTGTGACATCTGCAGTAAGTACCTGACGAGATGCAGCGAAATGTGCCTGGCAATAAATCGTACTATATATGGTTTGTGTCTTCGTTATTCAAAATCTTATTCCTGTTGTTGTGATTTTTCTTTTCTCTTTTTCTGTCATTGTCCAGGTTTGGAGTTGGTGGCATAGAGTTGGTAGGAAGATTGTATTGCAGAGTGCTTTCTTAGTAACTATTGATACATATTTACTCTTTAGTATTGGTGCCATTTGTCCAATGAGTTGGTTATCCTTATTGCATCTATTTTCTATCTCGTCTTCTGACTTGCCATTTGATGATAATATACTTCCTAGGTACTTGAAGCTCTTTACTTGTTTCAGAGGTTGTTCTTTTAGATGAATCTTTGTTGTGTTTTCTTCTTTGGCTATAGTCACCACCTCTATTTTACTGATACTAATTTTCATGTTATGCTCCTTACACACTTTGTTTAGACTATTCATGTGGTCTAGTAATTCTGCTTCTGATTTTGCTATTAGTGCTTGATCCTCCGCAAGTAGGAGTTCTTTAATAGTGTAATTTGCCATTGGTTCTTCTTCTGTGTTCTGTTCATCATGTGGTGTTCTAGCGCTCTGTGTTAGGCTGGTTTCTTTACATATGGTGTCTATAAAGGTTACGAATAAGAGGGGGACAGGACACAACCTTGTCGTACTCCAGATCTTATGGTGAAGGGTTCTGAGTGCCCTCCATCTGTTCTCACTATGCATTCATTCACTGTTGTTGTATAAGCTTCTACATAAGTTTTTTTTAATTTTTTTTTTCCGCTCGCTCGCTTTGAACTCAAGTGTAGTCCATACATACTATTTATAGTAGTGATGGACTGAATTTTACGAGTGGATTAGCTTTCCCTATTAACAGTGTCCCTCGCCATCAGGTGAATCCACTCCGACTTCAGAGGTACTTGTAGTTTACGTCCCCAAGTCAAAGACCACAGATCAACATTTTAGTCCAGCTGTCCAGTGCAGTAGTTGAACCGCTTACCTCGGCATCAGCACAACGAATGTTTAAGAACACGCGTTCTTGGCCATTCTGACCTGCGTAAGTTTGTTAGATGTGTACTCACTTCATATCATATAAGCATTTACCACATCTTGTTTTATCTACTCTATCAAATGCCTTTTCTTGGTCGACAAAGGCTAAGTAGAGTGTTTGATTAAATTCAATTGAATTTTCTATAAGTTGTCTAACAGCATTTCTTCTTCTTTCGTTTGCTATCTAAGAGCAAAGATGGCATCTGTACAACCTTTGTTTTTTCCTAAATCCAAGATGGCATCTGTGCAACCTTTGTTTTTTCCTAAATCCAAGCTGTGTTTCACTTAGCTGGGGTTCTATTGTAGTTCGTAATCTTTTCTCAAGAAATTTGCAAATAATTTTTCAAGTATGACTGAAAAGAGAAATGTCTCTGTATTGTGTGCATTGTCTTGTAACCTGCCAATATTGTTAAGGATGTCAAGAGTGTTAAGCATGTAACATCTCTGTACAGATTAACATGATGACATCATAAGGATAGTTTAAAGATGGCCACCCCACTTTTGACATGCACCAAAGATGTGCAGCGTTCTGTTATGTTTTTTTTTATCAGTGAAGGGGTGAAACCTATAGAAATTCATCAGTGAATGAAGGTCCTGTATGGTGATGCACGCATGTCAGTCCACCAGGTGTATGAGTGGAGTAGGAAATTTTAAAATGGCACGTCTTCTATGAAGATGTGTAGTAGGTGGTGCATGAGTTACACACGTGACCGAGAAAATTGTGTTCTATGCGAATCTGAGCACTTTATCGGCGCGGAAGGACTTGCATTGAACGCAGTGGTGACCACATCGAAAAATGATACGTGTTCTTTACTTTTTCAGAATATGTTCACCCAAAAAATAAAACATATATGGTTTTCATTTGAAGTACACTCCCCCCCCCCCCAAAAAAAAAATTATAAAACAAACATGTTTGAATTATAATACACACCACAGTAATAATATAATACAAACAAAGCATGAATTATAAACACAACAGAATTATAACAATAAAGCTACAATACAAAAACAACGAAATTATAATGCAAAAACAGCAGAACATTCATGTCATAACAACATACACATAACACAAACAAAACAGGGCTGTTGGATTAAAATGTTAAAGTCGAGGGAACTAACTTCATTGCACCAGCTTTGATCCCATCTGGCTCAATCTCTCCTCAGAAAGTTTCAGGATTTTTGGATAATAGCAATTAACCAACTCTCTCCTACATCCCTATTTCATGGACTCCATATAACAGTTAATAATAAAAGTACAGTAAGGGGCCCTGTACTGGGCACACAATGCAAGCCTCATATTTCTGTAGAGCAACTGGCACTCGATGGCTAATGTGCTGAATATCACGCCAGCCGCCTTTTACTTTCCAGAACATTTCCTGGTACCCATTTCCATGTGGGTTACACTGGGTCAACTAATGAAGACTAAGCCCTCAAAGAAATCACACAAAGTCCTCTATAGATTCGTTCATCATTGGTTTGATTTTTCAGCCAAAGATTTCTACAAGATGAATAAGCCAATCTCACGCCTACCCTCTTTAGTCAACTCTAACAACATGCATGGTAGCTCAGAGTTACTGTTCTTTGTTCGGTAAAACAAGGGCAATACAGTAATACAATTACAATTCCTCCAAAACAGAATTCTGATGATCAAATGGAAGAAAAACAATATGGTGCCACTGTTGTTTCAGATGATGATGGACAGCTGAAAACTTGACTGGAAGAGATCAGTATCAAGCAATCCCAAATATATACCTGTTTTTCCTTTTCCACACTGACTTTGACGTTTCGCCTCCAAGTTAAGACGGGCTCCTCCTCCGATGGGTTTTTGGTGTCTGTAAGCATGTGTACAGTTCGTGTGTTGTACTGCTGCAGAGCTTTTACTACCTCGTATTCTAATTTCAGCTGAAGTTCTAGAAAGTGCAATAGAAAACATGGTTAAAGTAAGCTTGATAATGGTAGAATTTTCACTACCCGGTATTTTAACTTGAACTGAAGTTCTACAAAGTGCAAAGGAAAAGTTAAAGTTAAAGGAAAAAAGTTAAAGGAAATTTTGTTGTGGGAGAACTTTCACTGCATATTTTCTAATTTCAGCTGAAGTTCTACACAGAATTATGGTTAAAGCAAACATTATTATGGCAGAACTTTCACTACCTCATATTCTAACTTCATCAACACAGACTGGTGTGTTGTTCGACATGTGAGGAGCTTATGGACTTTTACAGCTCAGGTCAGAGAGGGACCTGTGAAGGCTGACTGCTTTTCACCTTGATGACAAATAGCCTGACCATGAAGTGCAATAACTAAAGCAACAGTCTGGATCAAGACACAGACATTCCCCCTGGCGTATTTTCTCAGTGGCCCAAGACCATGCTCAAAAAGATCGAGATGGGTTGGGCTCAAAGACACTGGGTGGAGTCTCTGAAAAGGTCAAAGGTGACAGAAATCAGCTTCACTTTCATGCCAGGCCATGGAGATGTAAGAGTAAATGAACATGTTGATAAGCCTGCAGGTGGGGCTACTGCAGAAAGTGGACAAGCAATGGACCAGGCTGAAGTTCTGAATGGCCCTCAGAGACGCAAGGCATCAAGTGATGGCTGAATCTGCAACCTTTACTACCAGACTGCAACAACATCAAGTCAAAAGCGGTGAATTAAGACATGAGTGCTATGTCAGGGGCCAAAGAAGAATAGTAAACCAACACAGAACTACATGCTGAGATAGATACTGAGAAGGGGATCCAAGCACATATGGACTGAATGGTCAGTGAGGATAATCTGTCGACTAATTAATTAATATCCTAACTTCAACTGTGTGGTTATTCGTATACTGATCATAAATTATCATAATTATGAATGTCTGTGCAGGTGTTTTCTTCTTCTTATGATCATATCTATGATGGTGATATCATCATGTGAGTTCTACGGTGAACTCAAGTGTTTTCTTGCTAGGTCTTCATTAGTTCCATACAGTTTGGAGATCAGTGATGATTCTGTGGAGCAGAATATCTGTAAAACTGGCTGTATACACAACAATCCCGCAGAGCATTTTCAGCAGTTGTTTTCTTAGTCCACACATGCACAACGTGAATAAATAAATTAGGAATAATTTGGATGCAATGGACATGTGGTTTCCGAGACGAACATTGTGAACACCTCGGACTGCCAAAGTAACTACAACCATTGCCTGGAGAAGACTAATGAAAGTAGAACATGATATACAACAATGAGAATGAAACAAACAACATTCTTTGGTCATGTAAAGAGAAGAGAGGCAGTGGAAAACATCACGATGAATGGAAAGATTGGATGGAGAAGAGGCAGGAGACCGAGAGAAATGATGCTGTATGAAAAGACAGTGGCATGGAGGAATATCATCAGTAGAGTTGATCCAGAACATCGAGGGTTGAAATCTGTGGAAAGACATGAACGGCAGTAAGCCAGATGGCAGGCACATGATGATGAAGATTATGACACAAGCATAGTTGTGAAGCAGACATGTGTGTGTTTATTCAGTCTGTTGTACCCCGTCCTGAGACAAAGAATGATAATCTCCCTTCCAATCAAGCATGTAGCACACAGCTCAAATAGTAAGCCAATGTATCTGATAATTGTTGTATCGTGTCCTGAGGTAAATAATGATATCACCCTACCAACGAAGTGTGTAGCACACAGTTCAAATAGTAACAAAATGTTAATCAACAAACATTTGTTAGACAAACAGCAAGGACAAGAATACAATACTACCGCTACCCACCTAAACTTTTTGAGCCTATCCACAATGTAAAGATATCGGAATAATTTTTGGGCAGATTGAACTCCTGCAAATAAACAAAGACGTTTAGATTCATGTGACCTTTCCACAATATCACATAATGAATCCTTTTAACTGAAATACACAAAACACAGTGATAAATGTTGTCACTGTCACCAATCTACTTCATTATATGTTGAATTTGTTGTCTCTAGTAAGCACCTCTGGCTCCATGGCGAAGAGGTTACGGACACAGTTCATTATCTAGCATACCGCGTTCGAAACACAGCTGCGGGTGATTTGGCAGCAAACTGCTTTGCGTTGGGTTTTTCATAAAATGGTATGGGTGCCGGATGTTCAGAAAGCAATGGCAAACTACTGAATGTAAACTTGCCAAGAGATCACAAACAGCCAAAAGAATGCTCGGATTAACTGTGACATCCTGAAAATAATATGCAACTAACTTTTTTATTAAGCACCTGAGGAGATACGGCAAAACATGCCAGGAATAAATTATGTGATATATTGTTTATGTTTTCCTTATTCATATTTACAACAGGAAAAGATTGTTTTGAAGCAAAATATAATTATATCCTATGCAATCGGCATTTGTTTAGGGTATTCTTGACTGTGTGATTATAACAGTGTTACCAGGGACTGGAGTGATTTAGAGGTAATGTGTTTGCCTCTAATTTGAAAAGTTCATATCCAGTCGAATCCGACACTAACCCAACCAAATGAATTGGGAGTGAAGTCTGGTCAAGCACGTCAGTGCCACTTTTGAGGTCAAGAGCGGAGACATCATAACCAACCCCTCACAGGAACAGTGAGCAGAAATACAGGGTGTTTGTAATGTCTCACTACACTTTGTATGTAGAACAAATTTGAAAAATTCTTTCTTCCGTTGATAAAACCATTCTGTTTGGAGTGCAAGGAATTACTCCAGCAGATGACAGCCATTCGCTGCATATTGCTTCATGATGAACTGGAGCACATTTTGTGATGACATCATGTACTTCATTTTTCAAATTTGTTCCACATACAAAATGTAGTGAGACATTACAAACACCCTGTACTTTGGGATGGCTGCTGCATCAGAAGGCTGAGTACCCATGGGAATGCCCTATGTGTAGTGGCGTTGTTCAACATAACATAACCATTATTCAACATAGCATAACCAATCAGAATGTTTCACTATCATGTTCTTGACTGCTCATTGGCCATGCAGTGGTACTGACTTCTCAAACCTAGTGGGTAAGAAATGGAAACTTTTCTAGCAAGCAGGCTACATGTTCATGGAGAAAAGTTTCACCTTCATCATCTGCTCATTGAGCTGCTGGACTGTGGTTCTGAATCCTGATGTCAGTATGAGGTTCTTCTTGGTCTTGTCCATGAGAAACACTTCTACTGTATAGCTCTGTGGAGGGACCCAGAGAAGCAACAACACAATTAGTACAATCAGTATGCACATCAGGAAGATTTAAAACACACCTCATATATACATTATCATTACATGCCAGACTGGGCAGTGAAGGCAATCATGTTCCTCCACAAACATCTGTGAAATAGCTGTCCTGTGTTCTTAATCAGTTTCTTCTTCTTCTACTGCGTTCATCCGGAGACTTTTTTTTCCGGACGTGATTGCGTTGTGCCTGTTTACAGCAGAGCTGCGTTCTTGCGCCGTTAGGCAGACACATCCAACTTCTATGGGCATTTGTTGACCAGGTTAACCTTCCCTGGCTTAATTAGTTTCACTGCTGATCGCTATCCATGCTTTATTGTCAACCCATTTTCTCCCTCTGTTCACCTCTGTCTCTCACCCTCAATCATCTCAGTTGTCACAACCTTCCTCAGACCATCTCAACTCATAACATGAACACCAATGATGATTGTGTTGACCTGACAGGAGTCTTTGGGAATTGGCTTCCTGCAGTTTTTGGATGTAGTCTTTTTTAGCTTTCCTTGGATTCCAAGTGTTCTATGAAGAAACCACATCTCTGTGGCCTCCAGTGTTTTTCTGGCTTCAAGCTTAATTAATGTCCTTTGTCCACTGATAAATATACAAGGTGAAGTAATTAAGCAACAGGAATCAATCACTGTTTTTTACAATAGTGCGAACCAGAAATTATGTGTGTTATTTCTCAACATAGTTCCCCGCCTGGCACAACACTTGGTCCACTAGCTTGTTGATGCCTTCTAGGAAAAAGTTTTTGAGAGTGGCCTTAAATAAATTTTGCACCGCCTCCATTACCTTGTAATTATTTGCAAACCTCTGACCCCACAAATGTTCTTTCCAGGGTCCAGACAAGTGAAAGTCTAATGACACAAAGTCTGGACTTTAAGCTGCATGTTTCAAGACCTCAAATTTCAGTTCAGGTAGTGTATCCACTGCATGAGCAGCCGTATGAGTGCAGGCACTGTCGTGTTTGAATTTGTGCATGCATGTGTGTGTATTTTTATTGGTAGATGATACGAGACAAGGTAGGTTTATTATAAAATATATGATAGTGGAGTAAATGGCAGAACTGGTAAACAAGATAGGGGATTTGGCACTGTATGAACCATTAAATAAATTACAGAATAGCGAGATAATCAAGATAAACATATCACACAGACTTCCAGATAACTAAGATTGAAATCTTGATTCGTTGTGTTGTGGTGGAACTCATTTTTACATTATTATCATCATTGTTGTTTTCCCCTCTGTGCCAGATTTGCGTTCATTTTAAGATATGTCATGTGTACTGTGTTTGTGTTTATTCATTCTCACTTTTCCACAGGTGTCACACATAACTAACTGTTTTCCAACACAGCTGCAGGCAATTTGGCAGCAGACTGCCTTGAGTTGGTTTTTTTACCAAATGGTATGGGTGCCGGATGTTCAGAAAGCAATGGTAAATTATTGAACGTAAACTTGCCAAGGGATCACAACAGCAAAATATGATGGTGTCGACAGTGACGTCCTGTAAAGGATATGCAACTAACTTGTTATGTATCTCAAGAGGACAAGTACTCACGGGTCTGTCTGCTGCATCCCTGATAAGCTGCTCCACTTGCTCATGCCCAGCCGTCTTGCTGGACACAGACGAGCAAATGTCTACAGCCCTCTTGCCATCTTTGTCTTTGATATTCTGACATGGATGAAATAACACACAGAGTTCACTAGCTCAATAAATGGATAAGCAATATTCAAAGATGAGATATTCACAATATTGGCACCTTAACATCTAGACAAGATGATAGGCATAGTAACCTCTCAACAGCACAAAACCTAGGTTGAATAGTAGAGATCATGTGTTGCCCATGCAGCATGATCTCTCTCTCGGTCTGCATGGTTTACTCCACAGGAAAGGTAACACCAATACATCTGGAACAAGACAAGCTGCAGACGCTGCCGGATCAGCAAAGCAATGCTCTAACTGTCTGCCTGTCCAAGCTTCGATCCTAGACCAGTTGCCAACCAAGGCTTAGGACCTGGTCTGCCCTGCCATGACATGTAGTCTTTAGGTTGCATTTCCTCGCACTAGGGTAAGGCTTGTACCCCCTCAATTGCACTCTCCACCCGAAGTCTGTGGCATAATATGGGGTGTCGGGTTTGGTGAGCGCCACCCAACATTTGGCGCTAATACAAAGCAGGTAATACCACCTACTGTTATACGGTAACTCAGTCATATCTGACCAAGACCTGACTTACAGATATTCACAACCTCAAATGATAATATATATTGCAGGAAGTGCCATAACAGTAATGTTACTGATCTTGCAATATGATCAAATACAAGCACAAAACAATATTTTAGTATTATATATCTGAATGAATCAGGGCATTTGAACTTAAATGCAACAGGATAGTTCTTAAAATGTCGTGGACCAGAAGAAAAATACTGACATTGTACACGATCTGAACACTGAAAAAAACAACCTCATAAAACTGAAACACTTTAATGACTGACTGATTGACTGAATGGATTCACCTACCATTATTATCATACCTCACCCAGGCATGTTTCCTTAGTGACTCAATGAGTATGCTCAGGAAGATAGCGATGGGGTGGGCCCGAAGACAGTGGTTGTTGCCTCTGGAGTGGTCACAGCTGGCAAAGATTAGTTTCATCCTCATGCCAGGGCAAGCGGGTGTCCAAGGAAATGAGCAGGCTGACAGGCTTGCAGATAAGACTACTGTGGAGGGTGGACGAGTCATGGACCAGGCTGATATACTGAATGCTCTACAAGAAGTCATTTGCGAGAACCAAGTGTTGACTCTGAATCTACATCCATAGTCAGACTGTGAGAACTGCAAGTTAAAAGAAATGTGGCCAAAAATGCTTTCAACAGCATGAAATCAATATTAACATCTAGAGAGATTAACAGCACATTAAAAATTAGAACTGTCAAATGCTACGTATATTCAACACTACTGTATGGTGCGGGAGCCTGGACATTGAACAAGCAACTAGAAAGTCGCATAGAGGCCCTGAAGATAAAACAATCAAATGCAGAGGTTCTAGAAAAACTGGGAATAAAGAGAGAGTAGATGAAAGAAATAAAGAGGAGGCAAATGAAATATTTTGGCCACATTAAAAGACGATGCTCTTATTAAAACCATACTGGAGGGCAAGGTTGAGGGCAAGCGAGCAAGAGGTAGACAATGATACAAGTGGGATGATAACATCAATAGATGGATGAACATCAGCCTGACAGAATGTATAGTCAGGGCGAGAGACAGACAGTGTTGGAGATCCAATGCAGCCAACCTTCATTGTGGAGATGGCACCTGATTGATTGATTGATTGGCCAAACAAGAACAATGTGCAGGAAACCAAAGATGATTAATAAACGAACACAAAACTGGTGTTGTGAGACAGCTACGCACTGCAGAATTTACTGAGGAGGGGATCTAAGCACTTATGGACTGAATGGTTCGATGTGTAATGAGGATGATCTGTCGTCTAACTAACTAACTATCATCATACTGTAAAACTATCCATCAGTAATTCCATCTCCTTCAAATCACACTAGGAGAGTGTCAGCTCAGTGCATGAAAAGAACTGAGAAAAATATATGTAAAGTCTATCAATTAAGTCAGGAATCACACTTTCCCTATCTTCTTCTTTATGTTTCATTATAATTCCACATCTCTTCATATGAGGGAGGGGCCTTCAAATGAAAACCTTAAAAGTGTTTGTTAGAAATTACAATAACCATGCCATTGTCTTGTAACCTCTCAATATTATCGTTAAGGATGTCAAGAGTGTTTAGCATGTGACACCACAATGCAGATGGACAGAGTAACATCATAAGAACAGTTTCTTCTTCTTCTGCGTTCATCCGGAGTTTTTTTTTTTCGGACATGATTGCGTTGTGCCTGTTTACAGCAGAGCAGCGTTCTTGCGCCGTTAGGCCAACACATCCGACTTCTGCTGGCATTTGTTGACCAGGTTAGCCTTCCCAGGGATAAGAACAGTTTAAAGATCGTCGCCCCACTTTTGACATGCACCACAGAAGAGCAGCTTTCTGATATCTGTTGTTTTTTTGTTCAGTGAAGGGGTGAAACCTATAGAAATTCATCAGCGAATGAAGGTACAGTATGGTGATGCATGCCTATCAGTCTAGCAAGTGTATTAGTGGAGTAGGAAGTTTCAAAACAAAGTGACTTCAGTGTGTGCCACATCCCCCGTACTCGCCAGACCTAGCCCCAAGTGATTTCCACCTGTTTGGACAACTCAAAGAGTCATTGGGGGAAAGACTGTTTCTGTCTGATGAAGAGGTACAGCAGGGGGTGCATGAGTGGTTACACACGTGACCAAGAGAATTTTTTTCTACAGTAATCCAAACACTTTATCGGCTTGGGAAGGCTTGCATTGAACGCAGTGGTGACTACATCAAACAAAAAATGATACATTTGTTTTTTACTTTTTCAGAATATATTCACCCAAAAAAAAACATTTAAGGTTTTCATTTGAAGCCCCCTCATAGTTCGATAACCTTCACATAAAACTGACATCTGACATTACCAAATCAATATCTGGGCACTGCAAGAGGCACTGAGCCAGCTGCTCATTTCCTTTCTTGGCTGCGATGTGCAGCGGAGTACTGTTGGTGCCGTCCAACAAATTCGGGGAGCAGCCGGCACTGAGAAGAATCTCAACAACACTGGTACAACCATACCTGAAGTTGAAAATATGAAGTAGTAGTGGATGACACTTACAAATAAATGCTATATGGTTGGTCTGTCAGCCGGTCAGTCGGTGGGTTTCGTGGGTTTGGTGGCTGATGATGAGTGAGATTGTCCCAGCACACCCTAGGCCTATAGCATGCTCCTGCTTCGGGACTTGTTTATTGAGTGTATTGATTGATTGATTGATTTAGGAATCGACATCACAGCATTCGGGGCATTCCCATAAGTGCTCCGTCCCCATCCTAATGCAGCCAGCGAAGAGTTCCAACACTAACAGTACCAGTAGCAATCTGATTATAAGTCCGTCTCGCCTTTCCTCTGAGCGTTGGCCAGATCCCTTCGTCACTCCTCGTTGTCTCATTCTTGCCAGACCATGGTAATCCATTTGCTCCTCCGAGGTGTGCACGTGCTCCCACAAGGCCGCAACCACGTCTGCCTTGTCATGTATCAATACTCCACCAAGTTCTGCAGAGCCAGCCAATCTGTCCACCTGTTCATTTCCCAGCACACCAGCATGCCCCGGAGAAAAGATCCAGGCGATGCCTGTCACCTGTGACCTCCGAAGCGAAGCAAGCCACTCCACACGAAGTCTGCCCGTCCTCACCCTCGTCAGCATGCTTCTGAGTCAGTTACAATCACGATGTGTGTGTGTGTCATATTGTTTATTGAGTGTATTAGTGTAGTAACTAGGGGGCTACGGTGATGCCATGAGTACAGCTGGACGCGAGTTCGACGCCTGTGTTCATCTTCAGCTAACTGACTGAAAGATTGTCCCATCTATTCCTGCATGCCCTGAGGTCTACAAAATGTAATAATTCTAGTAACTTGTTGCTGTCATGCAGTAGCTTGTTGCCATCATGCAGTAGCTGAAAGAAGGGGATACTTGTTCATCCTTAATTTCATTAACCCGTCCAACCCATAGCCACACAAGTTATGACCATAGGGAAGAGATAACAATATCTTGACGCATGCAACATGACTGATGTCATTCATTAACAATATCTTGACATATGCAACATGACTGATGTCATTCATTAACAATTTTGAAAATCACCAAACACATCTAACATATCTGAGGCATTGGTGTGTGTATATATATGTACGTGGGTGCACGTGCATGTGTGTGCACATGCAAGCAAGCACATTAAAGAGACACAATAGAGACAGACAGACAGAGAGAATTTATTTCACTCGCAGAAGCAACAAGTAACAAACATCTGAAACATATCTGATGTATTTTCTATCACAACTGTAAACTGCAGCAAATATTTGTTGGTTTTTATAACAGGTATTTGTAAATGCTCAATGAATGTATCTCTCTCTCTCTCTCTCTCTCTCTCTCTCTCTCTCTCTCTCTCTCTCTCTCTCTCTCTCTCTCTCTCTCGCTCGTATGCACGCATGCACGCACTCACACACAAACACACAGAGTGACACTCAACTTACCAAACAGTATAGTGAATGATAAGCATGTATGCATGAGAAAAAGAGAGAGAGACAGAGAGAGGAAGAGGGGACACAGAGACAGAAAAAGACACAGAGAGAGAGACGCTCACAGAAGCAACAAGTTACAAACATCTCTAACACATTTGATGTATTTCTATCACAACCGTAAACTTCACAAATGTATCTGTAACATCTCACCGTATCTCTAACACATCTGATGTATTTCTATCACAACCGTAAACTTCACAAATGTATCTGTAACATCTCACCGTATCTCTAACACATCTGATGTATTTCTATCACAACCGTAAACTTCACAAATGTATCTGTAACATCTCACCGTATCTCTAACACATCTGATGTATTTCTATCACAACCGTAAACTTCACAAATGTATCTGTAACATCTCACCGTATCTCTAACACATCTGATGTATTTCTATCACAACCGTAAACTTCACAAATGTATCTGTAACATCTCACCGTATCTCTAACACATCTGATGTATTTCTATCACAACCGTAAACTTTAACAAATGTATCTACAACATGCTCACCGTATCTCTCTCTCTCACACACACACACACACACACAAGTGACACTCCACTTACCAAGCAGCGTAGTGAATGGGGGCACAACTGACGCTGTCCAGCTGGGAATGTGGATAGCCTTGTTTCAGGAGAATCTCCACTTCAGTTGTGTCCCCTGCTGCAGCATAACTGTGCAAGGGATACTGGACTTTCCAACTGGGGCCACTGTTTCAATACGGCAGATGCAACATTTCAACAGTGCCAGCAATTATTCGCAAAACACATCTACAACGCATTTTATGCACAGCAATATTAACACACAAAATGGTCGCTTGTTAAAGGTCGCTGCATCAATTGTCATTAATTGGCAGAAGTCAGCCTTGTGCAAACAGAAAGACATGCTAGTCAATTTAAAATTACCGTGGTAGATAATTGAAATTACTGTGCGAATATGTGTATATTTCAGCTTGAAGTATCTATCTAATCACTTAAGTTTATGTTGTGTGATTTCTGTAGCATGTACCAGACGAGATGCAGCGAAATATGCCAGGCAATAAATTGTGCAATCTATTGTTTGTGTTTTCATTATTCAAATATAAATGTTTCAATGAACAGAAATACAAGAATCTTGTGGAGGAGTGGCTGGTCAAGTGGCTAGAGTACTAGGTAGACCACTAGGTGGGGTATTGGTGTATGATAAGGTAGATGTGGTCGGGACTCTTTGGAATTGTATGTATAGTGCGGAAAAGGGGATAGATCATCACGGTTTGGAGAGATGGTGCTGCAGGGAATGCTTGCTTGCTTGTGTTCGCTGGCTGTGAACTCCAGCGTGAAGTCCTGTATGTTGGATGAAGACATCCTGTTGTCCAACATCAGTGCGATGTCACACCGGACCTGAGGTTTGCGTGAGTATCCATTGTCCCATGTCTGGCTAATTGGTGTGCAGACTGGTAGTTCATCACCATGCAGGCAGATACTCTCCGACTTCGGAAGAATCAGCGATCCTACTATGTTAGCCAGGATCTTGAAGGCACCTGTTACCCAGGACGCACGACGAGGATGTGTTAGTAGGTCTTGGCCAGTATAAAACCTGGCCCTGGTGCCTAGGAAACACCTCAGCGTCCAGCTGCAGGGAGTGACCAGAGGATATGGTTGACACTAAAAACTCAGAAGAAAGGGCACATGGACACATAATCAGACTGCTACTGGTACCTTTAGTACTGGGACTCTTCACTGGCTGTTGGAGCATGTATGGGAATGTCCTGAGTGCTGTGATATCAGTTCTTGACACAACCATGTGCCCAATATGCTTACAGAATGTAAAAGGGTCCTTTACTTACTAGCTATGTTTTTCTCAAAGGAAAGGCTCATTTCTTTTACTGTCCATCCCATGGTTTTCTTCACACTTTCCTCAGAAACCACATTTCATTCATGCTTCTCATCTTGTTCATTCATTGTCCACAAGAAAGGCTGGTGGCAAACTCACACAAATACATAATTACCCACAGCAGGACCAGACAATGGTCATTTTGTTGGTCACATTGTAGGAGAGGTCTGAGAATGGTGTGACAGCTGGGAAGGTTCAGGGTTTAAACATTGAAGCCATAAACAAAATATTGCATGATTTCTCCCCTGATATATTTCACTGCATCTCGCCATGCTGCTGAATGATATATCATAAGAAGTGAATAAACAAATAATACTTTGGCCGAAATACTAAATACATTGTCACTGATATTTTGGAATGTGGAGTTTGTTATCCCCATAGAAGTCTAAGATTTAAAAGGAAGTCCTTCTGTTTGCATAGCAAAGGCTGGAATTGCCTAATCGATAATGTTTCACTTCTAGACTCCAGTTTTCATCACTCTCCATGAGTTAAACATTCTCAGTTTAACTGATGTCGGAGTTCATGCATCATGAAAGACCCTGATCCCTAATGTTCTGAATAAATTCCACTGATGATATTCCTCCATACCACCGCACCAGACCATTCATTGCTCAGTCTAGCCATTTCTTCTACCAGATTTAATTTTGTTTCCTAGTGCTATGAAACCTCCTCTTGCCTTGTGCATTCTTATTTTTTTAACATTTCTGCCTGCTGCCAACCTTTCTCTACATCACTACCTAAATATGTGTATGACTCTGCCTCTCAAAACAAGCTTTCACCATTAAGATTGGGTTATCATTTGTTTGGTTTATTTTAATTATTTGTGTCTTTTCCCTATGAATTTTTAGACATAATTGTTGTCACCTTCCATCATGTTTGTTTAATTTATCTCACAAAAATGTCAAATTACTTACGGTAAATTCACAGCAACAATTTTATCATACTTTGGTATACTTGGCCAATGCTGATTTATCACGTAAGTATTTGGCTGAATGAAAGAAAACATGAGTGTAAAATGAATATGAATACACTGCAATACGTGAAGAAAACTCACTAATGAATAAATTATATAACTCATCATCATTATCATCAAATATTTCTGTCATTTTTTTTTTCTCTCTTGCTCGCTTTGAACTCAAGCATAGTCCATACATGTGCTACTACTTCTAGTGCACTGGAGTGATTTTTGTGTATGGATTAGCTTTCCCTATTACCAGTTCCCCTAGCCATCAGGCGAACCCACTCTGATTTTAGAGGTACTTGTAATTTACGTCCTCAAGTCGAGGACAAGAAGTCAACATTTTAGTACAACTACCTGGTGTAGGGATTGAACCCTCTACCTCAGCATCAGCACACCATAGAATGAACGCTTGTCCATTTGGCCATGCTGATCTCTTCTGCTATTAGACTGATAACACAGATTCCTGATTATTCCAAGGTGCTCGGGCTGTCTGTCTTATGCCGCTTTCTTTAATCCCATGCATGTCTGATCTGAACAAGTTAAGAAGAGCTTGGAAGCAACTGAGATGTGATTCTTGAGACGATTATTGCGAATACCTTGGACTGCTAGAATAACTAACAGTGCGGGATGAGTGGTCTCGAAGTATGGTGTCTAACCTGAGTGCTGGAGGTCCTGGTTTCAAGCTCCAGTGAGGGCCAGGATTTTTTTCACGTGGACTTCCAGAAACAAAATTTCCCCTGGTCTCTGGTTAGTCAGATTGGATACCTGTGTGTATTGTTGCGCACATAAAAAATCCATTGGCAGTTGGAAATCGAAAAAGTTTTGAGTTAAAAATTTTCTCCAAAAAAACTCAAAATTTTGAGTTAAAAATCTACCCAAAGTATTTCAGGATCCTCACCGGTGCTACAGAGTTTGTGCACGGAGCTGAGATTCTCCGGATTCAGGCTTGAGTTAGGAGTAGAACGGAGCACTTATGGGTCACACCCGTGTGCTGTGATGTTGATCCGTCGACTAAACTAAACAAACTAAGAAAAATATCCTTTTCAGCTATTTTACTTCATTGTATTCGAACTTTAAATCCATGTCATCGTATGCTTTCTATTAATTTGTTTGTGAAGTGGGTGGCAGTACTCTGGCTAGCCAAGTATTCATTCAATAGCATGTCCTTTGCAGAACTTCGCTCCCATGACAACCATCCGGAAAACTTCACGGTCATAAGCAAGATGTCCCGCTTCCAATACACCCATCTGTAGATCATCTGCCACATCCTGCACCCATCTTCTCTTTGGCCTGCCTCTTCTTCTTTTTTCGAGCATATACCTCTCCATGGTTAGCCAAGACTCATGAAAAATAGTGAAAAAGGTCAAGGAAAGAACTCTTCCATGCATTATAGTGTTCTGGGTATATTATGCTAGCCTATTTCATAAACCAATAGGGTCAATTTCTCGCCAGCCACTTTTACTTCCCAGAAAATATCCTGGCGTTCAAGTCAACAAACTGTGAAGGTCCTGGCACAACGCACTCACAACAGGTTCCTGCTTCGGCACGTTTTTTTTAGAAGAGTCATCTAATTCCTGACAAGTGTCTGCATCTATCGGAGTGAGGGGGGTGTAAAGACAGTAACTTTTTTATTTCTTTCATCAACTCTCTTTTCATTCCTAGTTTTTCTAGAGCCTCTGTATTTGATTGTTTTTGTTTCCAAGAAATACAACATATTTTTCTGAATTTCCGCATCTCCAGAGCCTCTTTTCGAGTTTCTAATTGCTAGTTCATTGTCCAGGCTTATACACCATACAGTAGTGTTGAATATAAATACAATATACCACAACAATAACAAGTGTTTCTTGTTAGAGTTTAATCACTGACTGCAGTGCTACATGCTAGTGTGCTATTGTATTTAAGGACATTTTGGTAAAATCATCTTACCTTAGTTTTGTACGGCAAGCAGGACCCAAAAAGAGGGTTTATCACAACTGTATCACATTTCTCAATAAACAACATTTTTGCCAAAGCTTCATTGGCTATTTTCACAACTTCCTGTGGGGCTGGAGTCCCGCCGCCTCCACTGTTGGTATCAGACGTTATGCGACTTGGAATGAAAACGGGATTGTGGACTGTTAAGTGAATGCGATACTCTGCCCCAGCTCTGAATATGCACTCAATGACATTTGACTTCATATGTTTCTCTCTCAGCCAACTGCAACACAACAAACAAGGTTTTCAGTCAAACAGAGCAAACATAATTTCTCTAACTCTTGAAGTACTTGGTTTTAAGTGGCAAGATAAGATCACCAATACCAAAGTTGCCATCGAGTCTTTGAGGTTGGTACTTCTTCTTCTGCGTTCATCCGGAGAACTTTTTTGGACATGATTGCGTTGTGCCTGTTTACAGCAGAGCTGCATTCTTGCGCCGTTCGGCCGACACATTCGACTTCTGCAGGCATTTGTTGACCGGGTTAACCTTCCCGGGTGGTTGGTACTATTTCAGTAACAATCAACATGTTTGATATATCTGCTAGAACAGTCCCATTTCAGGCAAGACTAGGAAGTACAGAGACAAATAAAAGTTAAGTAAACCTTTTCTAAGGAAAGAAGTTTAAAATATTACTAGGAATTAGTGGGTTCAAATAACTATTTGAGACATAATAAGTTACATCTGTGTAGACATCATTCGCATCTGTCTGTGCAGACATCATTCACATCTGTCTGTGCAGACATCATTCACATCTGTCTGTGCAGACATCATTCACATCTATCTGGGTAAACATCATTCATATCTGTCTGCATAGACATCATTCATATCTGTCTGCATAGACATCATTCACATCTGTCTGTGCAGACATCAGTCACATCCACATGAAATAATCAACCATCTACTCATCAAATGTACTTTACGTTCAAATACCAGGGAAAGCCATCCACAAACGCCTCCAGCAATCACTAACTCTGTCTATGGGCTATAGTTACTTATTCAATCCAAATTCTATAGTTGTCAGTTCCGGTGGATGATAAACCTGGCCAAAGATTACATTTTTAACCCTTTACAGGGCAGAGCGGCCATTAACGGCCGATCGCTTAAACGTGCATAGCGGCCATTTACGTCCGATACTATTATGCATTGTAAAAACGCGATCTCTCGGCTTTCCGACACTTCCGACTGCTACTTTCGCTTTCGCCGATAGCTTGACAACGTGGCCGCCATTTGTAAACGCGATAGTATGAATTTGAACGGACTTTTACGGACTTTTTTTTTTTTTTTTTCGGGATTTTTACACTGTTTTTCAAAATGGATTTCGGCGATTCTTAAAGTGATAGCCGAGATTTCGCTAGGTTCAATTTAAATGACATTAAAGGGCACGAAGTTGACTATTAAACGGAGCTAGATATCAGTGCAAAGCGTTACTTTGCATTAGCAGTCTGAGTCGGACTAAAGAAAGTGATTTGAAAGAATTTGTGATGTTTTTACTAACGCGACCCGAAATTTTACCAAACCTGAAAAAATCTTGCCCGTTCAGGGCTAAAAAACAGACAAGCGTTTGCCCTGTAAAGGGTTAAAGCATGTCTAACTGGTCTTATATCAATGTACACCTGCTCCTTCAGAGAGCCACTGTCGTCATTTGGAGGCAGAAGTTTGAATCTTAAAGTACCTATAGCTTACCATTTGTACATTGTCAAGTGTATCCTCTGATCATTACATCTTTCCTGTCCTCACAATGAGAGCCAATCAATGTCTGTGAATTTATTTCGGCAGGTCAGCATGGCCGAACAGATAAGAAAGCTTCTTCTTAAATATCCGATGTGCTAATGCTGAGGTAAGGGGTTCAACCCCTACACCGGACAGTTGGACTAAAATGCTGACTTCTCGTCCTTGACTTGGGGACGTAAATTACATGTACCTCTGAAGTCGGAGTGGGTTCGCCTGATGGCGAGAAGCACTGTTAATAGGGAAAACTAATCCACACACAAAATACAGTCCAGCACTACTAGAAGTAGTGTGTATGGACTATGCTTGAGTTCAAAGCGAGCTAGCAAAAGCAACAGATACAGCAAACCAGCACCGCTGTCATGATATGGCTGGCAAGCTACGATCCCGATGGAGAAAATGACAGAAACAGTCAAGTGACGGTCCTGAAATCTTAAACCAGACGGCGATCGTGACTTCAAACACTGGCCGTACGTCTGGGACACGGAAGCGAAGCCCAACGGACGAATTGTCTACCGGGAAAGATCAAAGAAAAGTCGTATCAGACTTTGCGGAGAATCACCGGGCCCCACAAAAACATCGTTTATCGTCGAGAAGTTTGAAGCACGATCAAACAGTGGATATCTTTGAAATACTATTAACCAAATCATTTGGGCAACCGAAAAGCAACGATACCGGGAGAGCGTCTTTATCAAAGAATATTGTTAGCATGTTGATGTGGAAGGATCAAAGGACGGAATAGGAGCAGGGATGATTGAGGGGGACGGAAAAACCCAGTGACGTAGGACAAGAAATTTATATGTGGACAGAGACAGTTAAACTCAGTGGAGAGTTGGACATAACACCGGTTGGAGTGGGAATGTATTTCAGTGCCGTATAGAAAATATATCACAGAGTTTAGGTTGTGTAAAAATAACCAACCCTGTCCCTTCATGGGAATTAAATTGATATAAGTCTAGGCAGGAAATAAAATTCAATAAGGTAATTATACAGATGTAGCTTAGAAAGCTAGCATAGGGTTTTGCGTGTGTAAACGTAGTATAAAGAGTAGACAGTATTCGGCTGAAGAGTGATTTAAGTTGTGTAGAGTAAGGTGTCTGTACAGTCAGAAGGATAAGTCTATGCTAGGATTTATGTGCTTTGTTTTAGCGTATCCCTCGTTTACCTTGTATAGGGTAGAGTGCTGAACTATTCTGTCTTATACAAGAGTGTAGTATTAGGATGATATATATAGGTTACCTACTGAATATAGCCTTAGACCTAACTTCACATATCATAGGTAGGAGTTGAGTTTCTCTCACAGGCCGTATTTTCTTTGACAGGTTCCCTGCACTTGACCTTGAAGGTGATTACCCATCTGAGCCGAAGCATTTGTTCAGATTCGGGTGAAGTGATAACGAATATGAAACGGGGAATCCTGTGTAACTATCGTGTCAGACAAGAATGAAGGAGCAGCCCATCTCATGGCAATGGCGGTAGCAGTGGAGACTGAAACCGGACCAGACGAGGGCAGGGAGTATCCTCTAGTGCACCAGGAAACTTATCGGGAAGTACAGGTGAACCCTGATCTGACTCTCCAGGAGAGGGAAAAGATTGCCCAGGTTCTCAAATCCCATAAGCAGATCCTGACGGATAAACCAGGACGGACGGACGGAGCTGGTCGAGTTTGAGATGACCTTAACCACGCAAGAGCCGATCCGCCAAAAAGTCTACCCAGTGCCATTTTCTAAAGAGAAGGCTTTGGAGGAGGAGATACAGAAACTGTTGGAGGATGATGTGATTGCACCATCCACATCCCCATATAATGCCGGAGTGGTGTTGCTACGAAAACCGAGTGGAGAACACAGGTTGTGTATTGACTATAGACTCTTGAATAGTCATACCCAGTTTCAGGTGGAACCTTTGCTGAATCCAACCAAGTTATTCGCCAGGCCCCATAAAGCTAAGTACTTCTCTAAAGTAGATCTGAGTAGAGGTTATTACCAGATCCCGGTCACACCGGCGGTTCGACCTCTGCTGGCTTTCAGTACACCTAGTGGACACTATGAGTTCAACGTCATGCCTTTTGGACTCAGCAATGCGCCTAGTGTGTTTGCTCGCATGATGAGAGCTTTGTTAGATCCTTTACGTGATCCGTCCATTATCTCATTCATGGATGATATACTAATTGCCAGTGACAGCTTAGATGACCATTTGGGGTCCTTGGAGAGAGTTTTCAATAGGCTCCGGGAAGCAGGGCTTACCACGTGCCCAACCAAGTGCATGATTGGTTACCAAACTCTGGAATTTCTAGGTCATACCATCACTCCAGGTAAAATTGTCCCGGAGGAGAAGAACCTGGAAAAAGTCAGACGAGCTTCAAGGCCAAAGACGAAGAAAGATGTGAGATCATTTCTGTCGTTGTGCGGGTTTTATCAGAAGTTCATCCCACATTTTACCGAACTGGGAAATCCATTAACAGAAACATTAAAAAAGGGACTTCCAGAGACAATTGTATGGACGCCAGAATGCGAGGGGGCCTACAGTCAATTAAAAGAGGCGTTGGTGAATAAACCAGGTCTACAACTCCCAGACCTTTCAAAACCCTTTGTGCTAAGAACAGATGCAAGTGGGATTGGAATTGGAGCAGCCTTGTTACAAGAAGGGATAGAAGATGCTTCGGTTTTGAAACCTGTAGCATATGCCAGTAAGAAACTTCTACCGGCTGAAAGAAATTATTCTACCGTTGAAAGAGAATGCTTGTCACTTGTATGGGCCGTGCAAAAATTTAAACCATATTTGTATGGAGTGCCGTTTACGGTCAAGTCAGATCATCAACCCTTGATGTTCCTAGCTACCTCGCAGAAGCTCAACGCACTGTTGATGCGATGGTCGTTGTTGCTGCAGCCGTACAACTTCACAGTGGAGTATATTCCTGGTAAGGAGAATGTGGGAGCTGATTTCCTATCTAGACACCCAACTCCTGAGGAAGAAGAGTATGTTGAGGAAGACCATCAGGATCGAACATTCAGGGAGTAAGAGTCGACGCGGTCAACTCTCTTAAGAGGAGGCCTATGTCATGATATGGCTGGCAAGCTACGATCCCGATGGAGAAAATGACAGAAACAGTCAAGTGACGGTCCTGAAATCTTAAACCAGACGGTGATCGTGACTTCAAACACTGGCCGTACATCTGGGACACGGAAGCGAAGCCCAACGGACGAATTGTCTACCGGGAAAGATCAAAGAAAAGTCCGTATCGGACTTTGCGGAGAATCACCGGGCCCCACAAAAACATCGTTTATCGTCGAGAAGTTTGAAGCACGATCAAACAGTGGATATCTTTGAAATACTATTAACCAAATCATTTGGGCAACCGAAAAGCAACGATACCGGGAGAGCGTCTTTATCAAAGAATATTGTTAGCATGTTAATGTGGAAGGATCAAAGGACGGAATAGAAGCAGGGATGATTGAGGGGGACGGAAAAACCCAGTGACGTAGGACAAGAAATTTATATGTGGACAGAGACAGTTAAACTCAGTGGAGAGTTGGACATAACACCGGTTGGAGTGGGAATGTATTTCAGTGCCGTATAGAAAATATATCACAGAGTTTAGGTTGTGTAAAAATAACCAACCCTGTCCCTTCATGGGAATTAAACTGATATAAGTCTAGGCAGGAAATAAAATTCAATAAGGTAATTATACAGATGTAGCTTAGAAAGCTAGCATAGGGATTTGCGTGTGTAAACGTAGTATAAAGAGTAGACAGTATTCGGCTGAAGAGTGATTTAAGTTGTGTAGAGTAAGGTGTCTGTACAGTCAGAAGGATAAGTCTATGCTAGGATTTATGTGCTTTGTTTTAGCGTATCCCTCGTTTACCTTGTATAGGGTAGAGTGCTGAACTATTCTGTCTTATACAAGAGTGTAGTATTAGGATGATATATATAGGTTACCTACTGAATATAGCCTTAGACCTAACTTCACATATCATAGGTAGGAGTTGAGTTTCTCTCACAGGCCGTATTTTCTTTGACAGGTTCCCTGCACTTGACCTTGAAGGTGATTACCCATCTGAGCCGAAGCATTTGTTCAGATTCGGGTGAAGTGATAACGAATATGAAACGGGTAATCCTGTGTAACTATCGTGTCAGACAAGAGTGAGTAAAAAGGACCCATGAGTCTGTGTCGCTCTAGGTGAGGTGATAAATAAAGTTATTCAATATGTCTGAATGCGGATGAAGAGGACTATTTAAATATAGACCCTAAACAAAAAGGGAAAAAGACAATCGGTGATAAGTTTCCATGATGGACAATACGCAGTGAATCACCAATATAGTGTTAGACTGGTGGTTATGTGTTTCCATACAAGGACTATATTACCAGTTGTATTTTGGTAAACAAAAAGACCATATGTAACATAATTCAAGCAGTGTTAATCTGACATTCACAGGATATAGAAATATTCCAGATTGTCAAATGTGTATACGGGAAAGAATTCAGTGGATACTATAGTATTTACGAGTTTCCAGAACAGAGTGGGAAGAACAATCATCATCGGCCAGAGAGAGAAGCAGCCGGGTGAGTGATTCTACGTTATGTGCTTTGTGAGGTTGACTGGCTGTATAATGATGAAAAACTCTGATAATGATCCTAACGTATACTGTGTCACCCTTTCAAGATAGATCACATCACATATATTCACACACCTACCTTGCACACTCAACTGATACTTTTCTGCAATAAATGTTTTATCAGTTTGTTCGAAACCTGTGTTAGTGGAGGTATGTGCTGAAGGAACGTGAAAGGGGGTATTGTCTGTTGGAGAGAGAGAGAGAGAGTTAGTGATTAAAAGACTTTAAAAATAAAAGGGGGGTGTAGACAAAGGTCCACCAGCAGAGGATAACCTAGACAAGGAAATTAACAGGTGTGCTGGTTGAATCCACTTTCCCCCCAGGGACAACTAGTGACAACCGCCATAAGAATAGCATTAGGCTGCCACAGGTAAACACTCAGTAGATTTAAAAGAAACAGAGTTGACGAGGGACACTGGTAATAGGGAAAGCTAATCCACACGCAAAAATCAGTCCAGTGCTACTGGAAGTAGTAGCACGTGTATGGACTATGCCTGAGCTCAAGGCAAGTGAACGTTTTTAACCAAACAGAAACAGTGGCAGCTTCTTACCTCTCCAAGTGTTGCAGCAGTTTCTTTGTTGATGAAGGAAAGTTGATAGACCCGTTGTTAACCACCTCAATCACGTAATCCAGTGGATAAAATGCTGGTGCATTCTGGGCTTGATCAGAAAATCTTTTGCTTATTTTTTCTAATCAAATAATAATAATAATAATAATGATAATAATAATAATAATGATGATGATGATGATGATGATGATGATGATGATGATGATGATAATAAGCAAGTGACTTATAACTGTTTATCTGCAATGTCTTTGTCCTTCTGTCTTCACCATCACAGTTATTTTATATCCCATTTCTGGTATTGGCTGAGTCTTGTTGAGAACTGGTGCATTCTGAGCTTGATCCACAAATCTTTTGTTTATTTTTCTAATCAAATAATGATAATCCTCGCTTTTAAACTTCCAGTGTGCTGATGACAAGGTAGCGGGTTCAACCCCACACCAGTCATTGGACTAAAATGTTGACTTCTATTACTTAACTTAGGGACGTTAATTACAAGTACCTCAGAAGTCAGAGTGTGTTTGCCTAATGGCAAAGAACACTGGTAATAGCGAAAACTAGCCCACCCATAAAAAATCAGTCTAGCTTGGTCTACGCTCAATTTCAAAAGCAAACGAACTAAAATACAAACAATAATAAACAAGGAACTATAACTGCTTATCTGTAATTGTCTTTCTCTGTCTATCTTCACCATTACAGATTTATTTCAGTTCAACTGCTGGTATCTGCTGAGAGTCTTGTTGAGTACTGAGCACGTTGAGGATTAAAAAATATATATGAAAGGCTTCAAGTGAAAACCTTAAATGTTTTTTTGTGTGTGATTATATTCTGAAAAGGTAAAGAACAAATGTATCATTTTTCGTTGTAGTCACCACTGTGTTCAATGCAAGTCCTCCAGCGCTAATAAAGTGCTTGGATTCCTGTAGAAAAATCGACTCTGGGGTCACTAATCGGTGTGCCTGACCCAGTCGTGAACAGTCTGTCACAGAAGTCAGACCGTTTTGAAACTTCCTACTCCATGCATACACTTGCTGGACTGACAGACATGTATCACTATACTGGACCTTCATTTGCCAATGAATTTCTATAGGTTTCACCCCTTTACTGATCAAAAAACGGATTTCAGAATACTGCTCCTCTTTGATGCATGTCAAAAGTGGGGCAGCCATCTTTAAACATGTCCTTATGATGTCACAATATTCATCTGCATCATTATGTCACGTGCTTAGCACTCCTGACATCCGTAACAACAATATTGACAGGAAAATGGCATGGTTATTGTAATTTCTATCACTTCTAAGGTTTTCATGTAAAGCGACCCTCATACTAAGCACTTAATATGTGCTGATAAGCACTTCCACACATATAGTCTTGCGTTGCTGCACCAACACTAATAGATGTAAACACAGAAGCAATAAACAATATATTGCATTTCGCTGCATCTCGTCAGGTGCATACTGCAGAGTTATATATCATATGAAATGAATAAACAAATAATACTTTGACTGAAATAATACGTACACAGTCGCTGATATTGTTTGAATGTGGAGTATATTATCTACATCTCCTCCATTTAAGGACAAACTCTATGGAGATGTCAATAAGCTTAAGTTGACTGCTCCTTTCTTTAAATATATTTAGGTTGACGTAGAAAGAAGAAGAAGAAGATTTTAGAACATCAAATTAGGGCTCTAGAAAGTATGAACATATAGATAGAAGAATAGATAGTATTGAAGAAAACAAAACAAAAACATACAGAAGTCCGATAGAAGCTTGAAGTGAAGAGAGAAATGATGGGAGAAATTTTAAGAGTTAAATATTTTTGCCAAATAAAAAGACATGGCATTATCATCATTATGTCCCCTGCCAACTGACAAACATCTTGGCAGACCTCGCTTCTTAATGTTCTGGATGAATTCCACTGATGATACTCCTCCATGCCATCGCACCAGACCATCCTTTGCTCAGTCTAGCCATTTCTTCTATCATTGATATTTCCTGTCGTACAATGTTTCCAAATGTCTTTCTTCTCATTGTATGACCACATAATGCTGTTTGTTGCCGCCTTATAATTCTGTATAATGTCATAGTTTCATTAGCCTTCTAGCACAAGTTAATTACCCAGGGCATCCTATAATTAATATTCTTATAAAAGCGTTCCTTAAATAAAAAGTCAAAGACAGGACAGGCAAACAAGAGGCAGGCAACAATACAAGTGGGAACAAAAAAAGCGAGAGATGATTGTACAGCAGCCTGTTGGTGTGGAAGTGTGGGAGATCTACTGCAGTAAACTATTATCATAAAGGTGGCACTTGACTGACTGACAGATCAGAAAGTAAACGCAGCCGACGTAATACTGGCCACAATGTTCCTTGCGTATGATTAAGTCATGACATAATTAGACAGTGACATTAATGATCCATGAGACTTACTGGGTCTGTGGTCTCATCATCTCATCTTGTTCCTCTTGTACCTTGATGTGTCGAGGTGAAGAATAAACAGCGAGAGAGTGCCCGTTTATGGGTTTAATGTATTGAGATTCCCATGGACTCTGTTATTCCCACTGTCCATTGTTTACGTGGCCGGTCTCTTCTTCTGCTTCCGTTTGGTCTGTACATCATTGCCTGTTGTGGTATACTGGTAGTTGGTAACCTAGTTGCATGGCCAAACCATTTGACTTGTTTTCTGATAAAATGATTGGGTCTATGGTGATAGTCCAATATTTGTACAGACCAATCGGCACTTGATGGATGATGTAGGCGATACCACACTGGGCCCTTTCTTCCCATAAAATTTCCTAGTACAGATTTTAGGCTGGATCAACATAAGGCTTTTGATAACGTGAGACATGTCGACATGATAAGGATGCTTGAAGATCTACAAATTGATGGAAAAGACCTTAGACTTGTAAAAAAAACATATATTGGAAACAACAAGCTGCCATAAGAATTGATAAAGAAGTAGGTCAATATCAGCCTATTAAGAGAGTTGTGAGGCAGGGATGTGTAATGTCTCCAGATCTTTTTTCCCTGTACAGTGAAAATATTTTCAGAAATATAGAAGATATGGAAGGAATCAACATTGGGGGATGATACATCAATAACATTAGATATGCAGATGATACAGTCTTGATTGCAGACAATGAACAGGATCTGCAAAATTTAGTAGATGCGGTTGTTGCACACAGTGAACAACTAGGGTTAGAATTGAATTGTAAGAAGACACAGATTATGGTCGTCACTAGGACAGAAGAAATACCACAATTACAGTTACAAGTAAATGGACATATTCTTAAACAAGTGAATCAGTACAACTATTTCGCAACAGTCATAACATCTGATGGGAGATGCCTTGAAGAGATTAGAACAAGAATTGCCATGGCGAAGGTAGCCTTTTGCAAGATGAAAAACATACTGACCAATAAAAGGATATCAATTGAAATGAGAAAAAGAGTGTTGAAGTGCTACATAGAACCTATACTTTTATATGGATGTGAAGCATGGACAGTGAGCAGACAAGCTGAAAAATATCTGATGGCTGTGGAAATCTGGATTCTGAGGAAAATGCAAAGAATACCATGGACAGACAGAAAAACCAATGAACAAGTCCTACAAGAAACAAATGAAGATCGTAAACTGATTAGAGACATTAGATGTAGACAGTCAAAATTTTTGGGGCAAGTTATAAGAAATTAATTGGAGAACTTGGTGACAACTGGTAAGATCGAAGGGAACAGACCAAGGGGAAGACCTAGAAGCAAATACCTGGATGGCTTGGCCACATGGCATGGTCGAGACAGAAACACGGAGCTGATCCACAACTCTGGTGATCGAGCGAGATGGCAAAACATGATCGCCCACACTTATCGGCATGGCACATGATGGATGGATGGACATAAGATAAAGTCAATTTTAAAATATCAGGCTCGATAATTCAAACACATGAACAACTAAGCCTAACCTAAAATGTTGTTTTAGTGACATGTAAATGGGTGCCATACTATTAGTTTTTTACTATAATGACGTACCATTTGGGCTGACTGGAACAAAATACAGACAGAACTGTGAAAGAGATTCCCTATGGGATGCGGACACGTCGTTGCTCCACTGGACTTGCAGCGCCCGTTCACCTGGTGAGACAGAGACAAAAATACCATAGCACAAAGAGATATAGAGATGGTTAGTTACATAAACTTATTCTGTGGTCCCAGATCTGTTATAAAGTAAATATTTGGGTCTGTGTTTAAGATATCTGTATGGGTTAAAACAACTGTGGTTTGAGTGACATGAGTAAAGAACCCACATTACGGCACTCAGGACATTCCCATATACGCTCCGTCCTCATCTTCAACAGCCAGCAAAGAGTCCCAATATTAATGGTACCAGTAGCAGTCTATGTGTCCAACAATCTTTCCTCGGAGTCCTGAGTGTTGGCCACATCCTCTGGCCACTCCCTGCAGCAGCATTCTCTCCAGGCCGTGATGATCTATCAGCACTATACACACAACCAAAGGTCCCCAACCACGTCTGCCTTATCATACACCAATACCCCACTAAGCAATGCAGACCCAGCCAATTTGTCCGCCTGATTTCTCACCACACCAGCATGTCATGGGGGGGGGGGGGGGGTGTCCTAACAGATGCTCTCAATTTTTGACTATTGAACTGAAGCCTGCCACTCTGTCCGAAGCATACATGTCTTTACATGCTCATCATAATTTGTGAGTGTGTGGTTTAAAGTAACAACAAGGACCAAGTGGACTGATGTAACTTAGATGGCACCCCCACAAAGAGCAGTTCAATCCAATAGGTTGGTACCAGCAGCTCAAATAGCATAATGTGCTGTTGGTTTCCAAGATCAGGGTTCTGGTTAGTGACTTCTTCATTGGTGTTGTGCAAAGAGCAGCATGATCCAGGTAGAGCACCAACTCCGGAAGAATATGCACTGCAGCATCTTCTCTGTTGTTTTTCTGGAAGATGGACTTGCCTTAGATTTACACCTTGCAAACCACAATGGTGTGATCAGGGCAGACTTTCCACGGCAGAAGTTTATGAGAGTGGCAAATTTCTGTCCAGTGACTAACAAGACATTTCTTGCCACACTAAATACTCATAGTGGGAATCTCTGTGGCAGTGGTCAAGCAGCTGCTTCAAGCAGCTGCTTCACACTACAAAGGTTATGGGTTTGTTTTTTAACTCCATCATTTGGTTCACAAGTGCAGATACTAGGTGTCGCTGCTGGAGTTGTGGAGTTAGTGCTCTGGGTAATGCAATAAGTCACTATCATTGAATGTAAGAAAGAGAGTGCTACAGTGCTATATAGAACCAGTACTGCTATATGGCAGTGAATCGAGGAATGTATAAGTACAAATTAAGAAGAACTTGGAAGCAACAGAGATGTGGTTCCCGAGACGAATGTTAAGAATTCCTTGGACTGCCAATGTAACTAACAACGATTGCCTGAAAGAGGCTAATGAAACTAGAACATTATATACAACAATAAGAAAGAGACAAGCAGCTTTCTTTGGTCATGTGATGAGAAGAGCAGCATTGGAGAACATCGTGACAACTGGAAAGATCGAGGGGAAGAGAGGCAGAGGCAGACCAAGAGAAATGATGATGGATGGATTGAGACGGTGGCATGGAGGATTATCTTCAGCAGAGTTGATCCAGAAAACCAAAGACCAAGATCTGTGGAAAGTCATGAACGTCTACGCCAGCCGGCATGGCACTTGATGACGATGATGATGATTCAATGCAGCAAGTTTAGGAAGTTTGGGACACCAGGGTCTTTTCTTCAATTTTGAGAAACATGCATGTACAGGAATATTTTCTCTCATGGCACTAGTTCATCATTTAGCAGGACATTACTTACCTCTGATTTAGGAGTAGGCTGATGAGTATCAAAGACTTAGCCAGTTTGTGGCTTCTGGTCACTGCATTTCTGGGGGTCCATCACCAGATATCTCCAGCCATCAAAGTTCAGCCTGTGATGGCAATTTCTCCATGATGTACAACACTGATGTATAGCAGAAGTCTTGCATGGGGTTCAATGAAACCAGCGAAGAGCCAGCTGGCACCACAGTGAGGCCCAGAGCACCCCTTTATACACAACACAGAGGCCCAAACTGTTCCCACAGCCTTTGATCAAAATAATTACACTTACTGGGGGAACTGAACTCAGGACCAACAGGTGAATGCACTAGCCACTACACTACTCTGGCCATTAGATGTTTACACTAAATCAAACACTACTCTGGCCATTAGATGTTTACACTAAATCAAACATTACTCTGGCTATTAGATGTTTACACTAAATCAAACATACACAGACTCTTACCTTTGACATTTGTTAGCCTCTGTACTTGAGTCAGAACTAACGCTCTTGGTTCCTCTTCTCCCACCTTCATTTGAAACATGGGCAGGTACTTGGCAGCTTTCACCTAATAAATTGTTTATTTTTATTTAAAAAATGTTTCCACAGATTTTTAAACAAAAACACGTACACATGAATACAATTCTAAGTAGCACTGCTATCATCATCATGTGTCTTGCCAACTGGTGTAGGCATTCATACACCTCCACAGATCCCAGTCGTAGGTGTTCTGGATCAATTCTATTGGTATTGCTCCATGCCCCATCCCAGACCATCCAGTATCATCTCTTTGTCTGCCACCTGGTGTCTCTTCTACAGCTGATGTGTCCACTCACATGTTCTCATGACTACTACCTCTCTTCACATTACACGACAAGGGAGTCTCAGGACTACTACCTCTCTTCACATTACACGACCAGAAGCCTCATGACTACTTCTTCTTCTTCTTCTTCTTCTTCTTCTTCTTCTTCTTCTTCTTCAGCGTTCCGAGCCATTGAGGTTCTTTGCTGCAGATACAATCCGTCTCCATTCGTCTCTCTGGTGGACCTTCTCTTGCCAGTCATTGATTCTAAGTGCCTGTAGGTCTGTATATGTATTATCTCTCCACCGCCTTCTTGGTCTACCTCGGGGTCTACGGTCATTTATTTTCTGAGTGTAAGCGAGTTTTGTTTCCCTATTATCTTCCATTCTTTCTATATGCCCCAGCCATTGTAGTCTATTAGCCTTCATGATACCAGTGATTAGCGGGGACTTAAACAGATCATAAATGTCTTTGTTACTTCTTCTTTTCCACTCTCCACTTTGTGTATCCCTAATGGGTCCAAAGATGCGTCTTAAAATTTTGTTCTCAAAGGTTTGTAACAAGGCTTCGTCTCCTTTCGTTGTACTCCAGGTTTCAGAGCCATACAGCACAACTGGTCTGATCAGTGTTTTGTATATTGTGATTTTGGTGTTACGAGATAGCGCCTTTGATTTTAGTAGATGTTGTAGTGCATAGTATATCTTATTTCCAGAACTGATTCTAGTTTGTATTTCTTCCCTTATGATGCTGGAGCAGTTGAAGATTGTACCAGGTATTTGTATGTTTCCGTTCTGTTAATGGTCATATTATCTATTTGTATGTGGCCAGAGTTTTTAGCCATTCCGTCTCTTGAAATTACCATATATTCTGTCTTATCTTGGTTGATAACCAGCCCCATCTGTTGGACTTTTTCCTTTAAGTGAGTCAATATTTCTCATGACTACTACCTCTGAATAAATACTACTACCTATACTACCTCTCACATTACATGACCAGGGAGTCTCAGGACTACTACCTCTCTTCACATTACACAACCAGTGAGTCTCAGGACTACTACCTCTCTTCACATTACACGACCTGTCAGTCTCAGGACTACTACCTCTCTTCACATTACACGACCAGTGAGTCTCAGGACTACTGCCTCTCTTCACATTACATGACCAGTGAGTCTCAGGACTACTACCTCTCTTCACATTACATGACCTGTGAGTCTCAGGACTACTACCTCTCTCCACATTACATGACCAGGATTTTCCATGACCAAGTGGTTACGCCGTCTGTCTCAAACTCCAAAGGTTGTAAGTATGATTCTGTCCTACGTCGTTCAGTTCACAAGTGCAATTTTTTCTGAGACTTCTGGGGGTCATCGCTGGAGCTATGGAGTTTGTGCTTTGTGTGACACTTCCAGCAGGCCGCATTGAAGAAAGATACCGAGCCTTATGGAATGAAACTCAGTGCAATGAAGTTGATTCTCTTGCCCTTCAAACCCTTTAAAAAATCCATCCATCCATCCATCATGTGCCATGTCGGTAAGCGTGGGCGGTCATGTTCTGCCATCTCACTCGATCACCAGAGTCGTGAATCAGCTCCGTGTTTCTGTCTCGACCATGCCACAAGGCCAAGCCATCCATGTACTTGCTTCTAGGTCTTCCCCTTGGTCTGTTCCCCTCGATCTTACCAGTTGTCACCAAATTCTCCAATCCATTTCTTCTCATAACATGCCCAAAAAATTTTGACTGTCTACGTCTAAAAAATACATGACCAGAAAACAGTTTCTTTCTTATATTTTTACACCATGTTCTACGGGGTGTATTTTTAATGACTTATCAGTGTTTGAAAATATTACCGGTCCAAGTTGTGTATTTACCTATCATGTTGCATGAACTTTACAGAGGCTGAATACAAAATTTGGACTGGCAATATTTTCAAGCACTGCACCATCATTAAAAATACACCCTATGCTTTGAAAGCCTTTTCCAGGCACTTGTTAGTTACTCTGGCAGCCCGAGGCAATCACAGAAGCCATATCTCCATTGCCTCTAAGCTCTTCCAAATTGTCTCATTAACATTCCATGATTCACACAAGAACAGGTTCTGTATAACATTTCAATACTCTCTTAAAGTTATGTCAGGCTAATAAATTCAAGGACTGGTATAAATTTCTTCGAAAAATGTCACTCCCCCATAAACCAAGCCGCGTGACCATCCAAAACCTTGCTCTTGGTAAATTAATGTTGTGGCTTGAAAACAAAAGAGACTAGCTCCTGAATTATGTTAGGTTTTTCTACGTCTGGTGTAAACTGTGTAAACTAACAAAACTTTTTTATTCTGATATTTGTTTATATTGCATGACAATAGCATACTTGCTATTGCAAATTCTTCTTCTTCTTCTGCGTTCATCCTGAGTTTTTTTTTTCCGGATGTGATTGTGTTGAGCCTATTTACAGCAGAGCTGCGTTCTTGCGCCGTTAGGCCGACACATCCGACTTCTGCGGGCATTTGTTGACCGGGTTAACCTTCCCGGCTATTGCACATTGAATATACCAGGCCAGATTTTTTTAAATATATCACGACATACCTTCTCTCCAGGCGGAGTTTTGCTGTCCAGCAAGAGTATTTCGTACAGCTGTGGTTTGTAGCCTTGACCTGCATGTCCTTGCTTCGGCTTTATTACAGCAACCATCACGTCCATGATTCTCGTATTCAACAACTGGACTTCAAGTAGACAATAATGTGCATTGGTTGAATCCTAAATCCCTGATAGCTACCAAATTATTTTTGCTGGCTTGTTTTCCTGATTGTGCCTTGGGCAGCACTTAACGACTTGCTCTTCACTGGTCATATGATGGTAATAATTCAAGTACACTAAAACAAAAAGCGAAACAAAAAATTAAAAATAAACAACTATTTCATCCATGGTACCTGTAATCATAAAACTTAATTAAGTGTGCAATATTACATGATTTATTGCCTGATATATTTTGCTGCATCTTGTCAGGTACATACGGCAGAAAAAAAAAAACATTAATTAAAGCTATAAGATAAATTCTTCAAGCTGAAATATACAACACACATATTCATGCAGTAATTTGAATTGTCTACCACAGTAATTTTCAACTGAATATCATGTATTTTTGTTCGCACAAAGTTGGGTTTTGTAAATGAATGGCAACTGTCTCTGCCAGCTTTAACATGGAACTATTTTGTGTGTTACCACATGAAACGTACTGTCCCATGGCATATATAAATATCCTTATGGTTTTGATACGTCGTCTCGTAACTTTTTTCTTCTCTGTCAAAGTGTATTTATTGTTAAGGTGTAAAAGAGGCTTCTTCTTCTGCGTTCATCTGGAGGTTTTTTTTCGGACGTGATTGTATTGTGCCTGTTTACAGCAGAGCTGCATTCTTGCGCCGTTAGGCCAACACAACCGACTTCTGCGGGCATTTGTTGACCGGGTTAACCTTCCTGGGGTATAAGAGGCTTATTTTCCCTAAAGCTGTGATGTTTGACCACAGACAAGAAAGCCTAGTTACAGGACAGTACAATGTGAACTCAGGACTGAAGCTCACCTACATTCTTAAACTACAGCAGGCGGCAGCCTGGTATTACCGAAGTTTCAGGGGTGCTGATGCATGGAGGTTCCCATAGTGCAGCTGTGTTATTTGCTGATTATAAGGCATACATAGCCGATCTCTCTGGCCTAGGGGTTAACTCTTTCTCACTAATCCTGTATATTCTTGTGAGTGACGTAACCTGCGCGAGAATTGGTAGCGGTTCTCAACACGTTGGTAACTTAATGGGTATGTGAGCCGGTCGCTCAGAAAGCAATGGCAAACTACTGAGCGTAATCTTGCCTAGTACATCAACAGCAGCTGAAAAATGCTGGTGTTGACTGCAACATCCTGTAAGGGATATGCAACACACAAAAAACAAAAAAAAAGACACACTGAGTAACACAGATAACATGTATCATCGAGTCACAGTGGTTTAAACAGCAGAATGGCACCTTGCCATCGAGACAGGTGATAGTTTGTAAGATGAAGTTGTATTCTCCATAGCACAAAGTCTGGGCTGAATTTAGAGACTGTGTGTTGTCCATTCCTGCCTAGTTTACTCCAGAGGAAAGGTAACACCAATATATCTGAAACAAGACAAGCTGTTGAAACAGCAAAGCAATGTTCTAACTGTCCACCTGTCTGAGCTTCCATCCTAAATCAGTTGCCGATGATAACCTGGTCTACTCTGTCATGACATTTAGTCTTTAGGCTGCATTTCCTCGCACCAGGATAAGGCATGTACCCTCCCAATTATACTCTTCCACCCAAAGTCAATGTTAGGTGTCAGGTTTAGTGAGCACTGTCCAACATCCGGCGCCAACAGAAAGCTGTCATATGGTAGCTCATTCATATCTGATCAAGACCTGACTAACATTAAACAACAGACATATAGACATTCTGTATTTTGTGTTAGAGCTTCTGCTCGATATCCTCTGTGTATGCGAGTATGAATGTGTTGGTGAATGTATGTGTTGGTGGGTGTGTGTGGAAGCAGCATCTAATAAAGCTGTTCATATTTGTACCCCCAATGTTTGAGTAGTTTATCACATGTCCTAATGTTGGTATTTTATTGGGAGCATAGACTGGAGTGTTTCTGTAGTAAAGTAAAGCCATAAAGGAAAACCCTAGACCAATATAGAGTTAAGTTAGTCAACAGATAATCTTCATTATTGTATATTGAACTATTATTACTATTATTAGTTCATAAGTGCTCAAACTCACACCTTCTCCTCCGTGTCTCCCTTAGTGTATTGCAACTGATGACACCAGCAGTAGTTGTGTTTTAGAGGTTGCTATCTAAATCTTATAAATCTTCTCAAAAACCACTTCTCCACACTCCAGTTTCTAGATACTGATTTATTTATAATTGAATATGAATCATCATAAATTTTACAAAATTACTACAGAATAAGATTTGATCATATCTGAGTATGCTATGGGCTATAGGCTAGGCTTGTGATAGTTAGTAGTTTCTTGTCACTCACTTCATTTTTAAAATTAATTTTTCAGTTTGTCAGAAGTCTCAATTTAGTCGGGAATTTAAGATACTATATAATAATCAAACGCTTAAATGGAAACTTATCCTAACTGTCTTAATCCGGCATAAAAGCTTAAGCTAAACTAATTAATTTCACCAATGATTAGTTTTTGAAAGCACTACAATAAAGAAGTTATGCGTGTTTGATTCACATCTGTCTAGGGGTATCCCTGATACTTGTCAAAACTTATTTGTTACGATCAAGGAAGTTTCTGCTACCAGGTTTTCGTGTTGTGCGGTCAAATATAGAGAAATGGTTCTAACTAACAGGTTCTTTCTTTCTTAACTTCTGCGACATCTTATATATAGTTTGAAATATATTAAATATAACTGTACGTAACAATTTAATAATTGTTGCGTTTTAAATTATTACAATGGTCGTAATTTTATAACTGCCAATAAGGCATACATGTTCTTAGTAATACTTTGGGAGGTCTAAGAAGTTTTAGATACAAGCCAGAAGAGCTCTATTTGCTGTCCCATTGTCTGTTTGCATATTGCATATTGACTAACTGCTGGCGTTTGGGAGAGGATTTATTCTTCATGTACAGGCTCTCTGAATCAAACACATATAGATGCATTTTGAAATAAAACTTTTATATATATATCAGTAAAATCTGTGTTTATTTATGAGAGAGAGAGAGAGAGAGAGAGAGAGAGAGAGAGAGAGAGAGAGAGAGAGAGAGAGAGAGAGACGAGGAAATCCCTCTACAAAACCTTGCTTGTTTTGTTGTTAAAGTATTAATAAAATTAGTTGAACTACGGTAAAACTGTGGAAATGTAAACAATATAAAATAACACAAAGTAATGCAGCTTTATTCGCATATCTTTACAGGACATTGCAGTCAACACCCGCATTATCCAACTGATGTTGATGTCTTGGCAAGTTTTACGTTCAGTAGTTTACCATTGCTTTCTGGACGACCGGCTCACATACATAACATAAATGTAACATAAGTAACCAACACGACGCTATCCGCTGCCGAATCTCGCGCAGCTGTGTTTCTTACGAGAGTATTCGGGATTAGTTAGTTAGTTAGTCGCAGTGCCAACTTCACAGCAACGGGTCGTCCCCATTATGCTCCGTTCCTGTGCCAGTGAATATCACAAAAAACGCTCCCCACTGCCCAATGTGAAAAGTGGAAAAGACAGGAGTCTCGACAAACAACAGCCCTCACAGATACACTGTGCATAATGCCGCCGCCAGAATGTCAACACAATAGTCCCCCACAAAACACCCAGTTCATTTCTGATGGAATCGGCAGTCATTTTCCCATCTGGATGTTTCCTAGATGTTCACCCACACAGTCCACGAAACACAGTTTATCGTCGATGGCAGTGGCAGTCAACCAGAAGCCCATCAGCCACACATTTCTGCATAAGGCAAAAACCGGTCAACTCTGGGACATAGCCATCTGCCATCGCTCCGAACATGCAGTCACGTTCCAAAAAACCTTGAGCAGATTCAAAAGCATTTCACACGAAACTCACAGCTCACAGTGTCGCGTCACGCACTCACTCAGTAGCAGAGCGACGGAACCATCAAGCCTCCTTAGTCGCCTCTTACGACATGCGTGGTAGGCTGCAGTGTTGCTATTCTTTGCTTCCCTTATGGGCCCCGGAAACACACGGGAGGTATACGGGATTACGAACAGCGTCGTTAACACCTTCGCCAGGGAGAAGGCGACTAGCTTTCATCAGCAAACAAATAATACATACACAAAATAACAAATAACAGACAAGTAGCAAATGTTTGTTTCAAATTTTCATGTCCTCTTCATTATTGTAATGTTTTCATCTTTTCATTCTTCTCATCCCGTTCTTATTCTTTAATGTAGTCACTGGAGTGTCTTCTCCGTGATTATATGTTGTGTTTTGTGTATGTATTTATTTGCCAATAAAGGCTAGTCGCCGCAAAGTCCTGTGTTTTTTTATAACTGTGTTCTGTGAAGCTGCATTACTTTGTTTTATTTTATCTTGTTTTATTGTGACTCGTTTAGATAGCTTCGTTCTTCTTCTTCTACTTCTTCTTCTTCTTCTTCTTCTTCTTCTTCTTCTTCTTCTTCTTCTTCTTCTTCTTCTTCTTCTTCTTCTTCTTCTTCTTCTTCTTCTCCTCCTTCTTCTTCTGCATTTGTCCGGAATGTTGTTTTAGATGTAATTGCGCTGTGCATATTTACAGCAGAGATACGATATTTGCACCTATCGGCCGACACATCCGACTTCTTCGGGCATTTGTTGGCCGGGTTGCCTGCCCTGGTGTTTCGTAGGACGTTCGACTCTCGCTTCGCTCCTCACCACACATAGAAGGCTGTCCAGCATCATTATCATGTGCCTAGACAACTGCCGTAGACGTTCATGCGTCTCCACAGAAATATCGTCATAGCCTGGAGATAATGGAGCAGCAGGGAGTGACTAGAGCAGTGGTTCTCAACTTTTTTTGACCCGTGCCCCACTTCACCACATTTTCAGAACGTGATTTCCCCCCCCCCTTTCGTATTTCCTATCTAAAAATTTGGCCCGTGCCCCCCCCCTCCCCCATTTCACCATATTTTCAGAACGTCATTCCCCCCTTTCGTATTTCCTACCTAAAAATCCTACACAGTATACGTAATAATGGAAGCTAAATGTAATAGCACATACTAAAACAAGTCTAGACGTCCACATAAAACATGATTTGTGGGTCTACTCACTTTATAAATTGAATTTTAGAAGGGTGAGACGTACAGAACCGTAAAGTATGAAGGGAAAAACAATATCAAGTAATCGGTTCTTGTATTAACGCGATCTTGAAATAATCTTAATTTCCCCCCCCCCCCACCCTCCTGGAAACCCTAAATTTCCCTCCCCCCCCCCTAGGGTGGAATTCCCCACAGGTTGAGAACTACTGGACTAGAGGATCAGGACTCCGAGGAAGGTCAGACTGATACATAATCAGACTATAACTGGTGCCTTAGCATTGTGACTCTTCGCCGGCTTTTAAAGATGAGGTCGGAGCACGTATGGAAATGTCCCAAGTGCTGTGACTCGACTCAACTCAACTCAACACAGATCTTGACTCTTGGTGTTCTCACTCAACTCAACACAGATCTTGACTCTTGGTGTTCTCACTCAATTCTATTGATGATACCAACTGTAGCGAAACGCCAGTGGTCCATGTCCTTATGCATTCTTTTATTTTGGGTAGACAGGGGGGAACGGCTTTCGGAAGCTCTCAGTTCTCTTGTTCTCTCAAATCTCCATGAAAGATGGTTCTTTGGGTTATCTTCCTATCACAATCTTTACATGGAGCAAGTAGCCAATGTCTTTCACATCGGGTAAACCCGATGGAGCGCCTTGCGCCAAATGTGCGCTGGTGCGGCTGCTAAGCAATTCATGGCCGTGTACACACCTACCGTTGGATAGTGGCATCTTGTCAAGTCGATTTGAAGATTGGGACAGAGATGCAACATCCTACTGAAGTGGTGAAGAAAGGTAGGGCTTGGGTTGTGGGTACTCCAGCCAAACATGGAGTTATAAATATACAATGTGTTGAAGGGGAAGATGAATTGGCGAAAGGCCAATCATAACCAATGACGAGTTGGGTGACCGTTAGCCGATCTGGCTGCGCGTCTTGTCCTTGGCATAGCCGGGGAAGTGAATCTGAACCATATATCTCCCAAGAGGATTTCATTTGTTCTTGGCGTCAGATGAGCTGTTGCTATCTTTCTATCTACGGCTTGAATTGGACAGATTGTCATCTTTCTGTTGTATATACTCAGTGGATGGCTATGGTATTTTTGGGGATGGGGTACACCAATCTCTGATCTATCTTCTTGAGCCAGAAGAGGCTATTCACAGGACTATCTCTTTCATCTGTTACTAGATAGGATGATGTAGGGAAGATAATGGACTTCTTTATCTCATTTAGAGAACCTGCATTCCGCTAAATCTATGTGTTCTGTGGGGCACTGCTGGGACATTGCGGCGACAGCTCAAACAAGAGCAGAGCCGGGAGGGGGTAGGATCTTCTTTCCTATTCTTGCAGGGAGTGGGGAACTACACTGCGTGCCATACAACCCCATTACTATACTATTAGTTAATGAGATGTAACACACGGATTACTGGGCGCACCACACCACAAGATCTTGCGGGTGAGAAAGGCATGGTTGCAAGTGAGAGGGAAGCATGGGAATGAATGTGCCCAATCATAATAAAGGCTTGGTATGAGTGTGGAGGGTGTGTCGTGTGGCCAAAAAGACAACCGGACTTCGTCCAGCTGGAGGTCTACTCAAACCCGGACGTGGCCAATCCAGGGGCTACCTGACAGGTCAGGCCTGGTCATTCAGGTATTAAATATAGTGTATTTGTGTGATACATGAGTCAGTCCAGTCGCTCAGGTTTTGTTTATCATTTCCAGGGTCCTCTTCTATGGGAAGTGACTATGTCTTCTAAGGGACATTATCACCAGTGCTTCTAGGCTAACGCCAATATGTCCAACGAGGCCAACTCAAGGTTTGGTGTGTTTAACTCTGAGACAGAGGCAAGGTGCAGGTCTTGAGGCAAGGACATTTTGTATGACTGGTGCATTGCCGGTTTTGTTTTAACAACATACGCCTGAGAGCAGTTGTTGTCTGGAGGGAGCCTAAGAGTGATTTTCTGGCATACCCATTTTATACCGGACATTAAAAGGACCCATCCATTATCCTTCACAAACACCTCACCTTATCGGCAACACTAAAGCCTTTCATAGGTCAGTGAAGACCTAGTGCCGAACTAATTCAGATGACAATGAACAGAAGTCCTCAACACACCAGTCGCTTGGATTCTACAAAAGCCGGTTGAACCTACACCCAGTTGCTGGAGAAGGAAGGTGATTCGGACATCTTTGGTGAGAAGTGTGTGGACAGATCAGACAGTATCTGAAGCTGGATCTGTGACTGTGGCGACTTGAGGCTCTGTGTTGGAACTTTACCAGTGTAGTGTCTGTGTAGATCTATCTGTTTATCTGCCTGTATGTGTTCCTGTGCTGTTCTTAATTAGGTTAATAAAATTACTTCCAAGTTGTTCTGACGACTGCCATGTTATTTATGCGTCAGCCAGAAGAACACTGCAGGAAATAGGTCCATAGGTCGAAAGAAAGAGTGACAGTGAGTCCAGGGAAAACGGAGGAGGGTTGGCAGGTAAAGACCTATCCCAGCCAGGGCTATAGAAGATATTTGAAATATTGTGACCGGGCTATTTGGGACCCTCCACGTAGCTTGTTACAATTTCTGGGGGCTCGTCCGGGATATTTGTAATCCTGGTGGAGTTCTGGCTGATTTAGTGATAGGGGACAGATATCCTTGTTTTCTATCAATAGGTTCTGCCTACCGTGCCTGGCTATTGTCTATACTCTTCCTGACACAGACTGACCGACATACGACGTGTTGTGGTCGTGTAATGTAACTTGTTGTGTAATTGTGAGAAAAATTTTATTAGACAATTACCTCTTCCCTTACCCTCTGAGTTTAAGATGGCATCAGCTGGGTTTAATGTCGCTGACGTACAGGCTACAGGGCGTGAGATGGGATATGATGGAGCGGAGTTACAGAAATATGTGCAGGAAGTGGAAAGAGACTACAGACAGGCTGTGCGCGAGGCCAAGAGGATTGAGGCGGAGGCTGAGGTTAAGAGGATGGAGGCTGAGGCTAGGAAGATGGAGGCCGAGCAGGCAGTCAGAGACCATGAGTTCCGTATGAGAGAGTTGGAGCTGAAAGCTCAAACTGCCAAGGAAAGAGACGGTGCAGTGGGAGACGCAGTTCTCCCTGACTCAACAACTTCTGGTAGCGGTCCATACCAGGTAATGAAGTTCCCATTGCTCCCGTTCGATGAACACAAAGATAAGATCGACCAGTATCTTCACAGATTTCGGTCGATGGCTTTGGCTATGGGATTGGAGCGAGGGAAATGGAACTTGAAACTCTCACAGGGCCTGAGGGGGACCGCGTACGAGGTCTATTCTAGGTTGCCACCTGGTATGGAGAATGACTATGAAACTCTGGAGAAAGCACTTTTGAAAAGGTTCCAGATGACAGCTCATACTTATCGACAACAGTTCAGAAAGTAGAAGAGAGAGCCAGGAGAGATGTTCGCAGCCTACAGTGTCAGATTGAAGTCTTACCTTTTGAAATGGATGTCTTTAGCTGGATTTGCTAACGACTATGAAAGTTTGGAAGAATTGGTGGTCGTGGACCAAATGAAGAGAATGATGCCTAAGCCATTGCAAACCTTTTTGCTTGAAAATGGGGCAGAAAGGTTAGAGCTAGTCAACACGTTGGCTGAAAGGTATGTGCTAGCTCATGGGGATAATGGGGAATTGTCACAACCCAATCCCCGACCACCAGACACATGGTCTGGAAAGAAGAAGAACCCTAAAACAGCTCACACCAAGAAGGAGGATCCTTCCGATAAAGTTCCTATCAAGAAACCCTCTGGTAAGAGTCCACCTGGATCTCCTAAAAGAAAGTGGAGTGTTAAGTGGTGCGCCTATTGCAAATCTCCCACACACAATACGGTTGATTGCCGGCGTAAACAGAAAGACTCTCACTATGCTGCTTGTCTTGTGGAAACCGGGGAAGGGTCTCACAAGGAGGTAGAAGGGAGGGATCTTGGGAACAGAGATTTAGAAAAACCACCAGTAGTAGAAACGGTACTTGTGAACGGTCAACCAGTTGAGTGTCTCTACGACACAGGTCTGCAGTTTGAGGCTGTAATTTCATCACATTTAGTGAGCCCAGAGCAGCTAACCGGGGAATCTATTGAGATTCAAACGGCGACAAAGAGTGCGGTAGCGATGTCTCTTCCAATTGCGAAGGTGGACATCAAATCAAAATATGTTACCGGCACTATACAGGCAGCCGTTCTGCTAGATCCTATCTTCCCAATGATCTTGGGTTGTCGCTACGTCTTTCTAGGGATTCCAACCGAACCCATGTACGTAGGGGCAATGCAAACCAGATCTCAATTGGAGGATGAGCAGACGCCGGCCTTGATTGTGAATCCCTTGCCTGGGGAGTTACGAGCTGCTCAAAGCCAGGATGCTACTTTGCAACCTTGCTTCAACCAGTTGCCAAAAGGTTCTGACCCACCAAGACGGGGTCAGTATTATATGAAGAATCGGTTACTGTACCGGAGAGCCGGAGTGGAGGATCACCAGCATGGACAGCTGGTGGTTCCTAAGGCTTATCGGGAACAGCTTCTTCATATGGGACACACCATTTCTTTCAGTGGACATATGGGTGTCGGGGCAACTCTCCAGCGCATTTCCTGCCATTACTACTGGCCAGGGATGACTGGAGACGTGCGTAGGTACGTCAAGTCGTGCCCAGAGTGCCAGCGTGTGGCACCAAAACACTGGACAGCTCCGGTAGTTCTGGGAGACATGCCCATTATGAACTCTCCTTTCGAGAGAGTTGCCATCGATCTTGTTGGTCCTCTTCCTAGGACTAGGAAGAGGAATAAGTACATTCTCACGATGGTGGATTGCTGTTCCATGTGGGGAGAGGCGATACCTTTGGCCACAATCGACTCTAAGCGAGTGGCTGATGCACTGATGGAGACCTTTACTAGGTTGGGATTTCCCAACCAGATCCTAACGGACAATGGGTCTCAGTTCTGTGGTAAGCTGATGGAAGAAGTCTTTCGTATCTTCCAGACCAACCACATTCACACAAGCCCGTATCACCCTCAGTCTAATGGGCAAGTAGAGAGGTTTAATGGTACCTTGATGACCATGCTTCGGAAGCTGGCACAAGAGAAACCAGACAGATGGGATGAGTATATCTCAGCCGCCTTGTTCGCCTATCGGGAGGTTCCCCATGGGTCGACCGGGTTGCCACCAGCCACTCTACTATTCGGGAGGCCAATCAAGGGTCCCTTAGAAGCCTTATTGAGATGTTGGACAGAGGAAGAAACTTCCGAAGAAGTTGTATCCTCATATAAATACGTCGAAGAGTTAAAGAAGAAACTCCAGACGGGTTGGGCTTTGGCAGCTCAGAATCTGAGAGCGGCCAGGAAGAGACACGCGGCCTACTACAATAGAAGGACGAAAGATAGGTCTCTTAAGGTGGGGGATCGGGTTCTGTTGTTACTTCCAGTAGGTTCCAATAAACTCGAGATTGGTTGGCAGGGGCCTTTCCCGGTGGAAAGGGTTGTCTCCCGCACCAACTATGCCATCCGGATCAGGGGAAAATCCAAAATCTTCCACATTAACCTTCTCAAAAAGTATGAAGAACGATCTGATGGTACTTCTCTCCCACTCATGACTATGGCGGTCGCGATGGAAACTGAATCGGGCGAAGAAACGGATAGGGGGTATCCATTACACCCTGGGGAAACCTATAGGGATGTACATATAAATCCTGATCTGTCGGCTGAAGAAACAGACCGTGTCATCCGTTTGTTAGAGTCCCATCAGCAGATTCTTACCGATCGGCCAGGGCGGACAGGGTTGGTCGAGTTTGATATGACTCTGACTACCCAAGACCCAGTTCGCCAGAAAATATATCCAGTACCCTTTTCGAAAGAGAAGGCCCTGGAAACTGAAATCCAGAAGCTTCTGGACGACGACATCATCACTCCTTCGACTTCTCCGTATAATGCCGGGGTTGTCTTGTTGAGGAAGCCAAGCGGGGAACACCGCTTATGTATTGATTACAGGCATTTAAATAGTTGTACGACATTCCAAGTTGAGCCGTTACCAAACACAAATCAATTGTTTGCCAGATTAAATAGGGCAAAGTACTTCTCAAAAATCGATTTAAGCCGGGGATATTATCAGATCCCTGTGAAACCTGAGGTTCGGCCCATGCTCGCTTTCAGTACTCCGAGCGGCCATTACGAATTTAAGGTGATGCCTTTTGGGCTGAGCAATGCGCCCAGTGTGTTCACACGCATGATGAGAAAGTTATTAGACCCTTTAAGGGATCCCTCTGTCGTCTCGTTTATGGATGATATTCTCATCGCGTCTGACAATCTGAAAGATCACCTGAAATCCTTGGAAAAGATCTTCATAAGATTGAAAGAGGAGGGGTTAACCGCCCGTCCAGCCAAATGCATGATTGGATATCAATCCTTGGAATTTCTGGGACACACTATTACCCCAGGGGGACTGGTACCGGAAGAAAAAAAATATTGAGAAGGTCCGTCTCGCACCCCGTCCTAAATCCAAAAAAAGATGTTAGGTCTTTCTTGTCTCTGTGTGGGTTTTACCAGAAATTCATTCCAAAGTTCAACGAAATTGGGGCGCCGTTAACCGAAACCCTGAAGAAAGGATCGCCAGATCCTATAGTCTGGACCCCGAGCTGTGAAGAGGCTTATGGGAAGCTGAAACAGGCGTTGGTGGATAGGCCAGTCCTGCAACTCCCGAATTTGGAGAAAACGTTTGTTCTGAGAACCGACGCGAGTAACATAGGGATTGGAGCAACTCTGTTGCAGGAAGGGCGAGATAATCCTTCGGTGTTGTGTCCGGTGGCGTATGCCAGTAGAAAACTGTTACCCGCCGAACGGAATTATTCCACCGTCGAACGGGAATGTCTAGCTCTAGTGTGGGCGGTACAGAAATTTCAACCTTATCTGTATGGAGTCCAGTTCAAAGTGCAGTCCGACCATCAACCTCTGACGTTCTTGGCAACTTCTAAGAAACTGAACGCGAGGTTGATGAGATGGTCATTGCTCCTACAACCGTATCGGTTCACGGTCGAATATATCCCCGGAAGGGAGAATGTGGGAGCAGATTTCCTATCACGGCATCCTATGGTTGAATGTGAGGGTGGGGTCATTCGAACAGAACCACTGACAGTAGAAAGTTCGTAGGGTTCGACTTTCTTAAGAGGGGGCCTATGTAGCGAAACGCCAGTGGTCCATGTCCTTATGCATTCTTTTATTTTGGGTAGACAGGGGGGAACGGCTTTCGGAAGCTCTCAGTTCTCTTGTTCTCTCAAATCTCCATGAAAGATGGTTCTTTGGGTTATCTTCCTATCACAATCTTTACATGGAGCAAGTAGCCAATGTCTTTCACATCGGGTAAACCCGATGGAGCGCCTTGCGCCAAATGTGCGCTGGTGCGGCTGCTAAGCAATTCATGGCCGTGTACACACCTACCGTTGGATAGTGGCATCTTGTCAAGTCGATTTGAAGATTGGGACAGAGATGCAACATCCTACTGAAGTGGTGAAGAAAGGTAGGGCTTGGGTTGTGGGTACTCCAGCCAAACATGGAGTTATAAATATACAATGTGTTGAAGGGGAAGATGAATTGGCGAAAGGCCAATCATAACCAATGACGAGTTGGGTGACCGTTAGCCGATCTGGCTGCGCGTCTTGTCCTTGGCATAGCCGGGGAAGTGAATCTGAACCATATATCTCCCAAGAGGATTTCATTTGTTCTTGGCGTCAGATGAGCTGTTGCTATCTTTCTATCTACGGCTTGAATTGGACAGATTGTCATCTTTCTGTTGTATATACTCAGTGGATGGCTATGGTATTTTTGGGGATGGGGTACACCAATCTCTGATCTATCTTCTTGAGCCAGAAGAGGCTATTCACAGGACTATCTCTTTCATCTGTTACTAGATAGGATGATGTAGGGAAGATAATGGACTTCTTTATCTCATTTAGAGAACCTGCATTCCGCTAAATCTATGTGTTCTGTGGGGCACTGCTGGGACATTGCGGCGACAGCTCAAACAAGAGCAGAGCCGGGAGGGGGTAGGATCTTCTTTCCTATTCTTGCAGGGAGTGGGGAACTACACTGCGTGCCATACAACCCCATTACTATACTATTAGTTAATGAGATGTAACACACGGATTACTGGGCGCACCACACCACAAGATCTTGCGGGTGAGAAAGGCATGGTTGCAAGTGAGAGGGAAGCATGGGAATGAATGTGCCCAATCATAATAAAGGCTTGGTATGAGTGTGGAGGGTGTGTCGTGTGGCCAAAAAGACAACCGGACTTCGTCCAGCTGGAGGTCTACTCAAACCCGGACGTGGCCAATCCAGGGGCTACCTGACAGGTCAGGCCTGGTCATTCAGGTATTAAATATAGTGTATTTGTGTGATACATGAGTCAGCCCAGTCGCTCAGGTTTTGTTTATCATTTCCAGGGTCCTCTTCTATGGGAAGTGACTATGTCTTCTAAGGGACATTATCACCAGTGCTTCTAGGCTAACGCCAATATGTCCAACGAGGCCAACTCAAGGTTTGGTGTGTTTAACTCTGAGACAGAGGCAAGGTGCAGGTCTTGAGGCAAGGACATTTTGTATGACTGGTGCATTGCCGGTTTTGTTTTAACAACATACGCCTGAGAGCAGTTGTTGTCTGGAGGGAGCCTAAGAGTGATTTTCTGGCATACCCATTTTATACCGGACATTAAAATGACCCATCCATTATCCTTCACAAACACCTCACCTTATCGGCAACACTAAAGCCTTTCATAGGTCAGTGAAGACCTAGTGCCGAACTAATTCAGATGACAATGAACAGAAGTCCTCAACACACCAGTCGCTTGGATTCTACAAAAGCCGGTTGAACCTACACCCAGTTGCTGGAGAAGGAAGGTGATTCGGACATCTTTGGTGAGAAGTGTGTGGACAGATCAGACAGTATCTGAAGCTGGATCTGTGACTGTGGCGACTTGAGGCTCTGTGTTGGAACTTTACCAGTGTAGTGTCTGTGTAGATCTATCTGTTTATCTGCCTGTATGTGTTCCTGTGCTGTTCTTGATTAGGTTAATAAAATTACTTCCAAGTTGTTCTGACGACTGCCATGTTATTTATGCGTCAGCCAGAAGAACACTGCAGGAAATAGGTCCATAGGTCGAAAGAAAGAGTGACAGTGAGTCCAGGGAAAACGGAGGAGGGTTGGCAGGTAAAGACCTATCCCAGCCAGGGCTATAGAAGATATTTGAAATATTGTGACCGGGCTATTTGGGACCCTCCACGTAGCTTGTTACACCAACCACGCCACCGTTTCAGTCCTCTCAGCATCATTTCTCTCGGCCTTCCCCTGTCTTTTATAAGGTCGATAGTTCCAGTTGTCACGATGTTTCCCAATGTCTCTCTTCTAGTAATAAAAACTCCGCCGCGGAGCAAACACGACAGGGGGCTTCTGATCGTCAGAAGGCTACCCCCTTCTTCAAGTGTTTCGACTCATTCTACCCTTAACACTCTCTAGGGAGTCTCCGTGGCGAAGTGGTCAAGCCGTTTGACTCGGGCTCCGACAGTTGTGGGTTCGATTCCGGGCCGCGTCCTTCGGTTCACGAGTGAAATTTTTCGGAAACTCCTGTGGGTCATCGCTAGAGCTACGGAGTTCGTGCTTTGTGCGACGCTTTCCGCGCTGCGGAAAGAGACCGAGCCATATGGGATAAAAACCCGGTGCAACTTTTAAGCGACTATTTTTTCAGGGGCGGGCCCGCCCGGGTCATGACTCCGGGCGTCTTTCCCCTGCCGTGGAGACGTTCGGTCGATTTCGTTGTCCTTGTTGTTATGCTTGTTCCTAAACTGTTAACATGTAAACTCTCAAGCCTCACCTGCCTCAGTAAGGCGAGTCCGTGCAGCCGGTGCTCGCCCCTTAGCACCAGTGGTCGTAGGGAGCCTGCTTCTTCCCCAGCCTTGGCCTCCATCTTCCTCCATTCATTTCCGTTGCCGTGTTCCTTCCTCTTGTCCCGTTCACAGCGCCACACTCTACTAAGAAGCCGGTTCTTCTACTGGTTTTGACCCACCTCTTGGTCTCTGCAGCTGACTGCGACTTACCGGTACGGACAATTCTCGCTCTGGTATGGAGATTGGACTTCGGCCGACATTTGCATGATTTGACCCCACTCAGATCCACCACCCTCGCTCGTCACCAAAGAACATTGTTTGCCTCACTGTTATATCGTTACGTACTTTCATTAACTCTTTTCAGACACTCGTTACTTACTCTGGCAGTAGAATGTGTTCGCAACATACGTCTCATAAACCACGCCTCTATTGTCTAAAAGAAGTCCCGTTGCATGAACTTATTATGGGAATGTGAAGTGTTAGGACCAACGACGCAAGTGTTTCTCTCCCGTAGTTAGTTAGGTAGTTAGTCGAGGTTCCAACTTCACGGCAACGGGTCGTCCCCATTACGCTCCGTTCCTGTGCCAGTGAATATCACACAAAATGCTCCCCACTGTCCAATGTGAAAAGTGGAATAGGCAGGAGTCTCGGCAATCCAACAGCCCGCACAGGTACACTGTGCATAATGCCGCCGCCAGAATGCCAACACAAAATTCATCCACGAAAACCACAGTTCATCGTCGATGGACTCGGCAGTCACCAGAAAGACCTCATTGACCCGGGTTTTCTCAAAAGGCTCTGTCTCCATCCGCAGGGCGACCCGCCGAAAGCGTTGCATAAAGCACGAACTCCTCAGCTTCAGCGCCGACTCCCGGGAGTCTCCTGAAAAATGCACTCGTGAACCGAAAAGGCAAATCAGTCTATTCAGCAACAACCATGTTCCGAACATGCAGGTCACTGTACAGGACAGATGTAAAAGCATTCCCCGCGAATTTCACAGCTCACAGTGTCGCCCACGCACTCACTTGGTAGCAGTCCAACGTGAGAAAAATGCGATTGCAAACCATAGCTGCAAGCATAAACACGCCACAGGCATTAACGGTTCAACGCCTAACCGCCATGTTGGCGACCGGAAGCTATTGTCGAATGCTGACAACGAACCTTCTTCAAACAACTCTCATGCTCTTGTCAGTGTAACGTTCTAACCATTGCACCAACGCGCCCGCTGTTATCTACACAGCACAGGATTGTTGGTTGGTTGGAAGGTTGACTAGATGTTAAGTTGGTTGGTTAATTGTTTGATTGGTAGGTAGGTAGGTAGGTTGGTTGGTTGGTTGGTTGGTAGGTAAGTAGGTAGGTAGGTAGCTAGGTTGGTTGGTTGGTTGGTTGGTTGGTTGGTTAGATGCATATTCTCTACATGAAGCCGCAGTCAACCCCAGTATTTTCTGACTGTTTGTGATTCATTTACAAGTTTACGTTAAGTAGTTTGATTATGTGGTTGTTTCGGGATTTGAAATTTAAATATTGAGCACAACCCACTACTGGCAACGCCGATCACATTCTGGTATGAACCTAAGGCCTATCCACGTCAATATGGAAGCACTATACTCGAGTTTCGCCCTCATTTGAGCTCGTCAGTAGTGCATATCCCTGACCGGATCCGGAAACAATCCCGGATCACGCGTGTGAAGCGGGTGTGTAACCACGCGGCACACACTGGACACACCAAATTATCACAACAGAACATCACAACGTTACCCATCGTAGGCTATGCTCAAGATTGCCCAATCGCCGGGACCGACGTCCGTCAATCGATGGGACCCGAACGATCAGGACTTCTCACTGGCAAGGAACACCAGGCCTCCTAGATCCAGTGAGCAATAATCAATTGATTATGTGGTTGTTTCGGGATTTGAAATTTAAATATTGAGCACAACCCACTACTGGCAACGCCGATCACATTCTGGTATGAACCTAAGACCTATCCACGTCAATATGGAAGCACTATACTCGAGTTTCGCCCTCATTTGAGCTCGTCAGTAGTGCATATCTCTGACCGGATCCGGAAACAATCCCGGATCACGCGTGTGAAGCGGGTGTAAGTAGTTTGCCATTGATTTCTGAACTACCGGCACTCATATCATTATATGGAGATCAACGCAGGGCGGTCTGCTTGCAAATACCCCACAGCTGTGTTTCGAACGCGATATGAGGGATTATGAATTGCATTCGCAACACCTTGTCCACAGAGCCGGCTGTTGATTGGTTGGTTGGTTGGTAGGTTGGTTGGTTGATTGGTTGGTTGGTTGTTTGGTTGTTTGGTTGATTTGTTGGTTGGTTGGTTGGCTGGTTGAGTGAGTGAGTGAGTGGTTGGTTAATTGTTTGGTTCGTTACTTGTAAATCGCCTGGAAGATGTAACTAATAAGTCCGATGCAATGGCCTTCGGGAAATCCGGACCTTGCAAAGGGCTTGCAACTACCGAAGTAAGGCTGCTGTAGAGACTTTCTTCTTTAGCCGTTACCGAAATCACGGGGTCTAAGTTACAGAGCTCTCCTTCGGAACTTTGCCGTCAATGTTTAATTGTCCTAGTAGTTTAATTATTACCTCATGTATCACATAATCAAATGTTTTTATGTAGTCTACGAAGCATACGTACTGATATTTTTCTTTTTTTAGTTCTACAGCTCTTTCTAATAGTATCATGAGAATGTAAATTATCATTTATAATATCAATATTACTTTGGAAAAGAAAAACGGACTCTGATACTAACTAAAGCGGTGAGTGAAAATTAAGTATTAAAAAAAAAACACAAAATATGGACAGTCTCTCATTCTATAATCGCCAAGACATATTATCAAGTCATGTTATTGTGCCGTAATCTAATTAGGAGGATGGAGGATGGTAGAATACCAAAGGGCATCTTTTTGGTGAATTACAGATGGGCTTGACGGCAGAAGTGGAAGATGATGATGATGATGATGATGATGACAGATGGGCAGACCAAGAGAAATGATGCTGGATGGATTGAGACAGTGGAATCGAGGAATATCATCAGCAGAGTTGATCCAGAACACCAAAGACCGCGACCTGTGGAGACATACGACTCCCCCTCCTCCCGGTTCACCAATTAATTGCACTCGTGAACAGAATGGCGGAGTCCACAAACGGGTCCGGTATATTCCTAGTGCGAGACAGGTGGCTTACCAGTTCGTCACGGTGACCGCTTTTATGTAAGTATGAAATATGTTAGCAGGTTTTGAATCGGGAACCTGCTGTGGGTATCTGATTTGTCCCCAAAAAAGTTAGTTGCATATCCTTTGCAGAATGTAGCAGTCAACCCCAGCATTTGTTGGCTGTTCACGATTCCTGGGCAAGTTTACGTTCAGTAGTTTGCCATTGCTTTCTGAACGACCGGCACCTATAACATTTCATAAAAAGCCAACGTAAGGCGGTCTGATGCCAAATCACCCACAGCTGTGTTTCGAACGCGGGTATACGGGATTACGAACTGCGTCCGTAACGCCTTCGCCACGGGAACAGATTTGTTAGGACTGCCATATTTTTTAGGCCTGAGTGCACGAAGGAATAGATCTTTCTCTCGTAGCGAGCAGAGGTGTCGGACCCACGACCGACCTGGCTCATAATATTGTCAGTACAATTTAACCACAGACTCCCGCGGCTGTCTATATAAGAGTTAAGTTAGTTGCATATCCTTTACAGGACGTTGCAGTCACCGCCAGTATTGTTTGCTGTTGCGATGTCTTGGCAAGTTTACGTTCAGTAGTTTGCCATTGCTTTCTGATCGACCGACACTCATATCATTTCGTAAAACACCAACGCAACGCGATCTGCTGCCAAATCGTGCACAGATGTGTTTCGAACACGGGTATGCGGGATCACGAACCGCGTCCGTAACCCCATTCGCCACTGTATAAGAGTTAGTTAATTAGTTGCATATCCTTTACAGGACGTTGCAGTCAACACCAACATTTTTTTGCTGTTATGATCTCTTGGCACGTGTACGTTCAGTAGTTTGCCATTGATTTCTGACCGACCGGCACCCATACCATTTAAGAGTGTGTTTTTTTTTTTTTTTTTGGTTTTACTTGCATATCCTTTTACAGGACATCGCTGTCAACATCAGCATCTTTCAGTTGATGGTTGATTTCTTGGCAAGATTACGCTCAGTAGTTTGCCATTGCTTTCTGCGCGACCGGCTTACATACCCCGTAAGTTACCGACGCGGAGAGAACCCCTACCAATTCTCGCGCACATCACGTTACTTACGAGAGTATACGGGATTACGGAGAAAGTGGTGTAACTCCGCGACCAGGGAGCATTTAAGAGTACCAAGGTGAAATTCATGTTAGTATCACAGGCTGGGATTCTGAGATAATTAGCACATTTTTTTTTTCAAATTTTCATTTTTCTTCATTGTTCTCGTGTTTTCATCTGTTCATTCTTCCCATCCCGTTCTTATGCCTAATGAAGTCACTGGAGGGTTTCCGTGATTATAATTTATATGTTGTGTTTTGTGTATGTATTTGTTTGCTGATGAAGGCTGGTCTCCGCAACGTCCTTGTATTGTTCGTGATTCTGTTATGTAAAGCTGCATTTAAAAAAAAAAATTGTGTTGCGTATCCCTTACGGGACGTTGCAGTCAACACCAGCATTTTTTCAGCTGCTGTTGATGTACTAGGCAAGTGTTACGTTCAGTAGTTTGCCATTGCTTTCTGAACGACCGGCCCCTATACCTTTTTCGAAAAAACCAGCACCGCCGTGTTTCGAACCCGGGTATACGGGCTCACAAACCGCGTTCGCAAGCCCTTAGCCACAGAGACCGGTAAAGCTGCATTATTTTGTGTTATTTTATATTGTTATCAGTGCAACTTAAGTTTAGAATAAATCGCGATATATTTCACCATTATAAACAATTAAGCAGGTGCCCGTGTCATTGCTGTGCCACACTATTTGCACGACTGTGAACGTTTTTCCTCTCCTACCGCCATAAAAACAGATTCTACCCGATAAAATACGTACGGCTGTAATCCATCTAAACTCTCTAAGCTCTTATTGAACCATCACACACTTCAAAATATCACTGTTCCACTTTTGACATCTTGACACAACCTGCCCTAAAATTACCCCTGTCGTTCCCCAACATACGTTACCCGGGGATCCAGCACGGAAGTAACCCCCAGCTAATACCCGCTTACTCAATCGTCACGTATTCAGGTGTCAGCTACACATTCTCGTGTCACAATAACAATAAATTACTTAGTCATCGAGAACACGCTGAGTGTACCGCTTACATTCCACACACATACACATGGCGTACCATACACACCAGGGCATGCCAAGCGGTGTCAATCGGTGTATATACAAACACGCCAGCTTTCGCCGGCAGGATAAAAATCGAAGGAAGTAGTTGTCAAGACGAAGATTAGAGAACGAAAGGTGTGGCACACAAGTTAAAACTGCTCAGCGCAATAAGTGTCATGAACCAAGGCCGTTCTGACATGTCTTCACTGCTTTCCTTTTTCTTTTCCACTTACTTAATTCCGGGAGCCGTGGTAATACAGCGATTAGGACTCTGCTTGTAGGTTGGTTGGTTTTGTGTTGAAATCTCCCATAAGCGACTGTTTTAAAAACTAATTTAGTGTCATGGGATTATCAATCGTCTTAATTAATCTTCCCGTAACTGCCGTTGGCTTATAAGTCAAACTATGGTTAACATATTACTACAATAATTTTCCCTATGCAACTTCTTTTAATTTGATATTAATACATGTATGATACCATATTTTTTAATGTTGCATATCCCTTACATGACGTTGCAGTCATTTAACATGACGTTGCAGCATTTTTCAGCTGCTGTTGATGTACTAGGCAAGATTACGCTCAGTAGTTTGCCATTGCTTTCTGAGCGACCGGCTCACATACCCGTAAGTTACCAACGCGGCGAGAACTGCTACCGATTCTCGCGCATGTTACGTTACTCACGAGAATATACGGGATTACGGAGAAAGACGTTAACCTCTAGGCTAGGGAGACCGGCCATATTAGATACCATATTAACAACTTGTATTTCCTCCGAAGTCGGAGAGTGTCTGCCTGTACGGCGAGGAACCACCAGTCTGCACACCAATAAGCCAGACATGGAACAACGGATACTCACGCAAACCAAAGGTCCTGTATGACATCACACTGATGTTGGACAACAGGATGCCTTCATCCGACATACAGGACTTCACGTTGGAGCTCAAGCCAACGAACACAAGCAAGTAAGCAACAACTTTTAAATCGTAACTGTCACACACCCCCCTACTTCCCATTTCCCGCCATCCATTTCTGTTTGGTCCAAACTTACTGTTTGTATGGCACGGAATCAGTTAATTGTCCTGGACTCCCAGATCAACCCAGGTCTACATGGGTAGCAGGAAATGTTCTGGGAAGTAAAGGCTACCGGTGTGGCATTAACGACATCACCCACAAGTGCTGAATAGTCTCTAGAATATGGGGTTAGCACCATGTACCCTGTTCGCTCAATGCGCTATAAAAGGTCGCCGTAATTCCACCCAGCTGCTTACCCTGAAGAAGGTGTTTTATATGTAGACGAGGTTTCGATGTTAATTGAAACGAGAAAAAGAGTGTTGAGATGCTACATTGAACCTGTACTTTTGTATGGATGTGAAGCGTGGACAATGAGCAGTCAGGCTGAAAAACATCTGATGGCTGTAGAGATGTGGTTTCTGAGGAAAATGCAAAGAATACCATGGACAGCCAGAAAGACCAATGAACAAGTCCTTCAAGAAACAAATGAAGATCGTAAATTGATTAGAGAAATTAGACGTAGACAGTCAAAATTTTTTGGGCATGTTATGAGAAGAAATGGATTGGAGAATTTGGTGACAACTGGTAAGATCGAGGGGAACAGACCAAGGGGAAGACCTAGAAGCAAGTACCTGGATGGCTTGGCCTTGTGGCATGGTCGAGACAGAAACACGGAGCTGATCCACGACTCTGGTGATCGAGTGAGATGGCAGAACATGACCGCCCACGCTTACCGGCATGGCACATGATGGATGGATGGATGGAGGTTTCGATTCCTGGGCTCGCCGCTCCCTACAGAGAGGGGTGGGGTCTCAGGGAATATTTTTGTGTTATAGGATGTATTTCTATATGTAAACAATTGGGTCTTATAGCGACGCTTGCGTTTAGACGTAGCGGTGGTAGTGTTAGCAGTGGCATTAGTTGCACGTAGGGACATAAAGATTCGATTCGATTCTACCATTATCCCTACCCCGTTCAATCTCAAGGAGAAGTTATATTAGGGTCAATCCCAGGGCTCAGATTAATAGCCCCCTGACTGAGTCAGCCGCAAATAGCAGCTGCCCACGGTTTTCCCTCACAAGCGTATTAATTTGAAGATGATTGTTGTCCATAGGCGGTAATGAAATAAGGCATAAAGAGAAGAAACAGCGGTATTAGTAGCTGTTATACCAGCAGTAGTGGTTTTAGTGACAGCAGTAGCATAGTTGGCGGGCGCGCTAGCGAAGTTGATAGCGAACTGCGCTGGTAATGCCATGAGCAGGATTGAACACGGTCTCCAATGTGATGAAGCCTGTTGAAAAAAAAAAAAACTAAATTAGCTACGCGATTGTACGAGGGTAAGTTGATAAGTAAGTCACAAATGGCTGTAGAAAAATAATTAAATATGATAACAACATGAAACCAGTTTATTTTTATACGTACATTGTCCCTTTATTTCTCAACATAATTTCCACCAACATTGGTGCACTTATCCCATCTTTTTATAAATCCTCCCATACCGGCTGCATATAACTGTGTGCTGTGTTTTCATTTACCTGCCATTCCCACAGAACTGTGTGACTTACTTATTTATTGACTCGCCCTCGTAACTTTTTCTACCCAGGTATGCACCGCTTTACGGGCAATCGCTAGGGGCTAAGTCCACTGAAAACTCACCTTGGCGGGAGAAATTTCGCGAATGACGCCGAAGTTGAATGTGAAGTGAAAACGTGGTTTAAAAAACAGAGCACGCAGTTCTATGAAGCCGGTTTGGGAGGACGGATAAAACGATGGGATCAGTGCATCAATGTTGGTGGAAATTATGTTCAGGAATACAGGGACAATGTATGTATACAAATAAACTGGTTTCAAGTTGTTATCATATTTAGTTATTTTTCTACAGCCATTTGTGACTTACTTATTAACTTACCCTCGTCACAGACGGTCCTCGTCACCATGGTTGAATAAGTCTATGTTTAGTTGTAGCTACTCATATCATTCTTTTGAATAAGTCAATGTTTAACTGTACTAATTTCATTCTTTTGAATAAGGCCACGCTCAGCTGTACTCATATCATTCTGTTGAATAATGCCACGTTTAGTTGTACTCATGTCATTCTTTTGAGTAATTTCACGTTATTAAACAAACAAACAAACAAACAAACAAAAACACTTGTTCAGGAATTGTCATGTGTAGAATCATCACATTTATACGCCTGAGTGCACAGAGTATAAAATGGCCGGTCTTTCCCTCACTTAGTTTAGTTTAGTCGATGGATCAACTTCACGGTACACTGGTGTAACCCATAAGTGCTCCGCTCTACTCCTAACTCGAGCCTGAGTCCAGAGAATCTCAGCTCAGTGCACGAACTCCGTAGCACCGACTAGGATCCTGAATACTTTGGGTAGGTTTCTAACTCGAAACTTTGTCCGGGCAGCGCCGTTAGGCTACTCTTTTTCGATTTCCGCCTGCCAAGGGATTTTTTTACCTGCGCAACAATACACACGGGCGTCCGATCTCACTACCCAGAGACCAGGAGAAATTTTGCTATTAGAGGTCCACGTGAAAAAGTCCCGGCCCTCACCGGGGCTTGAACCCGGGACCTCCAGCACTCGAGGCGGACATCATACCTCGAGACCTCTCATCCCCCCCCCCCTTTTTCCTCACTTAACTGTACTCATATCATGCTTTTGAGTAAGTCTATGTGCCATACGTCTGCTCCGTGGCGAAGAGGTTACGGACGCGGTTCGTGATCCCGCCTACCCTCGTTCGCAACACAGCTACGCGCGATTTGGCAGCAGACCGCGTTACGTTGGATTTTTAACGAAATGGTATGGGTGCCGGTCCTTCTGAAAGCAATGACAAACTACTGAACTACGTGGATAGGCCTTAGGTCAGTGGTTCTCAACCTTTTTTGGCCCGTACCCCCTTCACCATATTTTCAGAACGTCATTCCCCTCCTTTCATATTTCCTACCTAAAAATCCCCCCACCCCTACACAGTATACGTAAAAATGGAAGGTAAATGTAATAGCATATACTAAAACAAGTCTATACATCCACATAAAACGTGATTTGTGGGTCTACTTACTTTATAAAATGAGTTTTAGAAGGATGAGACGTACATAACTGTAAAGTATGAAGGGAAAAACAATATCAAGTAATCGGTTCTTGTATTAACGCGATCTTGAAATGGTCTTCATTCCCCCCCCCCTCTGGAAACCCTAAAATTCCCCCCTTGGGGGGGGGGGGGAAATTCCCTACCGGTTGAGAACCACTGCCTTAGGTTCATACCAGAATACGATCAGCGTTGCTAGTAGTAGTAGTGGGTTGTGCTCAATATTTAAATCTCAAATCCCGAAACAACCAAATAAATCAAACTACTGAACGTAAACTTGCCAAGAGATCACAACACCAAAAATTCTGCAGTTGACTGCAACGTCCTGTAAAGAATATGCAACTAACTTTATTGTTTTAACCATGTGTCATAAACTCATATTCTGAGCCACCCGCAAACCAGCCAATAAATTCGTCGTAAATTTCTGCCCGATAAACGCTCGACACACCTGCCGTGCGTGTCTCTCCCATCTCCACCCGGTAACTACATTGTATTGGCTGTCACCGTGTCGGATCCCATCCTGCCGTAAATTAAACAAGCGACAGCCTTTATTTTGCCTTCTTGGGTAGTTTTAGACAGGTAGGGGTGGACGTGACATTGTTTGACCATGTGTCAAAAGTACAATTGGCTATTCAGTTTCATACTTGAAGGGTAGTATCTGTGAACAAGGAAAGGAGATTACGGACAGGGGGCATCTCAATATTTTGTTAAAGTTTTGGAGAACCGGGCTGCAGGAACATCTGATAACACGGTACAGTTTTAACTGTTTAGGCGTCATGGGATGATTAACTGTGTGAAGCGACTTCCCGTATGTGCCATTTGCTTATATCAGTAATTTTCCCTAAGTAAGCCCCTTTAATTTAATTTACATATAATACAACAGCCGGTCTCCCTGGCGAAGGCGTTAACGACTTTCTCCGTAATCCCGTATATTCACGTGGGTAGCGCATATGCGCGAGATTCTCTAGCGGATCGCGTAGCGTTGATTACTTACGGGGGTATGTGAGCCGGTCGCTCAGAAAGCAATGGCAAACTACTGAGCGTAATCTTGCCAAGACGTCAACAGCAGCTGAAAAATGCTGGTGTTGAATGAAATGCCCAACGAAATGACCAATATATTGAAGTGAGGATTTAAAGCAGCCATGAGCAGGATTCCCTCGGTGAGCCCAGAATCAGGGCGCTATGTGTCGGCCCTGCAACTATGGAAGCAGCCTTGGATGGCGGAAAATGCTATGGACTGTCCCTGCCTTCCTTTGAGGGATGACCGTTGCCTTCGACCGTTCCAACTTGGCCAGCTGGGTTGTGGATGGCACCACAAAAGTGAGTCTCCCAGGAATGCTACCTGGTCAAAAAAGCACGCTGTAGCCGGATGTGTTGGCCTGCGGGTTTCGGCCCAAGGGCGCATAACAGACACACCGCAGTCACATCTGAAAAAACACTCCGGATGAACGAAAAGAAGAAGAAGAAGAAGAATGCAATGCCCTGTAAAGAATATGCGAAAAAATAATAATAATAATAAAATATGTCTGCTACCACATTAACCCCCAGATAAACTCATGTCACAAGTTATTGACAAATAGAAGTGGCTGTGGTTGTGTCTAGTGGTATGTCCGTATGTACACTTTTTCCCAGTGTCCCTATCTACTATCTAGCGAAACCACAGCCAAGGGAACGGGCTTGGTAGAATCCGTGGGGAAAGAAGACCCTGTTGAGCTTGACTCTAGTCCGACTTTGTGAAGACACATGAAGGGTGTAGCATAGGTGGGAGCGCAAGCGCAATTGAAATACCACTACTTTTATCGTTTCTTTACTTATTCAGTCTCTCGGTAGAGATTTGTTCGCAGCAGACGAGCATAATCTCCGGCGGGCCTATTCTCGCCTGTCGCGAGATCCGCACAATGGAAGGATGGGGGATTTGCTTGCAATAGACAAGCAATATCTCCTGCGGTAGCTCTGGCGGGCCTATTCCCGCTGGTCGCGGGGTCCGCCAAAGTCAGGTGGAGAGTCTGACGATAGTGCACGCTTTACACAGGTCCGGACACTTGTGATTGACAGATGTGCGCGCCCTTATGGTCCGGGCTCGTATGAAGCCCTCACCCGTGGGACTTGGCTGAACGCCTCTAAGCCGGGTCCCTTGGGTGTCAGGGTCTGGCCATATCGAGGTGGCGAGGTCTCGGAGGATTGACGCTGCGCCGCCAGCGTCTGCAGCCTACCTTGTGCCAGACGTATTGGTTACCCATTCATCTGGACAACACGAGGTTAGGCCGAGAGAGAAGACATGTCGTTTGGGCACCACATGTTTCTCTGAAGCTCTGCCTAGGCATTGTGATGGAATATTGGCCACATTCCAACTCACATACTTTGGTCTGTCAAGACTTCAAGGTGCCAACAACACTTTGCAGGTATACTTATGAACAGCTATAGACACTGGATAACACCGTTTTCACGCAGATAATTTATCGATTACGAAGAGACATGATGAAAACAAGACACCATTTCCAGAAACCATATTAGTACAGGTAAATAAGCAATACTGTCTCCGATCAGCCTTGTGATATACTTAATTACATCGGACTCTTCCCGTGTCCGAACTCAAATGTATGTCTGGCTGAGTTTCCCTCCCCAGCCCAGACACCGAATAACTGGCTAGTTTCCTTAACGTAGCCCACACACCGAATAAGCCTCAGAACTCCACTGTCGGGATAATGCTCCCTCACCTAGCCCCAGACTCAACTGTCACTGAATGCCGCTGTCTTAGTTGGTTTCCCTTACTCAGCTCAAAATCAACTGTCCATAATTTGCTCAGACTTCTGTCTTTATTCACTTTTACCAGGACCTCCCAAGAGACACCATTTAACTCCTTGAACGCCATTCTAAAGCCCTCCAACATTACATTTCTGGGTTTCCTTTGTCTCTTCGTCTACTATCACGTTCTTCTCTGTGCCCTGGTGACTCAGACCAACATCACCGTGATATAACCCATCACTGTGTTTGAGGCTAACCATTGTTTTGGGATTAACTACTCCACCTTTCTGACTCAATATCCATATACCTCTTCTCTGGCCCCTGTAGCCTCTATTATTCTATTAGATTCTTAATTTGTATCCGCCTCACCTTGGCGTAAACACACGCACGTTACAATCTGGTCCAAATTACTTTTTATTTGATACTTAATTTGTGCATAAATCATACTGTATCAAGATGGATGGGTGGGTGGATGGATGGATGGATGTCTGGGCGGATAGATGGATGGATGTATGGATAAATGTCTGGGTGGGTGGATTAGTGGATGTGTGGATGGATGGATGGATGGGTGGATGGATGGCTGGGTGGATGGATGGCTGGGTAGATGGATGGCTGGGTGGATGGATGGGTGGATGTATGGATAAGTGGGTGGGCGGGTGGGTAGGTTGGTTGATGGATGGGTGGGTGGATGGATGGATGGATGTCTGGGCGGATAGATGGATGGATGTATGGATAAATGTCTGGGTGGGTGGATTAGTGGATGTGTGGATGGATGGATGGATGGGTGGATGGATGGCTGGGTGAATGGATGGCTGGGTAGATGGATGGCTGGGTGGATGGATGGGTGGGTGTATGGATAAGTGGGTGGGCGGGTGGGTAGGTTGGTTGATGGATGGATGGGTGGATGGATGGATGGATGAATGGGTGGGTGGATGGATGGATGAGTGGGTGGATGGATGGATGAGTGGATTGGTGGGTGGATGGATGGGTGGATGAATGGATGGATGGGTGGGTGAGTGGACGGATGGATGGATGGATGGATGAGTGGGTGGATGGATGAATGGATGGATGGGTGGGTGAGTGGACGGATGGATGGATGGATGAGTGGGTGGGTGGATGGATGGGTGAGTGGATGAGGGAGTGGGTGGGTGGATTGATGCGTGGATGGGTGGATGGACTGGTGGGTGGATAGATAGATGGGTGGATGGATGGGTAGGTGGGTGGTGGGTGTGCGGTGGATGGGTGGATGGATGGGTGTGTTGGTGGATGGATGGATGGATGGATGGATGGATGGATGGATGGATTTATGATGGGCGGCTAGGTAGGCCAGACATATATTTAATTCTGAAAGCCCACTGACTGGTAAGTTATTGTTATACGTGTATTTAAGAATTGTATTTAATGACAATAAAACAATCTATTGTTATAAATCTATTTGTTTTCCTTCCTGTCTGCATGCCCGTGGCTACACTGTTAGAAAAGAGGTGGGGTACCAGTATTTGCCTCCTTGGATTCCCCAAACCTAGGCGCAGTCGTATTTCTATACAATGAATAGATGCTCCCCCAAGCGATGCTCCTGCTTGATTTACAATCGGACACAATAACTGCAAAATCGAAATCGACGAGCAATTCAAGCAAACAATGGTTCTTGCTAAACTGACACTGGCAATGAATAAACAACTGGAGGGCAAAATTAACGCTTTCGAAACATGGTTATATAGAACAATAGGGGAAATATTATGGCAGGATAGGAAAATAAACAAATATAACGATATAAAAACTCGAAATGATGAAAATATTACTGAATGAGCTCAAGGTTGGCAAATAAAGTACCCTGGTCATGCAAAGAGACTCAGTTCATCGTTAAATGATGTGTCAGTCAATCAGTAAAGGACACTTTTATACGCTTTAAGGCGCACTGGGCATATGGTACAAGGCCCATATTTTTATAGATCAATGGAAATTTAGTTTAGTTTAGGTTAGTCTATGGATCAACATCACGGCACACGGATGTAACCCATAAGTGCTCCGTTCTCCTCCTAACTCAAACCTGAGTCTGGAGAAACTCAGCTCAGTGCACAAACTCCGTAGCATCGGCGAGGATCCTGAAATACTTTGGGTAGATTGTTAACTCGACATTTTGCCCGGGCAGCGCCTTTAGGCTAATCTTTTTCGATTTCCAACTGCCAAGGTATTTTTTATTACGTGCGCAACAATACACACGGGCGTCCGATCTCACTACCCGGAGAATTTTATTACTAGAAGTTCATGGAAAAAAATCCCGGTCCTCACCGGGGCTTGAATCCGGGACCTCCAGCACTGGAGGTCGACACCATACCTAGAGACCACGCAGCCCCCCCCCCCCCCCCCCCCAGTAAAGATAGGCTATATAGATGTATATAGATCAATGGAAATTCTATGGATGGTGTAGTCGCCATCGTACCAACTGCCTTTACTTCCCAATACATTTCCTGGTACCGCTTTTAGGCGAGTCGACTTCGATGCCGAGGTAAATTTCTAAAAGATTTGAACCCATGGCCACAGAGCCGGCAGGTGAGTTTCTTGCCACTAAGCTTCCGCGACTCCCCTGAACTGGTTCAGTGCTAAGGACAATAGATCGCCAAATATGATCTCCCATTTGGAGAGAAGGATGATATATCGTGTTACTAGGGTCATCGTTTTATTTGTTTTGTTTCCTGGTATCTTCTGCAATTTCAATGCTCAGTGAGCGGACATTTATATCATCATCATCATCATCATCATCATCATCATCATCATCATCATCATCATCATCATCATCATCATCATCATCATCATCATTATGTGCCATGCCGATAAGCGTGGGCTGTCATGTTTCGCCATCTCACACGGTCACCAGAATCGTGGATCAGCTCTAAGTTCTTGTCTGGACCATATCACGTAGCCAAGCCATCCATGTATGGTCGAGACAAGAACACATAGCTGATCCACGACTCTGGTGATCGTGTGAGATGGCGAAACTTGACCGCCCATGCTTATCGTTATGGCATATATATTTATATATGAAGCACATAAGCGGGCACCCTCTCGCTGTTTATGCTCACCTCGACACCATAAGGTACAAGAGGAACGAGATGAGATGACGAAGAGATGAGATGAGGTGAAATGAAAGAGGCCAAAGGGGAAAGGAAAGTCGCCTCGGTTATAAGAACCTAGTAATCCGGCCTTAGAAGATTTCTAAACATCCACTGGACAGACTTCAGAACCAATTCGCAAATAAGACAAGAGACTAAGCAAGATACTGTGTCCAATTTCATAAGAAGACGCCGTTGGAACTACATCGGCCATGTACTCAGAATGGACAAGACAAGACTCCCCTACCAAGCCCTCATATGGTCACCGGTAGGGAAAAGAAAACGGGGAAGACCAAGAGAGACCCTGCGTAGAACCATCATCGGAGAAGGCTCATTCAATGGCCAAGTAAATATCCAAGATCTACAACAGGTAGAAGAGAACCGCCAAGCATGGAGAGACAGGACTTCTGCCCTATGCGCCGCCTTAGGCTCAAGAGGAAAGACTAACTAACTAACTAATCCGGGATGATTAACCCGGTCAACAAATGCCCGCAGAAGTCGGATGTGTCGGCCTAACGGCGCAAAAACGCAGCTTTACTGTAAGCAGGCACAATGCAATCACATCCACACACACACAAAAAAACTGGATGAACGCAGAAGCAGAAGAAGAACCTAGTAATGATTCTCTGGTAACAGTGTTAAATTGGAGCATATTATATCTCGTAGAGACAAAGGTCCTATAAAAGTACTTGAGAGTTTTTGTCATCATTTTTTTTTAAAATTCGCATATCCTTTACAGGACATCGTTGTCAACAGCAGCATCTTTCAGCTGTCTGTTGATTTCTTGGCAAGATTACGCTCAGTAGTTTGCCATTGCTTTCTGAGCGGCCGGCTCAGTTATCCCGCAAGTCACCAGCGGGGGTCGAACCGCTCCCAGCTCTCGCCCGCTACGAGACTCTGCGTGATAAACGGGATTACGGAGAGAAAGTGTTGTAACCACTCAGCCAGAGAGACCGGCTGTCATCATATTAGGAAGGGAAAATCCCAACTGCACCTCCCAGTGATAGAGGATTGGAAAAACGTCACGGTGTGGCAAACGCAGCCCAGAGGACCAAGTATCCACGGGATAAGTGGGCAACTCTGCAGCTGAGCAAAGCAGGGCACTCACTTTTCCTGACAGTCGGAAGTGGCTGTTAAAAGCAGAAGTAAAAGACCCCCATATGCACGTGGAAGTCAAGGGGAAAACACCGCATCATCTTTTCAAGATTTCATCAGTATCCACATTTTAGAGGCAGTGAACGACATTAATGGCTGCCATCGGACATCCTTGTCCGATAGGGACAGTCATGAGCAACACGTGAGACGTTGACATGGGGGAATATCATCAGCAGAGTTGATCCAGAACACGAAAGACCGAGATCTGTGGACAGACATGAACGCCTTCGCCAGCCGGAAGGGCACATGATAACGGCGATGATGGGAGTCAAAGACTAATGCGGAAACACTATCTACCAAAATGCAATCTACCCCAAAATTTACTATATGTGATTTATTAGCTAACTAGCTGACCCGGCCTGGCTTCGCCCAGTCCCTGGCGGGGATCTGTCTGTCTGACTGTCTGTCTGTCTGTCTGTCTGACCCGGCTTCGCCCTGCTCCTGGTGGGGAGCATCTCATTTAATTCATATAAGTAGTCATATAAGCTCCCGTTCCCGTTCCCGACTATCTGTCTGTCTAGCTGTCTGTCTGTCTGACCCGGCCCGACTTCGCCCAGGCCCTGGTGGGGAGCATCTCATTTAATTCGTATAAGTAGTCATATAAGCTTCCGTTCCCGACTGTCTGTCTGTCTGTCTGTCTGTCTGTCTGTCTGTCTGACCCGGCCCGGCTTCACCCAGTCCCTGGTGGGGAGCATCTAATTTAATTCATATAAGTAGTCATATAAGCTCCCGTTCCCGACTATCTGTCTGTCTGTCTATCTATCTATCTATCTGACCCAGCGCGGCTTCGCCCAGCTCCTGGCGGAGAGCGTCTCATTAAATTCATATAACAAAAAAAAATTAACTTAAGAATGTCCTTCCACACACCATCCATTATTTTTAATGAAAACTGTTTTTAATCACCTACATGACTGTAGATAACTTCTTTAAACATAAAAAGATGAGTTAGAAAATTTTCACTATTTAAATAGATGTATTATTTTTATGAAAACTTTGAAAATGCCTTAAAGATTATATATCATTATTTATTATAACTCATATGCCTGTAAATAACTGTAGACAAAGAGTTTATAAATCTTTGAAAACAATGCAACAATCTATATATAAAATATATAGCAATGCTATTAAAAGTTATGCCCCTTGAAATAACTTTTCTTAAGTTAAGTCCCCTAGCTATATATAAATGATAATGTAAATTTAAATATTAAATTTTAGTAAGTAAATAGCTGATTGTACACTAACAAACTATGACAGTTGGCTGCACGGGAATGAAAAGAATACATGTAGAAAATTTCATCTCAATCTGATGGACCGTTATCGAACGCATCAAATACATCCCTACACACATACATACATCGTCTTTTATATATATAGATTTTACCTTCAGCAGTTTGCCATTGCTTTCTGAACGACTAACGCTCTTACCATCAATATCAACGCATAGCGATATGCTTTCAAATCGCCAGCAGCTGATTTTGAATCAGACTCGCTATATCGGGAAATTATGAAACTGCATTCACTAACCCCAACACCACAGCAGAGAACATATAGTAAAATGAGTTACACCGTGACTGCGAGATATGATTACGTGAATTTATTATTAGTAACAGAGAACAAGCGCTGAAGAGAAATAGATAGCCCACGCCAGCCGACAAGACACTTGAGGTATTTTTGTTTACAGGTCTGCTTTAAAAAAAAAATATCTCGATATCAAATTGGGCGCCTGTTTTAACTTTGGCGCCCATACCGGCAGGCTAATTTTCATTAAGACCAGACTACCCAGGGCAGCGGGGACTTGGAAAACTGACGCCGCTATCAATGTTGTTAATTACAATCCTGACGCATTCATGTGTCAAGACACTGACATCCCATTTGCAAGGAGTCAGGGTGTACCGTAGGCACGCGTCAGTCTGAACAAAACCACACTTTTGTAGTAGCTTTTCAGTTCAGCAATGTAAATAACCTGCATTAGTGAAATTCAGACACTGCATTTCCTGCACTGGACAAACGAACGGTTTCTTTTACATTATAAAAACTTAAGAAAACTGTGGAACTACTTTAACCTTTTCCCCTCCCCCCTACACAACCCTAACCAGGTCAAACCCCTAATATAAAGGTTAGCATACAGAGCGTGTACAAATTAAATCCTGTTAATTATATTTCTGTTATAAACTTATATATGGATAAGAATAACTTATTATCGTATTCTATTATCTCGATTATGTATTTAAATGTGAAATAATTTGCACATACTCTTTATTGTAGAGTAAACCGCATCACAACCAAGCAGGTGCGACAGCCTGGACTCATCCGCCAGGGAAATCTTACGCCATCTTGGTTTGAATGTCGGATAGATCTGCTTGAGAGGGCAGTCGGTGAACAAAACACAAATATTTCTCTATCAACAGTTTCGATTATTTTACACCGCTGGTCCATGACGGCCGTATTTTCGGTAGGTAGCGTTGTGTGGCTTCCTTATTTGGATTATTATTCCTGGTTTTGAATATTCTGGCTTGAGAAAAGTAAGCGCCGTTGTTTTGTTATTCAGAATTCAAGTGAATTTGTGAGAACTCAAGTGTTTTTCCGACTTATGAAAACTGAACTCGAATTGAATGCAAGTTGACATTAACTGGGTCCTTTGCAGCTGTGAAATAATAATTAGGCGACATGCAATTCAATTGTTTTACCGGCTGCAGAATCGTTGACATAACAGACGGAAGTTTATATAGCTGGTCTAATTAGTTACGATTTTGTGGACAAGACGACCGTTGGTGTGTTGTACGATCAAAAACTAGTTAACGAAGTTAATTTCTGCAAGACATAGCATAGGGTAGGATAGGCAAACACTGAGGACATGCGGCAAATAGAGATGTTGCATTGCTTTGTTTTGCTAACAATGGAGTATTAGAGAGGATGGGGAAAATATGTATATGGAAGTAAAATTAAGGTGCAGATTGATCATGCATACCACCGCTACGCAGTTATTCAATTGTTTGTTGAATAAACATTTGTTTTGACGAGCTGTTGTGTAATTGTGATAGCAGCCCGGGGGAATTCGATTCTGATGACCGTGAGATGATCATTGCCTGAGTCGCTGTGTGTCAGTACTGACAGAGTTGAAGATATTAATTATTATAAATGCAGAAAAGGATTATAATTATAATGGAGACGAAAATAATGAGCACATAAATATTGTCACTCACAACAGGGAAAGGAGATCCAGCTATTTTAAATTTAGCTTCTCATCCTGTATTTAAATGTTTCTGCACCGTTTTATTTCTACCAATGTGTATTGATTGGTTTGTTGGGTTAGTTATTTTCTTTTTCTTGTGACGGGCATCTTTGATAATTACACCAGCAGGTGAAATCTCATGATGAACTTTGTTTCTTTTTTGTTCTTAAGTTCTATTCATACAGCTATGGCATACATGTATTGTATGATACATCTTGGACAGCAAATATTGTCTTATTTAGTGGGCCATTTTATCAGTAAATCTTCTCAGAATAGTTTCTTAATTGTTTATCTTCCTTAATGTTTTATTTAAAAGTAAATGCATGTCTTTGTATAACTGGTTCAAGTAATGACATATTGTCACACATTCCCACTTTTCTGTCCACTGATAACATTGTTAAGCAGTAACCAACTTCCACAGTACCACAATGGGGGGCAGCAGAAGTATTTATCAGCTTAGTGTGATCTGTTAGGTAGTTCAGTTCATTTATATGATTATGAATCCAGCATAGAGCAAACAAATTGCCATCCAATGGTTATGGTACCATGATGAGATCTGTGCAGCAGTTTTAAACGGGTGTTAATTTTTATCCATCGAGTGACCCAGGTTCGAATCCTCAGTAAGGTGTGGATTTTGTTTGGGGGGAGGGGGGGGGGAGAGAAAACATTAACCTGCAAAGTTTCAGGTGACTGCACTAGCCAGGTGGCCTTAATTTCTCAGGCCCCCTGTCCTACGTTGCAAGGTACTATAGGTACTAGATGACAGTTAATAGTTAATTTTTGTGTATAAAAAGTCTTTCACAAAGTTTATATATAACATATCTGTATATATGAAAGCAAAAGGCCAATCTGATAATGTGATAGAAAACAAACTTGGCCAAGACTAGCTGGGGTCAAAGGTGTGGCTTAGGTTATTGTCTATAGCAATAGCATTTCCTGTCTGATCCTGTGTTGTATAACAAAAATGACTAATGGAGTAATACTGGAGAAAGACTCCTAGTTTAAGGTTGCTGTAATGATTTCAGTACTAGTACAAATAAAATATCAAACCATGTTAAAGCATTAGGCAAAATTATTGGAAAGCCTAAAATATTCAGTTGAGAATTGAATGAGGAATTATAGGTGTATCTTCTTCTTCTTCTTCAGCGTTCCGAGCCATTGAGGTTCTTTGCTGCAAATACAATCCGTCTCCATTCGTCTCTCTGGTGGACCTTCTCTTGCCAGTCGTTGATTCCAAGTGCTTGTAGGTCTGTACATGTATTATCTCTCCACCGCCTTCTTGGTCTATAGGTGTATGGCAAGCAATAAAATTGCTTTTTCTCATTGCCATTCTTCATTACAACCCAATAATCAGGATTAAGAACACAAACTTTCCATTCTACCAAATATGATCACTAGATGTCTGTAATTTTTAAAGAAAACTAGTGATTGAGACCATTATCGATAATTATAAAGAAGCTACGCAAATTACATAATGAAAACATCAGCTATTGACAAAATAAACACATTTCCAGACTTTATAAATTGTTGGAGAACTCTTGAGGCCACTAAGACAGCACAGAAACAGATTCACACGTATTCATTGGCGCTCATGGAAGTAGAAGAAAGAAGTTCAGATTAGAGGACACACTAGATAACATAAACATTAAAAGCTATAGTTACCAAACTGGCATTTAAACCTGTCACTTTCAAATAATGACAACTCCTTGCTGCAGAAACAAAGTGTACTTCGGTGCATGGCCAACTCTGCATTTGTGTCAGTTGTCAGACTACCTATCTGTAGATGGCTTAAATTCTATTTGAATATATTACCCCAGCTTCAACCTTTGCTACAAAGTAAAGTAGTTAGTGAAATGCAGTTTCCACTAGGTGCACATTTTATATACATGGGTTTAATATGTGTACGTTAATTATTTTGAACAAGATCTCAGTTTATTTGTATATAGCAGAGTTAATTTTGTTTCTTCCTTTTTTTTTAATTGGGTGACTGTCATTATATTCAGTAAGGTGAAACATGAAGAAATAATGATGTCGTAAAATTTGAAACATTGATAGTAAGGGTCACGTGACTTCCATTACTGGTGTTTCTAAACCTCTGAGACCTTTCATATGACCAAAGTATTTCTTCTTCTTCTTCTTCTTCTGCATTCATCCGGATTTTTTTCCCAGATGTGATTGCGTTGTGCCTGTTTACAGCAGAGCTGCGTTCTTGCGCCGTCAGGCCGACACATCCGACTTCTGCGGGCATTTGTTGACCGGGTTAACCTTCCCGGGAGTTTCTTAGGACGTTTGAATCTCACTGTTGTGGTGTTATCCCCCATCCTAGCTGGCCCATATAGAACAGCCAAAGACATCCTGGTCAACCCTCATGGGAAGGCAGGGGCAGACCATGGGCATTCCCCGCCATCCAAGGAGGCTTCCATACTTGCAGAGCCATCACACAGCGCTCTGGTACTTGGCTCACCCAAGGAATCGTCACGTCCTGCACATGGCTGCTTAGCCTCACTTCCGTATATTGGGCCTTCCGTTCACTATAGGCTGTTCCTCCGGAAACCAGAAGAATGCAGTCTGCAGATGACATCCACACAGTGAGCTTTCGATTAAGACTTTCCACATAATGGATTTGCTATCCAAGCAATATTCCATTTCGTGCCACTAGGACACTTTTTCCACCTTTTATGAAGCCCACACAGTGAGCTTTCGATTCGGACTTTTCACGTAATGGATTTGCTATCCAAGCAATATTCCATTTCATGCCTCTGGGACGCTTTTGTAACCGACATACCTGTGGTATGAAGTGTGGCAGTCTAAATACATCTTCATGCACCTTTAGATGTCAACCTGAATGTAATTAAAATAAGCTGTAGTCAACTTGAGCTTGTTGATATCTCCATAGAGCTTGTCCTCAAATGAAGCAGGCGTGGGCCAAAATATCTTTCTCTATTCTGCATATATTGGGCACTCCTGCAGCAAATGTTTAGCTGTCATTTTACCAGTTCCACAATTACATTCATCGGTATCTCCTATCTTTAGTTTATTGAACAAGTGGTGTTTCAGCCTGTTATGTCCTGTGCGGAGTCTGAAGATTGCTACTTGTTCTCTTCTGACCAAAGTATTTCAGTATCTTTACTTAAGCAACCTATTGGCTGTTTTTTTTTGTGTCCAGTAATAGAAGCATGGCTGAACTTGATTGTTTACAATCCATGGTTAGACTTTGTGGGGTAAAGAACCTGATTGTTTTCAGTCTATGGTTAGATATTTTGAGGTTAAAAAAACTTGATTATTTACAATCCATGGTTAGATTTTGTGGGGTAAAGAAAGAACCTGATTGTTTACAATCCATGGTTAGATTTTGTGGGGTAAAGAAATAACCTGATTATTTACGATCCATGGTTGTACTTTGTGGGGTAACCATTTGTCTTGGTCCAGTTGCTTTGCTGTTTCCAAGTAGTCTTGTTTCTGTATTGTCATTTTAATGTAATAAATGTCTTTTTTGGATTATCTGTACTGTTACATTGAATGTAGCCATTGTGGGATAGTGGTTAGTGTCTTTGCCTGCTGAGACAGTAGTCTAGGTTTAAATCCCGTCATTGACCCACACTGGTCTTGCATTGTGCATGCGGGCCCTGGTCCCCTGCAGTCCAGGAAACTCTGGACAAATGCCTCTGTTATACTGATTACATACACAGTTCCTGGATACTTAAGACTTGCTTGACATGGCTCGTTGAAAAGTAAACTAAACTTTGCATGGTATCCCTAGGAATGTGAAGTCGGTCGTTGGATGTCTAAAGACAATTTTCTGTTAAAGTAACTAGACAAGGCAGTTTACTTCCCTTGCACTTCCCTTCTGGTAATTATATTTTAGAACCCTCACTAACTGTTTATTTACGTATATCACACTTTGAAGCAAATTAGGAAGAGCTTGGAAGCAATGGAGATGTGGTTCCTGAGACAAATGTTGTGAATACCTTGGACTGCCATAGTAGTTCTCAATGATTGCCTGGAAGACACAAATTAATGTACATTATATACAACTATCTGAAAGAGATTAAAAACAAAAACATTCTTTGGTCACGTGATAAGAAGAGAGGCACTAGAAGAGATGACGATTGGAAAGTTCAATGGGAAAAAAAGCAGACCAAGAGAAATGATGTCAGGTGGAGTGAAATGATGACACGGACGAATGTCAGATGAGTTGATGCTAAACACCAAGGACTGAGATCTATGGAGAGACATGAATGTCAGATGGCAGGGCATGTGATATCATCACACTTAACATTCACATTTATAGTGTTTTTTTTGGGTTGCCTCAATATAAAATTCAATATCTCATTAACCAACTGAGGGAAAATGATGAGATTTAGTATATAACCTTATCATTATGTTCACCCAACAAAAAAATTTTTTGTTCTGGAGATTTTACAGCAGATTTCAAAGTTAGTTTATATGCGGTATATTAATTACGACATAGAGATTACCTCCATGATTTTAACAGTATTACAGCTTCACCAAGAGACGTCCGGGCATTTTTGTTGAAATTTTCACGTGATTTCCGTTTTGAAAAACAGCGCGAAGATTCAGGGGTGTCTCCAAATGGGGGTTCTTTTATGAAACGTGATTATATAAATAAACTAGCTGACAAGGCCCGGCTTCTGGCGGGGATCTATCTATCTATCTATCTATCTATCTGTCTGTCTGTCTGTCTGTCTACCTGTCCGTCCGCCCACCCGCCTGCCTGCTTATCTATCTATCTATCTAATCTATCTGTCTGCCTGCCGACCGACCGACCGATATCTATCTATCTACCTGCCGACCGACCCACCCACCCACCCACCCAGCCATCCACCCACCTACCTACCTTTCTGCCTACCTACCTACCTACCTTTCTGTCTGTCTGTCTGTCTGTCTGCGCTATTAAATATTGATAAAAGTTACTGGAAAAAACGTCAGGACCATGTGTTGAAAGAGGAAGAGGACTATTGGAGAAAGGATGGATTGAAGGTTGTATGTTCGATTCCGGGCCGCGTCCTTCATTTCAAGAGTGCATTTTTTTTCCGGACACTCCCAAGGGTCGTCGCTGGAGCTACAGAGTTTGTGCTTTGTGCGACGCTTTCCGCGCTGCGGAAAGAAACTGAGCCATATGGGATAAAAACCCGGTGCAATGCAGCCGACCCTGTCCATTGTAAGCTACTTCTTTCATTGCACCCACTCCCATACGAATCCAGATACGCCTTTGTTTGTCATCTGAATTTGCAGGTCCCCATTATCGTAAACATAACTTTTTTAGCGAGAAATCACTAGTTGTTAAGCAAAACATCAAAGGAATGTCGCCGCTTTCAATGATTTAAGTTGTTTTTGGACCTATCAAAGACATATTCCTTTTGTGGGGGTAAATATAAGACGGCTGGAAAAATTTCATAACGATGCAACAGACAGTTTTCAAAATAATTGATCGTGAATGAAGGCAACCAAATGTGGACATCCTATAGTTATAAATGTGCTTATGCTAGAACAAAATCGATAATCCTGATATATTTTGGTATCCCTTCCATTAAACAGTCGATTAATGAGGTCTGTATGGTTGTATAGATGCTGATGCCGAGGTAGCGGGTTAAATACCTACACCGGTCAGCTGGACTAAAATGTTGGCTTCTCGTCCATAGCTTGGGGACATAAATTATAAGTACCCCAGAAGTAGGAGTGGATTCACCTGATGGTGAGGGACACTGGCAATAGGAAAGCTGATTCATATGCAAATTCAGTCCAGTGCACTCGCCAGTAATGATAACTACTAAAAGTAGCAGCACATGTATGGGCTAGGTAGGCTCTCATCAATGAAATGTAGTAAATCTTTCCAGCTTGTTCCCCAGCCTAAGTGGGGGTGACTGCTGCTGCAAGTCTGCTCTCATGGACTATGTCTGTCCTTGGCTATGTTGAGAACTAGAACTAGCTGTAAGAATCCTGTCCCTAGACAGTCCTGCCCTCGAACAAAATTAAAGGTTCTTCTCTCGTCATTTGGCATCTCATTTTGGCTTGCTTGGCCAAAGTACTGCCTTCTGGCAGTGCTGCAGGCCATAATTTATGTTGCATTTTAATGTAACTAGCCACAAAACCTTCTTGATTAGTTTTCATTTATTTCCATTCCCCCATCTTGTCTAATATTAGCATTTGAGAACTATATACCAATCTCAGGTGAATGGGTTGGGTTATTTCCATGTGGGCAGAAATGTTAATCTTATGTTTAAAGAAATGAAAGCTGTTCATGTTGTTGATTGAGTAGTTTGCTGGTCAGTCAGCAAGTTGATTGTGAAGGTTTCATCAACATCATTGCCAACTGGCAAGGGCAATCATGCTTTTCTACATTTTGTGATCTTCAAGAGCATGCATTAATTTGTGTGATGGCACCCTTCCATGTGTGATAGAAGGCTGTCAAGGAAATTCTCTTGCTGTCTTCCTCTATTTCCCTTTCCACAAATCTTTCCAGTCGTCACAAAATGTTTGTTTTTCTCTTATAATGTGGCCAAAAATGTTTACTGTTTCTTTCTGATGTGTTAAGTTTTCTTTGTGATTTAGCCCCTTTGAAAACATTTTAAATTAGTCATTTTGGCTGTCAAGGAAATGTTCAACAATTTTCTGTAAAACATCCTTGAGGCATTGGGATTTTTAAGTGCTTGCTTACTAATGGTTTATGATTCACAGCCATATTAAAACTAGTTCTGTGTAACATGCTAGAATTGTTTTTGTAACCTTCAAAGACAGGGGTTTATTGCAAAATATGTTCTTCATTTTATAAAATGCATCTTTTAATTGTCCTGTTTTGTTCTGTATCTCAGTGATACATCTTCATCTGATGTATATGCATGCTTAGATAAATTAATTCCTGTGCGTTATTCCCGTTACTTTATTTGTACTTTTAGGCATGATCCATTTCTTTGATACTACCATTATTTGTCATCCTTTTGTTCAAACTGAGGCCTGTTTTTGTCATTGTTGCTTTCTACAAGCACTGTATCTGTTATTTTCTGTAGTTCCTTCTGACTTGTTACTATCAAGATGATACCGTCGTCTTAATGTATGTTTGATCACAAATTTGTATTCATTTGCAGAAAACTATAATCTAAATGAAATCTACATTGATGTGCAGAATTATGTAGATGTAATAGAATTATAGGATTTCTGGGTTGTTAACCATGGCTTGGCTTTTGCGACTGGTTCATAAGACAGATCTGTATTTTGTGACATACAAATAGAGATCTGGTTTTGCACTAAGCTGGGAAAGGAACAAGTTGTGAGGAATGGAACTAGTAACCCCGTGTAATTATTTCATGAACTTCTATATGAGAATGTTTGCAACATGTAATACTTCTGCAGCATCATCTGCAGTGGTTATACCATGGTTTGGAATAGTGATAAGTCTGTATGTAACTGAGAATATTCTTGCCAACTCTCTTTCCCAGAGATTTTAACATTTGGTAATTTCTCAGTGTTCCCTTCCTAGAAATGTGTGAATATTTGATAACTTTGTTAATATTTCCTCGCCAAGAGATTTAACATTTGGTAATTTGTCAGTATTGTTTTCCAAAGAAGTTCAGCATTTGGTAACTTCTTAATACTCATTCCCTAGAGATTTAACATCTGCTAACTTGCCAATGTTCTCTTCCCTAGATATCTTTTAACATTTGGTAAACATGAGCAGCTACCAGATGAATGCTGGCAGTGGACCCATCCGGGCCAGTGAGTATCTGTTTATAACTATTATGTTAATTCTCAACCAATATATCTTTCCATGTCTTCCTTTTTTGGACTAGTCAATACATATCTGATTATAATTGTTCTTATCTGGTTTTTAACCACTATCTTGAATCTGCATTTATGTTTGCTTTTTTGTTCTCACTATTATTGTTCTTGAGAACCATGGTAGCGCAGTGGCCAGTGTGCTTGCTAGTGGTCATGTTCATATTCCCTTGAGACATGGATTTTATTTTTCCCACTGACCTGGGCGGTCTGGTCGAATAGTATACAATTGGTCATAGGGAATTTCCTGGGACATAAAGGTGGTTGGCATGATTTTAAACACATCATCAAAGAGTAGATCCAAGGGCTAGCATCTTACAGCTAGTACACCTTGTAAAGTGAAGAGGTGTACTTTGCTTATAATTGTTCTTGGGTAGTTCATGTACCCGGGGGATACATCTGGATAGTTTATATACCAGGGTGATACATCTGGATAGTTTATATACCAGGGTGATACATCTGGATAGTTTATATACCAGGGTGTTTCATCTGGATAGTTCATATACCAGGGTGATACATCTGGATAGTTCATATACCAGGGTGATACATCTGACAAGTTCATATACCAGGGTGATACATCTGGATAGTTCAGCTGATGGTGGTTGAGGGGAAACTGCTGTGAATGGTCCATCTACTAAGGCAGCAGCTGTGACAGTTCAAACAGGCCTTGACGTGATTTAATGTACTCTGCCTTTTAGCTTAGTTACAATATTACGGTTATAGTTAGTACTGTAATTCCTCCTCTTCTAGATAATTCTTGGTTATACCATTCTTTGACATCACTCTGTGATGAAGTCATAATCTATATAAGTACAATTCAAGGCGTTTCATACACCACATTGCAGTTTATACTAGGGAATCTCCTTTATCTTTCCATCTGTATCAAATTCACTACAGGAAAACATTGTTTTGAATTACTTTATATTTCCATCTGCTTCGAAGTATTTCTTTTGTTTTTATTTCACAAATTTTCTTCTTTATTTCCCAATCTTACTGCTGTTGTGCACTAGTGATCATACTAAATTCTTAGTACTATTTGATAACTTTTGTGTACTTTTGATTGCAGTTCATTCTTATGTTGTGCACACAGTTAATTATAAAATGTATGTCCTTCTTTCCATGGCTTATCAGTATTGTCTCTCTTTGCAGTGGGTCCGTCAGGGGATACAACATACATGGATCTCAGCAACATGCCTGTGGACAACAAACAGCAGCAGACCATGATGTGGCAGCAGAGTCAGTACATGAGTGATTCAGGCATCCATTCTGGTCAGACCACACAGGTATGGCAGTTTTCTTAGTGCTAGTAAAGACACAGCAGAGTCAGTACATGAGTGATTCAGGCATCCATTCTGGGCAGACCACACAGGTATGGTAGTTCTCTTAGTGCTAGTAAAGACATCATGTCAGGTCTTAGTCAGATATGACTGAGCTACCGTATAACAGTAGACGGTACTACCTGGTTTCTGTTAGCGCCGAACGTTGGGCGGCGCTTACCAAACCCGACACCCCACATTGTGCCAACGGCTTCGGGCGGAAGAGCGCAATTGGGAGGGTACAAGCCTTACCCTGGTGCGAGGAAATGCAAGCTAAAGACAAAATTGTCATGGCAGGGCAGACCAGGCCCTAAGCCTTGGTTGGCGACTGGTCTAGGATCGAAGCTCCGACAGGCGGACAGTTAGAGCATTGCTTTGCTGATCCGGCAGCTTCTGCAGCTTGTCTTGTTCCAGATGTAGGGGTGTTACCTTTCCTCTGGAGTGAACTAGGCAGGCCGAGAGAGGGATCATGCTGCATGGGCAACACATGATCTCTATATTTTAGCCCAGGCTTTGTGCTATGGAGAGGCAATAACTCCATCCCTGGTCTTAACTGGTCTCGGAATCAAAGCGAGAGGCAACTGTTACGGGTTATAAGTCCTTGTCAGTTGGCGTAGACATGGGGCGCCACGCGTTGCCTCTGACGGTGGGAGACACCTATAGGTGTCACTGATCAGCTACCGCCCGCCTCAAGCTGGGCAGCCCCCAGCCAATTGGGTGCTGATCCGCCACAGCCTGCCTGCTTCAATGGGTGCTTGGGGCTAGGACAAAATCTGAATCGCAGGCTGTAAAACCAATGCACCAGGTACAAACAAAAATAGAAATAGAAACCTCAAGCTACGGCTTGCAACCTGGAACGTGAGAACCATGTGTCCAGGATTTTCCACTGACTTGACCAATATTGACGATGTGAGAAAAACGGCTGTGATTGATGCCGAACTCAATCGTCTTAACATTGATATTGCTGGCCTGCAGGAGACTCGCCTCGCTGAGGAAGGGTCACTCAGGGAAAACAACTACACCTTTTTCTGGAAGGGTAAAGGGCAGGCAGAAAAAAGGCAACACGGTGTGGGCTTTGCAGTGAAGAATTCGCTACTGGGAATGATTGAAATTCCAGCAGGAGGAAATGAAAGACTATTATCCCTGCGCTTGGCAACCTCTTGTGGGTTTGCCACCATTATTACTGCATATGCACCGACACTCGATTCCTCTGATGATGTGAAGGATTTGTTCTATGAGGAGTTAGACTCTGTGATCAAGGCAGTTCCAAAATCCGACTACATTTATATGCTCGGTGATTTCAATGCTCGTGTGGGCAAGGACTCGAGCTCATGGCCAGTGTGCCTTGGAAAATACAACATCGGTCGCATGAATGAAAATGGGCAAAGGCTGCTGGAGCATTGCACCAGTAATGACCTATGTATTACAAACTCTTTTTTTAAAACAAAAGAGATGCATAAGGTCACATGGAAACATCCAAGATCCGGCCATTGGCACCAGCTGGACTTCATCATCACACGGAGACAACATCTGAACCATATATCATTGACTCGTAGTTACCACAGTGCTGACTGTGATACGGATCATGCTTTGGTTGTTGCAAGGGTTAGACTGAGACCAAAGAGAATCTACACAGCTAAACACAAATCTAGCCCCAGGATTAATATTATTAACACTCATGATCCTGAAAAGTGCTTTCAGTTTCAACAGCAACTTGAAGACGCTTTCACTGATACACCAGAAAATTGTACAGTAAATGATAAATGGAATAAACTTAAGGAAACTCTTTGTAAAACTGCCGTAAAGGTTTACGGCACTGTGGATCATAAGAGGCAGGACTGGTTTGCGGCCAACAGCGAGACTCTGCAGCCCTTGATTGATAAGAAGAAGAAAGCTCTCTTAAGAAACAAGGAAAGGCCAACGCGTAACACTCTGAGTGAGCTAAGGCAAGCTAGGAAGGATGTGCAAAAGGCTGCCAGGCAGTGTGCAAATGATTATTGGATCAAGTTATGTGAGTCCATTCAAATCGCAAGTGATAAGGGAGACATAAGAAGCATGTATGAAGGAATAAAGAAAGCCTGTGGTCCAGTGATCAAAAGAAGTGCACCATTGAAAACCTTGACTGGAGAAGTCATCACTGATAAGAAACAGCAGATGGACAGATGGGTAGAGCACTATTTGGAGCTTTACTCAAGTGAGACCAAACTAGCGGATAATGCCCTCAACGCCATAGAGGCTCTACCAACTCTTGACCACCTGGACACACTTCCCACCATAACAGAAGTTAAGTGTGCTATAAATGAACTTGCATCTGGCAAGGCTCCAGGTAAGGATGGGATTCCAATAGAGGTTATCAGGAGTGGGCAAGACACACTCACTATACAGATCCACCAGCTAATAGAGCTATGCTGGCGTGAAGGACAAGTCCCACAGGATTTCAAAGATTCAAGCATCATAACACTGTACAAGAACAAGGGCGATCGGAGCGACTGCAACAACTATAGGGGTATCTCACTTCTGTGTATTGTTGGAAAAGTATTTGCCAGAATTGTTCTGCGCAGACTTCAAGTCCTAGGAGATCAAGTCTACCCCGAATCACAGTGTGGCTTTCGACAGAACCGGTCTACCACTGATATGATATTCTCATTGCGACAAATGCAAGAAAAATGCCGTGAACAGAATCAACCACTGTTTATTGCCTTCATCGACCTCACAAAGGCATTTGATTTGGTCAGTCGTGAGGGTCTGTTCAAGGCACTAAAGAAGATTGGCTGCCCACCAACTCTTCTGTCCATTGTGGAATCGTTCCACACAGGCATGAAGGGTATAATCAAGTTTGATGGTGCAACTTCTGAAGAATTTGAAATCAAGAGTGGAGTTAAGCAAGGTTGTGTACTAGCTCCCACCCTCTTTGGAATATACTTTTCACTTCTACTGAAATATGCATTTCGTGATCAGGATGGTGGTATATACATTCACTCACGCTCAGATGGCGGCCTCTACAATGCTCAGAGATTGAAGGCTAAGACCAAAATTAGGAGGGTACTGATCAGAGAGTTGCTTTTTGCAGATGATGCTGCAGTTACGACCCACTCTGAGGAAGAATTGCAATGTCTACTATCTGCATTCTCCAATGCTTGTTCTGAATTTGGTTTAACAATTAGCAAAAAGAAGACACAGATTATGTCACAAGGTGCACATGGGGTACCATCAATCTTTATTGACGACGCCGAACTAGAGATAGTAGACCATTTTACATATCTAGGATCGGTGGTAAATAGCAAATTATCCCTAGATCAGGAAATCAACATCCGGATTGGTAAGGCAGCAACAACAATGAACAGGTTAAGAAAAAGAGTCTGGGAGAACAGGAAGCTTACTGCCAAAACAAAAGTCCTTGTCTATCAAGCCTGTGTCCTTAGTACTCTTCTCTATGGCAGTGAAACCTGGACAACTTACTCACACCAAGAGAACAATTTAAACAGCTTTCATATGCGGTGTCTGCGAAGAATTCTTGGTATTAAATGGCAAGACAAAATCACAAATACTGAAGTATTGGAAAGATCAGGTTGTGTGACAGTTTATTCCATGCTCAGTCTTCGTAGACTTAGATGGATAGGACATCTTAGGAGGATGGATGATGGTAGAATACCAAAGGATATCTTTTTTGGTGAATTACAGATGGGTAAGAGATCTCAGGGTCGGCCTCTACTACGATACAAAGATGTGTGTAAGCGGGACATGATTGATACAGGCATTGATAATGCACATTGGGAGCAAGTCGCCGCTGAACGTGTTGCATGGAGGGCAAATATCAGAAATGGAATAAAGTCAAAGGAGAAAATTATTGCAGAAAAGTCACACACCAAGCGTTTGAGACGTAAGATGGTGCATGATGGTGGAAATGACCACGTGTTCACATGCACCCACTGTGAACGGACATTTACAGCGCAAATTGGCCTTATCAGTCACACTCGCTACCGCCATAGTTAAAAGTTATTATGCCTTTTTAAAGCACAAACTATCGTCTGTCAAGACGGCAAGGTGCCAATGAGTAAAGACACAGCAGAGTCAGTACATGAGTGATTCAGGCATCCATTCTGGGCAGACCACACAGGTATGGCAGTTTTCTTAGTGCTAGTAAAGACACAGCAGAGTCAGTACATGAGTGATTCAGGCATCCATTCTGGGCAGACCACACAGGTATGGCAGTTTTCTTAGTGCTAGTAAAGACACAGCAGAGTCAGTACATGAGTGATTCAGGCATCCATTCTGGGCAGACCACACAGGTATGACAGTTTTCTTAGTGCTAGTAAAGACACAGCATAGTCAGTATATGAGTGATTCAGGCATCCATTCTGGTCAGACCACACAGGTATGGTAGTTTTCTTAGTGCTAGTAAAGACACAGCATAGTCAGTATATGAGTGATTCAGGCATCCATTCTGGTCAGACCACACAGGTATGGTAGTTTTCTTAGTGCTAGTAAAGACACAGCAGAGTCAGTACATGAGTGATTCAGGCATCCATTCTGGGCAGACCACACAGGTATGGTAGTTCTCTTAGTGCTAGTAAAGACACAGCAGAGTCAGTACATGAGTGATTCAGGCATCCATTCTGGGCAGACCACACAGGTATGGCAGTTCTCTTAGTGCTAGTAAAGACACAGCAGAGTCAGTACATGAGTGATTCAGGCATCCATTCTGGGCAGACCACACAGGTATGGCAGTTCTCTTAGTGCTAGTAAAGACACAGCAGAGTCAGTACATGAGTGATTCAGGCATCCATTCTGGGCAGACCACACAGGTATGGTAGTTCTCTTAGTGCTAGTAAAGACACAGCAGAGTCAGTACATGAGTGATTCAGGCATCCATTCTGGGCAGACCACACAGGTATGGCAGTTTTCTTAGTGCTAGTAAAGACACAGCAGAGTCAGTACATGAGTGATTCAGGCATCCATTCTGGGCAGACCACACAGGTATGGCAGTTCTTAGTTGCACATCATTCTTGGTAGTAAAGACACCACAGAGCACTAGCAGGTCACCCTAGCAGAGCACATTCATTGATTTGTTAGTCTGGTATTTTGTCTGGTTTTTGTTTACTTTGGAATAGTATTTGCATTGTCTGATCACAACAGAACTGCAGTATTTGCATCTTTGTGTGAACATATCCTTCTTCTTGGCGTTTCTTCTTCTTTTGTTGAAATAAATTATGTATATCTGCAATGTTGCCTCTTGTATACATTTCACAGCTTATTTTAGTTAACTCATTGGTCCATAAAGTTTAGCCTCTGCTGTTGTTTCCCTAGGCCAAAAGGTTTGCCTTGATATTAGTTGTCCAGGTTAACCTTACTGGGATTGAGTATGTTATTTATAAATCCTGATTTCTATTCTATATCTAAATTTTGATTTACAGCATGATAATTTGCTTACTCAGTTCTCAGTCATAATTAACCTGGTGTCACTCTACTTGAAATTATTCTCTAATTTCTAAGCACCTGTTGTGTTGAATAAACATCTAGGTGTAAACTGGTGTCAAACACTTTAAATCAGTCAAGTGCCATCTCCTCAATCAAGGTTGGTTGCAGTGGATCTCTAACACTTCCTGTCTCTTGTACACTTTGACATACAGCTGTTCATCCCACTTGTATTACTGCCTATCGCTTGCTTATCTATCCTCAATTTTTCCTCCAGCATGGTTTTTATAAAAAAGTTGTGTCTTTCAGTGTGGCCGAAATAGTTAGTTTCTCTATTTCTTTCTTCCATCAGCTCTCTTTTTCATTTCCAGTATATTTAGGATTTCAACATTTGTTTGCTTTTTGTTTTCATGAAATGCAATCTTTTTTTAACATGTACATCCACATTATTTAGAACATCTTTAATTTTCTTATTTTGTTTTCCTTGCTTCTGCACTATACTGTAGTGTTCAGTATATATAACATTTGCCCATTCTCATGTTGAAGTTATCTCTCTAGATGTTGCCTTGAATGAAGTATTGGGCAAAGATGACTTTCTATGTCCCATGCTTTCTGTAGCCAGTGTCTAGTGGTGAAAAGTATTAATGGGACAAGTGAACTCAGTTCCCCAACACCACTTTAAGCAGTCTTGTTTGTTGATGGCTTCTGTTTTTGCAGACACAGATGCTGTTGTTGGACAGGGGTGGTCATATGATATCCCATGATTAATAGCCTCTTTGACTCTGGCAGCCATTTTTACATTGCTCTTTCAGTATCGTCGTCGTCGTCTTCGTTCATCCGGAGTTTTTTTTTCGGATGTGATTGCGTTGTGCCTGTTTACAGCAGAGCTGCGTTCTTGCGCCGTTAGGCCGACACATCCGACTTCTGCGGGCATTTGTTGACCGGGTTAACCTTCCCGGGGGCTCTTTCAGTATGATTGATGAGTCTTTGCTGTGATACCTTGTTGTAACTGGGCAAGAGTTGGATAAGATAGAACTCTACATGACTGATATGGCCAGGAAAGAGCACCACCACCAAGTATGCAAGGAGATTTGCCAGTCAACATTGGCTGGCACAGTTAGTCACTGAACCGTGATGGATTTGCTACATAGGAGTCCGGAACATATATATAAATGTGTCTAGATGCAAAAAACAACATGGAAAGACAAAAACTGGAACATGTTGTGACAACCGGGAAGATTTGTGGAAAAAGAGATAGAGGAAGACAGTGTGAGAAAATTCTTGACAGTCTTGTGTCATGGCACCGAGGGGAGTCAATACACGAATTGATCCATGTGTCAGCGATTGCAATTAGTGAAGAAGCATGATCACCCACGTCAACCGGCAAGGCACTGGATGACGATGAGTATAGATAATTAATGACAAGTTAATTTTTCCTATTAAATATTGAAAGCTGGCTATTGTTACTTGCATTTCTTTGAGTTGTAAAGGGATGGTTTTCTGTTACAGGCCCCATCCATCAGCAGCAAAAGTCAGGGCAACGATGTGGATGATGGAGACATGGACCCCACCAAGATGATGTTTGACTGGGGGCTGGGAGGAGATACTTACAATCAGGAGCAGGTTGATGGTAAGTGGCCAGTGATCACCGTTGATTGCAGCACTGTAAGTACCAGGGTGTCTGTAAAGTCTGGACACATGGGTAAAAATACAACTTTTTATTCAAATAACATCTTCAATATGATTTCCATCATTTAAAATGCAAATGTTGATGAGTTTCACAAAATGTGTGTGAACTCGATGCAATAAATCTACATTGCCTTCAATTTTGGTACATTCACTCCTTATTCGTTGAGTCAAGTGTATTGGATGTGTGATTTTTGTTGACCATCCTTCACATCCACTGAGAAGTACCAGCTTAACTCTTTCTTCCTTTGACAAAGCCATGTTTAATATGTGGAGGCAAACAATCTTAATAATTTTGAATTTTGTATTTCATTTGAATTAAATGAAAAATATCCAATTATCCTGTGTGTCCAGACTTTACGAACTCTGGCAGCTGATAGATTTCCAGTTAACAATTCTAGAAGGTAGATGTAAGTTAAAAGTACCACATATAAATAGTTAACAGTGCTACAGGCAAGTTAAAGCATTTAGGTTGGTTTGAGTTTATAAGGGCCTTAAGCAGATGTCAGTTCTTCAGGCATATGCAAGATTATAAGTGCTGCATGTAGTTATCAATATGATGTTTTCTTTAGACATGCTAGATTATAAGTGCTGCATGTAGATATCAGCAATAAGTTTTTCACTCAGATGCTACATTATACATGTAAAGTTGCATTACTTCAGGCTATTTTTGTATTGTTTACATTACAGCTTTACCGCACTTCCTTTAAATTTTATTAATACATCATAACTTTGTATGTCAGTTAAAATGTTTAAGTTTTGTTGCTGTATGTAGATGGTAAAAAAGGGTTGCAGACAGTGGTATAAGATTATTTTGCCCTTTAGTGAAAATTTACTTAAGAATTGTACACTTGGTTACATTCTTCTTCTTTTGTTCGCCACTTGGTGAAATGTACTTTTACCTTAGAAGTGCTGTATTTGCATGTTTGTTTGGCAGATATCAACCAACAGCTGAACCAGACACGTTCCCAGCGTGTGCGAGCAGCCATGTTCCCCGAGACCATGCCAGAAGGGGTTCAGATTCCATCCACACAGATCCAGCCTGACCAGCCCACTGCTGTCCAGAGACTGAGTGAACCTTCACAGATGCTGAAACATGCTGTGGTCAACTTGATCAATTACCAGGTCACACTTTCATCTCTTACATTGATTGATTGATTGATTTTTTTTAAAGGATAAGTCAGCCAATAGTAACCCAACATTCCTTGGTGAAACATCACTTCACGGGGTAGAATCTTACACCAATTTAAGTGGCAGTGTAGACAAAGATGGGTGAACAGATAGAAATATTAAAATAAGAATACAAAAGGCAAGTGAGTTTCATAGCACTGGGGAATTAATGGGAGTCAAAGGATATAAGCTTACCACCAAACTAATGTTAACTTAGTACTGCTGTGTTAAATTTAGCACAAAACTTGGAATAATCAGTTGTTATGTAACATGAGTACTACTGTATAGATCTCAACGTGGAGAATGACCAACACGACTAATAAAGTGCCTGCACAGAATAGTGGGACGAAAATGGTATGACAGTAGGTTAGCATGGCCGAATGGATAGGAACTCGTGTTCTTAAACATCCGGTGTGCAGATGCTGAGGTAAGGGGCTCAACCCCTACACCGGACAGTTGGACTAAAATGTTAACCTATCGTCCTTGACTTGGGGACGTAAATTACAAGTACCTCTGAAGTTGGAGTGGGTTCACCTGATGGCGAGGGACAATGCTAATAGGAAAAGCTAACCCACATGCACAATTTAGTCCAGCACTACTAGAAGTAATGTGTTTGGACTACGCTGAGTTCAAAGTGAGTGAGCAGGAAAAAAATGGTATGACAGAATGAACAATGTGGAGCTCGAGGAGAGAGCTAAACAAACAAGAGGTGAGGGGAGAGACTCAGGATAGGACATTGAGAAAACCTCATGACAGTATCACTGGAAAGTTCCCTGTCTGTAACCCACAGTGCCAATGAAACAGGTAGACCATAAACACATGGAGGAGAGAATTAGAGCCAGAGATATGGGGAAGTCATGGAGATAGCTGAAAGATGTAACAACAACAATAGGACCGCTTGACATGAGTTGCTTGAGGGTTAATGCTCCAGTGGGGGAATAAAGGCAGAAGAAGGGAAGATATTGGTAATTACACACCTGCAACAGTGGTCGGGTGGTTAGTGCGTCTGTTTACCAATATTATGGTCTGGGTTCAGTCCCTGGCAGTCTAAGATTTTGTAAACATCAGATCACAATGGTTCTGAGGTTGACCCAACTCTCATGAGTATGAGATAATTTCACGACAATTTTCTGGTAAGAAAGGATGGCGAGGAATGGAATTCTCACTTACCTCACCTCATGCATGCATGGCCTAGGATGTAAGAGCCTAACACTTCATGCCCGAGCAGCAATGTCTGCCAAGAGTTTTCTATTACCTTGATTTTACATTGCAGAGGTAAGCAGGCCTGCACGTTTGATTTGATATGAAGAATGTTTAGCATGGGTACATTAAATGTGGAGCGGCAGTGGCGTGGTAATGATTACACTTGCCTGCCAAGACAGTGGTCCTGTTTCAATTGCCAGCAGAGGGAGTTCATGAAAATGGGCACCTATTGTTTAGATACTTCTGGAAATTTGTCTGGGGAGGAAGGCTATAAGGAAGGATAATGGGTCATCCCACTTCATATGTTGTGACCTAAAATATGTGATGACTGAACACTTCATAGCCCAGTGACAGTATTTGCTGTAGGACTGCCGTTACCATTGTCCATTGTGTTTGGTGTGTCAGCAGACAAAAGCAACATATGCCTGGTTGGAGTAATTGTTTTATGCTGACTAACAGAGATGAAAGAGGCCTAATTCTTATTGTCGTCTCTAGGATGATGCGGATCTGGCCACCCGAGCCATCCCTGAGTTGATTAAACTACTGAATGATGAAGACCAGGTGGTGGTGTACCAGGCTGCCATGATGGTGCATCAGTTGTCCAAGAAGGAGGCCAGCCGACATGCCATCATGAACTCACCACAGATGGTGACCGCCCTCATCCGAGCCATGGCCAACACGGAAGACATAGAGACCACTCGATGTGCTGCAGGGACGCTGCACAATCTGTCCCATCACAGGCAGGGCTTGCTGGCCATCTTCAAGTCCGGAGGCATTCCAGCCTTGGTTAAACTATTGAGGTTTGTACCTGAATTAAGCTTCCCTTGATGTAAGACAAGGGAGATATTGCACTTACAGATTTATGTTGGTTTCTTCTTCAAAGCTGTCAACTATAGTCTGTCCAGAAATGAATGCCTTCATTCATGATCAATTATTTTGAAAACTGTCTGTTGCATCGTTATGAAATTTTCCCTGCCGTCTTATATTTACCCCCACCCAAGGAATATGTCTTTGATAGGTTCAAAAGCAACTTAAATCATGGAAAGCAGCGACATTTCTTTGATGTTTTGGTGAAAAACTAGTGATTTCTTGCTAGAAAACTTGTTTTACAGTAATTTCCCGCCAGTTCGGATGACGACACAAGGCTGTACGCAAGGCACTTGTCATAAGGCCAATCCCATGTCCCACGAGAAAATTAACTATTAAGCGCTAATGTTTCCGTGTGAAGATGTAATAATTTAATAACATGCACTTAAGCTCTGTCCCGTAAGTTATATACCGCATATAAACAAACTTTGAAATCTGCTGTGCAATCTCCAGAACAAAATTTTTTTTGTTGGGTGGACATAATGATAAGGTTATATGCTAAATCTCATCATTTTCCCTCAGTTTGTTGCTGAGATATGGAATTTTATATTGGGGCAGTCAAAAGTAAACAGAATATAGTATTCTCCTTAAGGTGTAAAGTGATATGAGTGAAACCTCTATTTTGTGAGCTCAGTCACTCATTCAATGTATTCAGGTACCTTCTCTGCATGAAAGATCAGCTGTGTCCAATATGCTCTGTACTGTGTCTTCGTGAGGGACTCGTATAAACTTCTTGGAAGATGTATCTTTTGTATCCACCCACCTGTATTGTTTACCTCATGCACACTTCTCCAGGACATCCTGTGAAAGAGAGCTGTCTTTTGATGTGGCCGAAGTAGCCACCTTTGTCTGAGCTGAATAACTCATTCAATGTATTCATGTGCTTTCTCTGATTTAAAGGTCCACTCTGCTAATTACTCTCTCTGCCCTGTGTCTTCATGAGAGGCTCGTATAAACGTATGGAAAGATGTATCTATTTGTGTTGTCCACCCACCTGCAATGATGTTTTCCCACACTTCTCCAGCACCAAATTCTAGATGTACTGACTACTTGTCTGTCTGTAAATAATCTGACCACACCCACTGTCTAAGATGTTCCAGTCTGCCCTCTGCTTTTTAAATAGAATTAATAGAATTAATTAAACTATCATTTGAACATATACAAAAGTCAATGTTGGGATACACATTTTTATTATCACTGAAGCTTGTCTGTAAATTTGTGAGCTTGTTCAGCAGTCTGTGGTCCTAAGATGAATGTTGTGAATTCCTTGGGCTGCCAAAGTAACTAACAATAACTGCCTAAAAGAGGCTAATGAAACTAGAACATTATATACAACAATAAGAAAGAGACAAACAGCTTTCTTTGGTTATGTGATGAGAAGAGAGGCATTGGAGAACATTGTGACAACTAGAAAGATTGAGGGGGGGAGAGGCAGACCAAGAGAAATGATGCTGGATGGATTGAGACAGTGCCATGGAGGAATATCATCAGCAGAGTTGATCCAGAAAACTAAAGACCAAGATCTGTGGAAAGTCATGAACGCCTACACCAGCCAGCATGGCACTTGATGATGATGATCAGAAGTCAGAGAACTTTCATGTTATGTGGTCAGGTGATGAGCAGGGAAGCATTGAAAACATCACGATGACTAGAGTGATTAGCAGTAGAGGGGGTAGGTAGAGTGGATGGTTTCAGACGGTATACCAGTAGAAACACCAATAGGATTGATCCAGAACACCAAGGATTCAGATCTGTGGCGATGCATGATTGCCTATGCCAGTTGGCAGGGCACAATATTTTAAATTGGTGAAAACGTGTTTTCTTCACTTCAAGTGTCTTGTCTGCTGGCTGTATAAAATATTCTCTCCACAACTGTTGCTCTATTTTTTGGGAAAAGGGGGGAAGGGTGTTTGGTATCTTTTCATGACATCTGCCAGGCAATTTAGCATTATATATCTATTTTGTACATCTGCCAGACAATTTAGCATTATACATCTATTTTGTATTTTTTTTTTTTTTTCATTGTGGTAGCTAGCTGTCTTAGCCTTCCCAGAATGTGAGTGTGTAGGTATGTATGAATGTATGTATTTATACCTGTGTGTGTGTGCCTGCCTGCATGTTTGATAACACGGTAGTATGATTGTAAATGTCTATGTGAATGTAACAAGCACAATAGATAGTTGATGTAAGAAAGATGAGTGATTGGAAGGGCCAAATATAAGACAGGCCTGCATGCCCAATTTTGAACCCTTTGAAAATACTTTGTTTGTTTGTTTGTTCCCAACTAAACATTTATTTAGAAAAAAACATTGATATTTTGAATAGTTGATTTCATGTTTCCATCATAACTTTTACACTGTACTTCTTCCCTGTTGTCCCCACCATTCCCCTGTGGACGTACAGTTCTCCACTGGAGTCTGTACTTTTCTATGCGATCACCACCCTTCACAACCTGTTGCTTCACCAAGAAGGTTCCAAGATGGCTGTCCGTCTGGCTGGTGGGTTGCAGAAGATGGTTGCCCTCCTCCACCACAACAACAATGTCAAGTTTCTTGCCATAACAACAGACTGCCTGCAGATTCTGGCATACGGCAACCAGGAAAGCAAGGTACACTTTTTTTCTTGTGCAGGTCTGCTAAGCAGTATATTGGAATGTGTGTGACTACTAAGCAGTATATTGGAATGTGTGTGACTACTAAGCAGTATATTGGAATGTGTGTGACTACTAAGCAGTATATTGGAATGTGTGTGACTACTAAGCAGTATATTGGAATGTGTGTGACTACTAAGCAGTATATTGGAATGTGTGTGACTTTTTTAAAAATGTTTCATATCCCTTACAGGACGTCGCAGTCAACACCAGCATTTTCCAGCTGCTGTTGATGTACTAGGCAAGTTTTTACATTCAGTAGTTTGCCATTGCTTTCTGAACGACCAGCTCACATACCCCCGTAAGTTACCAGCTAGGCGCCAACCGCTGCTGATTCTCGCAGCTGCTGTTTTCCCTACGTTTATATATGGAATAACGAACAATGCCGTTAACATCTTGGCCAGAGAGACCGACTGTGTGTGGCTACTGAGCAGTATATTGGAATGTGTGCGCGTCTACTAAGCATTATATTGGAATGTGCGTGACTATTGAACAGTATATTGGAATGTGTGTGTCTACTAAGCAGTATATTGGAATGTGTGTGTCTACTAAGCAGGAAATTGGAATGTGTGCGACTACTAAGCAGTATATTGGTATGTGTGTCTCTACTAAGCAGTATATTGGAATGTGTGTGTCTACTCCGCAATATATTGAAATATGTGTGCCTACTCTGCAGTATATTAGAATGTGTGTGACTATTGAGCAGTATATTGGAATGTGTGTGGAGGTGAATCGTTCATGTTATCAAGGGTGGGTGTTGGAAGCATTATTTGCAAAAGATTAATCATTCAGCACTGTTAACAGCAGGCTTGTTGAATTCACCCGGGATCCCTGGTCAATCTATAAAGTGTACCATAAAATGCCCTGGGAAGTAAAGTGGAGGCAACATCAGCCCCCCAAGTGTTGATTGTTCTATAAAAATATGGACCTAGCACCAATGTCTTACACACTCAAGCAGGGTAGAAGGTCGTGTTTCTTTTGCATTCTGCCCTTCATTTCACAAACCATGTGAGTCTACCCTAGAGCTGAGTTTTAACTCATTAATCCGATGCATTGGCAGTGAGGTTGCCTAAGCCCTGAAAAGGGTTTGCATCTATCGGAGTGATGTGACTAGCAATTGAAGAAAGAGGTGTGAGAAAACCTGAGAATAGTATAACTAGAAAAGATTTAGTTTGGAACCTACAGTGTCATAGAAATAGAAGAAGATCTAAAAACTTATTGGAGAAGAGAAGTAGAAACAGAAATGAGCAGTATTGCAAAGATACGGGCAGAGCTGAATGGGATAGCCAGAGGTAGCTACAGCCTGGAGTGAGCTGGTTGAGGATCAATGCCTCAATGGGGAAACAAAGAAGAAGATCGGTAGGTACGTAGGTAAAAGAGAAAGTATACTTGATTTTCATGTTTGTCACATTGTCCCTGGACAGCTGATCATACTAGCCAGTGGTGGCCCAGGAGAACTTGTGCGCATCATGAAGTCATACACGTATGAGAAGCTGTTGTGGACCACCTCCCGGGTCCTCAAAGTCCTGTCTGTGTGCCCCAGCAACAAGCCCGCCATTGTGGAAGCTGGTCAGTATATCATACGTTTGTGTTGAGGGCTGGGGGGCTTGTACCTCAGACATCATGTTATCTTTATCTTCCTGTCAGTATTGTTGTTATCTGAAGCATAACATCAACATTTGTGTTTTACTCATGTACGCTGATTCTCCTTCTCTCACTGTCCATCTGTAATCTCATCTGAAAAATAATTATGCCAATTGTTTCGAATAGCCATCAGGAGAATTTATAATAGGAAAAATGGGATGTGAAATGACAATTAAGATTCCATTAGTTGACATGTTTTAAAAACCAATGACCAAGCCCTACAAGAAACACATGAAAACTATAAACTGATTAGAGAAATTAGCCGTAGACACTCACAATTTTTTGGTCACGTTATGAGAAGAAATAAATTGGAGAACTTAGTGAAAATTGGCAAGATTGAGGGGGAGAGCAGAGAAGTAAATACCTGGATGGCTTGGCCATGTTGTATGGTCAAGACAAGAACACAGAGCTGATCCACGACTCTGGTCATCGAGTGAGATGGCAAAACATGACCGCATATGCTTACCGGCATGGCACATGATGATGATGATGAGTTGACATGTTAAATCTTATATTTATATATTATTTGTACCGAGGCAGTTTCCTGCTGTATGTCTGTGATGTGATAGCTCAGTCACATTTTGTAGACCCGAGGGCAGGGAGGTATAGATGAGTAATCATTCCATCACTTCGGCCGACCCAGACGTCCAACCTACATCCGACTGTGCTCATGGCATCACCAGCACAGTTCGCCTTGATTTCATTTGACAAGAAACATGCTATCTCTCTCTCTCTCTCTCTCTCTCTCTCTCTCTCTCTCTCTCTCTCTCTCTCTCTCTCTCTCTCTCTCTCTCTCTCTCTCTCTCTCTCTCTCTCTCTCTCTCTCTCTCTCTCTCTCTCTCTCTCTCTCTCTCTCTCTCTCTCTCTCTCTCTCTCTCTCTCTCTCTCTCTGTGGTTTTTTTTTTGTCTTCTTGTCGTGTCTGTATATACTTCTTGTCATGTCAGTATATATACTTCTTGTAATTTACATGACAAAATTGATTGGAACCACCTAATTACCTCAGTATATTTGAGCAGAAGTTTATCGTTCATCAAATAAAATATACAAGACACTTGTGTTTTAAATTTGCAATTACTGTAGGAATAACAAATGTTCCACATTCAAACAATGCCAGTGTTTATGGGTTTTAAGTATTTCAGCCAGGTATGATTCATTTATTCACTTCATATGATATATAACTCTGCATTATGCACCTGACGAGATGCAGTAACATATGCCAGGCAATAAATCATGCAACAAATTGTGTGTGGCTTCTGTGTTTAAATTCACCAAGGGAATACATTGTTGTGAAACAATACCTTGTCTATCAGTGTGAATCTTGGAGATATATTAAACATGACTTGTCTTCATGTAAACTAAAAATGACATATCTAAACAGAAAACACCTTTGTCATCCTTGGATAATTTTACCAAATACTAACGTAATGTATGACCAGGTGGCATGCAGGCTTTGGCCATCCATTTGGGACACCAGAGCCAACGTTTGGTACAGAACTGCCTGTGGTCGCTGCGGAATTTGTCTGATGCAGCTACCAAGATGGTGAGTGTTTTTCTTTCTCTAAGATATAACTTCAAACTTTGCTGTGATAAGAAGCTGTTTTGAAGCTTGCATACTTTTATAGACATTTGTGTAGACATAGCATAGTCAGTTTTGTTATAAGAATATTATTGTAAAGCCTGTGCACTTCTATTTAACTGTGTGTGTATGTCAGTTTTTATACTACTTGCATACAGAAATAACTGCTGACTATATCTATATATACGCCTTGTCATTTACGTTATGAATGGAGGAAGCTATTCAGAGGTGTGCTATATGAAAATCCATCTCTGTCATTGGGAATGCTGGTTTACAAAGCCATATTCTTGTCTTGTTCAGCATGTGTGTGTCCTGTGTAGCAACCATGATAACGAAGCAAAATATTTGGAGTTCTAAATCATATGGCTTGTGTTTGGACATGCTAGACCGCAATGCCACATCATTTTGAAATGCCACATTACACAGAAAAATTGTTTAGAGATGCTAGATTATGAAGTCAGGACTTTTGAAAATGCTTTATTACAAATCTACATCATTTCGAAATGCTACATTACAAAACTAAATCATTTGGAATAATAGACCGTACAGTTGAATTCTTTGGAATTGGAAGATCATAAAGCAGATACACAGAGTTTACAAATATTTGGAGGCTAATAATTGTCATTTAACATTAACTGATTTGAAATTGAAATAACACATTGTTCAATTTTCTGAAAACAACCCTTCAACAGGATCAGCTGGACAGCCTGCTGCACATGCTGATACAGCTGCTGGCCAGCAACGACATCAACGTGGTCACGTGTGCTGCCGGCATCCTCTCCAACCTGACCTGCAACAACCAGAGGAACAAGGTGATGGTCTGTCAGCTGGGAGGCATTGAAGCCCTTGTCCGCACCATCATGCAGGCTGGAGACAGAGAGGACATCACCGAACCTGCTGTAAGTGAGATCTTCTGTTTCTTCTGTCTCTTATCTCCAGTAGAGCATATGAGCTGATGTAACCCAGGCCAAGCTGGAATAATCATATGTACTGGTTATTTCTTTATTGTATATACAAATTTAAAATGTGAAATCTATGTACTGCTGTTTGTTTGTTGTTCTGTAATGTCTACACAGGCAGTTCAGTTTTGTAGATGTGTCTTGGTGTTAGAACTTGACTTCGAGATAACTTTATGTGGATGTTTGTCTGTGTGGTCCCGTGTTAGTCTGTAATTCAACATGCATGTATCCATATACTGGGTTGAGTGGCTAAGTAGTTAGTGTATCTGCTCTGAGATTCAAAGATATCAGTACTAATGCTTGGCCAGGCAAAGATGTAGTAATCATTCAGTCTTACCATCCTTGAGACTTGCGACTGTGGGGAAAATATGACTGAATAGAACATTTACAGATGGGCTTGCAGTGCTATTATGTTTGTAGTATCGTTTGCATGTTGTTATTTGTCCAGTGGTGACTGGGTTTTGATCCATTGCTATGTAGTGATACATGCAAGCGTTCATCAGCTGTTGTGTTGTTCTCTGTCTTCTAAGGGTATATACATGGCAGACACTCACAAGTAAGCTCCGATTGAAGTCTGTTCACATGCTTGCTAAGTTATATGTGCTGAGTTCCAAGTCTGAAATTACTTTATAACAAGGCTGAGTGGAATGTGCAGCAAAGTAGAGGATCCACATCTGGGGAGGCTGATTTATCGGGGAGGGAGCAGATGTAGTGAAAAGTGCAGGCAGGTATTTAACCAGACTGCCACTAATACCATCAGCATGGGAACATTTCATTGATTTCTGAAGAAGTGGGTGGAGAATGTGTGGAAATGTCCCTAGTGCTGTGATGTGAATTCTTGAACTCTAGCATGAAAATTGTGTTAGTTGGTGTGGAAATGAAACCCAAAAATGTATGTCTGGAATCCACAGGGCAAGAAAGAAATAAAGATGTAAAACACATGGGGAAGAGTGGTAGAAACAAATGAATAATACGACAAGAACATGGACGTAGCTGCATGGGATAGCTAAGAGAAAGGCTTGAAGTCAGTTGGTTGAGGGATTATGCTGCAATGGGGGATAACGGGTCAAAGGAGAAGTTTAGTGTGTAAAATGTTACTGTCAGTGCTGGAAATAGAAACATAGATATACAAAATAGAAGAGAACATGAATGGATCTGTGAATGTAATTTCCAGGTGTGTGCCTTGCGTCACTTGACCTCCCGTCACCCAGAAGCTGAAATGGCCCAGAATGCTGTTCGTGTGCACTACGGCCTGCCTGTCCTCGTGAAACTGTTGCACCCACCCAGCAGATGGCCACTCATCAAAGCTGTTGTTGGTCTCATCCGGTAGGTCATAAAATTGAAGACATATTCTGTGTGTTTTTTTTTTTTATGTATCACATCTTCTCCGTGTAAAATTAACTTTTGATTTTGAAATAGTTCGTAAGACAAGTTAATTTCAGTTTTGTATGTGGTGTTTTTTTTGTTTTTTTTTTAAATATTAAGCAGCATGGCAGTGAGTAAATTATTATTTGTTCTTTTGTCTTGGTGGAAAGTCTAAGCAGTATGCCATAGTGTATAAGTGATCATCTAAAGTGGATGTCTAGAGTTGGTCATTTGTAAATAATTTATTACATGCCTGTGTGTTTTTCATTAATGATTTGTCTGTGTGCAGTATCAGCTAGATGTCTGTGTGCTCAGTCTGCAGAAGACTACAGAATGACAGTTGAAGACGAGTCTGAGGGATGATCCACATGATAGCTGTACCTCAATGTCAGCAGTATGAAATGAAAGCTTCTGGGATGGTTAACCCGGTCAACAAATGCCCACAGAAGTCGGATGTGTCTGCCCAACGGCGCAAGAACGCAGCTTTGCTGTAAACGGGCACAACGCAATCACATCCGGAAAAAAAAAACTGGATGAACGCAGAAGAAGAAGAAGAAATGAAAGCTTGATATTGCTTCAACATACCTAACAGTTAATTATCACCACAGAAGAGAGAGAGAAAAACACAGATAAGAATGAGTTCCTTGGGGAAGGAAAGACTGAGGCAGGGAACAGGTCATCTCAACTTATAACTCAGTGCATACAAAAATGCTAGTATTTCACACCCCTGTGGCAGTATCTGCTGCAAAATTACTAGTTTTATTTCTAACTTATTCTTGTTTTGGCATCTACTTTGTCTGACCTGACTTGTTTGCTGATGTCTGTGCTGTTTGTCTGCTCTGACAGAAACCTGGCCTTGTGCCCTGCAAACCACGCACCACTGCGTGAGCACGGTGCTTTGCCGAGGATCGTTCAGCTGCTGATCCGAGCACATCAGGACACTCAGAGAGTGAGTACAACAAATCTGATCATTAACGTCTTAAGTTTACGGTGTCATAGCTCATGTGTTTTTGTTGTTGTAATTTTCAGTACAGTTTGTTAATACGCTATGTAAAGGAGTAGATGATCAATTGTTAAAATGTTACTCTCACAAATCTTGGTACATAGGTTTGAGCCACCAATAAGGCAGTTGTATGTCAAGCTGCTCAAATCTAGGAACTCTCCACTATAATGTGGATTGGAACAGAGGGAACACTTCATGTACATTTTTTTTTAAAAGTTTATGGGCAGTCACAAAGTGAAAATTATGGTGGAGGGATATGTTAAATAAACCTTATACCAGTCCTGAAACTGAATAAAATGATAGAGCTGTGTAGTTTATAGGTAAAGTTCCTTGTTTGTAATGACAGGACTGTGTAGCTTATAGGTTAAGTTTCATGCTTGTAAGCTTTTATTATTGCATGTAACTTGCAAATGTTTCTCACTATTCTGATTCGTGTACTTTATAACTTCCCCAACTTGAAGAGAGCTTCCATTAGCTCAAACGGGCCACCTCTGACTGGCTACGTGGACGGTGTTCGCATGGAGGAGATAGTGGAAGGAACCGTCGGTACTGTGCACATACTGGCTCGTGAGGCACACAACCGAGCTGTCATCCGAGGGCTCAACTGCATACCACTGTTTGTGCAGGTATGTTTGAAAAAATTTATTTCATTTGTTGGTTTAGAAATGTGAAGGTTGGGATAGAATAGAGAGTTACCAGCACAAACGTCTCTGTGTAATCTCCATGAGTAGAGTCAAGGTTGCCAAATTAACAGCGTCTGCAATGGGTGCCGAAGATACCCAGTCCAATCTCAACATGGGGCTGGGAATTGTTTGCACGAAGCATTGGCATCTAATGATATCATGTGTCCCATTAATCTCTTGGGTAATGAGATCGAATACCTAACCTTATCAGAGAAAGGCTAAAAATGAGGGATCTTGTGCACGTTTAAAACCCCGCAGCAATTGAAAATTTCAAAAGATTGTAAATAAGTCCACTGCCTGGTAAAAAAATGTTAAGAAAGAAAACCTATGTACAGGTGTGTCAGTCCGCAAGCTTGGATGTGACCTGTATAGAGGCAGCAGACTTTACACAAATGCACGCCGAAGTCCTGACCTTTTTGAGGAGCATAAACAGGTGTGACAAACTTCCTAGAAAAGAGGAACAAAGAAGGAGAAGAATCTCCACAAGAGGAGGAATTTGACCACATATGCCTAGAGAGGGCACTTGATCATCTCATTCTGTAATACAAAATCTAGGTTGTGTCAATGTCTGACACTTCACACTTGTACAGTAATATCACATACGTGATTACCATTGACTAAAATAGGTCGAAGTCGGATGTGACTGAGCTACTGTATGTAGTACCTGCTTTCTGTTAGCGCCGAATGTTGGGTCTTAGATATGACTGAGCTATTGTATAACAGTGGGCGGTACTACCTGCTTTCTGTTAGCACTGAATGTTGGGCGGTGCTCACCAGACCTGACACCCCACATTGTGCCAACGGCTTCGGGCAGAGTGCAGTAGAGAAGGTACAAACCTTATTCTGGTCCAAGGAAATGCAACCTAAAGACTAAATGTCAAGGCAGAGCAGACCAGGCCTAAAGCCTTGCTTGGCAACTCGTTTAGGATCGAAGCTATGCAGGTGGACAGTTAGAGCATTGTTTTGCTGATCCGGCAGCTTCTGCATCTGGTTTTGTTCCTGTTGCATCGGTGTTATCTTTCCTCTGGAGTAAACTAGGCAGGCAGAGAGAAGGATCATGCAGCATGGGTAAGACATGGTCTCTAATTAAGCCCAGGCTTTGTGCTGTGGAAAGGTGTAACTCCATGTTATAAACTTTCATCTATCAAGACGGCAAGGTGTCAGTCATGATTACCATTGCTACTATTAAGCATACAAATGTAGAAGAATGGAAGGTATGTATTAGACTAACAAGGGGGATGTCTTGTGGTTCTGCAGCTACTGTACTCACCCATTGAGAACATCCAGCGTGTGGCAGCAGGTGTGCTGTGTGAGCTTGCAGCAGACAAGGAAGGAGCTGAGATGATTGAGCAGGAAGGTGCCACGGCTCCACTCACTGAGCTTCTGCACTCCAGAAATGAGGGAGTTGGTATGTCCATGTTTGTTTTCTGTACATTATTGCATTACAAATAATGTTCCTTACAAGAGGAGGATGTTGTGAGAAATGAGGGAGTTAGTGAGCGTATTCTGTTTGTTTTCTATACATTAACTCACTTTCTTATCAATAATAATAATGTTCCTGACAAAAGGAGGAGGTTGTGATCTTTACACCTGGAGTGCCTGAATGGTGCAGCTCCAAACAGCGGGAATTAATATATGACAGTTAACAACTTTGATTAACATTTACAGATTTACCATCTGGAACTAATGTTTAGGGATTTAACATCTGGAACTTATGTTTAGGGATTTAACAGTTGGGACTGATGTTTAGGGATTTAACATCTGGAACTAATGTTTAGGGATTTAACACCTGGAACTATCGTTTGGGGATTTAACATCTGGAACTAATGTTTAAGTATTTAACATCTGGAACTAATGTTTAGGGATTTAACATCTGGAACTAATGTTTAAGGATTTAACATCTGGGACTAATGTTTAGGGATTTAACATCTGGAACTATCGTTTGGGGATTTAACATCTGGAACTAATGTTTAGGGATTTAACAACTGGAACTATCATTTTGGGATTTAACATCTGGAACTAATGTCTAAGGATTTAACATCTGGAACTAATGTTTAGGGATTTACCATCTGGAACTAATGTTTAGGGATTTAACATCTGGAACTATCGTTTAGGGATTTAACATCCGGAGCTAATGTTTAAGGATTTAACATCTGGGACTAATGTTTAGGGATTTAACAACTGGGGCTAATGTTAAGGTTTTAACTGGTGGGACTGATGTTTAGGGATTTAACAGTTGGGACTAAGGGAGTCTCTGTGGTGAAGTGGTCAAGCCATCTGACTCAGGCTTCGAAGGTTGTGGGTTCGATTCCAGTTCGCGCCCTTCGGTTTATGTGTACATTTTTCGGAGACTCGTGGGGTCGTCGCTGGAGTTACGGAGTTTGTGCTTTGTGCGGTGCATTCTGTGCTGCGGAAAGAGACAGAGCCATATGGGATAAAACCTGGTGCAATGAAGTCGACCCTGTCGACTTTTACGAGACAGTTGGGATTGATGTTTAAGAATTTGACAGTTAGGACATGTTTAAGGATTTAACGTCTGGGACTAATGTGTAGGGATTTAACTGTTGGAACTAATATTTAAGGATTTAACGTCTGGAACTAATGTGTAGGGATTTAACTGTTGGAACTAATATTTAAGGATTTAACGTCTGGAACTAATGTGTAGGAATTTAACTGTTGGAACTAATATTTAAGGATTTAACGTCTGGAACTAATGTGTAGGGATTTAACTGTTGGAGCTAATATTTAAGGGTTTAATATCTGGAACTAATGTGTAGGGATTTAACTGTTGGAACTAATATTTAAGGGTTTAATGTCTGGAACTAATGTGTAGGGATTTAACTGTTGGAACTAATATTTAAGGGTTTAATGTCTGGGACTAAAGTGTAAAGATATAACAGTTGAGGGCTAATGTTTAAGGATACAATAAAAGTTATGACAATTACCTGCCACTATTGAGAATTAAATCTGGTCATGTGTTGATAGGCAAGCATACTAACCACTATGCCAGTATGGCTTATTGTGTTGTATTATTAATTTGTACAATTGTTATTATTTTTTAAATGTGTTTCTCCTATGTCCTGCTATAGCCACTTATGCTGCAGCAGTTCTGTTCCGTATGTCAGAGGACAAGCCACAAGATTACAAAAAACGTCTGTCCCTGGAACTGACTAGTTCGTTGTACCGTGGAGATAACTGGACTGATGTAAGTTTGTGTACAGCGTGCTTCAGTCTGTTGAAGCTTTATGAACGTCTAATAATATTTGTAAACAGCACAGCCTGTAGTATTATAATGTAGATAGTCGAGAGATTATCCCCACTGTACAACCTGAACGATTCAGTCCGTAAGTGCTCAGATCCCCTGTTCAGTATATCCCTCAGCATGTGGCCTACTCGCGAGTGTAAGATGAACAAGATGATGGGAGTGGGTGGGCAGTGAACCACGCTTATGCTCAGATGTTTGCCATTGCTTTCTGAACTACCGGCACTCATACTTTTGTGAGAAAACCAACACAATGCAGTCTTCCTCCATATCGCCCGCAGCTATGTTTCGAAAGCAGTATACAGGATTTACGAATTGCATTCGTAACTCTTTCACCATAGAAGAAAGGCAATTAAATGAGTCAAGTGGGTTTTTTCTGCCTCCTTGACCAGGCTGCAAGAACATGAAGTCAAAAGAGGTAACACCCGACAGGAACACTATTAGGGTTTGGTGAGTAGCCACAAAGATCATAATGTAGGTGGTGGGAAGGTGACATTTCTTTAGTATATGTTTCACACACAAAAACTGTTTGTTATAATATGAGCAACATATGATGCAGTAATTGTTAGAAATGAAATTCTTGCACATAACATAGAAACCAGGTTTAACATAATCATTCAGCCAACAAGTTAGAAGTCACAGAAATGTGGTTGTGTGAAGGAATAGACAAACAAACAAACTTTATTTTCAAATGGTAACAAATTGTGCACGCAGAATGAGGTAGCCACAGGTTTTGAAAGAAGGCCAGGACACAAGGGTAAAGGACATTGACAACAGTCAGAATTGTTTGAGCATGTTATGAGAAGAGAAAAGGTTGTGTATATTGTCACGACTGATAAGATTAATGGAGGAAGAGATAGAGGAAGCGGCAAGAGGTTCAGGACAATTTTGCATCATGACATGTATACCCCGTCTTTCTAGTTGGTTCACGCTAGTGAGAGATTCAGGGCAGTTTTGCATCATGATGTTGAATATACCCAGTTCAAGTTCACTTTAGGAAGAGATTCAGGACAGTTTTGCATTATGACATGTATGCCCCGTCATTCTAGTGGTTCACGCTAGTGAGAGATTCAGGGCAGTTTTGCATTATGACATTATATATACCCAATTATAGAACAGTTTGGGGGAGCAAGGATGACTTGTACAAACTCCGTAGCTCCGGCTACGACTCTCAGAGAAAATTGCACTCGTGAACTAGATCTGTCTAGAAATGAACCCACAGCCCCCAGGAAGGTTAACCCGGTCAACAAATGCCCGCAGAAGTCGGATGTGTCGCCCTAATGGCGCAAGAACGCAGCTCTGCTGTAAACAGGCACAACGCAATCACGTCTGGAAAAAAAAAACTCCGGATGAACGCAGAAGAAGAAGAACCCACAGCCTTTGGAACGTGATGGCAGTTTGCCCAACCACCTCGCTACAGAGACCCATCTGTCTAGCAGGTTTTGTTAGACTGAATGTAGGACGGGCCTGTGTGTCCAAATTATGAAAGTAATGTTAATTTGTTCACTCTTTCCCCACTGATCTTTCCGGTCATTACATTATTTTCCAATGCCTCTCTTCTCATCACATGACTAATGAATGATGTTTGTCTTGTTATGTAATAGTGCATATTATTATAACCTGCCTACACTTGAATGATTTCATGTACCTATACCGTTTCTAGCCTCCTGGTTTTGATGATATGTCGATGCCATTGGAAGACTCCAGGGACCACATGTACAACCCTCAAGCTTCCCAGGGCGGCCTGTATGGGCATGGTGGACCACACTCGGACATGGGACGGGGACCTACAGGTATTTGTTATAACCTGTCACAGGCGTTGTCGCTAGGCATCTGAGTCACCTGATTCAGTGCATATCTTTCTGCCGTCTATCCCCATATGGATGATAACTTGCTGTGTACATCTGCTGTGAAGTTCAGTTGGAAGTTTTCCTGTTTTGAGTAAAGTGTCACCTGGACTGCATTGAGTTTGTAGAGTATACCCTTGTTAGAAGCTACCGTTGTGATTCATCATCCACCTCTAGTCTCTGGGGATAGAGTAGGTCACAGATTACAGCCTCTGCCTCCGTCTCAGGAGGACCAGGTTCATCATACGACTTTGACTGTTTGGATTTTTCATAAAAAGAAAAAGTGTGGTATAGCTAGCTAGTTGTCAGATCATCCTCACTGCACTTCGAACCATGCACTCCATAAGTGCTCAGATCCTCTCAATATCTTCCTCATTTATTGTAGTTGCTAACACTCGTGTATTAGTTGATTATTGTCTCTTCTCCCCCCCCCCCCCCCCCCCCCCCCCCCCCCCCCCCTCTTGGTAACTGGATGGTATGCTTACCCTGATGCAGGGGTAGCAAATCAGATAATCAAACCTTTCTCAGACAAGTGTGGACAATCAAAACATTGTTTTCCCATAGTGAATTTGAATAACAAAGACACAAACAATAGATTATTGGACAGTTTTGTGCAGACAGAAAGACATGATAGTTTAAAATTACCATAGTAGACAAATGAAATTACTGTGCGAATATGTGTATGTTTCAGCTGAAAGGATTTATCTATTTATTGTACTTTATTTTCTGTTGTGTGAATTCTGCAGTATGTAACTGATGAGATGCAGTGAAATATGTCAGGCCATAAATTGTGCAATCTGTAGTTTGTATCTTCGTTATTCAAGCGTGGAAAGCTTGGAGGACCCTAGTCCACGTTAAAAATTCCTTAGCATGTTGGAAATTAAATGCAGGCCAGTACAGCAACTGCACAGATGAAATTTCTACAAAATTGGAAAAGCTACCCACAAATTTGATAACGTGTAATTCACATCATTTGGAAATCACAACAAGTAGGCGATAAGACTGCTGTCCTGGCAACATTAAGAAGAGTAAACCTACCCATGGGTAGATAGAGCCTTGGAATCTATCTAAAGGAACCTGACACAAATGTGTGCCTACCCATGGGTAGATAGAGCCTTGGAATCTATCTAAGGGAACCTGACACAAATGTGTGCCTACCCATGGGTAGATAGAGCCTTGGAATCTATCTAAGGGAACCTGACACAAATGTGTGCCTACCCATGGGTAGATAGAGCCTTGGAATCTATCTAAGGGAACCTGACACAAATGTGTGCCTACCCATGGGTAGATAGAGCCTTGGAATCTATCTAAGGGAACCTGACACAAATGTGTGCCTACCCATGGGTAGATAGAGCCTTGGAATCTATCTAAGGGAACCTGACACAAATGTGTGCCTACCCATGGGTAGATAGAGCCTTGGAATCTATCTAAGGGAACCTGACACAAATGTGTGCCTACCCATGGGTAGATAGAGCCTTGGAATCTATCTAAGGGAACCTGACACACATGTGTGCCTACCCATGGGTAGATAGAGCCTTGGAATCTATCTAAGGGAACCTGACACAAATGTGTGCCTACCCATGGGTAGATAGAGCCTTGGAATCTATCTAAGGGAACCTGACACAAATGTGTGCCTACCCATGGGTAGATAGAGCCTTGGAATCTATCTAAGGGAACCTGACACAAATGTGTGCCTACCCATGGGTAGATAGAGCCTTGGAATCTATCTAAGGGAACCTGACACAAATGTGTGCCTACCCATGGGTAGATAGAGCCTTGGAATCTATCTAAGGGAACCTGACACACATGTGTGCCTACCCATGGGTAGATAGAGCCTTGGAATCTATCTAAGGGAACCTGACACAAATGTGTGCCTACCCATGGGTAGATAGAGCCTTGGAATCTATCTAAGGGAACCTGACACAAATGTGTGCCTACCCATGGGTAGATAGAGCCTTGGAATCTATCTAAGGGAACCTGACACAAATGTGTGCCTACCCATGGGTAGATAGAGCCTTGGAATCTATCTAAAGGAACCTGACACAAATGTGTGCCTACCCATGGGTAGATAGAGCCTTGGAATCTATCTAAAGGAACCTGACACAAATGTGTGCCTACCCATGGGTAGACAGAGCCTTGGAATCTATCTAAAGGAACCTGACACAAATGTGTGCCTACCCATGGGTAGATAGAGCCTTGGAATCTATCTAAAGGAACCTGACACAAATGTGTGCCTACCCATGGGTAGATAGAGCCTTGGAATCTATCTAAGGGAACCTGACACAAATGTGTGCCTACCCATGGGTAGATAGAGCCTTGGAATCTATCTAAGGGAACCTGACACAAATGTGTGCCTACCCATGGGTAGATAGAGCCTTGGAATCTATCTAAGGGAACCTGACACAAATGTGTGCCTACCCATGGGTAGATAGAGCCTTGGAATCTATCTAAGGGAACCTGACACACATGTGTGCCTACCCATGGGTAGATAGAGCCTTGGAATCTATCTAAGGGAACCTGACACAAATGTGTGCCTACCCATGGGTAGATAGAGCCTTGGAATCTATCTAAGGGAACCTGACACAAATGTGTGCCTACCCATGGGTAGATAGAGCCTTGGAATCTATCTAAGGGAACCTGACACAAATGTGTGCCTACCCATGGGTAGATAGAGCCTTGGAATCTATCTAAAGGAACCTGACACAAATGTGTGCCTACCCATGGGTAGATAGAGCCTTGGAATCTATCTAAAGGAACCTGACACAAATGTGTGCCTACCCATGGGTAGACAGAGCCTTGGAATCTATCTAAAGGAACCTGACACAAATGTGTGCCTACCCATGGGTAGATAGAGCCTTGGAATCTATCTAAAGGAACCTGACACAAATGTGTGCCTACCCATGGGTAGATAGAGCCTTGGAATCTATCTAAAGGAACCTGACACAAATGTGTGCCTACCCATGGGTAGATAGAGCCTTGGAATCTATCTAAAGGAACCTGACACAAATGTGTGCCTACCCATGGGTAGTTAGAGCCTTGGAATCTATCTAAGGGAACTTGAAACAAATGTGTGCCTACCCATGGGTAGTTAGAACCTTGGAATTTATCAAAGGGAACCTGAAACAAATGTGTGCTGAAGTTGGACTCGCTGGCCTTTCATGTGCATATGTAGTTGTGACTCACTCTCCTTGGAAGAGGTACAAAGAAGCAACCTCTAGTAATATTGCCCGTGTCTCTTTGCTTGTAATCACACAGTCTTACCAGATATCCAGAACATTGTTGTGCTTATCAACTCTCAGTGACTGATTCATCACATGGGTTTCTGTCAGTGTGACTGCCTTGGCCAGCCTTCTGCTATGTTTTCTTTAGCCTTCCATCTCCCAGTGGAGCATAAGTCCTAAAGAAACTCAAGCCAGGCCCATTGTAGACTTCCTTGTGATAGATTGAGTTTTGCTGCTAAAGTTTTCTACAGCATGAGATACCAACCATCCCTTCTGCTATCTTACGACATGTGGTGTGTTACAGTTCTTTGCTTCCCTTATGGGCCCTGGTAACACAGGCAACATCGGTAACACACTGGCAAGCATTGTCCTAGATTGTTGTGTTTGCCTCTATACATTCAGTGCAGGCAATGGCATATATTGTTTTTCTGTTCTCTAATCCTGTCTTTTCTGGTGACTCCAGCAGCTTATCTCCGGCAGATTTCATATGTTTCCTATCTTGCCGTTTAGATGGTGGCACTGATTGGTAGGCATGTATATTAGCATTAATGATGGTTGCCTAACAGGTACTTGTTACAGAAACATTCACACAGGTTACAGGGATCATAGTGGACCTTGATGTTGGTTCTCCAAGTTGTTTGTTTGTTACATTTACCACAAATTAGCTGACTAATCCTGTCTCATAAAATCTTTGTATTATACTAGGCTCAGCATTATGGCACAGTGTGTTTGTGTTTGTTTGGTGTTAACTAAGCTTGGTTAACATATAGTTCTGAGACCTGTGGTGCGGTTTTAGTGGCTAGGTTTATAAATTCTATAGTTATGAGTTCAGATGGATGAGAGACCTGGCCAATGGTGACACTTGTGTACGGGTGTCATGTGGTGAAGTACGTTTGTGTACGGGTGTCATGTGGTGAAGTACACTTGTATACGGGTGTCATGTGGTGAAGTACACTTGTGTACGGGTGTCATGTGGTGAAGTACACTTGTATACGGGTGTCATGTGGTGAAGTACACTTGTGTACGGGTGTCATGTGGTGAAGTACACTTGTGTACGGGTGTCATGTGGTGAAGTACACTTGTGTATGGGTTCCATGTTGTCCATGTGGTGAAGTACACTTGTGTACGGGTGTCATGTGGTGAAGTACACTTGTGTACGGGTGTCATGTGGTGAAGTACACTTGTGTACGGGTGTCATGTGGTGAAGTACACTTGTGTACGGGTGTCATGTGGTGAAGTACACTTGTGTATGGGTTCCATGTTGTCCATGTGGTGAAGTACACTTGTATACGGGTGTCATGTGGTGAAGTACACTTGTATACGGGTGTCATGTGGTGAAGTACACTTGTATACGGATGTCATGTGGTGAAGTACACTTGTATACGGGTGTCATGTGGTGAAGTACACTTGTATACGGGTGTCATGTGGTGAAGTACACTTGTGTACGGGTGTCATGTTGTCCATGTGGTGAAGTACACTTGTGTACGGGTGTCATGTGGTGAAGTACGTTTGTGTACGGGTGTCATGTGGTGAAGTACACTTGTGTACGGGTGTCATGTGGTAAAGTACACTTGTATACGGGTGTCATGTGGTGAAGTACACTTGTATACGGGTGTCATGTGGTGAAGTACACTTGTGTATGGGTTCCATGTTGTCCATGTGGTGAAGTACGTTTGTGTATGGGTTCCATGTTGTCCATGTGGTGAAGTACACTTGTATACGGGTGTCATGTGGTGAAGTACACTTGTGTATGAGTTCCATGTTGTCCATGTGGTGAAGTACACTTGTATACGGGTGTCATGTGGTGAAGTACACTTGTATACGGGTGTCATGTGGTGAAGTACACTTGTGTACGGGTGTCATGTGGTGAAGTACGTTTGTGTATGGGTTCCATGTTGTCCATGTGGTGAAGTACGTTTGTGTATGGGTTCCATGTTGTCCATGTGGTGAAGTACGTTTGTGTATGGGTTCCATGTTGTCCATGTGGTGAAGTACACTTGTGTATGGGTTCCATGTTGTCCATGTGGTGAAGTACACTTGTGTATGGGTTCCATGTTGTCCATGTGGTGAAGTACGTTTGTGTATGGGTTCCATGTTGTCCATGTGGTGAAGTACGTTTGTGTATGGGTTCCATGTTGTCCATGTGGTGAAGTACGTTTGTGTACGGGTTCCATGTTGTCCATGTGGTGAAGTACGTTTGTGTACGGGTGTCATGTTGTCCATGTGGTGAAGTACGTTTGTGTACGGGTGTCATGTTGTCCATGTGGTGAAGTACGTTTGTGTATGGGTTCCATGTTGTCCATGTGGTGAAGTACGTTTGTGTATGGGTTCCATGTTGTCCATGTGGTGAAGTACGTTTGTGTATGGGTTCCATGTTGTCCATGTGGTGAAGTACGTTTGTGTATGGGTTCCATGTTGTCCATGTGGTGAAGTACGTTTGTGTATGGGTTCCATGTTGTCCATGTGGTGAAGTACGTTTGTGTACGGGTGTCATGTTGTCCATGTGGTGAAGTACGTTTGTGTACGGGTTCCATGTTGTCCATGTGGTGAAGTACGTTTGTGTATGGGTTCCATGTTGTCCATGTGGTGAAGTACGTTTGTGTATGGGTTCCATGTTGTCCATGTGGTGAAGTACGTTTGTGTACGGGTGTCATGTTGTCCATGTGGTGAAGTACGTTTGTGTATGGGTTCCATGTTGTCCATGTGGTGAAGTACGTTTGTGTATGGGTTCCATGTTGTCCATGTGGTGAAGTACGTTTGTGTACGGGTTCCATGTTGTCCATGTGGTGAAGTACGTTTGTGTATGGGTTCCATGTTGTCCATGTGGTGAAGTACGTTTGTGTACGGGTGTCATGTTGTCCATGTGGTGAAGTACGTTTGTGTACGGGTGTCATGTGGTGAAGTACACTTGTGTACGGGTGTCATGTGGTGAAGTACGTTTGTGTATGGGTGTCATGTGGTGAAGTACACTTGTGTATGGGTTCCATGTTGTCCATGTGGTGAAGTACACTTGTATACGGGTGTCATGTGGTGAAGTACACTTGTATACGGGTGTCATGTGGTGAAGTACACTTGTATACGGGTGTCATGTGGTGAAGTACACTTGTATACGGGTGTCATGTGGTGAAGTACACTTGTATACGGGTGTCATGTGGTGAAGTACACTTGTGTACGGGTGTCATGTTGTCCATGTGGTGAAGTAGACTTGTGTACGGGTGTCATGTGGTGAAGTACGTTTGTGTACGGGTGTCATGTGGTGAAGTACACTTGTGTATGGGTTCCATGTTGTCCATGTGGTGAAGTACACTTGTGTACGGGTGTCATGTGGTGAAGTACGTTTGTGTACGGGTGTCATGTGGTGAAGTACACTTGTATACGGGTGTCATGTGGTGAAGTACACTTGTGTACGGGTGTCATGTGGTGAAGTACACTTGTATACGGGTGTCATGTGGTGAAGTACACTTGTGTACGGGTGTCATGTTGTCCATGTGGTGAAGTACACTTGTGTACGGGTGTCATGTGGTGAAGTACGTTTGTGTACGGGTGTCATGTGGTGAAGTACACTTGTGTACGGGTGTCATGTGGTAAAGTACACTTGTATACGGGTGTCATGTGGTGAAGTACACTTGTATACGGGTGTCATGTGGTGAAGTACACTTGTGTATGGGTTCCATGTTGTCCATGTGGTGAAGTACGTTTGTGTATGGGTTCCATGTTGTCCATGTGGTGAAGTACACTTGTATACGGGTGTCATGTGGTGAAGTACACTTGTGTATGAGTTCCATGTTGTCCATGTGGTGAAGTACACTTGTATACGGGTGTCATGTGGTGAAGTACACTTGTATACGGGTGTCATGTGGTGAAGTACACTTGTGTACGGGTGTCATGTGGTGAAGTACGTTTGTGTATGGGTTCCATGTTGTCCATGTGGTGAAGTACGTTTGTGTATGGGTTCCATGTTGTCCATGTGGTGAAGTACGTTTGTGTATGGGTTCCATGTTGTCCATGTGGTGAAGTACACTTGTGTATGGGTTCCATGTTGTCCATGTGGTGAAGTACACTTGTGTATGGGTTCCATGTTGTCCATGTGGTGAAGTACGTTTGTGTATGGGTTCCATGTTGTCCATGTGGTGAAGTACGTTTGTGTATGGGTTCCATGTTGTCCATGTGGTGAAGTACGTTTGTGTACGGGTTCCATGTTGTCCATGTGGTGAAGTACGTTTGTGTACGGGTGTCATGTTGTCCATGTGGTGAAGTACGTTTGTGTACGGGTGTCATGTTGTCCATGTGGTGAAGTACGTTTGTGTATGGGTTCCATGTTGTCCATGTGGTGAAGTACGTTTGTGTATGGGTTCCATGTTGTCCATGTGGTGAAGTACGTTTGTGTATGGGTTCCATGTTGTCCATGTGGTGAAGTACGTTTGTGTATGGGTTCCATGTTGTCCATGTGGTGAAGTACGTTTGTGTATGGGTTCCATGTTGTCCATGTGGTGAAGTACGTTTGTGTACGGGTGTCATGTTGTCCATGTGGTGAAGTACGTTTGTGTACGGGTTCCATGTTGTCCATGTGGTGAAGTACGTTTGTGTATGGGTTCCATGTTGTCCATGTGGTGAAGTACGTTTGTGTATGGGTTCCATGTTGTCCATGTGGTGAAGTACGTTTGTGTACGGGTGTCATGTTGTCCATGTGGTGAAGTACGTTTGTGTATGGGTTCCATGTTGTCCATGTGGTGAAGTACGTTTGTGTATGGGTTCCATGTTGTCCATGTGGTGAAGTACGTTTGTGTACGGGTTCCATGTTGTCCATGTGGTGAAGTACGTTTGTGTATGGGTTCCATGTTGTCCATGTGGTGAAGTACGTTTGTGTACGGGTGTCATGTTGTCCATGTGGTGAAGTACGTTTGTGTACGGGTGTCATGTGGTGAAGTACACTTGTGTACGGGTGTCATGTGGTGAAGTACGTTTGTGTATGGGTGTCATGTGGTGAAGTACACTTGTGTATGGGTTCCATGTTGTCCATGTGGTGAAGTACACTTGTATACGGGTGTCATGTGGTGAAGTACACTTGTATACGGGTGTCATGTGGTGAAGTACACTTGTATACGGGTGTCATGTGGTGAAGTACACTTGTATACGGGTGTCATGTGGTGAAGTACACTTGTATACGGGTGTCATGTGGTGAAGTACACTTGTGTACGGGTGTCATGTTGTCCATGTGGTGAAGTAGACTTGTGTACGGGTGTCATGTGGTGAAGTACGTTTGTGTACGGGTGTCATGTGGTGAAGTACACTTGTGTATGGGTTCCATGTTGTCCATGTGGTGAAGTACACTTGTGTACGGGTGTCATGTGGTGAAGTACGTTTGTGTACGGGTGTCATGTGGTGAAGTACACTTGTATACGGGTGTCATGTGGTGAAGTACACTTGTGTACGGGTGTCATGTGGTGAAGTACACTTGTATACGGGTGTCATGTGGTGAAGTACACTTGTGTACGGGTGTCATGTGGTGAAGTACACTTGTGTACGGGTGTCATGTGGTGAAGTACACTTGTGTATGGGTTCCATGTTGTCCATGTGGTGAAGTACACTTGTGTACGGGTGTCATGTGGTGAAGTACACTTGTGTACGGGTGTCATGTGGTGAAGTACACTTGTGTACGGGTGTCATGTGGTGAAGTACACTTGTGTATGGGTTCCATGTTGTCCATGTGGTGAAGTACACTTGTATACGGGTGTCATGTGGTGAAGTACACTTGTATACGGGTGTCATGTGGTGAAGTACACTTGTATACGGATGTCATGTGGTGAAGTACACTTGTATACGGGTGTCATGTGGTGAAGTACACTTGTATACGGGTGTCATGTGGTGAAGTACACTTGTGTACGGGTGTCATGTTGTCCATGTGGTGAAGTACACTTGTGTACGGGTGTCATGTGGTGAAGTACGTTTGTGTACGGGTGTCATGTGGTGAAGTACACTTGTGTACGGGTGTCATGTGGTAAAGTACACTTGTATACGGGTGTCATGTGGTGAAGTACACTTGTATACGGGTGTCATGTGGTGAAGTACACTTGTGTATGGGTTCCATGTTGTCCATGTGGTGAAGTACGTTTGTGTATGGGTTCCATGTTGTCCATGTGGTGAAGTACACTTGTATACGGGTGTCATGTGGTGAAGTACACTTGTGTATGAGTTCCATGTTGTCCATGTGGTGAAGTACACTTGTATACGGGTGTCATGTGGTGAAGTACACTTGTATACGGGTGTCATGTGGTGAAGTACACTTGTGTACGGGTGTCATGTGGTGAAGTACACTTGTGTATGGGTTCCATGTTGTCCATGTGGTGAAGTACGTTTGTGTACGGGTGTCATGTTGTCCATGTGGTGAAGTGCGTTTGTGTATGGGTTCCATGTTGTCCATGTGGTGAAGTACGTTTGTGTATGGGTTCCATGTTGTCCATGTGGTGAAGTACGTTTGTGTATGGGTTCCATGTTGTCCATGTGGTGAAGTACGTTTGTGTATGGGTTCCATGTTGTCCATGTGGTGAAGTACGTTTGTGTATGGGTTCCATGTTGTCCATGTGGTGAAGTACGTTTGTGTACGGGTGTCATGTTGTCCATGTGGTGAAGTACGTTTGTGTACGGGTTCCATGTTGTCCATGTGGTGAAGTACGTTTGTGTATGGGTTCCATGTTGTCCATGTGGTGAAGTACGTTTGTGTATGGGTTCCATGTTGTCCATGTGGTGAAGTACGTTTGTGTACGGGTTCCATGTTGTCCATGTGGTGAAGTACGTTTGTGTATGGGTTCCATGTTGTCCATGTGGTGAAGTACGTTTGTGTATGGGTTCCATGTTGTCCATGTGGTGAAGTACGTTTGTGTACGGGTGTCATGTTGTCCATGTGGTGAAGTACGTTTGTGTATGGGTTCCATGTTGTCCATGTGGTGAAGTACGTTTGTGTATGGGTTCCATGTTGTCCATGTGGTGAAGTACGTTTGTGTACGGGTTCCATGTTGTCCATGTGGTGAAGTACGTTTGTGTATGGGTTCCATGTTGTCCATGTGGTGAAGTACGTTTGTGTACGGGTGTCATGTTGTCCATGTGGTGAAGTACGTTTGTGTACGGGTGTCATGTTGTCCATGTGGTGAAGTACGTTTGTGTATGGGTTCCATGTTGTCCATGTGGTGAAGTACGTTTGTGTATGGGTTCCATGTTGTCCATGTGGTGAAGTACGTTTGTGTATGGGTTCCATGTTGTCCATGTGGTGAAGTACGTTTGTGTACGGGTGTCATGTTGTCCATGTGGTGAAGAACGTTTGTGTACGGGTGTCATGTTGTCCATGTGGTGAAGTACGTTTGTGTACGGGTGTCATGTTGTCCATGTGGTGAAGTACGTTTGTGTACGGGTGTCATGTTGTCCATGTGGTGAAGTACGTTTGTGTACGGGTGTCATGTTGTCCATGTGGTGAAGTACGTTTGTGTACGGGTGTCATGTTGTCCATGTGGTGAAGTACGTTTGTGTACGGGTGTCATGTTGTCCATGTGGTGAAGTACGTTTGTGTACGGGTGTCATGTTGTCCATGTGGTGAAGTACGTTTGTGTACGGGTGTCATGTTGTCCATGTGGTGAAGTACGTTTGTGTACGGGTGTCATGTTGTCCATGTGGTGAAGTACGTTTGTGTACGGGTGTCATGTTGTCCATGTGGTGAAGTACGTTTGTGTACGGGTGTCATGTTGTCCATGTGGTGAAGTACGTTTGTGTACGGGTGTCATGTTGTCCATGTGGTGAAGTACGTTTGTGTACGGGTGTCATGTTGTCCATGTGGTGAAGTACGTTTGTGTACGGGTGTCATGTTGTCCATGTGGTGAAGTACGTTTGTGTACGGGTGTCATGTTGTCCATGTGGTGAAGTACGTTTGTGTACGGGTGTCATGTTGTCCATGTGGTGAAGTACGTTTGTGTACGGGTGTCATGTTGTCCATGTGGTGAAGTACGTTTGTGTACGGGTGTCATGTTGTCCATGTGGTGAAGTACGTTTGTGTACGGGTGTCATGTTGTCCATGTGGTGAAGTACGTTTGTGTACGGGTGTCATGTTGTCCATGTGGTGAAGTACGTTTGTGTACGGGTGTCATGTTGTCCATGTGGTGAAGTACGTTTGTGTATGGGTGTCATGTTGTCCATGTGGTGAAGTACGTTTGTGTACGGGTGTCATGTTGTCCATGTGGTGAAGTACGTTTGTGTACGGGTGTCATGTTGTCCATGTGGTGAAGTACACTTGTGTACTGGTGTCAAGTGTCCATATGGTGAAGTACACTTGTTTCTGAAGCCAGGCATTGTCATCATTTGGAGGAGGTGGGTTCCAATCTTGGTATGATAATGATGGCTTTCCATTTTCATATTTACTATTGTGTCTTCTAGTCTCTACTTCTTTCCTCTGCTTCTGTGAGTGCTCATAAATACCTGTGCATTTATTTATGTGCTGTTTCAATGGCCTATGTGTTTCCGCAAAATGTATGTCTGTGCTGTTTCAGTGGCCTATGTGTTTCCTCAAAATGTATTTCTGTGCTATTTCAGTGGCCTCTGTGGTTCCTCAAAATGTATTTCTGTGCTATTCCAGTGGCCTCTGTGGTTCCTCAAAATGTATTTCTGTGCTATTCCAGTGGCCTCTGTGGTTCCTCAAAATGTATTTCTGTGCTGCTTCAATGGCCTCTGTGGTTCCTCACAATTTATTTGTGTGTGTTGTGTCAATATCAGCTGGTTTATTTAACACCATACTATACTTACTGGTTAAAATAGAATGGCTAACCTTGCACTAGACAAATAATGTTCAGAAGTGGACAGGAAAATGCTTGCTGAAAGCTAGCTGCATGCTGACAGTACACAGAAACAAGTTGTCTCATCTCTCTCTCTCTCTCTCTCTCTCTCTCTCTCTCTCTCTCTCTCTCTCTCTCTCTCTCTCTCTCTCTCTCACACACACACACACACACACACACACACACACACACACACACACACACACACACACACACACACACACCCCCCCCCCCCCCCCCTTTCTACTAGTCTTCCGCACTTTTTGTGGTGACCTCAAAACACTTGTTCTTTTATAAAATGTGTCTGCCAACAGAGGACAAGACAAGCCGCCTGCCTGTTCCTCTTTGCATTCGGGCCTACAAAATGTGATAGCCCCATCACATCACAGACTTGTGTTGAGACATGTTTTTCTTTTTAATTGTCACTTCCCATCCCAGGTATATTTTTTAAACTGAGTACAGTTTATACTTTGTTGTCACTTACCATCCCAGATATATTTTGTTAAATTGAATACAGTTGATACTTTACTGTCACTTGCCATAACAGGTTATGAACAAGTTCCAATTGACTCCATGCAAGGCTTGGACATTGGCAGCCAGCACGGCAGTGCCTATGGTCCCATGGACAACCTGCCTGACCTGGCCAACCCTGGGGAGATCAACTTTGACAACCTGGACCCAGCCCTGGGACCTCACGCCGATGACAACCCCAACCTCTGGTATGACACAGACGTGTAAACACACGGGTGGGCCAGAAACAACACAGACCAATGACTGGACTTTTTTTCATCGAGAACATAACATATGCTGCATGACAGTTTCAAATGCTGTGGTTAACTTAGAAGTTTGATGGGAACCTCATACAACATGTAAACTGTCGATTTCAACAGACTACTAATTGGGATGGGGTATTAAAGCTGGCAGTCCAGTAAATCAAATTTTCCCTGGACACAGTTTTCTTCATTAATAACTTCGGGGGGTATTTTTTTTAGCACTCCTGTCACCCGATGAGTTCTTTTTAATTAAAAAACCATAACAATTCAGAAACAGCCAGACAGAAAATTAAGCCAAAAGCGCACTTACTTAACACAGTCCAAAACAAGTATAACGGGAAACAGAAACCATTATGGCATTTGTTGGTAACCATTTTTTAACGCTCATTATTAATTAATGTGCTGTTTTGATGATATGTAAATCGTTATATTAATACTGGTTACATCAGCAGTTTATATAATAACCAAGTCATCATGTATAAAATCATTTTCTTTGTTTTACTTCATTATAGAAGATGGAAAAACAAGTGTGAATTTTACAACACTTATGATCTGCATTATAGACACTCGAATTGGGGCAGAGGGAATAAATTAGCATTCTGCTTATCGATTTTAAATTTCAAGGAAGCACTTGGCAGTTAGATTTGGCACGTTTTAACTGGCGTGTTGATAAACAAGGAAAATGCCAGTCTCAGTTTAGTGGTGACACTCTTTAAAAAAAAAACATGAAATCTTTGTTTACATGGTCCTCTTGTGAAGCTGCAGCAATGTTATAGACACTTTGTACTGTTTTATTGTATGCATTTACTTTGTGCTGGTGTTACTACAATATTTGTATGCATTTTGTCAGAGGAACCAATGGCAGCCTCTAATTGTGAATAGAAACATATCCTGTACACTTAGTGTTGGTCTGAGTTCATAAACCTAAGCTTTGTGTCAGATAGGCTGGGCAGCAGTTTAAGTCTAGTGTTAAATGGGTGGATATAACTTTGTGTCAGTAGATACTTCACACTTTTAGTACAGTGTCATTCTGAATTGACACCCAAAGCTTTGTGTCCGATAGGTTGGGAAGCAGTTTAAACCTGGTGTCAAATGGGTGGGTAAGACCTTCAGTGTCAATAGATACTTCACACTTTTAGCACTGTGTCAAATGGATGGATAACACTTTTAAGTGCCAAGTTGACTATCTTGTTGGATGAATTCACCTTCCAGGCTGTTTAGATGGGCTGTTGCACTGTATCGAGGGTTAGTTGTTATAGTATCATCTACCAACACCAATTTCTGTATTCACATCCTAATTAACTGCGAGTAGCAGCATAATATGGCAGTTGTCATTATCATCATGTGCCTTGCTGATAAGCTTGGGTAGTCATCATTCACCATCTCACACAATCACCAGTCGTCTTGGATCCAGTCTGTGTTCTTATCCCAGAACAGTACTGTTTCACATGTGATTAGAAACTTTTTGCCGGCTCCCTTCCATCGTGTTTTGCATAGATCCAAAAGATACTATTCTTATCATATTTAATTTTGCCCACCAATTGTGCTGTTTGCCAATTCATACATAGTTCTAACAATCTAGGTGCTAGTTCTGGAAATCTTCCTAGGTAAACAGAGGTCAGTCGGCAATCCAGACTCATTAAGACTTCCTCCACAAAGACTCTGCCTCCTTTCATCATGGTTGGCTGGGTTATTTTAGACCAGTTCATGGTTGTTGAGTTTTGCAGCTCAAGTTGTCCACAGGATGAAGTAGCTAGACCCGTACCCACCCTCCTGAGTCGCATCTTTTGACACGCATGTTATGTTAACAGTATTAATATTCTTTGCTCACATTGTGGGCCCCTGGTAACACATGGCTGTAGGACTCCTCAAGACATGCACAAACATGTCGGCTGTCTACATCTAATTACTCTAATTAATGTACAGTTTTCATCTACCTCTTGAGGGACTGCCTGATTCTTGTTTTTCTATCCATCCATGGTATTCTTTGCTGTTTCCTTCTTGCTATTTTAAACAGTGACATTACTAGAAGCACAAAGGTTTATGTTACAGGCACAAGAAAACTACATGGAAGCACAAAGATCCTGTCACAAGCACAAAACTTCATGCCCGTGTGGTAGAAGGAAATGGTAGTATACATTTAACAACTGGTAGAATTAATGAGGATAAATGACGATACAGGAAAGATACCAGACTGTCTGGCTTCACAGCATGAGATGGTAGCACAAGAATTAATAGCTCCGGGGTTTTGAGAGACGTGATCTCCCATGCCAGTTGACAAGGCACTTGAAACAAAGTAGTTCTGAGATATTATAATTGTATTATGTGTAGTATATATTTTAAATATTGTGATAAGAAAAACAAATATTGTAAAGTACAGCTTGTGGCTAAATTAATTAATTCCTTTTATCAGAAGTAAGGGCTGCAGAGAATTCTAATCTTGATTCTTGATTTTGTCTTGTGTGATGAGTGGCTAGGAAGTTGATGAATCCGTGTCTGATATTTGACTGCTTTTGACATATCCTTATTGAAGTCCATCTTGGCAAATCAAAACCTTTGCGTGTGTGTGTTTTATTTAAAATCTGTATGCTTTTTTTTTCTATATTGAGAAAATGAATATCATGTACAAATATTGGTTAAACTTTTTTTTATGTGCTGGTGAAAATATAAATCTCTTGTGTTAGTCTACTTAATCTTGTTAAAAATGTACTTTGTGCGTTGTTATCCCTCAACATTTTTGTCTTGTCTTGGAAATTAGTTGCCTTCTGTTTTGTCAAACATAAGTACAGCTGAATTATTAGAATGTTCAATTTGTGTCAGGGAGGGTGTGTCTGATTTTACACCAGGTTGTGGTATTGCCTAGAGCACTCCAGGGTTCCCGCCGTCAGTGACAAAGGGGTGGCCAAATGCAATTCACAATCCTGCATACTGAATTCAAAATCAGCCGCAGGCGCTTCGGAAACAGGCCGCCTTGTGTTGATTTGTAACAGTAGTATGAGCGTCGGTCGTTCAGAAGGCCATGGTGAACTTGCCTAGCAAATTACAAACTGAAAACTGTAGGGATTGATTGTGACATCCTGTAAAGGACATGTGACCAGCCAGAGTTGGAGGCGGAGATGCAGGGAGTAAGGGTACTGGTTGCCTTTTAAAACTGACCTGGCAAATGTGAAATCCCTAGCACATCCCAGGTAACATATTTTGGGCACATCCAGAGACACACTGTTGTGATTGAACGGACTTTATTTTCAAAGGGTAACAAATTGGGCACGCAGGCCCGTCTTACATTCGGCCCTTTGTTTTGTGAAAGCTTTGCTAGAGGAGAGGGCAGGCAGCAAACTTCCGAGAGACAGAACACAGCATCAGTGCAAGGGTAACATCAAGCGTTGGTCTGGACCAGCAGTGCTGTTCATGTGTATTGGTTGACACTCATAGTGAGGAAATGAAAGAAATACAGATTATGAGGACATGCTAGGCAATATAAACATTGAAAGCTGTAGGCTGACCAGGATTTGAACCTGCTGCCTCCAGTGTTGTGCATGTGTGAAATCCTTAGCACATCACAGGTAGCATACTTTTGGCACATTCAAAGACATGCTGTGTTGACGGGCACATTCAAAGACATGCTGTGTTGACAGGCATATTCAAAGACATGCTGTGTTGACGGGCACATTCAAAGACATGCTGTGTTGATGGGCACATTCAAAGACATGCTGTGTTGATGGGCACATTCAAAGACATGCTGTGTTGACGGGCACATTCAAAGACATGCTGTGTTGACGGGCACATTCACAGACATGCTGTGTTGACGGGCACATTCAAAGACATGCTGTGTTGATGGGCACATTCAAAGACATGCTGTGTTGACGGGCATATTCAAAGACATGCTGTGTTGACGGGCAAATTCACAGACATGCTGTGGTGACAACTTTGCTTGAAGGAAGGGCCGGTGGCAAATGTTCCAGAGGAAGACAATAGTATCAATGCAAGGATGGCATATAGAGTTGGATTGGACAGGATGCTGGGCTGTATCGGTCCGACCAGTAGCATTGAGTGTTGGATAGCAAGTGTAGGACTGGACAGGATGCTGGGCTGTGTTGGTCCAACCAGTAGCAGTGAGTGTTGGATGGCAAGTGTTGGACTGGACGATGATGTATCATTATGACCAGTGACACTGAATGTTGGACTGGGTAGAGGATTTAAGGTTTTATCATCCTGACGCATGACTGATCATGTTGGATAACAAGTGTTGGTCTGGACAGATGATGTGTCATGCGGTCATCTTGAGCCTGTCATCTCAAGTTTGTCCTTAAATGCAACAGGATTACATCATGAAGAGTGACAGAGTATGTTGGGCTGGAGGTTTTAAGTCTGTATTGTCCTGATGAGTGACAGTGTGTCTGTTGGATAACATCAAGTGTTGTGTAGGCCATAATAACTTCCTCTGTTCTGTATATGTTTGACACTCCTGCGGCAAATGTTTAGCCGTCATTTGTGTTATTTGAACAGGACGAGGTGGCTGAATAGTTACGATGTTGGTCATACGCCTGGAACAAGCATCAGGTAGGCAAGGTGTTTACCTGCCGCAGGTACATGACTAAACCACCTGGTCGTACGCTGGGTGGGGACAACAAGGACAAACATCCTCGGTTCTCACCTTCATATTCACACAACAGATGTGATGGTTAACTCCTTCGTGGCTTCTTCTTCTTCTTTGCATGTTGACAGTTTGCTTTGTCTGGTTTGATATTACACAAAGTCATTCTGGTATAAACAATAAAAGTTCACCCTCTAATTAAAACAAAAACACATTATACATTTTGGATTTTATATTTCCATTGGCTGACAAGAATCTCCCATTACAGGAGCCAATTTTCATATATATAAATGTGTGGTTATTATCTGTACAAAGTGTATGGTTAGTTTTAAATATGTGTTGTGCATTTTTTTTTTTTGATATTGTTCTGTGTTGTTTTCTTTTTCAGTCATTTATTTTGAGTCTTTTTTTTACTGTTATAACATCTATACTTTTTTAATCGTAGCATTGAGCAGGATACCATTTCATAATCAACTCATTTTATCTCATTTATATTTTTTTTCTTCCAAGCATGGAGGACCAATAATAAGCTTCATTTTCATTATCCTGTCGATTGTTCTCTTTGTATTTTGAGTAGTGTGTGTACATTTTGTGGGATTTCTTTGAGTGTGTGTTGGTTTTTTATTTTATGATGCTGTAGTTAATTTTTGATAATAGCTTTTTTTTCCCCCTTTGCCGTTTATCCCCTGACTCTAAAATAGTAAAACTAACCTACCTAACTGGACTATGAATAAACACCTATCTGGACGATGAACTAAGCACCTAACTGAATGAAGAACAAGGACCTAACTGGACGATGAAAAGCACCTAACTGGATGATGAACAAGCACCTAACTGGACGATGAACAAGTACCTAACTGGACGATGAACAAGTACCTAACTGGACGATGAACAAGTACCTAACTGGATGATGAACAAGTACCTGACTGACTGGACAATGAACAAGCACCTAACTGGATGATGAACAAGCACCCAACTGGACAATGAACAAGTACCTAACTGACTGGGCAGTGAACAAGTACCTATCTGACTGTACAGTGAACAAGCACCTATCTGACTGGACAGTGAACAAGCACCTAACAGGTCAATGAACAAGTACCTATCTGACTGGACAACGAACAAGCACCTATCTGACTGGACAGTGAACAAGCACCTATCTGACTGGACAGTGAACAAGCACCTGTTTGACTGTACAGTGAACAAGCACCTATCTGACTGGACAGTGAACAAGTACCTATCTGACTGGACAGTGAACAAGCACCTATCTGACTGTACAGTGAACACGCACCTATCTGACTGGACAGTGAACAAGCACCTATCTGACTGGACAGTGAACAAGCACCTATCTGACTGGACAGTGAACATGCACCTATCTGACTGTACAGTGAACAAGCACCTATCTGACTGGACAGTGAACAAGCACCTAACAGGTCAATGAACAAGTACCTATCTGACTGGACAATGAACAAGCACTTGACTGGACAGTGAACAAGCACCTATCTGACTGGACAGTGAACAAGCACCTATCTGACTGGACAGTGAACAAGCACCTATCTGACTGGACAGTGAACAAGCACCTATTTGACTGGACAGGGAACAAGCACCTAACTGGTCAATTAACAAGTACCTATCTGACTGGACAACGAACAAGCACTTGACTGGACAGTGAACAAGCACCTGACTGGACAGTGAACAGGCACCCAACTGGACAGTGAACAGGCACCCAACTGGACAGTGAACAAGCACCTAGCTGACTGGACAATGAACAAGTACCTATCTTACTGGACAGTGAACAAGTACCTATCTTACTGGACAGTGAACAAGTACCTATCTTACTGGACAGTGAACAAGTACCTACTGGAGTGAACAAGCACATAACTGACTGGACAGTGAACAAGTACCTAGCTGACTGAACAGTGAACAAGCACCTATCTGACTGGACAGTGAACAAGCACCTAACAGGTCAATGAACAAGTACCTATATGACTGGACAATGAACAAGCACTTGACTGGACAGTGAACAAGCACCTATTTGACTGGACAGGGAACAAGCACCTAACTGGTCAATGAACACGTACCTATCTGACTGGACAACGAACAAGCACTTGACTGGACAGTGAACAAGCACCTGACTGGATAGTGAACAAGCACCTGACTGGACAGTGAACAAGCACCTGACTGGACAGTGAACAAGCACCTACCTGACTGGACAGTGAACAGGCACCCAACTGGACAGTGAACAAGCACCTAACTGACTGGACAGTGAACAAGTACCTATCTTACTAGACAGTGAACAAGTACCTATCTTACGGACAGTGAACAAGTACCTATCTGACTGGACAGTGAACAAGCACATAACTGACTGGACAGTGAACAAGTACCTAACTGACTGAACAATGAACAAGTACCTATCTGACTGGACAGTGAACAAGTACCTAACTGACTGGACAGTGAATAAGCACCTAACTGACTGGACAGTGAACAAGCACTTGACTGGACAGTGAACAAGCACTTGACTGGACGATGAACAAGCACTTGACTGGACGATGAACAAGCACTTGACTGGACGATGAACAAGCAATTTGAACGTGGAATAGAAGCCCAGTAGGTGTAGATATACAGGAGAATATGTGGTATTTCATGGAAACAAATACACACAGACAGAAGGTTCTAGAAAAACGAGAATGAAAAGAGTTGATGAAAGAAATAAAGAAAGAGGCAAGTGAAATAAATATCTTTGGCATGTTAAAAGATAAAACACTCTTATAAAAAACCATACTTGAAGGTAAGGTTGAAATCAAGCGGTAGACAACGTTACAAGTGGGAAGATAACATCAAGAGATAGGCAGCAGTCTGACAGAATGTACAGTCAAGGCGAGAGACAGACAATGTTGGAGATCAAATTGCAGTCAACCTTCATTGTGGAGACGGCACCTGACATTGAACCTGCCATGCATGCCGTAAGAGGCTAGTATGGAGGATTGGTGCCTGACTGTCTGATAAAGTTATAAAAAAGAACTTGCTGGAAAGGGCCTGGCGTGAGTTGTTGGAAGCCAGTGCTTCAGCGGAACACGGAAAACAAGATGGCGAGTTGCCTGTCAGCTACTGCCGTCTGGGTGATGCCTTCACATCTAGTAAGTCATGACATGAGGTGAGATTGGCTGTTCTCTCCCTCACCACCTGTCCCAGAAAATGATCCAGTACCATTTAAGTGATTGGGTTGACCACAGAGCAGTTAGTTGTATATCCTTTACAGAACGCAGTCAACCCCAGCATTTTTTGACTGATTTCTTGGCAAGTTTATGTTCAGTAATTTGTAATTGCTTTCTTAATGACCGACATCCACACCAGTGTATGAAAACCAATGCAAGGCGGTTTACTGCCAAATCGCCCACAGCTGTTTCGAATGCGGTATGCAGGATTATTCGCCACAAAGCGGTAAGTAAAACAAAAAAGGTCCCTCCCCACGTTCGCTACATGAGAGAAAGACTGACCACCTATTTCTGTGTGCACTCAGGCCTACAAAATGTGATGGGCCTGACACTTCATTTACTCACCTTAAATTTCTGCTACAGAACCATTTTTTTTTTATTAGATGGTTGTCGGCTTATAGTATAGGGTGTATTTTTGATGACTGCAGTGTTTGAAAATATTGCCGGTCCAAGTGTTGTATTCACCCTCCCTCTAAAGTTCATGCAACATAATGGGTCAATACAAAACTTGGACCGGCAGTATTTTCAAGCACTGCACAGTCATTAAAAATACACCCTATATATGATGTTAGTCCCATATTTGTATAGACGAATCGGCGCTCGACCAGTGATGTGGGTGGTTGATGTAACATCAGACGCCTTTACTTCCGCAGCTCCCACGTGGGACAAGTACGGCTGGGGGAGGGGATCCTGCCGGTTGTGAGGATTGAACCTGGACTACTATCTTGGTAAGCCAGTGTACTATCCAATAAGCCACTGGCTTCCTGTGTGTTATGCGGTATGCTTTAGAACGGGTGTTGGCAACATACGGCATGCGTGCCAAGAATGGTCCATGGAACGTTTTACAGTGGCACGCTAAGGAAATTGACAGAGTTTATTCAAATCCCGAAACGACCAAATAATCAATTTTATCGTTGCTCACTGGATTTAGGAGGCCTGGTGTTCCTTGCCGGTGAGAAGTCCTGATCGTTCGGGTCCACATCGATTGACGGACGTCAGTCGCGGCGATTGGGCAATCTTGAGCATAGCCTACGATGGGTAGCGTTGTGGTATTCCGGTGTGATAATTTGGCGTGTCCAGTGTGTGCTGCGTGGTTACACACCCGCTTCACACGCGTGATCCGGGGCTTGTTTCCGGATCCGGTCAGGGATATGCACTACTGACGAGCTCAAACGAGGGCGAAACTCGAGTATAGTGCTTCCATGACGTGGATAGGCCTTAGGTTCGTGCCGGAATGCGATCGGCGTTGCCAGTAGGCGGGTTGTGCTCAATATTTAAATTTCAAATCCCGAAACGACCAAATAATCAATTTTATCGTTGCTCACTGGATTTAGGAGGCCTGGTGTTCCTTGCCGATGAGAAGTCCTGATCGTTCGGGTCCACATCGATTGACGGACGTCAGTCGCGGCGATTGGGCAATCTTGAGCATAGCCTACGATGGGTAGCGTTGTGGTATTCCGGTGTGATAATTTGGCGTGTCCAGTGTGTGCTGCGTGGTTACACACCCGCTTCACACGCGTGATCCGGGGCTTGTTTCCGGATCCGGTCAGGGATATGCACTACTGACGAGCTCAAACGAGGGCGAAACTCGAGTATAGTGCTTCCATGACGTGGATAGGCCTTAGGTTCGTGCCGGAATGCGATCGGCGTTGCCAGTAGGCGGGTTGTGCTCAATATTTAAATTTCAAATCCCGAAACGACCAAATAATCAGAGTTTATTATCTCAAAAAATTAATTTTCTTAAAATGTCAATTCCGTGGGGCGTTAGCAATCATGTCTGTCCACAGCCTCTCTCTCTCTCTCTCTCTCTCTCTCTCTCTCTCTCTCTCTCTCTCTCTCTCTCTCTCTCTCTCTCTCTCTCTGGGCTGCTCATTATTTCTTATACCGACGCTCCTCCATGCCATGATATCAAACTGTCCATTTTCTCTCTCTCTCTCTCTCTCTCTCTCTCTCTCTCTCTCTCTCTCTCTCTCTCTCTCTCTCTCTCTCTCTCTCTGGGCTGCTCATTATTTCTTATACCGACGCTCCTCCATGCCATGATATCAAACTGTCCATTTTCTCTCTCTCTCTCTCTCTCTCTCTCTCTCTCTCTCTCTCTCTCTCTCTCTCTCTCTCTCTCTCTCTCTCTCTCTCTCTGGCTGCTCATTATTTCTTATACCGACGCTCCTCCATGCCATGATATCAAACTGTCCATTCTCTCTCTCTCTCTCTCTCTCTCTCTCTCTCTCTCTCTCTCTCTCTCTGTCTCTGGGCTGCTCATTATTTCTTATACCGACGCTCCTCCATGCCATGATATCAAACTGTCCGACATGTTCTCTCTTGGTCTCTCCCTGCCTTTCCTCCTGTTCAACCTTCCCATTGAGATCATACTTTAACTTTCACCTTCTCGTGACACGCCCACAAAATGTGGGCCGCCTTTTCTGATACGAGTAACCAGTTCGCTTTATAAGTTAACTCTTTTCAAGATATTTTCATTGCTCTTTCTATCCACCCACAGTATTCTCGTCATCCCTCTATACAACCGCAGCTTCCATATAATTTCTGACTTGTCTGTTGATTATCCGTGATTCGCTTCCGTACATCAGTTTTGGTCCTGTATGATTGTCCATGATTCGCTTCCGTACATCAGTTTTGGTCCTGTATGTCTCTTCAGAATTCTTTTTCTTACCTGGATTGACATAAATAAATTGCAGACAATATTCATTTTGTGAAATGCCAGTGCTTGGGTTTTTCTACATTTAACTTAATGCATCTTCCATCTGCTGTTATTTAAGTGCCAATTTCCCCCGCCATCTAGCGTAGGCGTTCAAGCAACTCCACATACCTCGGTCCTTGGTGGTCTGAATCCAATTCCAGGCTTACGGTTCATATAGCAGTAGCACCCAGACCAAAATATCGGGATCTCTGAGTTTAAAGAGTCAGTCAATTCTTCTTCTTCTTCTGCGTTCATCCGGATTGTGTTTTTTTCCCCAAATGTAATTGTATTGTGCCAAGTTTATTTGCGCCGTTAGGCCGACACATCCGTCTTCTGCAGGTGTTTGTTGACTGGGTTAACCTTCCTGGGTAAAGAGTTAATTCATCTTTCAGTGTGCTATTACCTCTGGGACATTGTGTAGGTTTTTGCTGGCTTGTTGTTTCATCGGCTGTCAGCCTGGATTGATTTGTGTATCTGCTGGAGGTGCTTTAGCATTCGGGTCATGTAAGTCCTAAAATAGGCTTGGATCTATGGGAGTGAGGTTCATTCATTCATTCAGTAGCATGTCCTTTGCAGAACCTCGCTCCCATAACAACCTTCCGGAAAACCTCTCGACCGTAAGCAAGATGTCCCGCGTCCGATACACCCATCTGGAGATCATCCGCTACATCCTGCACCCATCTTCTCTTTGGCCTTCCTCTTCCTTTCTTCCCAGGCATATACCCCTCCATTATTGTTCTCTCCAAACTTTCGTGACGTTTCAAGTGACCAACATATTTCAATTTCCTTTGTTTTATCGTTTTTTAATAGCCAACCCTCCTCAATAATCAACTCTTGAAGTATGGATGCATTTGTTCTTTTCTTTACCCAAGATATTCTTAGAACTCTTCTATAACATTTATATTCAAAGGCATTTATGCGCTGCTCAGCTTGTTTAGTAAGTGTCCAGGTCTCACAGGCGTATGTTGCAATGGGAAAGATGCATGCTCTTAAAAATCTAATTTTTGTAGTTCTGTCTGTCCCACTCCATAATTTATTCATCTGTTTTAGTCTTTGAAGAGCAATTGATAGTCGTCGTTTAATTTCTTTCATTGTGTCACCGTTGTTGGTAATCAATGACCCAAGATATTCAAAATTTTCCACCACTTCCAATTTTTCCTCATTAACATATCGGAGTGAGGTTGGTAGGTGGATTTTCTGCCAAACATCTCCGTAGGGAAGACGTTATGGACGCAGTTCGTAATCCCGCGTACCACGTTCGAAACACAGCTGTGGGTGATTTGGCAGCAGACCGCCTTACATTGGTTTTTTTACGAAATGGTATGTGTGCCGGTCGTTCAGAAAGCAATGGCAAACTACTGAACGTAAACTAACCATTAGATCACAAACAGCAATAATAACAAATGCTGGGGTTAACTGTGACGTCTTGTAAAGGATATGCCACTAACTTGATGGTACCAAAGTACCATCTCCATGGGTAATGTGTTTAAGAACCTTCCTTTCCTTCTCCAAGCTTATGGGCATTTCTCAGGCTGTCGAGTTTAGTGCCCTGGTCAGTTTACAAATACGTTCGAGCAGATGACCACCGAGTATGAAGGCAGGCGTGTTAGCCATTGCCCGACCACAACTCCAACCCTTATATTAGCAGAAATCACCTTGGATATAGATGTTCTTTTATTGAATTTAAACTATGGTTGAGTAATTTTGATGTAGATTCGACATTGGTCTCTCCCAGCAAATGGCCAGTGACATGGCGATATGACACTGCAAAGCCAGAGAGAGCAATGACTTGAACAGCTGGGGTATATAGTTCAAATGGCATTGATTGAGATACCCCAGTAGATGCTATTTTACAAAGTGCATGCACGAGGATAGTTACTGTGATGATAGGCCTATACAACCATTACGAATCAAGTAGTGTGACATAAACAATGTTTGCAAGTGAATCTCAAAGTGACCAGGCAGAATCGTGACGTCGTCATTGTGTATGAAGAAACTTGAGGGTCAACCCAACTATTGGGGACTTAAATTACAGGGGGCCCCAGGGTTGTCCAACTTTATGCCGGTGTAGGCTGAACCGCTTATCAGCGCACCGAAAGTTTAAGAACTTTTTATCCCTTTGGCCAGCTCAACGTCCTTAAAATGTTGCAGGGCTTTGCCATCAAACCCAACACCTCAACGTCCTTAAAATGTTGCAGGGCTTTGCCATCAAACCCAACCCCTCAACGTCCTTAAAATGTTGCAGGGCTTTGCCATCAAACCCAACACCTCAACGTCCTTAAAATGTTGCAGGGCTTTGCCATCAAACCCAACCCCTCAACGTCCTTAAAATGTTGCAGGGCTTTGCCATCAAACCCAACACCTCAACGTCCTTAAAATGTTGTATATGCTTGTGCAGGACGCTGCCATCAAACCCAACACCACGTCCTTAAAATTGTGCATGTCCTTGTGCGGGACGCTGCCATCAAACCCAACACCTCCACGTCCTTAAAATGTTGCATATGTTTGTGCAGGACGCTGCCATCAAACCCAACACCAGGCTGATCTTCTATGAAAATTCACGTTCAGAAATTGGTCATTACTTTCTGGACGGCACGTCAACGTTTAAGTCCAGCTGACCGGTGCAAGAGTTGAACCCCTTATGCCGCAGCAGATGTTTAAGCGCATTAAACCCGCAGTGAGCCTCATATTGGAGGTGGGTATCTTATATGCTCTATAATGACTCCGCCCATCACCTCAGCCGAGAAACGCCATTCTGAACTTTGACCAGGCAGCTTAGATCCATCAGTGTACACTACTGCACATCAACCCCATGATGGGAATCATATCCCACACTTCTTGTCCAGGTCCGCTCTCCACAACCTATTCCAGGAAAGTCACGATCACCTGGTAGTGGTTGTTACTGAGGATCCACTTCCTTTCATTCTCTGGCATAGCGAGATTGTATGTATGCCAGGGGGCAATCGCGCCCTGTGTCCCTTATTTTTACAAAGTGTGACGCCTTTAGGCTGCTGCATTGACAACATTGTCAGGAAAGAAGACCTACCCACGGGTAGAGAGCCCCCTTGGAAGGCATCTGTCTAGATGACGCAAACCTTACACAAATGCACGCCGAAGTCAGACATACTGACCTTTGAGGTGTATAACTTGCTGTGGCGCCAAGAAGGAAGAACGAAGAAGAGGAAAAAGTAATCTTGGGAAGGTTTTTTTTTTAATACTCTCCTAATATTTGAACTTGGCAACGCCACTGCATGTTTGACTATGGTACCCATTCCAACAATAATCTCTGCCTACGCCTTGTTTTCATTGTTTATATTTCTATGCAGAGAAAGCGATTGTCAGCAGTTACATATACAGGTCTTGACCTTTGCTAATGTATGTCTGGACCTCACATGAATAAATCTGAGCAGACATCTCATTACCGCTAAAGAGGTGCCCATTGTGCACCCAAGTTGATTCTCATGCTTTTGTTGTGAGCGTGACCTAGTCATTCACATTCAGAGCTCATAGCTGATTACAGACAATACCAAGGGATTGTACAAAGAGACCAAATTTCTGCTTCAGATGTACTGTGGCCACTGATTCTAACACCACCATTCCGCACTTCACTTTTCTGGTCCCAATGCCAGACACGGACTATCTCAGAAACACAGATGTAAAATCACGTCATGTAAGATGTGTATAAGAAACACAGCTAGAAAAATAAGATGAGATAGACAAATGAGAAAGTAAGAACAGGTGTAGGGGCAAGACCTTCTGTTGACTATAGAACATTGCCGCCCCTCTGCCGTGCGTCCACCTTGACGAGGTAGAGGGGCTTCCGCGTTCCAATGACCCCAAGAGCTATGCCGACGGTAGCACAGCTACTGGTAGGGTCACCCATGTCGGACAGGTCAAGGGAGAGGGACCAGACGAAGTGACGCACAAACCTGCTGCCTTGTAGGTAGACTGGGGACAGTCAAAGGCTAGGGAAAGCATCCCGAACAAATGCTTGTCGAAATCGGATGTACTGAGCCACAGGCTTGACAAAGAAGTGCAACGTAACTTTATCATTTCATGATGCCACAGATGAAAATTAATCGTTATGGTGCTAATCCCGTGAAGTCCCATCAGGCGGTGATAGTGCCGGGCCCCCTGCCTCGAGGGGGTCCACCCATGACTACTGGTGGTCACCTTCCCCTGTGCTGTGGAGTCAAGGCACAGAGGAGTAGGTTAAGAGCTATTGACCAAACACCCCGGACTCTCAACATACTACAATGGAATGCCGAAGGAGTTTATAACAAGAAAGCCTCCCTAACACAGCGTCTTCATAAAGATAGAATAGATGGGGCATGCATTCAAGAGACACACCTCAACGCCAATCGCACATTTTCAGTCGAGGGATATCAGGCCACACGTTTCGACCGCGAAGGACACAAAGGAGGAGTTGTAATACTTACACGAAATACAATACCTTGCAGCGAAGTATCTGTTATCTCTGACAACCAAACGGAAATTATAGGTGTTGATATAATGATAAAGGATGTGAAAATAAGAATTTACAATCTGTATAGCCCGGCAGATAAGGATCTTACACTCTCAAACATGAAAATAACTGACACAAATTGCATTGTCGTCGGAGACTTTAATAGCCGTTCAGAAAGATGGGGATACCCAGATACTGACAAAAGAGGAGATGAAGTGGAGGACTGGGAAATAGACTCAAATCTCCATCTACTCAACAAAGCGGATGACACACCGAGCTTCTACTCCAGAAGATGGCTTACCACTTCTACTCCAGACTTAGCTTTCTGCACAGGAGACATCCTCCACAAAATCGATCGCCATGTGCTGGACCAATTAGCAGGTAGTGACCACAGACCAATCAAGCTTGTAATGAATATGGAGTATGTTCCACAGGAGCAAAAGCCTTTGCCCCGCTGGAATTACAAACGAGCAGATTGGGACAGATTTTCCATACTAACAGACAAATATTGTGAAAACATAAATACACGATATGGCAACATAAAGCAAATGGTGGAAAGTCTAAACAGAGCGATAATACAGGCGGCCACTGAGTCTATTCCAAGAGGAGCGAGGAAAAATTACAAACCATACTGGACTGAAGAACTACAAAGTTTGGAGGACAAAGTTGAAGATGCCAGGAAGACAGCAGAGAGAGAACAAACAATTGAAGCGAACATCTCTCTCAAAGCCATCTCAGCAAAATATAAAAGAACAGTAAATCAAACAACAAGAGATTGTTGGAGGGAAAAAACAGAAAACCTGAATCTTGACAGGGATGGAAACAAACTATGGAAACTAGTGAAAGCCATGAACAATGAAGGACCTAGAAACAAACAAATAACAATTAAACAAGGAAATGCCTTGCTTACAGGAAAAAAGGCTGCAAATGCACTAATGGAATATTATGCCAGTGCAAACCACATTGATATTACAGCCGAACAGAAGAAAGCAATCAAAGACAAACAGATACATCATAGATATACAGAGACAGCAGCAGAATATATGATGGCAAATCTAACAATGGAAGAAATGGAACAGGCAATGAATACCCTAAAAAAGAAGACATCACCAGGAAAGGATGGAATCACAAATGAAATGCTAATAGGACTAGGCACTAAGGCAAAAAAGAAACTACTAGCAGTCCTAAATTACAGCTGGAAGAGGGGAATAGTCCCACAGGCATGGAAGGAAGCTATACTAATACCAGTCCCAAAGAAAGGAAAAGACCTGGAAGAACCAAATGGCTATCGACCTATCAGTCTTCTTAGCTGTGTAGGAAAATTAATGGAACGCATTATCAATGGCAGGCTAACATGGCATCTGGAAGAAAACCAACTCTTAACACCTCACCAAGCAGGATTCAGAAAGTACAGATCCACTGAAGATCAAATAACCTATATAGCTCAGGAAATAGAGGATGCCTTCCAAGAGAAAAAGCACACACTAACGGTCTGGATAGATTTAGAAAAAGCATTTGATAAAGTATGGAAGGAAGGACTGAAAGTAAAACTGCAAAAAATGCATGTTTGTGGGAAAATGTACAAATGGATCAGCCACTACCTTGAGAACAGAACTGCCAGGACAAAAGTACAAGGACAAACCAGCAAAATGATGCTGTTGGAGCAAGGTGTCCCCCAAGGAGGAGTTCTTTCACCAACATTATTCCTAGCATATATAAACGACATCACGGAAAATTTTCTAGCCAGAGTACACACATCATCCTTTGCAGATGACCTAGCCATATGGACATCTGAAGAATATATTAGTACAGCTAACAGCAGAATACAGCAAGCCCTATTAGCGCTAGAGGACTGGTCAAAATCATGGCTAGTGAAGATAAGTGAGGAGAAAACAACATGCACAGTATTCTCCCTCTCAACTAAAACTCAGCAACCTAAGCTGGTATTGAATGGAAAAATATTGCGCCATGAAGAAAATCCAAACTATCTAGGAGTCACCTTTGATCGTCGCCTGACATGGAAGACACAGGTTGAGAAAAATCGAACAAGAGGAAGGCAGAGAATGGAAATCATGAAAAAGCTTGCTGGTACAACGTGGGAAGCAGATGAGAAAGTTCTCAAGAAGTTATATACTGGACGGGTGAGGCCAGTACTGGAATATGGCATTGCAGCTTGGGCAACAGCAGCTAAGTCAAACTTTAACAAAATAAGTAGAGTCCAAAACCAAGGAATGCGAATCATAACTGGAAGCCTGAAGACAACGCCTATTAATGAACTAGAAAAGATCACTTGTTTACAACCAATGCAGGATAGAAGAGATAGCAGAGCCCAGCAACAAGCAGAAAAATTTAGAAGATTGACAGACCACCCTATGTACAACAGATTTAATGGTTTTGGAAAGGGAAGACTGAAGCGTAGCAACTTTGTAGAAACTGCAAAACGAAGGATTAGGGCAGATCCTATACTTAACATATCAACAGTCAAGCCCATACACAATGCACACAAGTTCCCAGCTTGGGGACAGCAGCAACTGCCTGAGATGATAGAAAACATTCCTGGTATTGAGAAAAAAAACACTCAGCATGAAACCGAAAGAAGAGAAATAACCCTAAACTACATAAAAGAACATTACCCAAGCAGCAATTGGACCCATGCATATACAGATGGATCAGCCAAAAATTCAATAGAGAATGGAGGAGGAGGAATTCTCCTAAATTTAAAAAATGGAGTGAAAAAAACACATTCAGTGGCAACTGGAAAGTTTTCAAGTAACTTCAAAGCGGAGGTAGAGGCTCTGAAAACTGCAGCAGAAATGCTCTTGATGGAGGAAAATAAAGAGAAGCAAATAGCTATCTTCACAGATGCAAAGTCAGCTGTCTCAATACTGAAGAGCAATAACAGCACAGAAATAGCTGACCTAAGAGCAGCACTCCATGGTCTATGCCAGAAATCCAAAAAAGTTGTAATACAGTGGATCCCATCACATTGCAGTATACCTGGAAATGAAGAGGCTGACAGACTGGCAAAAGAGGGCGGACGACTACCACAGCCTGACATAGACATAACCTATAACGAGGCAAAGAGGTTGATAAAAAGCACCTATAGAACCAAATGGGAATCAGAGCATCCAGGCCACCAGAAGGATGATGCATATTACAAACTCGACAGAAGAGAACAAGTAGCAATCTTCAGACTCCGCACAGGACAAAACAGGCTGAAATACCACTTGTTCAATAAACTAAAGATAGGAGATACCGATGAATGTAATTGTCGAACTGGAAAAATGACAGCAAAACATTTGCTTCAGGATTGCCCAATATATGCAGAACAGAGAAAGATATTTTGGCCCACACCTGCTTCATTTGAGGACAAGCTCTATGGAGATATCAACAAGCTCAAGTTGACCGTAGCTTACTTTAACTACATACAGGTTGACATTTAAAGGTGTATGAAGAAGGCATGAAATGGAATATTGCTGGATAGGAGATCCATTACGTGGAAAGTCCGAACCAAAAGCTCACTGTGTGGGCTTTCAAAAAAGGTGGAAAAAGTGTCCTAGTGGCACGAAATGGAATATTGCTTGGATAGCAAATCCATTATGTGGAAAGTCCGAATCAAAAGCTCACTGTGTGGGCTTTCAAAAAAGGTGGAAAAGTGTCCTAGTGGCACGAAATGGAATATTGCTCGGATAGCAAATCCATTGTGCGGAAAGTCCGAATCGAAAGCTCACTGTGTGGATGTCATCTGCACACTGCATTCTTCTGGTTTCCGGTAGAACAGCCTATGGTGAACGGAAGGCCCAATATACGGAAGTGAGGCTAAGCAGCCATGTGCAGGACGTGACGATTCCTTGGGTGAGCCCAGTACCAGTGCGCTGTGTGTTGGCTCTGCAAGTATGGAAGCCTCCTTGGATGGCGGGGAATGCCCATGGTCTGCCCCTGCCTTCCCTTGAGGGCTGACCAGGATCTCTTAGGCTGTTCTATATGGGCCAGCTAGGATGGGAGATAACACCACAACAGTGAGAGTCAAACGTCCTAAGAAACCCCCGGGAAGGTTAACCCGGTCAACAAATGCCCGCAGAAGTCGGATGTGTCGGCCTAACGGCGCAAGAACGCAGCTCTGCTGTAAACAGGCACAACGCAATCACATCCGAAAAAAAACTCCGGATGAACGAAGAAGAAGAAGAAGAAGAACATTGCCGTATAGCTAGTGCCCGAGAATTACGTCACAGAAAGTATGTAGAAATCCTATAAGCCGAAAACCACTCAGAGAAACTAGGAGATAAGTTGTCAACAGAAAAACGTCATACTGACGTCAATTAACAACAAACAGACTTTGTGGAGTTTTCGAATGGAAGGCAGTGCATGGAATTACCAGGACATTCAAACTGGCGAATAAACAGTTCTACATTGAAAAGTGGCTGGAATATGAGTTACAGATAGAGAAGATATTATACCGAACTCATGTGGTATGACGCTAAGGACGAATGAACCGACTGACCCCCTCTGCCGTGTGTCCACCGTGACGAGGTAGAGGGGCTTGCGCGTCCCAATGACCCCAAGAGCTATGCCGACGGTAGCACAGCTACTGGTAGGGCCACCCATGTCGGACAGGTCAAGGGAGAGGGACCAGACGAAGAGACACACAAACCTGCTGCCTTGTAGGTAGACTGGTGACAGTCAAAGGCTAGGGAAAACACCCCGAACAAATGCTTGTCGAAATCGGATGTACTGAGCCACAGGCTTGACAAAGCAGTGCAACGTAAAACCTGCTGCCTTGTAGGTAGACTGGGGACAGTCATAGGCTAGGGAAAGCATCCCGAATAAATGCTTGTCGAAATCGGATGTACTGAGCCACAGGCTTGACAAAACAGTGCAACGTAACTTAATTCATGATGTCACAAATCAAAATTAATCGTTATGGTGCTAATCCCGTGAAGTCCCATCAGGCGGTGATAGTGCCGGGCCCCCTGCCTCGAGGGGGTCCACCCATGACTACTGGTGGTCACCTTCCCCTGTGCTGTGGAGTCAAGGCACAGAGGAGTAGGTTAAGAGCTATTGACCAAACACCCCGGACTCTCAACATACTACAATGGAATGCCGAAGGAGTTTATAACAAGAAAGCCTCCCTAACACAGCGTCTTCATAAAGATAGAATAGATGTGGCATGCATTCAAGAGACACACCTCAACGCAAATCGCAAATTCTCAGTCAGAGGATATCAGGCCACACGTTTCGACCGCGAAGGACACAAAGGAGGAGTGCTAATACTTACACGAAATACAATACCTTGCAGCGAAGTATCTGTGATCTCTGACAACCAAACGGAAATTATAGGTGTTGATATAATGATAAAGGACGTGAAAATAAGAATCTACAATCTGTATAGCCCAGCAGATAAGGACCTTACACTCTCAAACATGAAAATAACTGACACAAACTGCATTATTGTCGGAGACTTTAATAGCCGTTCAGAAAGATGGGGATACCCAGATACTGACAAAAGAGGAGATGAATTGGAGGACTGGGAAATAGACTCAAATCTCCATCTACTCAACAAAGCGGATGACACACCGAGCTTCTACTCCAGAAGATGGCTTACCACATCTACTCCAGACTTAGCTTTCTGCACAGGAGACATCCTCCACAAAGTCGATCGCCATGTGCTGGACCAATTAGCAGGTAGTGACCACAGGCCAATCAAGCTTGTAATGAATATGGAGTATGTTCCACAGGAGCAAAAGCCCTTGCCCCGCTGGAATTACAAACGAGCAGATTGGGACAGATTTGCCATACTAACAGACAAATATTGTGAAAACATAAATACACGATATGGCAACATGAAGCAAATGGTGGAAAGTCTAAACAGAGCGATAATACAGGCAGCCACTGAGTCTATTCCAAGAGGAGCGAGGAAAAATTACAAACCATACTGGACTGAAGAACTACAAAGTTTGGAGGACAAAGTTGAAGATGCCAGGAAGACAGCAGAGAGAGAACAAACAATTGAAGCAAACATCTCTCTCAAAGCCATCTCAGCAAAATATAAAAGAACAGTAAATCAAACAACAAGAGATTGTTGGAGGGAAAAAACAGAAAGCATGAATTTTGACAGGGATGGAAACAAACTATGGAAACTAGTGAAAGCCATGAACAATGAAGGACCTAGAAACAAACAAATAACAATTAAACAAGGAAATGCCTTGCTTACAGGAAAAAAGGCTGCAAATGCACTAATGGAACACTATGCCAGTGCAAACCACATTGATATTACAACCGAACAGAAGAAAGCAATCAAAGACAAACAGATACATCATAGAAATACAGAGACAGCAGCAGAATATATGATGGCAAATCTAACAATGGAAGAAATGAAACAGGCAATGAATACCCTAAAAAAGAAGAAATCACCAGGAAAGGATGGAATCACAAATGAAATGCTAATAGGACTAGGCACCAAGGCAAAGAAGAAACTACTAGCAGTCCTAAATAACAGCTGGAAGAGAGGAATAGTCCCACAGGCATGGAAGGAAGCTATACTAATACCAGTCCCAAAGAAAGGAAAAGACCTGGAAGAACCAAATGGCTATCGACCTATCAGTCTACTTAGCTGTGTAGGAAAATTAATGGAACGCATTATCAATGGCAGGCTAACGAGGCATCTTGAAGAAAACAAACTCTTAACACCACACCATGCAGGATTCAGAAAGTACAGATCTACTGAAGATCAAATAACCTATATAGCTCAGGAAATAGAGGATGCCTTCCAAGAGAAAAAGCACACACTAGCAGTCTGGATAGATTTAGAAAAAGCATTTGATAAAGTATGGAAGGAAGGACTGAAAGTAAAACTGCAAAAAATGCATGTTTGTGGAAAAATGTATAAATGGATCAGCCACTACCTTGAGAACAGAACTGCCAGGACAAAAGTACAAGGAAAAACAAGCAAAATGATGCTGTTGGAGGAAGGTGTCCCCGAAGGAGGAGTTCTTTCACCAACATTATTCCTAGCATATATAAATGACATCACAGAAAATTTTCCAGCCAGAGTACACACATCCTCCTTTGCAGATGACTTAGCCATATGGACATCTGAAGAATATATTAGTACAGCTAACAGCAGAATACAGCAAGCCTTATTAGCGCTAGAGGACTGGTCAAAATCATGGCTAGTGAAGATAAGTGAGGAGAAAACAACATGCACAGTGTTCTCCCTCTCAAATAAAACTCAGCAACCTAAGCTGGTATTGAATGGAAAAATATTGCGCCATGAAGAAAATCCAAACTATCTAGGAGTCACCTTTGATCGTCGCCTGACATGGAAGACACAGGTTGAGAAAAATCGAACAAGAGCAAGGCAGAGAATGGCAATCATTAAAAAGCTTGCTGGTACAACGTGGGGAGCAGATAAGAAAGTTCTCAAGAAGTTATGTACTGGACGGGTGAGGCCAGTACTGGAATATGGCATTGCAGCTTGGGCAACAGCAGCTAAGTCAAACTTTAACAAAATAAGTAGAGTCCAAAACCAAGGAATGCGAATCATAACTGGAAGCCTGAAGACAACGCCTATTAATGAACTAGAAAAGATCACTTGTTTACAACCAATGCAGGACAGAAGAGATAGCAGAGCCCAGCAACAAGCAGAAAAATTTAGAAGATTGACAGCCCACCCTATGTATCACAGGTTTAATGGTTTTGGAAAAGGAAGACTGAAGCGTAGCAACTTTGTAGAAACTGCAAAACAAAAGATTATGGCAAATCCCATACTTAACATATCAACAGTCAAGCCCATTTACTATGCAGACAAGTTCCCAGCTTGGAGACAGCAGCAACTGCCTGAGATGATAGAAAACATTCCTGGTATTGAGAAAAAGAACACTCAGAATGAAACCGAAAGAAGAAAAATAACCCTCAACTACATAAAAGAACTTTACCCAAGCAGCAATTGGATCCATGCATATACAGATGGATCAGCCAAAGATTCAACTAAAAATGGAGGAGGAGGAGTTCTCCTTAATTTAAAAAATGGAGTGATAAAAACACAGTCAGTGGCAACTGGAAAATTTTCAAGTAACTTCAAAGCGGAGGTAGAGGCTTTGAAAACTGCAGCAGAAATGCTCTTGATGGAGGAAAATAAAGAGAAGCAAATAGCTATCTTCACAGATGCAAAGTCAGCTGTCTCAATACTGAAGAGCAAAAATAGCACAGAACTAGCTGACCTAAGAGCAGCACTCCATGGTCTATGCCGGAAATCCAAAAAAGTTGTAATACAGTGGATCCCATCACATTGCAGTATACCTGGAAATGAAGAGGCTGACAGACTAGCAAAAGAGGGTGGACGATTACCACAGCCTGACACAGACATAACCTATAATGAGGCAAAAAGGTTTATAAAAAGCACGTATAGAACCAAATGGGAATCAGAGCATCCAGGCCACCAGAAGGATGATGCATATTACAAACTCGACCGAAGAGAACAAGTAGCAATCTTCAGACTCCGCACAGGACATAACAGACTGAAACACCACTTGTTCAATAAACTAAAGATAGGAGATACCGATGAATGTAATTGTGGAACTGGTAAAATGACAGCAAAACATTTGCTGCAGGAGTGCCCAATATATGCAGAACAGAGAAAGATATTTTGGCCCACACCTGCTTCATTTGAGGACAAGCTCTATGGAGATATCAACAAGCTCAAGTTGACTACAGCTTACTTTAACTACATTCAGGTTGACATCTAAAGGTGCATGAAGATGTATTTAGACTGCCACACTTCATACCACAGGTATGTCGGTTACAAAAGCGTCCCAGAGGCATGAAATGGAATATTGCTTGGATAGCACATCCATTACGTGGAAAGTCCGAATCAAAAGCTCACTGTGTGGGCTTCGTAAATGGTGAAAAAAGTGTCCTAGTGACACGAAATGGAATATTGCTTGGATAGCAAATCCATTACGTGAAAAGTCCGAATCGAAAGCTCACTGTGTGGGCTTCATAAAAGGTGGAAAAAGTGTCCTAGTGGCACGAAATGGAATATTGCTTGGATAGCAAATTCATTATGTGGAAAGTCTTAATCGAAAGCTCACTGTGTGGATGTCATCTGCAGACTGCATTCTTCTGGTTTCCGGAGGAACAGCCTATGGTGAACGGAAGGCCCAATATACGGAAGTGAGGCTAAGCAGCCATGTGCAGGACGTGACGATTCCTTGGGTGAGCCCAGTACCAGAGCGCTGTGTGATGGCTCTGCAAGTATGGAAGCCTCCTTGGATGGCGGGGAATGCCCATGGTCTTGCCCCTGCCTTCCCTTGAGGGCTGACCAGGATGTCTTTGGCTGTTCTATATGGGCCAGCTAGGATGGGGGATAACACCACAACAGTGAGATTCAAACGTCCTAAGAAACCCCCGGGAAGGTTAACCCGGTCAACAAATGCCCGCAGAAGTCGGATGTGTCGGCCTAACGGCGCAAGAACGCAGCTGTGCTGTAAACAGGCACAACGCAGTCACATCCGAAAAAAAAAAATCCGGATGAACGAAGAAGAAGAAGAACCGACTGACGACGAAATTAGTCCTAATTTCAGAGCGGAGAGAAATGTAGCTGGAAGATAGAAGGAAGGAGTTTCAAGGACGGATAAAGTAAGTCAGAAACAGTCAATTATCAAACGGTTTGTAAGAGCTATCACTTATATGAAATTCAATAGTATAGTTACCGCCGGCCCTGGTATTACAGGCCAGGTAAATGTTGAATAGTATTTGTTGCTATGCAAAACCCAATGAGCTGTAGACAAAATAAACAGCGATTGATTTTTCGATTACATTCACGTTCAAGAATCGACCTTTTTTATTCTTCTGTTTGCAAAACCAAAATTGCTGTTGAATTGGTTGAAAGCGAGCCTACAGTTATATTGTTTCCAGTTGCAGTTCAAATTGTTAATAACAGCGTTTTGGCAAACATCGCAGAATTACGAGGGCGAGTCAATAAGTAAGTCACACAGTTCTGTGGGATGGCAGGTAAATGTAGTTGGTGTTTTCTGCAGGTGTCATTGGGTGAAAACATTGAACTTTATATTCCCGTTCCCCAGGAATGCTACCTGGTCAAAAAAGCACGCTGTAGCCGGATGTGTTGGCCTACGGGTTTCGGCCCAAGGGCGCATAACAGACACACCGCAATCACATCTGAAAAAACACTCCGGATGAACGAAAAGAAGAAGATATTCCCGTTCGTGAGGTGGCGCTAGGTGTCTCATGTGCATGTGCATCATTGGCACCTTTCCGTCTTGACAGACGATAGTTTGGTACATTGTGCTTCAAAAAGGCTTAATAACTACGATCTATGGTGGTGGCGAGTGTGGCTGGTAAGGCCAATTCTTGCTGCAAATGTTTGCCCACAGTAGGTGCATGTGAAAACATGGTCATTTCCACCATCTTACGTCTCTCACGCTCTGTGTGTGCGTTATCTGCAATCATTTTCTCCTTTGTCTTTATTCCATTTCTGATAGTTGCCCTCCATGCAACACGTTCAGTGGCGACATGCTCCCAATGTGCATTATCAATGCCTGTATCAATCATGTCCCGCTTACACACATCTTTGTATCGTAGTAGAGGCCGACCCTGAGATCTCCTACCCGTCTGTAATTCACCAAAAAAGATGTCCTTTGGTATTCTACCATCATCCATCCTCCTAACGTGTCCTATCCATCTAAGTCTACGAAGACTGAGCATGGAATACACCGTCACACAACCTGATCTTTCCAATACTTCAGTATTTGTGATTTTGTCTTGCCACTTAATACCAAGTATTCTTCGCAGACACCGCATATGAAAGCTGTTTAAACGTTTCTCTTGGCGTGAGTAAGTTGTCCAGGTTTCACTGCCATAAAGAAGAATACTAAGGACACAGGCTTGGTAGACGAGGACTTTTGTTTTGACAGTAAGCTTCCTGTTCTCCCAGACTCTTTTTGCTAACATGTTCATTGTTGTTGCTGCCTTGCCAATCCTGATGTTGATTTCCTGATCGAGGGATAATTTGCTATTTACCTCTGATCCTAGATATGTAAAACGGTCTACTATCTCCAGTTCAGCGTCGTCAATAAAGATTGATGGTACACCATGTGCACCTTCTGACATAATCTGTGTCTTCTTTTTGTTAATTGTTAAACCAAATTCAAAACAAGCATTGGAGAATGCAGATAGTAGATGTTGTAATTCTTCCTCAGAGTGGGTTGTAATCGCAGCATCATCCGCAAAAAGCAACTCTCTGATTAGTACCCTGCTAATTTTGGTCTTGGCCTTCAATCTATGAGCATTATAGAGGCCACGATCTGAGCGTGAGTGAATGTATATACCGTCATCCTGATCACGAAAGGCATTTTTCAGTAGAAGTGAAAAGTATATCCCAAAGAGGGTGGGGAATAGTACACAACCTTGCTTAACTCCACTCTTGATTTCAAACTCTTCTGAAGTTGAGCCATCAATACCCTTCATGCCTGTGTGGACGATTCCACAATGGACAGAAGAGTTGGTGGGCAGCCAATCTTCTTTAGTGCTTTGAACAGACCCTCACGACTGACCAAATCGAATGCCTTTGTGAGGTCGATGAAGGCAATAAACAGTGGCTGATTTTGTTCCCGGCATTTTTCTTGCATCTGTCGCAATGAGAATATCATATCAATGGTAGACCGGTTCTGACGGAAGCCGCACTGTGATTCGGGGTAGACTTGATCTCCCAGGACTTGAAGTCTGTGCAGGACAATTCTGGCAAATGCAGCGTCGGCATCGTGCATAATGAAGTAAACATTATGCGCATGTGCAGTATTGTGCAGCGCATAAACAAAATGGTGACTGTACTTCCGGAGTGTATAACCAAAGAGCAACGTGCTGTTGTGCATTCTTTGTGAGCAAAAGGACTGCCTGCAAAGAACATTCATAAAGAAATGCTTCCTGTTTATGCTGAATCGTACTGTGAAGTTCTATCAATGCTTCATAATGCAATTAGAAGAAAACATCCAGGACTGCTGACTAGAGGAGTGTTGCTTCTTCATGACAATGCCAGACAACATACTGCTCGATTAACTCAGGAGAAAATTAACCAACTAAGGTGGGAAGTTCTGGAACATCCACCTTACAGCCCTGACTTAACCCCTAGCAATTTCCACCTCTTTGGTCCACTGAAAACTCGCCTTGGCGGGAGACATTTCGCGAATGACGCCGAAGTTGAATGTGAAATGAAAACGTGGTTTAGAAAACAGAGCACGCAGTTCTATGCTGCCTGTGTGGGAGGACTGATAAAACGATGGGATAAGTGCATCAGTGTTGGTGGAAATTATGTTGAGCAGTAAAGGGACAGTGTATGTATACAAATAAACTGGTTTCGAGTTGTTATCCTATTTAGTTATTTTTCTACAGCCATTTGCGACTTACGTATTGACTTCCCCTCGTAATTGGATCAGACATTTGTTAGAATGGAACACGATCAACTAGCGGCTAGAGCGTTCTACGTGAGAACATCGGGGTACAAGGAGAGAACGACACAGAAAGAGTTAGCTAGATAGAGAAAGCGACATTGAATAAATCAAATGTGATGTTAGCACAAGCAACAAGACAAGCGAAACACAGAACACGACATCTGCCTCCTCTCTGCACGCTTCATGGCAACAGCAGTAGGACACTAGAACAATCAACACTTGCATGTTTGTAGGGTTCAACCCAGTATTTGAATAACAGGTTGTCATCTGATGTTACTCTGAGGTATTTCAGTCTGTCCTTATGCTAAAACGGATCTGCTCTTAGTACAAATAGAAAACATGGTCTATACCAATGTTTCCCAACCTTTTTTGTACCATGCCCCACTTAAGCCTTTCTAAAATTCATATTGCCCCCCTCCCCCGCCCCATGCCCCCCCCCTCCCCCTTAACATATACATTATTTTTAATATTCAAAAATTGAAATGTTCACTAAAGAAACTTGAATGATAGGTCTTAGGAAGAAATCACTAGGTAATTATTGAGCAAACACAGTAAGTAAATTTTCAAAACATATAATGGAGAACTGAAATTCAAGAACAAAATAATTTTAATGAAAGATTTTTCTATATTATTTTAATTATTAGTAATGATTATTAAGTATTAGTAAGGAATGCTACTATCAGACAGACTGTGGGATCAACACCTTGTGCCACATTTATTGAAAGACAGAAGATCAAGTGGTTTGGCCATGTTGTTAGAATGCAACATCAGCAACTACCATCACTGGCCTTACATCAAAGATCATCTGCGACGAGACCACGAGGACGTCCAAGAAGAAAATGGATTGACGACATCAGAGACATTGTACAACCACACGGAATGACACTATCCAGTGCCGTCCACCGGGAAGTGGAAGATGATGATGATGATGATTAGTAATGATTTATTATTTAAATTTAGTGAGATCCTTGCGCTTGATGCTTGCTGCAAAGAGATCTTATGTCAGGTTCCAATTTAGTTAACTTCAGTCTCAAGTCTCCCCGTTTTGTTATATTCAGCCGATTTCTTCCACTTTCGAATTGCCCCCCTTAACAGTCAAATTGCCCCCCTGTGGGGCGTGGGCCCCACGTTGGGAAACACTGGTCTATACAATCTGTTTAATTCATTATGCACGATGCCGACGCTGGAAAACGGTAACCTGAAGACTGTCATGAGATGTCACAAATGGCTGCGATGATGAACAGACACAGAATACAGATGTGATTATGAACCATGAATAGAGTAGTACACAGATATTATTATGAACTATGAATAGACTAGTACACAGATATGATTATGAACTGTGAATAGACACAAGTATGGTTATATTATATATCACAAATATGTGAATAGTACTCAAATGTGGTTATGAACTTCTTTTCCATGGGGAGCCCCAGTGCAGAGAATCTAAAGGCCAAGGTCTTCTTGTTCGCTCCTCTATCGATGGATGTGCGTCACACACAGTTATGAGGTTACAGTTCAAAGGTCAGTGTATCAGACTTAGGTATGAATTGGTGTCAGGCTTGCTTCCTCTAGCCAGACTAAACCAGGTAGCGGGCTCTATCTTCCCATGGTTAGTGACAGGGTTCAATGAGCTCCGGGCTCTATCTTCCCATGGTTAGGGACAGGGTTCAATGAGCTCCGGGCTCTATCTTCCCATGGTTAGGGACAGGGTTCAATGAGCTCCGGGCTCTATCTTCCCATGGTTAGTGACAGGGTTCAATGAGCTCCGGGCTCTATCTTCCCATTGTTAGTGACAGGGTTCAATGAGCTCCGGGCTCTATCTTCCCATGGTTAGGGACAGGGTTCAATGAGCTCCGGGCTCTATCTTCCCATGGTTAGGGACAGGGTTCAATGAGCTCTGGGCTCTATCTTCCCATGGTTAGGGACAGGGTTCAATGAGCTCCGGGCCCTATCTTCCCATGGTTAGTGACAGGGTTCAATGAGCTCCGGGCTCTATCTTCCCATGGTTAGGGACAGGGTTGAATGAGCTCCGGGCTCTATCTTCCCATGGTTAGGGACAGGGTTCAATGAGCTCCGGGCCCTATCTTCCCATGGTTAGGGACAGGGTTCAATGAGCTCCGGGCTCTATCTTCCCATGGTTAGGGACAGGGTTCAATGAGCTCCGGGCTCTATCTTCCCATGGTTAGGGACAGGGTTCAATGAGCTCAGGGCTCTATCTTCCCATGGTTAGGGACAGGGTTCAATGAGCTCCGGGCTCTATCTTCCCATGGTTAGGGACAGGGTTCAATGAGCTCCGGGCCCTATCTTCCCATGGTTAGGGACAGGGTTCAATGAGCTCCGGGCCCTATCTTCCCATGATTAGGGACAGGGTTGAATGAGCTCCGGGCTCTATCTTCCCATTGTTAGTGACAGGGTTCAATGAGCTCCGGGCTCTATCTTCCCATGGTTAGGGACAGGGTTCAATGAGCTCCGGGCCCTATCTTCCCATGGTTAGGGACAGGGTTCAATGAGCTCCGGGCCCTATCTTCCCATGGTTAGTGACAGGGTTCAATGAGCTCCGGGCTCTATCTTCCCATGGTTAGGGACAGGGTTCAATGAGCTCAGGGCTCTATCTTCCCATGGTTAGGGACAGGGTTCAATGAGCTCCGGGCTCTATCTTCCCATGGTTAGGGACAGGGTTCAATGAGCTCCAGGCTCTATCTTCCCATGGTTAGGGACAGGGTTCAATGAGCTCTGGGCTCTATCTTCCCATGGTTAGGGACAGGGTTCAATGAGCTCCGGCCTCTATCTTCCCATGGTTAGGGACAGTGTCATAATCTCCCCTGTAGTTGTGCCACGGCGTCGTTACCGGCGCCAGGCGAATACCATTTACCTGTCCACAGGTTCGCCTGTGAGCGGGTCTAACCAGACAGCGGTCAAGCCAGTACAGGCGTGACGCATGAAGTTCATGAAGGGACACCATCCCGCCTGACAAGCGCTCACAGCGAGAAACACCAGACAGGCTTGGGTTGCCGGACAGTACGGACGGGTCTGAGGGAAGCTCGTATGACTGATGTGTCTGAATGCCGATTGATAGTAACTCTTGTGAGAGGATAGGAGACTGTGCGGCTGTGGTATTGGTCTGTGAGTGTATCCAGTGTATTGATTCATTGACTAATTGTATTGTGATATCGACATTGTAATGGCAAGATGCCTGATCTGATTGTGTTGCGTGAGAAGTGTAAATAAAGTGTTTCTTCTTCTTCTTCGTTCATCCGGAGTTTTTTTCCGGACGTGATTGCGTTGTGCCTGTTTACAGCAGAGCTGCGTTCTTGCGCCGTTAGGTCGACACATCCGACTTCTGCGGGCATTTGTTGACCGAGTTAACCGTCCCGGGGAAATAAAGTGTTTGACTTCGTGTTGCAGTGTGTCACGTCGAGTCATTCTGTGGCTGTGTTTATTTCACATGTGTTAGGTCACACGAGCCTTAAGTATTGTTAAATGTAAGAACCTGACAGACAGGCTTCAATGAGCTCAAGTCACTAAAGATCATATTCAAACCCAAGAAACCATTTTATTTCACAGAAGAAAAATGTTTAATACATGAGTAATATTCATATGTGAATACCATTTCAGTGATGATCTTTCAAAGACATGATATATATATATATATCATGTATTAGCAGCACTCGTTCTACAAGACTTTACAATAACCCAGGAAACAATGCATAGTCTTGCACCAAATTTCTAACAAATGACAAACTAACACCAGGAAGCAAATGAGGACAACATATCTCCAGCTGGTGGAAACAACTGACATTCACTGTACACATTTAATTGGTAAAATAATAACAGAGCAGATTCCTGCGTGCTAGCAGGGTCCACAGGGGAAGCAGAGAAATCTAACACCAACTGATGAGCATGTTGCAGGAGGCAATAGACGGATAGATGTGGAGAAGTCAAGATGAAAGGAGGGTCTTTCTCTTGACACAAAGAGCGAGAAATACAAGGGGAAGATAGAGACAAGAGATGACTGATATAGGAAAGATAGAGACAAAGACAGACAAGAAATCAGTGATATGGGAATGGCAGACAAGAAATCAGTGATATGGGAATGGCAGACAAGAAATCAATAATATGGGAAAGATAGAGACAAAGACAGACAAGAAGTCCGTGATATGGGAAAGATAGAGAAAGTCAAAAGAGATGCAACAAACAGGATGACTTGTCAGGGGATTGTGGAAGGCTTATACACCACCGGTAGATAAAGATCTGGTATGAAGAAGAAAAAAATGCTGCAAAATCTTGTACTAGACATACATGAGACAACAAAGTATGTGGCAATGATGATGTTACTTGTCTACAAAAACATGGTCAGTGCAAGATACATGGTAAATGGACAATAACCCAGGGTTGTGTCTGCACAAGATACATGGTAAACGGACAATAACCCAGGGTTGTGTCTGCACAAATTACATGGTAAACAGACAATAACCCAGGGTTGTGTCTGTACAAGATACATGGCAAATGGACAATAACTCAGGGTTGTGTCTTTACAAGAAATAAATGGTAAATGGACAACAACCCAGGGTTGTGTCTGTACAAGAAATAAATGGTAAATGGACAACAACCCAGGGTTGTGTCTGAGCTGATTAGTGGCTCATGTGTAAGGAAGCAACTGAAGTCAGGCCGCTCGTGAGATGAAGATTCTTGCGTTCTTCTCATCTTTTCTCTCTTCCAACAACCCGTCTTTGATAGATTTCTACATTCATCTCCTGTCTGTCTCACAATTCCTCTCTTCCAACAACCCCTGTCTTTGATAGATTTCTACATTCATCTCCTGTCTGTCTCTCTTTCCTCTCTTCCAACAACCCCTGTCTTTGATAGATTTCTACATTCATCTCCTGTCTGTCTCACAATTCCTCTCTTCCAACAACCCCTGTCTTTGATAGATTTCTACATTCATCTCCTGTCCGTCTCACAATTCCTCTCTTCCAAGAACCCCTGTCTTTGATAGATTTCTACATTCATCTCCTGTCCGCCTCACAATTCCTCTCTTCCAAGAACCCCTGTCTTTGATAGATTTCTACATTCATCTCCTGTCCGCCTCACAATTCCTCTCTTCCAAGAACCCCTGTCTTTGATAGATTTCTACATTCATCTCCTGTCTGTCTCACCTTTCCTCTCTTCCAACAACCCGTCTTTGATAGAATTTCTACATTCTTCCCCTGACTGCCCCACCTTTCCTCTCTTCCAACAATCCCTTTATTTGATAGAATTTCTACATTCTTCCCCTGACTGCCCCACCTTTCCTCTCTTCCAACAATCCCTTTATTTGATAGAATTTCTACATTCTTCCCCTGACTTCCTCACCTTTCCTCTCTTCCAACAATCCCTTTATTTGATAGAATTTCTACATTCTTCCCCTGACTGTTTCACCTTTTCTCTCTTCCAGCAATCCCTTTATTTGATAAAATTTCTACATTCTTCCCCTGTCTCATCTTTCCTCTCTTCCAACAATCCCTTTATTTGACAGAATTTCTACAATCTTCCCCTGACTGTCTCACCTTTTCCCGCTTCTCACCGTCACCTTCTTTGAGTTTGAAGACTTGCTATGACCACCATCACTGGAGTCACTGCTCGAGTCGGATGAGTCATATTTATGAGGTCTCTTATTCCCGCCTTGTTTGTGAACAGCATTTGTCTCCAGCGACCGCTTGCTGCCTCTTTTCTCCGGAGAAGGCGATGACACACTTCTGTCCCTGCTAGACTGCTTCTTAACCTTCTCATCGCTGGAATCACTGCTGCTGTCGCTGCTGCTGCTGTCATGTCTTTTCTCTTTCTTACTTTTTGGGAACACCCTTCTACTCTCCCCACTTACTTGATCCTTGTTCGTGTTCTCTCTATCATGTTCATTCTGCAACCTCTTGTTGCTTCCAGAGCGACTAACAATCCTCCTCTCTGAGGCATGATCCTCCTGATGTCGAGAACCATCATCATTTCTCCTTCTGCTGGTCATCTCACCTGGTCTGTCTCTCCTCCTATTATCATTGTTGTCATGCACTCTCTGCTCTCTGTTCTCATTTCTCCTGCCAGATCCCACACTATCAACTCGTCTTCCAACTCCTCTTTCACTACTGTTATTCCAACTTTTCCCACTCTGAACCCACCTTTCGCTACTCTCCTGGTTTCTGACATCATATCCTTGCTCCCCTCGCTCTTTCCGTTTATCTCTGTCCTCATCTCTTTTATTTCCAGGAATCCTTACTTCTCTGTCCCTATTCAACCGGTCCCCATCATTTCTTACTTTAGACCTCTCACCCCCATTCTGGATGTTGCCATACTCAGCCATATCCAGAAGTCTATCTGCTATATTTCTCTTATTCCTGTCTGGTGATGAATTTTTTTCACTCATTTGTTTACCTCCCCTGCTTGAAGATTTACTCTTGCTTTCAGAGTTATCTTCTCGCTCTGAGGATTTTCTTTTGTGCTTGTTTGCCTTTTTATTTTCTTTATCTGCTGCATGTTTCTTGGACCTGGTCTCTTTTGTTCCAGCTTTCTTCTTAGGTCTGACATCTGATGATTTACGTTTCTTCTTAGACGGAGAGTCGGACTCTGAATCTGACGAACTGTCGGAATCTGTGAACAGATGTTTGAAACATGTGTCAGGAGTGACAGTAATGCTTACTGTCTGACAAAACGATACAAAATCAGTAGAACTTACCGTTTTCGCACAAGCTGATGACAATAAGCTGGAGTCAGCGGCTTTCTCGATCATTTCTCGATGACACATAAGTCAACTTAGATATGTCAATACATAAGCTAATTTATATCTGTCAACACATAAGTCAACTAAGATCTGTCAACACATAAGTCAACTTAGATCTGTCAACACATAAGTTAACTTCAGACAACCAGTGTACAGACAATGCAAAACTGTTGTTGGGGACTACCCAGATAAAAATTATGCAGACTTATATTTCAGACAGACCACTGAGCGCTGGCAGAATATTTAGAAATATGACGCAACACAGGTGCTAGTGACTAATGTTTTCTTTCATAAGCCAGTCTCGGGAAGAGAAGCCATGCCAGCAGAAAGCCAGTTAAGTTTTGCCATGAGCCCTGTAATGGACAAGCCACGTTTATACTCTTGATGCCAGGGGATACTTTACTGCCTTGAGTAGGGAATAATGTAACACTGCGAAGTCAGGGGGAACAATGACTTGAACCGCTGGAATATACTTCAAATGGCATGGATTGAGATACGCCAACAGATTTTATTTTACAAAGTGCGTGGGGACAGTTACGATGATGATATAACCATTATGAATCAAGTGGTGTTTCATGGACAATGTTTGAATGTAAACTAGCAAAGTGACCAGGCAGAATCGTAAAATCATCATCATCATACCATTTGTGTCTGAAAACACTGTTGAGGGTCAGCCCAAGGACAGGCAGCCATTGTTTCCCAACTTTTGCTGTTGCAATGAATCTCTTACAACACTTTCCGCTTGTTGCAGTTTTCCCAATAGTTTGGAGATCCACAGCGACCCAATAGTATCACATCTCTTGTCAAAGAATTGAAACTAAACATCTCACTCAACAAATGGCAACGGTGTCCATTGAGATAGCATTGGAACCTGCATCAGTGGCCACTAAGTCAAAAAGAACCTGCATCAATGGCCAATAAGTCAAGAACCTGCAACAATGACCACTAAGTTAAGAACCTGCATCAGTGGCCACTAAGTCAAGAACCTGCAACAATGGGCACTAAGTCAAGAACCTGCAACAATGGCCACTAAGTCTAGAAGAACCTGCAACAATGGCCACTAAGTCAAGAAGAACCTGCAACAGTGGCCACTAAGTCAAGAAGAACCTGCAACAATGGCCACTAAGTCAAGAACCTGCAACAATGGCCACTAAATCAAGAAGAACCTGCAACAATGACCATTAAGTCAAGAAGAACCTGCAACAATGGCCATTAAGTCAAGAAGAACCTGCAATAGTGGCCACTAAGTCAAGAAGAACCTGCACCAATGGCCACTAAGTCAAGAAGAACCTGCAACAATGGCCACTAAGTCAAGAAGAACCCGCAACAATGGCCACTAAGTCAAGAACCTGCAACAATGACCACTAAGTCAAGAAGAACCTGCAACAATGGCCACTAAGTCAAGAAGAACCTGCAACAATGGCCACTAAGTCAAGAAGAACCTGCAACAATGGCCATTAAGTCAAGAAGAACCTGCAACAATGGCCACTAAGTCAAGAAGAACCTGCAACAATGGCCACTAAGTCAAGAAGAACCTGCAACAATGGCCACTAAGTCAAGAAGAACATGCAACAATGGCCACTAAGTCAAGAAGAACCTGCAACAATGGCCACTAAGTCAAGACGAACCTGCATCCGTGGCCACCAAGTCAAGAAGAACCTGCATCCGTGGCCACTAAGTCAAGAAGAACCTACAACAAGGCCATTAAGTCAAGAAGAACCTGCAACAATGACCACTAAGTCAAGAAGAACCTGCAACAGTGGCCACTAAGTCAAGAAGAACCTGCAACAATGGCCATTAAGTCAAGAAGAACCTGCAACAATGGAAACTAAGACAAGAACCTGCAACAATGGCCACTAAGTCAAGAAGAACCTGCAACAGTGGCCACTAAGTCAAGAAGAACCTGCAGCAATGGCCACTAAGTCAAGAAGAACCTGTAACAATGGCCACTAAGTCAAGAAGAACCTGCAACAATGGCCACTAAGTCAAGAAGAACCTGCAACAATGACCACTAAGTCAAGAAGAACCTGCAACAATGGCCACTAAGTCAAGAAGAACCTGCAACAATGGCCACTAAGTCAAGAAGAACCTGCAACAATGGCCACTAAGTCAAGAAGAACCTGCAACAATGGCCACTAAGTCAAGAAGCACCTGCATCCGTGGCCACTAAGTCAAGAAGAACCTGCAACAATGACCACTAAGTCAAGAAGAACCTGCAACAATGGCCACTAAGTCAAGAAGAACCTGCAACAATGGCCACTAAGTCAAGAAGAACCTGCAACAATGACCACTAAGTCAAGAAGAACCTGCAACAATAGCCACTAAGTCAAGAAGCACCTGCATCCGTGGCCACTAAGTCAAGAAGAACCTGCAAAAATGACCACTAAGTCAAGAAGAACCTGCAACAATGGCCACTAAGTCAAGAAGAACCTGCAACAATGGCCACTAAGTCAAGAAGAACCTGCAACAATGACCACTAAGTCAAGAAGAACCTGCAACAATGACCACTAAGTCAAGAAGAACCTGCAACAATGGCCACTAAGTCAAGAAGAACCTGCAACAATGGCCACTAAGTCAAGAAGAACCTGCAACAATGGCCACTAAGTCAATGCTAACCTTAAAAAATTTAATTCCATAATACTTAATTTCTATGTTCTTTTATGGGATAGGGTTTGATATTAAAGACTGCTGATCGATAAAATATTGTCAAATTGACTTTGCACTTAACGATTGCTATGGAAACCAAGATAAACAGCGGCCATCTTGAATTTCTTAATGTACCTCTAAAACATTTATTTTTTAATGTACAGGCTAAATTCTTTGTTTTATGTGTAAATAAATAGACCCTTTACAAGTTGAGTAGAAAATTTTAATGATATCTCTTTGCAGTTTTTTGTTTTTCAAAATGTGAAAATGGTAATGACATTTTTCATGACATTTTTTTTTTTTTTTAGTGAAGCACAAAAACTAAAATGTAATTTTCAAGATTAATCTACTCACAATGTAAGTGATATAATAAAGAATATCTCTGCAAAGTTTGAGTGAAATCTAACGAATAGTTTTTAAAACAATTTTACTTATGTATAAAAAAACTGGCGAAATGAGAAAACGGGGAAAAACTAATTATGTTTTTGTTTTTTTATTACTAATGCACTCTTTTACGGAGAAAAAAAGTGTAAAACTGAACCTTGAGTGTTAAAATTGTCCTGCTGAATATGCAGGACCTCCCTCCAGAGCATGCAGCTCACCTTGTCTCTTCAGTTTGGCCGCTCGTACAGTGTCGCGTCTTTTAGTTTGTTTGTCCTTCTTGTACTTCAGACTATTTCTTACTTGCTTCTGCATCCTAAATGTTCCTAGTCTCTGCATATGCAGGCCTGTAGAAGGTCCATAAAACTGGGCAGTGTCTTGGGCAGCAGCAGCTGCAAAGTTGAACTCTCTTGCTGCAGTTACAACTGCAAACTGAATGCGCTTGCGAGAGGCAAAGTTGTCTTTAGTGCATCGAGCCCATATCAAGCTGTGTAAACACTCATTTGAATTCTGAGTTTGTCCTGAAACACATCTACTAAGTAGTTTAGTTTAGTTTGCGCAGTGCTGTTCCAAGGCGTTTACTGACATGGTTGATACACTCCTCTTTGTCTATCTGAATGTCATCCCCATATGGTTTGATCTTGGTAAGTTCCGCAAATGTTTTGATGTCACCATCAGAAAGTATTGACGTGTAGCGAAGTTTATGACGGGCCACAGACAGTCGCCACAGCACCCTTGAAGCCTTCACCTCCATCATTCCAGCAGATCCTTTGAAATTGTTGTCACAGTTTAGAAGATGTTCTGCCTTCCATGCTGCAAATTCATCTGGTTTGTCCCTGGAAAGTGTCTTACCAGTGGTTTCACACACCTGGCAATATGTGGACATAACATGGGCATCTATGCAAACTCCTGTAAGAACATCCACTGCACAGCCAACTCCAATGTGGGATGTGTGGCCTCTAGTCAGCCAAGTGCCATCAAAGCTGACACTAATATCTAGCACATCATTGTCATGTAGAGTTATGCCTGACTGTTGTGCATGAGCCTGTCGAACATACTTTACGGTTTGAGAAAAAACAGTGTCCTCCAGATCTTCTATCTTTGAATATAGTTTATTCGCTTTGCTGTGAAATGTTTTGTGATGAATACCTTGCAGGTTCATATTTTCACAAAAATTATTAAATGATTGATTGATTGATTGATTTAGGAACCGACATCACAAAATTATTAAATGTTGTTGCACCCATCCCACAAACTAATGCTGAATATACTGACTGGCTGTTGACAGCAAAAGATCCATTACTTTTTTCAGATAGGTATCTTCCACACACTACTTCTTCACAACAAGAGCAGTAAACCTCTGCATACACAGCTAATCCCTTGGCTTTCTTGCTGTCAGTTTTCAAAATAAGACTATCATTTTTACAAACTGGACAACATAACAATTTGATTATTGCCTCAATTTCTGAACAATCAACTCTGATTACTCTGTGTTCCCGTTTTTGATATCCATTGTCGTCACCAGAATCATACTTGCTGCTAGTGGATGTTGTGTATTTATACGTATCTCTTTTAAATTGGCTTCGGGTAATAAAAGAATCACTTCCACAACTTTGAGAAGAACACGATAGCACTGATTCATTCAGATTCACTGTCAAAACACTTGGAATTGGAAGAAGTGGCATGGGTCGCTTACTTTCAGTAGTTTAAGAATTATCTGTATCGTTTACGACGTTCTGATAGGCTTTTCGCTGCTTACGAGCATTTGCGAGGTGTAGTCTGAGAGATTACTTACGTTGACTAGATGACTGGATGTTAAATTTCTTAGAACGAGGCATATTTCAATGCGTGTCAGTCTGTCGTCAACAATGAACTTTCAGCACATCGCCAGGTGTAAACAACACAAAGCCGCCATTTTGGAAACCCACGTGATCAATTTCAGCCATCGGCGAACGCGGATTGCTTACGATGTTCCATATATGGAAGTTATCGGAAGATGATAGACACGAATAAACCCGATGTACACAGAAGAGCTTCCGATTAGACGAACACGGAGTATCACGAACAGTTACGGAAGTTCACGACCTTTCCAGGGATACCTTACACGCGCGTGTCGTGTTTTCCTGAGATATCGTTGCTAGGATTTGAAAACCGTCAATTTTGCAACAATTGCCAATAATTAGACAATTTGACACAGAGGGTGGTGGGTTCAGTAAATTATGAATATTGCATAAAAATAACAGTTTTTAAACAAAAACAAGTACAGAATCTGATAGAAGACATGATAAGGTGTCTAAAAATGAACTATTCCAAAAATAGCCAAGTTGACCAAAAATCGATGTTTTTACTGCCGCACATCGCCTTAAGTCAAGAAGAACCTGCAACAATAGCCACTAAGTCAAGAAGAACCTGCAACAATGGCCATTAAGTCAAGAAGAACCTGCAACAATGGCCACTAAGTCAAGAAGAACCTGCAACAATGGCCACTAAGTCAAGACGAACCTGCATCCGTGGCCACCAAGTCAAGAAGAACCTGCATCCGTGGCCACTAAGTCAAGAAGAACCTGCAACAATGGCCACTAAGTCAAGAAGAACCTGCAACAATGGCCACTAAGTCAAGAAGAACCTGCAACAATGGCCACTAAGCCAAGAAGAACCTGCAACAATGGCCACTAAGTCAAGAAGAACCTGCAACAATGACCACTAAGTAATGACTGGAATCTTACCTGACTGGTCAGAGCTGGAGTCGGAGGAAGAACTGCTGCCCTCATCGGTCTCTGCGGCTGGCTCTGGTGCTTCAACGATATGTTTGGTGGCAGTTTTCAGGTGCTCTCGAAGGTCGTCTCTGCAAGAGCAAGCACACAATAGAGAGATGAAGATAAGACACGTGTAATGATGGTGACCTCATTGGTCCTTCCTTTGAGGCACCATACTTGTACTTCTCTAAATCAAAACGCATTATGTCTCTTATGTACTTCTCTAAATCAAAACTGATTATGTCTCTTATGTACTTCTCTAAATCAAAACTGATTATGTCTCTTATGTACTTCTCTAAATCAAAACTGATTATATCTGACTTCAGCATAATTCTGTAAGCTTTACTTTCTTTAGACAGACTCCATCTAAGATCATGGACTATTTAACCATTGGGGATTTGTTTTTGTTTTTTGCATATCATAATATGAAGCCAGAATATCTGGCTGAGGCCAGTGACTAGATGGACACATAACCAGGCTGCTACTGGTACCTTGAGTACTGGGACTCTTTGCTGGTTGTTGCAGATGAGGACGGAGCACGTATGGGAATGCCCCAAGTGCTGTAATGCCAGTTCTTGACTCAACTCAATGTCTGTCTGCTGTGCTCCAGCACCTTGTTTGGCCACTGAGTCGACCTTTCCATTTTCTGGTATACTGCAATGGAATAGAATCTGATGCAGAATACTTCTACATCAGTGACACATCTGGACATGTAGATCTGATAGTTCTGGCTGCTTTTCTGATTGGACTGCCTCCTCTACACATGATCTGTCCAGTTGTCACGATATTTTCCAATGGATTTCTCATAACATAAAAACAGCATATTGCCTTTTTTTCTTACAGTTGTATATGTTTACTTTCATTAGCCTCTTCCAGACAATCATTGTTAGTTACTCTGGCAGTCCAGGGTATTTGTAACATACGTCCCAGAAACTATATCTTAACTGCCATCAAGCTGTTCCTAATTTGTTTCTTCACGTTCAAAGATTCATCACCATGCAGAGGAACAGGGTCTACATAACATTTCAGTCTCTCTTTCTGACAGTTCAGGAATTTACTGAAATTAAAAGAAGTGATGGGAGATACCCAGTTCAAGACAAGAAAATGCCAAGGCCGTGAGTCTCAGGTGAAGAGACTTACAGAGCTGCTTGTCCAGGGGTGACATGTAGCACCTGGCACCCACGCAACTAAGCTTCCATGTCAGATCACTGTATGATGTCCTACCATCCGTTGCTGACCCGGTTAAGTCTAATGACACATGACATCTCTATGGCGAGAAGGAGACTCTCCAACAGATACTTTCTGCATGTAAAGTAGACTCAGGCAAGGTCGATTCACACAGCACTGCCACGAAGTGCTCACGAAGCCTGTGTGTCACATTTCCTCAACAGAAATGGATAAATTAAACTTTATGTAAAATAACCTTGTATTAATGATATGACTACAGTTTTACTTACGTTAAACCCCCGAGGCCAATAGTAGTGAAAAAGTTGATACAAAATCTGGTGTTTTTGGGGTTGTCTTTCGCCATAAAGCCACTAAAGAAAGGTGACAAAGTTCTGTGGAAACAATAAAAACATCTATGTCAAATAACAACACAAACCACAACCAGATGTTGTCTGTTTTTGTTTCAATGTCAGTCTCCCCTCATAGATCACATGGGGAGTATCTCAGCACAGCGCATGAACCTCACAGTCAGGATCCAACACAAAGAGATCAATGTAATCACAGGCAGATACTGCTGTAAGACTATCTGACAGACCACATGCCCTCTATAAGTTAAGTGGCACCTTGCCGTCTTTACAGACGAAAGTATGTGGATTGGAACTAGAGCTAGAATTCCATCACACAGTGCATGGGTTGGGTTTCAGAGAACATGTGTTGCCCATGCAGCATGATCCCTCCCTCGGCCTTGCCTTGTTTTCTCCGGAGAAAAGGATGACTAGTATGTTTGGAACAAGAAAGGCTGCAGATGCTGCCAGCTCGGCATCAAACCTCCAAGAGCCGAAACCTTCAACAGATCCTCGTTAAAGGGTTTAAAATGTACTCATTCCAATTACGGGGCCTTGATAGAGTCCCGCATAGTTATTTTTCGTCACTACCTACCCGTGCTGGGAGTGGGTAAGTTGCATGCCTGCTGCCTTCCTTGGATGTGGTAGCCATGTCTTATGCTCCCTTTCTGGAACCGAACCCTGATTCCCTGTTACCCATTACAAACATAGTAGGCATGTCACTTTATAGGGCAGACATTTGAAAGATGCGTCGGCAGCACGTAAAGGCCATGCGGTCAGCACAAAGTAATCCAGCGGATGTTGCAATCACCCATTGGCTGTCTGTGACTTACAAGGTATTTTATGTTCAGTAGTTTGCCATAGCTTTCTGAATGAGAAGTCGACATTAAGTCCAAGTGACCAGCGTGTGGAAAGAACCGCTACAACATCACCAGAAGGAAAGTTTAAGGACATTACCCTCTCAGCCACATCAACAGTCACGAGTATGTGGGGTTCAGTTCAGAACATCCAGTTCTCTTGCTCACTTCCTGCCCAAACTCACACAATGCCAGGAGAACCCTAGTATATCTTCTTCTTCTTCTTCTGCGTTCATCCGGAGTTTTTTTTCCCGGATGTGATTGCGTTGTGCCTGTTTACAGCAGAGCTGCGTTCTTGCGCCGGACCGACACATCCGACTTCTGCGGGCATTTGTTGACCGGGTTAACCTTCCCGGGGGAACCCTAGTATATGACCAGTGCCCTAGCGGCCAGGGTATCCAGATAATGAAACACACAATAAGAAATCTCAATCAGATTATCATCAACTACACAAGTAAGTAAGCGCGTGCACATGCATGCGTACACAGCAATTTAAAACTGACTTATTTACACATCTTTCCCTCCCCAGCACCCCAAATCTGCCATGACATACAGTTGACTGCCGTTCAAAAGTTACTCAAAAGCCATGAAAGTATTATATCCTAGAATCAACAATGGGAAAATAACCTGTGACAGGTGACACACAATTTGCGTAGCCACCAATACAATAACCTGTGACAGGTGACACACAATTTGCGTAGCCACCAATACAATAACCTGTGACAGGTGACACACAATTTGCGTAGCCACTAATACAATAACCTGTGACAGGTGACACACAATTTGCGTAGCCACCAATACAATAACCTGTGACAGGTGACACACAATTTGCGTAGCCACCAATACTATAACCTGTGACAGGTGACACACAATTTGCGTAGCCACCAATACAATAACCTGTGACAGGTGACACACAATTTGCGTAGCCACTAATACAAAGATCTGGCCCGGTATTGTCAACATGGTTCCATCTGTTTAAAGTGTCCAGCTGTCTTATAAATCTGTTTGCTAGAGTGTGTGCACACAGGCATGCTCACAAACAAACATACAGAACACAGAACTTACACATCCTTCAGCCTCTCATTCAACTTGAGCAGTCTTATGTACTCGGACAACACACACACAGAACATAGAACTTACATATCCTTCAGCCTCTCATTCAACTTGAGCTGTCCCATGTACTCGGACAACACACACACACAAACACACAGAACACAGAACTTACACATCCTTCAGCCTCTCATTCAACTTGAGCAGTCCCATGTACTCGGACAACTCCTGGAAGAGTATCTTCAGGAAAATACGACTGGCTGATGAAGTGTCTTCTTCTGTCAACTTGACCACACTCAACACCTGATGGTTACAAATATAATAGCATAAACAGAATAAAATACATTCACATAATAAGTAGTACAGTTCAAATATATTCAGTTTAAAGTACTGTAGATACAATACTTTAACTTAAGTATTACAGTTCAGATATATTCGCTGTGTTAAGTATTGTAAATACAATTCATGCAAATAATAAGTATTGCAGCTCAAATATATTCAGATTCAACTACTGCACAAAAAAATACTTTTCACTTAAGAAGTATTACAGTTCATTTATATTTGCAAAGTTGTAATGATAACTGTAGTTTTCTTCTTGTTACAACACAACAAAAATCTATATGACTGAATTCACAATACCAAGGGGGAAAAGACTTTGCAATTCAAAAACTTACCATTTTATGGAGTAAGTGCCCTTTAAAGTACATTTTAAGATAAACAAACCCTTTGAATGAATTCACCATGTGATGGAATAATGGAATTCAGAAGAAACAAATGTTAATAACCATTTTAAGGAACACAAGAAATCAACAGAAAATTCCCTTAAAACAAGAACTCACCAAAGTTACAAGAAACAATAAGCCTGCTAAATTAATCACAACAGGTCCTGTCTGGCAAAAATGAATCTATTTAATGGGCGGATGCTGCCTGGTAAAAGTGAATCTATTTAAATAGAGCGGCTGCTGCCTGGTAAAAGTGAATCTATTTAAATAGAGCGGCTGCTGCCTGGCAAAAGTGAATCCATTTAAACAGAGCAGGTGCTGCCTGGTAAAAGTGAATCTATTTAAACAGAGCAGGTGCCGCCTATAAAGAGTGCATCAAACGAACCAGAGTGGGGGTGGGAGTGACTTAGAGTCTACGATGCCCGTCGCTTGTTGCTGCAGTTATTATTTTCATAATCCAGTGTGTCAGGTCTTAGTCAGATATGACTGAGCTACTGTATGACAGTAGACAGTACTACTTGCTTTCTATTAGCACTGAATATTTAGCGGTGCTCACCAAACCCAAAATCCACATTGTGCCAACGGCTTCAAGCAGAGACAAGCAATTGGGATTGTACAAGCCTTACCCCAGTGTGAGGAAATGCAACCTAAAAACTAAATGTCATGGCAGGGCAGACTAGGCCCTAAGCCTTGGTCTGTAACTGGTCTAGGATGGAAGCTCCGACAGGCGGACAGAGTATCGGTTTGCTGATCCAGCAGCTTCTGCAGCTTGTCTTGTGCCAGATGTATTGGTGTTACCTTTCCTCTGGAGTAAACTGGACAGGCCGAGAGAGGGATCATGCTGCATGGGAAACACATGGTCTTTAAATTCAGTCCAGGCATTGTGTTATAGAGAGGTATAACTCCATTTGACAAACTATCGTCTGTCAAGATGGCAAGGTGCCAGTCATTATAATGTAATCTCTGTTCACTGAGCATTGAAACTGTGAAAGATAACATGAAACAAAACAAATAATACAATGACCATAGTATGGCGATATATCCAAAGTGCCAGTCTATCCAGCCTATAGTCAGCAAGAAAAGTAGCGTAGATGAAAGGCATCCCTATCTCTCTCCAAGTCTTACTCTAATGTAAACAGATGAAACTAGTGTGGACTCTTACCCCCCAGGATACTGCATCAGTGTGAAGCAAGTGCGCAAAGAACTTGGCCACGTTGCGAACTTTATTTGTTTCCAGGCGGTGAATTGTTTCATACTGCTCCATGAATATCTGCTGAAATGGTTCAATGTACTTTCTGTCTAACTGGCAGAATCTCTGGAAAACAGACAAAAATATTGGTTAAATATTCCATTAAAATATATTACCAACACAGGCTGCATTAAACAATGTAGATACCACATTACACAACATAGGTATGCCAAGTGATCTTAGATAGTGAACAGTAATTAGTATAAAATCAACATTCTAGCTTTCCTCTGCTCCATTTCCCTTCAGCAAATGTCAACATTCTCCACGCAGCACATGCCAACATTCGCGCCCAGTAAATTTTGCATGTGGATACTGATCAGTCCAGTAACCCACTTCAGATTCAAATTGTTAGTGCGGATACTGATCAGTCCAGTAACCCACTTCAGATTCCAATTTTTTCAGCGTGTGGATATTAATCAGTCCAGTTCACCTACTGGCTGTAAACACTTCAGATTCATACCCTCATACACCCCTCCCTGCTGGAACCACATATACATCTAAAATCAAGGCCTTAAATGTTGACTTCTCGTCCCTGACTTGGGCATGTTAATGACAAGTATTTTTGAAGTCTTAAAGGAAGAATAGTCAGTCCATGGGTAATTGTCACATTTGGTCGTATGATTCAAAGAGTCACAAAGAGGTCACCGCTGACAGTAACATATCCAGCTTTTAATCCATCCATACATAAGAAAAAAATTCTGGAGTCCAGGAAGAAGACTTGAGATAATGGGGCTGCTTTGAGAACTTAATCATCCCTTCAAGCAATCTAACAATCCTTCGATATCTAAAGAAAACCGAACAATACACGGATGAAACAATTTCCAAACCCACATATCTGTCAGCCACTCTGGCAACCATCTATTATTCTACTGGTACTGGCACCTGGCCGTCTTGAAATACAATAGTTTGATTTATTTGGTTGTTTCGGGATTTGAGATTTAAATATTGAGCACAACCCACTACTGGCAACGCTGATCGTATTCTGGTATGAATGAAGACAATAGTTTGATAAATTGTGCTTAAAAGAAAAAAAGGCACAATAAAGGTAAATGTTTGTCCACAATGGATGCATGCAAACATATGGTCATTTCCACCATCATGCAACATGTGACGTCTCACACTTTCAATATGTGCACGTTATTATTCACAGCAGATGAAAACATACAAAACAATACAGCTAACAAAATAGTATGCTGATATAACAATAATAAACACACAACAAGACAGTAATGACTCACCTGGGCAAGGAGACCAAAGAATTTCTCATAAGTCCTCAATTGAGCACAGCAGTCAAGAATCATGTTGCACAACTCCACCTAATAAACACATTAGTATAAACATTGTCAGCCAACAACTAGAGCACAACAGTCAAGAATCATGTTGCACAACTCCACCTAATAAACACATCAGTATAAACATTGTCAGCCAACAACTAAAGCACAACAGTCAAGAATCATGTTGCACAACTCCACCTAATAAACACATCAGTATAAACATTGTCAGCCAAAAACTAGAGCACAACAGTCAAGAATCATGTTGCACAACTCCACCTAATAAACACATCAGTATAAACATTGTCAGCCAACAACTAGAGCAACAGTTATTTACAAGAATCGCAGGTCCGCATGGCCGAATGGATAAGAACACATGTTCTTAAACATCCGGTGTGCTGATGCCGAGGTAAGCGGTTCAACCCCTACACCGGACAGCTGGACTATAATGTTGATCTGTCGTCTTTGACTTGGGGACATTAATTACAAGTACCTATGAAGTCGGAGTGGGTTCGCCTGATAGCGAGGGTCACTGTTAATAGGGAAAGCTAACTCACACACAAAATTCAGTCCATCAAAGCGAGCGAGAGCAAAAAAAAAATGTACAAGGATGTCATGAATAAGTGAAATACAAGCAAACAATACTTAGAATAACGTGTATTTATGATTATTTTCTGAAATGTGTTTTATGATCATTTTCTGAAATGCGTGTTTGTGATTATTTCTGAAATGTGTGTTTTATGATAATTTTCTGAAATGTGTTTTATGATCATTTTCTGAAATGCGTGTTTGTGATTATTTCTGAAATGTGTGTTTTATGATTATTTTCTGAAATGTGTTTTATGATCATTTTCTGAAATGCGTGTTTGTGATTATTTCTGAAATGTGTGTTTTATGATAATTTTCTGAAATGTGTGTTATATATTATTATTTTCTCAAATGTGTGTTTGCAATTATTTTCTGAAATGTGTGTTTACAATCATTTTTTGAAGTGTGTGTTGTAGGATAATTGTCTTCTAAAATATTTTATGATTATTTTCTTAAATATGTTCTTAAAAAAAAACAACATATTTTGTAATGTCTGTTAAGATAATTTTCTGAAATGCACATTGTACGATTATTTTCTTAAATGTGAATCTAACTGCTATGAATAGAAATAAAAATGACTCCACTGGTAACAAGCAACAATGTATGTTTACATTAAATACAGCAAACTGTACTACATAAGTTATGCATAAGTTACCAGAGCAAGAATAATGCTCAAATTATGGTATTCAATCATAGTTACGAAGCTCAAGTAAGTAACATTTCTAAGGCAATCGAACTAGAGAGACAGTAAAGTGAGATGATCAAATCAGGTGATGGATCAATGGCTGTCCTAACCATCAAAGTGAGAGGCAGAAGCTATTGGCGATACGCTCCATTGAGTCCAGATAATTTTATCATTAACTAACAGATATGGTTAAGATAGCTGCACTACAGGTGCTCTGATCTCTATAGTAAATCTGTCAGTGTACAATTAACGCCTGTGCCATTCCCATGCTGACTGACAAGTCAACTCTTCCCTATCCACATGGATCTTCAATCTGACTGCTTGCATTTTAATTACTGATTCATTCTGTTTAACTCCTTATTTCACCTGACTCTCTAAGGAAGTTCATGATGGCAGCTAAATTCAGGGGCTGATCCATTGAGATAACAGTGCAACGTTGGTTAACCTATCCACTCTTTCACGGGAGATCCATTGCAGCCAACCTTTCTTGTGGAGATGGCACCTGACTGAAATGTTTATGACATCTTTAAGAGTTTACAATACATCTGGGATTAATGATGTTGATGAACATTTACAATGTTTAAACATCATCTAACATCCCAAAATGCCCCTTGATTGATATGTTGATCCAAATTCTGTTGCGTAAATTTTGTGGTGTCCTGAGGCTGTTTCTGTGATGTGAAACAGTCATCACATTTTGTAGGGCCTGAACAACAGAGGTATAGATGGTCAATCTTTCCCTCATTTAGCAGGCAATGAGCCTAAGCATCAAACCCTTGTTCAGCTAAGATCATGGCATTATCAGCACAGTTCCTATCCAGCTTCGCTAATGCACTGAGTTAATTAAATGTCACAAACATACTTAGAGTTGTCTCCTTACAACCAACATCAGAAACTAGTTTGTATGTACTGCCATTACCTCTTGGCCTGGCTGCAGATCCATCTTCAACATCTTGTGAGCACACTCATTGTGATCCAAGCTGGACTGCACTGTCAGGTATATGGTTCTTCGAAGTGCCACCAGGTTTGTCTCTGTCTTGTCAATGATGGTCTGCTTCTCTGCGTCTGGATAATATAGATATGTACAAGTCAAGTAAGTAAAGATCTCTTTGACCAACCTGAAGGCGCACTGGACACATGAAGCTAGACAAATGTTTTCAGAGACCAATCGACACACAGTGGCTGATGTGGCTGGTATAATGTCTGCCGCCTTTACTTTCCATGACATTTCCTGGTACCCATTTTAGGCTGAGCCAAGCTGGGAGCCCAGGTCCATTTTTAAAATCCAAACCTGCCCTGAGGATCAAACCTGAAACAAGCGGTACTGCAGGCGATTGTCTAGCCATCACGTTACGGTGGCATCCATATGCATATAAATATGTATACCTGCACAAATAACATCCACAGCAAACTGTTCTAACTGGAATAAAAAATCTTTTTTTCTGTCAAAGTTTGTCACATCTGACACCGTGTCTCATCTTACACCCAGTCTCATCTGACACCCAGTCTAACAGGTATGGGTTTATGAAGTGGGGCAGCGGCTAGTACGCCAGTGGTCATGTGTTCCAATCCTCTTTGAGGTGGGGATTTGTTTAATTGACCTGATCTCCCAGCTCGACCTAGCTAGCTGAATCGTACCAAATGACTTGCCAGCAACCCTTGGGAAGCAGATGAACACATGCTGCATCCTCTTATATCTCAGCCATCCTAATTCAGTGATGGATTACAATCTCTCTCTCTAGACTACGGTCAGCACTGGCACCATCTCATCACCGGACGGTATACAGAACCACAATGTCAGACTGATTTGTGGAGGGATGAGATCAACACCTGTTGCCACATGTGAAACAGCTGCCAACACAGAGCCAGTAGACATCAGGTGAACGAGAGCATTGATTAAAGCTGTAGAAATGTACAAGAGGAATGAACAAGACCACCCAAACATAAGCAATGATTGATACATGGAAACAAACACCAGCATGCAAACAGCCATCTCTCTCTTGGGTTTAGCTAAATAATGAGACAAATGAGAGAGATGGACTATAAATTCAGGCAAAAGACATTGAAGGAGATCTAACAACAACAGGGAGAAGATAATTAGAGCATTGAATAATATGGGGTGGACATGGGAGAACCTGCAGGAAATGCCAACAGATAGGAAGGCTCCGCATGAGCTGGTTGAAGGACTATGCTCCACGGCAGAATTAAAGGTAACCAGAATAAGATCTAGGAGTTCAGCTTGGCCGAATGGATAAGAGCACGAAACTTCTGGTGTGCTGATGCCGAGGTAGTGGGTTCAACCACTACACTGTCAGTTGGACTAAAATATTGACTTATTATTCTTGACTTGGGGTCGTAAAGTACAAGTACCTGTGGGTTCACCTGATGGCGAGGAACTCTGGAAATAGGGAATGCTAATCTGGTAATAGGGAATGCTAATCTGGTAATAGGGAATGCTAATCTGGTAATAGGGAATGCTAATCTGGAAATAGGGAATGCTAATCTGGAAATAGGGAATGCTAATCTGGTAATAGGGAATGCTAATCTGGTAATAGGGAATGCTAATCTGGTAATAGGGAATGCTAATCTGGTAATAGGGAATGCTAATCTGGTAATAGGGAATGCTAATCTGGAAATAGGGAATGCTAATCTGGAAATAGGGAATGCTAATCTGGTAATAGGGAATGCTAATCTGGTAATAAGGAATGCTAATCTGGTAATAGGGAATGCTAATCTGGTAATAGGGAATGCTAATCCAATCCACACACAAAAATTAGTCCAGTGCACACTAGAAGCAGTAGTACATGTTTGAACTATATTTGAGTTCAAAGAGAGGCAGTGAAAAACAAAAAGATATAAATATTTGGAGGTCAGGCCTGGCATCCTACCTGTAATGAGCAAATAAGTCCCAAATGAATTTAAGTCAGCCGGCTCATTTGGTGTGAAGTAACAAAATGACACCGACAATGTCATGAGTAGTACGGTTGGACAAGGGTTGTACACCAGCTCTGGTAGTTTGCCACGGGAGGAAAGACCGGCCACCTAATCCTGTGTGCACTCAGGCCTACAAAAATGAGATGGTCCTAGCATGTCACATTCTCACAATGGATTTCTGCTGCGGGACTCGCTTGTTAAATGTCCATAAAAGCAACATAACAGGGGAAATGTCAGTATATATAAATATGTACAGGACACACACACTTAGAAATGATATAACTGTGCTCTGAACAAGCCTACAGGTGCTCAGTCTCAATAGACAGATGGCAAACATGTTGTGCACCCATTGCTTCAGCAGCATACCAAATGTGTAAATAGCTGCAATAATGATGCTAACTTCAGCTGCTTCTCTTTAGACCCAAATTCTAATACCTCAGGCAACCTGTGGCACACAATGACTTCTTTCTGAATCCAAGGGTCTGGTGATCAAAGCTACAGATAAACAAAGGCCGAGTTGAGGAAACAATACAAGGACATTTCTAGAAAACTGAATATTCTTACTGTATTTAATAACAACAACTTACTTGCTTTCTCCTCGTCTTCACTTTCACTGTCTGACGACTCAGACCCGGATGATTCTCCAGATTCATCTGAACTTCCTTCTGCAAGAATTACTGTTCAGAAAGAGGTTATGAAAGTGTATATTAATCTTCACATAACTCAGTCTGCCTGCAACTATACAATAATAACTGAAAACAGTGTTTATAACTTTAGGTGGGCATTCAAGTGTCACCACAGTAAAACACCTGTCAACTTCTTCTTGTGCCTTGTATCCCAAGAGGGGCGTTGACCACCAAACCATTCATGCCAAGCCATCCTGTATTTTGCAGTCTCCTGCAGCTCTGTCAATGGTCTCCCCATATTATTCATCTGTCTTTAATTCTCTTCTCTATTGGTTTTTAGGTCTCCTGCTATTTTGTTTGCCCTGTGGGTTCTAGTTAAGAGAGTGTCTAGTCATATATCCTCCAGTTTTCTCAGTGTGCGTCCTATCCTGCACTAGCATTGTTTCCTCACCTCTTGGTTCATAAGGATTTGTTTAGTTCTCTCCATGAGCTCTACATTGGTGATTCTGCCATACCATTTTAGTCCCAATATTCTACAAAGGTAAAAATTAATGAATGTAGTTTATTAGTAACATAAAATTAACATGAAACCCACAGCTTACAGTGTCGCTCCACACACTTAACTCAGTAGATGGGCAACGAAGCCATGCACTACCACTCCAACATGAGAAAAATGCGTAAACAAACTAGCCAGAAGCAAAAATGCCAGGGGCCTTAACAGCTCAACAGCCTATCCGTCATATAAGAAATTAACTCAATTATAAAATGTAAGTTAAAAGTTAGTTGCATATCCTTTACATGATATGTCGCAGTCAACCCCAGAATTTTTTGGCTGTTTGTGATCTCTTGGCAAGTTTTTATGTTCAGTAGTTTGCCACTGTTTTCTGAATGACGCGAACTCATGCCATTTTACAAAAACCAACGCAAAGCAGTCTGCTGCCAAATCGCCTGAAGCTGGGTTTCGGGCGTGGTATGCAGAATTTATGAACTGCGACTGTAACCCCTTTGCCACAAAGCTGGCCTGTAAGTAGTGAACATAAATGACTTTAGGATAACAAAAAATCTGGCCTGTCTGGTCACAACCTCAGCCACTCCAGCATGTCTTACCTTTCTTCAAGGCCTTATACTTTTCTTCATTTTCAGCAAATGCTGGGTCCTCCTTGAATACATCTGAAAAATAATAGCAAAGTTACAGAAAATATGATACAAAATAACGGCTGACAAATTACAAAGCTGGAACATTTGTAACAATAATCACATTATAAATAATGCACTGGTAAAAAAAAAAGTAGTAACACTAAAAACAAAGTGAACGAGGACCAATAGGCTTGCAGAGAAGTGAACTAGTCACTATATTGCGATGTTCCTGAACAGCCTCAAAATGACATATAATCAATTAATGAAGTGGTAAAAATTTATAACAAATTAAAAGACTGTCACAGATAATGCTAAAACGGCCACAAATATAATCAATCATATGAAGTGACAGCTGAAATTATAACCTTTGGCAGAGAGGGAGAATAACCAATGATGGGTGATCACTCATTAGGTGAAATATAAAACAGCAAACATTGACATCATCTTCCCAACGGAGCAATGGCCTTCAACCAACTCACACCAAGACTTTCTATTTTTGTTTCTCATCTTGTGTAGCATCTTCCACATTCCAGATGATTCAACCCTTCTATACATGTTTAAGGTATCCTCTTAATCCTCTTTTCTGTTGCCGTGTGTTCCAGAGTCAAAACTTTCTGGCTACACTATTAACAGTTTTTTGTCCATCCCAGTATCAGTATCTGTTCTCCTTTCTTGACTCGTTGGACTTAGTTCAGTTCTCTCCATAAACTCCACACTAGTGACTCGTTCATACCATGTTAGTCCTCCCTTCCTGCACAGTTCTCTCCATAAACTACACAGTGGTGATTCTTTCATACCATGTTAGTCCTCCCTTCCCACAGTTCTCTCCATAAACTCCACACTGGTGATTCTTTCATACCATGTTAGTCCCCCCTTCCTGCACAGGTCCCACTTACTGAATGTCTGTAGTTTATCAGAAACTGTTGTAGTCCATCTCCATATTTCTGATTCACACAGCAGTACCGGTTGGATATGGTACTGGTTGACTTTCACACATGTCCGACAACTATGAACGCTCCTTGTGTCTTTAGAAGTCTTATTATAATGCTGCTTATTTTCTCCTCTAGTAATTGTCAAATAAACATTTTTTATCCAAATTGTCACAAAGCAGTTTCCTGCCTTGGGTCTGTGATGAAATAGCACCATCACATTTTGTAGGCCTGAGGGCAGGGAGGAATCAGCCATTGGTCTTTCCCTCACTTTGGCAAGTGACGAGCCAGGCATCGAACAAATGTCCGAAACTGTCTACATTGTTACCTTCATACATGAATTATTCCACCTCTTGACATGAGTTTCACCAAGGAATATCAGTTTATCATTTGCACAATTTTTTTTTTCTTAATATCTTTGTCCATCCCTATGCATTTTTCACTAATTGCTATTGACTTAAATCAAATGTGTAATTTACAATAAATGGCCTAGCGAAGGGAAAACATACTTAGCAACTCATCTCCAGTGACTCCATCCTCCAACTGTAACAGGTGGGTGAACTGCTCTTCATCCTCGACCAGATCCAGATCTGTCAGAACTGCTGGATGATCCTATCCAGACAAATGTACAAGGTTATGGCAGGATTAACACAGACATCAGGACATTTATAACATCTAATATATATATATATATATATATATATATATATATATATATATATATATATATATATATATATATATATATATATATATATATATATATATATATGTGCTGAGAAATGTGTATCTGATCTGAAGTACAACATGCAACATTTTAAATCAATCAAATACGTTCCCTGCCGATCCTGCCTCCATCTTGTGGGAGGAGATAAACGAGCTGGGCTAGAAGCAGGATAGCAAGTAGCAAGGTCAAGCCTGACAGGTCACATGATGGGACCATTTATAATTTATCTGTAATGGACTGCCTTTATAGCACACTGACACCTCTTTAAGTGCTCTGTCTCCACCAGATCACAAATGTAGATCTCATACTAGTGTACAAACTCCAGAGCACCCAGGAGGATGCAGATGTGTTTACCCCACAGATTCACCTCTTGCACACATCTACCGTATGCAGTTACAAAAACAGCATATAGAAACTTTTATAAAAACCGGTCACAATCTAGCACGCTGATATCACTATTCTCAGATTGTAAGCGCACATCTGTGTTCACAGCATCATTTGTTATGCTGAGTGGCGCTGGTGATCATATTCGCCCACAAACAGCTGTTACCTGTGGTCTTGACACGCTTGACCACTTATTGGCCTCAGCATCACTGTCAGACCATTCAGCATTTTTTTTCCCCCCTCTCCAAACCTTAAAAAAAAACTGTCATTTACTGCCAATATAGTACCTTGTGGTGTGCGGCAGGGGGATCTTGAGCCTGAGGAATTAAGGTCACCTGGCTATTGCAGTCGCTGCAAACTGTGCAGGTTAGAGTTTTCTTTTTGCCCCCAACAGAAAAAACTCCACACCCTATTGAGGATTCGAACCCGAGACTCCCGAAGGAGAATCCAGCATACTAGCCACTTGGCCAACAAGGTGGTGACACAAGCTTACTGTCACTGCTATGCTGATCTGCAAACCAAGACTTAAGTTACATCCATAACCACCTCAACTAGTCACTGTATCCTCGTTTACATGTGACAAACAAGAATATAGTTTATACATATACCCATGGATGATAAACGTGATATGGTAAACAGTATAGTTAATACATATTTTCATTACCACCACCATCTTCTTCTTCTCAGGCCTACAGATGCCAGCCTGAATATATTTAAAGAAAGAGCAGACCAACCTGAGCTTGTTGACATCTCCAGAGTTTGCCCTCAAATGGACACAGGCTAGAATGATATTTTTTTTTGCATATACTGGGCACTCTTTAATATCAAATATAACATTGTAAACTTTATGCACAAAACATGTTAAACTGTATACACACCTTAACCATATATTTTATAAACAAGATATGTTAAACTCCCCCCAAACTAATCCCATTAATCCTCAATAATGACAAACCTGACACACTAAACTAACTTCATGAATGTCAAAGATGACCCATCATGACTAAAACATATGATGTCTTATACAGCATAAACCTACATGTATGAATACAGATATTCTTAAAAGCATACCTTAAATCCATCTTTACGAATGGCAAACATGACCTCAACCATGTACTGCACTCTGACATCCAACTGGCCTTCGTGGAGGATGTTGCGGAGGCGTTCAAATATCGCTGTGAAGTCACGAGTAATATGTCATGATCAAGATGCCTATGACCAGGGAGGAACAACTCTTGATTTAATCATCATTTCTAGGGGGGGGGGGGGGGGTGTGGTGTGTGTGTGTGTGTGTGTGTGTGTGTGTGTGTGTGTGTGTGTGTGTGTGTGTGTGTGTGTGTGTGTGTGTGTGTGTGTGTGTGTGTGTGTGTGTGTGTGTGTGTGTGTGTGTGTGTGTGTGTGTGTAAAAAAAAAAAAAAAAAAAAAGTAACGGCAGCTCGAGATTTAATAAGAAAACAGCAAGTGGAATAGTTCGGCCACATAACAGACAGTATACCAACACAAGCAATGATATACCGACCAAATGGGAACAGAAGAAGAGGCCAACAATGTACACGATGGACAGTGGAATAACAGAGCCCATGGTAATCTCAATATATGAAGTCCATAAACTGGCATTCTCACACTGTTTATGCTGCTTCATCTTGACACCACAACCCGCATGATGATGAGATTCCTGACAGTTTTGTTTAAGAATCATTCTAAATGTATACGAATATCTTCATAAGTGCTACAGCTGCCTCCCCTACCTAGATCACACAAGGACAACCTCAACACACTGCACTGGCAAGGATATATATGTCAACATACGAGAATCACGCATGCTATATTCTTTTTGTTGGCAGGTTTTCAAATGTGGAAACTTAGCCTGTTCAGCCAGCTTTTTTCAATACTCAGCCACCAGGAACGTTTGACATAGGGTGTGGGTGTGTGTGGTCCCCTGCCTTCCCTAATGTGATAAAACCCTGCACGGTTGACATCGCTAACAACGCCAGGGGTTGTGTGAGCCAGAGCCAGATGTCACAACCTCGAAGTCACTCTGCTGAAAATATTTCATGTACATCAAGAAACATGTATAATAGAATGATCACTCAACCCTCCTACAATGGGGCATCCTTTTATTTTGATCCAGGTTGCGGTGGGACCTGACAACCCACCTTTGCACGCATTAAGTTTTGAGCAGTGGTCAGGCCCATGACAGAACCTCTGTACCAGGGTGAGCACTTGTAGGATTAACTTGTGGAAAAAAAACGAGCATCAAATATAGCTAGAAAGCTACCTGCACATAATGTGATGGCTCCCTGGGAGTGCCCAGAATTAAAGCAGTTCTTCAGTCCTGTACCCCTGGATGCTCCCTCAGGACACTAGGTTGGCAATGAAATACATAAATGACATGGAGAAGACATGGCCAATCTAAGCCTGACCTCAGCCAGTCTGTACATGCGGTGCTGAACCATGACCTAGATGTACCCTTCCTACAGATGTCCCTTTCCAACACTGGTCTTGCTGGGTTCTGAACTTGGAGAGGTGAAAGAGAGCTCTGCAAAAGTCCCCATGGAGATGGCATTTTTGGTACAGGATGGAGAGCAATCTCTTTATTTCAATCTCACTTGGACAGACACAAGCCCTTTTTGGGATTCAGGTGACTTGAGTACCAATGCATCGGGCTTCCAAGTAAAACTCAGTCCTGCAGAAGACTGACCAACCAACCACTGGATGAATGCATGTGACACTGTTCTTTCTTTCAATCATGATTCAGGGTGATGTGGAGTCCAGAATGCTTGGGAGAATTGAGGATCTGAGAAGAGTTCTTCAGTTCTACACTGCTGGAACAACCCACATGACACATGCTCTTACTTTCATATTGATTCCTTAGGACAGTTTTTGTAAAAATCAGTCTGTGTTTAAAAGCTGCTAAATCTGAACTAAAACCTGTAACAGAACTTACGAACTTATCTCAACAAATTGTGGAGTGTAAACAAAACCACTAAAATAATCTAGATATAAATTTACGGTGTGAACACCAAAGCGAAACAGATATTTGGGCAATTAGTCATGCATAAATGATAATCATTTGCAACACTCCCACTTAACATAAATCACTGTGGTAAAATAGCTAGAGCCTGCCACAGTCCTGAGTTCAAATCCCATACCATGAATCTGGGGTCAGCCCAGTTAACGGGACACAAGAATTCTGGGAGGTAAGATGGATGGTATGGAGCTGACCATAACAATCATTGAGTGCCATTTGTGGACAATAAAATGTGGGCCTAGAACCAGTCTTTTAAAAAATACTGGACGAAATAAGAAAAAAAGAGATTGTGTAGTCAATCACCACTTTGAGATATAAAATCATATACCCTCCCCTACTTCTAGTGCACTGGACTGATTTATGCGTGTGGATTAGCTTTCCCTATTACCAGTGTCCTTCGCCATCAGGCGAACCCATTCCAACTTCTGATGTACTATAAAATCATAATAAAACTTACAGTTAATTCCTCTTGGCGAAACCTCCGTCAGTTTTTGCCCACATTCCTTGAGAAAACCTATAGCAACTTCCACAGAATCGTCTGTAGGGTTTTCTAGAAGCAGCGTCAAAATTTCTAAAGCCAGCACCTCGTGAGCCTGAAAAAGTCACCAAAAGCACTGTGATTAAAAAACTAGGTTGATTAGCAAACCAAGACAACACTAAGGCAACAGCAAAATACATTCAGGCAGTGTAATTTCACTGGTCTACTGGCTCACAATACATTCTTCTTGTCTGCATATCACAAGATGCCTACACAAATAGCAGCCCTCTTTAAGTCTTCAAAACTGCCGTACAGATTTTCTTTCCTGGTATTGGCTACTTATCTTTTGGGAATTTTTTGGAATGAGGCTGTGGTATGTTGCCAGCTTATGTTTTGGGTCTATTAAATGTTTTCTCGTTGGAAAGAAGTTGTAGCCAGTTTGTTGACTGAAAATCATACCTTGATGTTTCCTGCTCATCAGATAATATGAATGATTTTTTAAATGATAGGGGCGTTATTTAATCAATTTTCCCCTGTGTGTGTGTGTCTAATGATCAGTTTTAAAATCAATCTTCCCCTGTATGTGGCTATTTATTAGTCTTCACTCCGCATGAGATACTGAGCATGTTTTTGTAGTTTGCCTCTAAATTGTTTATGACAACGAAAAATGTGTAAACACCAGGCAACTGTCCAATTTCAGACAACTTGCCAATCATCTGGTGCAAACCAAACAATTTAAAGTGCAACAATTATCACAAACCATACAACTTCAAATTACCCATTGCTTTACACACACACACACACACAAAAACTGCTTGCGCATAAGCAATATGTTACTTCATTGTTGTGTTTATCTGTGAGTGGAAACAAGGGCCTGACTCACTGTTGCTGACCGGTGCTACTACATGGAGTCTTCAGGCTCACTGAACTTGATATTTCTCAGGTATTTTTAAAACTAACTACAAAGGCAACCCTCACAGCAGAACCGTACAGGTGTGATTTTCATCTACTTTAAACCACGGTATAAAAAGGTGAAGTGGGTAAGTTAGAGTATGCTGAGAATGTCATAAGTACGGCCGGGCGAGGGTTCCACACCCAGATGCCATCCTTCTCTTCCCAGACAACTCTGAAAACATTCAGTATTCAGTTTATGATGGGTCAACACCAGAGCTGTACTAGTTAGAAAAAAAAGAACCCTGCCAGTGCTGAGAATTGACACTGGACCACTCTTGGAAAGAAAGTACACAAACCACAATTATTATTCTTATGTCCTTCATCCCCCAATGAGAGGTCAGCATGGCCGAATGGATTAGAATGCGTGTTCTTAAACATCTGGTGTGCTGAAGCCAAGGTAAGGGGTTCAACCCCGTGACTGGACAGTTGGGCTGAAATGTTGACTTCTTGTCCTTGACTTGGGGACATCAATTACCTTCCCAATATAAGCTCCCCAGTTTTAGTAAAAACAGTTTGAACACACTTGTTACAGAAAGCGATGGCTGCAGTGAAAATATGACATGTTAAAAGTCATATTTCAGAGGCCTGAAGTATATATGATGAGATTATTTATTTACACAGACAGATCAAATTAAACCATGACAGATGAAATGTTCACATGTTGAAAGTATTAAAATTTTTTTTTAATGTAAAAAGTCAACCCATAATTCGCAGGTCCGCATGGCCGAATGGTAAGAACGCGTGTTCTTAAGCATCCATTGTGCTCGTGCCGAGGTTAGCGGTTCAACCCCTACACCAGACAGCTGGACTAAAATATTGACCTGTCGTCCTTGACTTTGGGGACGTAAATTACAAGTACATCTGAAGTCAGAGTGGGTTTGCCTCATGGCGAGAGACACTGTTAATAGGGGAAGCTAATCCATGCACAAAATTCGTCCATCACTGCTGTAAATAGTGTGTATGGACTACGCTTGAGTTCAAAGCGAGTGAGCGCCAAAATAAAAACAAAACCCATAATTCAATCATACATTAAAGTAGAAGCGTCAACACCCGCTGAATGCTAACCGTCATGGTATCAGAAAAGGCAAATGATCTACACAGCGGTGCTCACCTATTGGCTAAGTATATCATAAACATTCTATTATTGAATAGCATCTAAGTTTCATAGTTACAAAGGTTGGGATTCAGAGATAAGTAGCACATTTTGTTTCTTTGTTCATTGTTTATTTTTCCCCTTCAACTTTCCATTCTCATTCAGTTATTATACCTCAATGTAGTCACTGTCTCCATGGCAAAGGCGTTACGGGTGCGGTTCCGCTTACCTGCGTTCGAAACACAGCTGCGACCGATTTGGCAGCAGACTGTGTCGCGCTGGGTTTTAACGAATTGGTATGAGAATCAGTCATTCAGAAAGCAATGGCCAACTACTGAACGCAAACTTGCCAAAACGTCAACAACAGCAGAGCTGGTGTTGACAGCGATATCCTGTAAATAGGATATGCAACTACAACAAAAAAGTCAGTGTAGTGTCTTCCACATGTTTATATGTTGTGTTTTGTGTATTTCTTTCCTAATGAAAGCTAGTCGCCACAACATTCTATGTTTTTGTAAAACTGCATTACTTTGTGTTATCTTATTCTGTTTACATGTCCACAGCTCCACTAATTTTATTCATATTGAACTATTACTGAATAGTGGTCCTGGTGGTATAGTGATTATCCCACTGGCCTGCCAAGACACTGGTCCCAACAGCGGCAGGATGCTTATTTTCAACCTCTAGGGTTGACCAAGCCTCATAAAATAGGCACCAGACAATTTTCATAATTGTCTGGGAAGGAACGGCGATGAGGAAGGGAACTGTCCACCTCACCTCCACGTATCATGCCTAGATTACGTGAAGGCCTAACATTTCATACCCCAACAGCAATATCTGTCATGTAACTACCTTCATTTTGTTGGAAGGCTTTCTAGTTGTTACAACCGTGCCCGGGCGACAATCTGGTCGACTCATTTCAACAGTCAACTGTCAGGGGATTTGTAATGTGTGCAACATACACGTCACTTACATGTTACTGGGCACAATCAGGGAATGGGATTGAACAATAACACTGTGTGCTTCAGGCAAAGTGGCAGGCTTCAATTCAACATTTTTTTTTTGGCACTCGCTCGCTCGCTTTGAACTCGTAGTGTAGTCCATACACACATCTTCTAGTATGATGGACTGAATTTTGCGTGTGCATTAGCTTTCCCTGTTACCAGTGTCCCTCGCCATCAACTTCAGAGGTACTTGTAATTAACGGCCCCAAGTCAAGGACGATAGGTCAACATTTTAATCCAACTGTCTGGTGTAGGGGTTGAACCCCTTACCTCGGCATCAGCACACCGGATGTTTAAGAACCCTTAAATCTTATCCATTAGGCCATGTTGACCTACAATTTAACAATACAAAATAGAGAGTAAGTGTTGGATGTTTTCCCCATGACATGCTGGTGTGGTGAAAAACAAGCAGGCAGACAAATTGGCTGGGTCTGCACGCTCAGTGGGGTGTTGGTGCATGATAAGGCAGGTGTGGTCAGGGCCTTTCGGGATCGTGTGTATAGTGCAGAAGAACAGATCGTCACGGCTTGGAGACAATGGTGTTGCAGGGAGCGACTAGTGGCTCTGGCTGACACTCAGGACTCCAGGGAAAAGCCAGAAAGACACATAATCAGCCTGCTACTGGTACCATCAGTAATGGGACTCTTTACTAGAGATGGAGCACGCACGGGGATGTCCTGAGTGCTGTGATGTCAGTTTTTGACTCCACTCAAGTCTTAACACTGATACCTACCAAGCACGTCACGAGGAGGGTTGGTTTTAGTCTGGCTACCTCCTCGCGCAGAAAACTTTAGCCGTAAAATTCAACTAATCATGAATTACAAATGGTTTGGTTTTAATTGGATGAGGGCCTAAGCTCCTTTGAACGGCAAAAGAAGAACATGCACGCAGGTACTTCTACTCTTTTGAATGTATACATGAAACAACAATGAAATACATGAGAAATGCATATACAAAGATTCAACAATACAAGTACGACTATAAAACACTGAACAGTTACAATGCTGACTAGTCTTCTCACTGACTGCTCAAATGATTAAGAGATTAACTGACCTCAAGTGTGAGTGATCCTCCAGTCCAATGATCTTGTCATGATTGAAAAGGTCAGCTGTGAACCAACTGACCACAGTTCACATGACAAGCAAATGATAAAACCACTGGCCAGCCACTTCAGTGACTGTCCAGCCTTGCTCCAAAGATCGGACCGTCAAATGATGTGATGATGCTAAGCCCCACATTGGCTACAAACAAATCCTTTGACTGATCGGATGACCACCCACTTAACTGATTGGGTGACCAGTTGCTTGACTGCTTCCATGAAGAAAACCTGACTTCTTGGACAACTCCAGATCGTAGGATGAATCAGCCAAAATGACCACACATTTCAGTGATCATTCAGCCAATCTGCATTCCGGGATTCAGAAAACAGCTTCCTTGCATACATGTGGCCAGCCAATCGACTGACCTGAAGATCCTCACAAACTGACCACTGTTCCAATGGTCAACTACTGAAATCTCCCTCCTCCAGAGAAGGGTGGAGACAAATGAAGGTGTCCTCACAGGACATAACTCACCACTAGCTGGTTGACTAAATGTGCGATGAACATTGTTGAAGATAGGCACAGTGCTTTGTCATTTCTTTTGTAGCCCCGGCGGAACATCAGGATCAGACGACGAAGGATCAGCTCGCCATTTTGTGGAAACTGAGAAAAAAGCACAAATAAGTTTTAAGGATGAATGTTTAAAATTCCACATTAAAAAAAAAATTTAAAAATACCAAAGTTCACATGATTAGAAAACCATAAAAGCATTGATCAATTACTTCAGTGACCAGCCATGTGCAGTCTCACTTCATTGACCAGTCTATAAAATTATGTGATGCCAAGTCATAAATCCAGTGATTGATTTGACGACAGTCACTTTACTTCTATGAAGTGATTATGTCTCCAGATTAAGTTAATTTTTGCATTCTAAAGGCCGCTATAAGTCTTTACCATGAATATGAAGTATATGTCACAGAGAACTTACATTTTCTGAAGTTTTTATTCCTTTTAAATAGAGCCACTACTTGAATTGACATACATATGCCAATCTCTGTTTAACCCTGAAAAGACCCTGGGAACAAAACACCCAATTTTGTTTCTAAGTAAACAAATTAAAAATTTTTCATCACCGTAATGATTTAATTTGAGCTGTTTTTTAAACAAAAGATTTGGGAACAGACAAAAGTCTGATGAAGACAAATCCAGAGAATAGGTGGGCTGCGAAAAATCTAAATATTCATATCCTTCGAGACATGCTTCGTGAGAGGGTGCGTTGTGTTAACGCTATTTCCTATCCCTGCTGTTTTTAGTCTAGCAACGAGATCTGCTAAGTACTGTTCATTAATCTTACTGCCACTAGACAACCTTTCAATAGGGCACCTTTGGGATCCCAAAACCCAGTCAGCATAACTTCTCCTGCAGACTACAGTGCTCTCTGCTTGCCAGATGTTGGGGAGCCCAGGGTTTTCTATTACATCCTGGAAATTTTGGATTTGGGGGTCATAATGGTGGATCTAAATCTCATTTGCTGCCACGTATGGCCATCAAAATGTTTTCTGTTGGCACTTTTAAGCAACTATTGACATAAATGTAACCTTGTTTGCTTCTGTTCATGTGTCGACAGGCATAGAACCATGCAGGCACTTTTCTTTTGTTCAGTCTGTTGTGTCAAATTCTTCTTCTCCTTCTTCTTCTGCGCTCATCCTGAGTTTTTTTTTCTTTTTCGGACGTGACTGCGTTGTGCCTGTTTACAGCAGAGCTGCGTTCTTGCGCCGTTAGGCTGACACATCTGACTTCTGCAGGTATTTGTTGACTGGGTTAACCTTCCCAGGGTGTCAAATTCTATTAACTGTTCTTTCACTTGGTTTTACTGCACTAGCTATCTAGACAATTGTCATTTGTTAATCCTGGTCAATGATTTTCTTCAATTGCTGTGTTTCTGTCATTGCACCTTGAGGATGGTGTCCCAGATCAAGGCAGATCAGCAACATTTGAGCGGCCACTCTTAAACTGTCTACACCAGTTTAGTTTTTTTTTTTTTTAAATAACCACAGCATATGAAGGACAGCAATAATGAAACTCTGGTTCCATCTCCCTGTGTACTTTTGTAGTTGTTTTCCACTTAACATCAGGAATTTTATCACAACCCAACCTCCGACTTCATTATTCTGACAAATCATTGAAGTAGCAGTTATGGTTGAAAGAATATGTTACGCTGTCCACCATAACAGGAAAACTCATTTAAGAAACAAATGTCTAGTTCACATGTTCGGTGAAAAAACGAGGAGCTGTGAAGGTAGGCATTCACAGTTCCTCATATTTGAACTGAACAAGCCTGCCTTAAATTTTCTCCTGATATTATTCAAAGTCAGGGTCAAGACTTTTGACCAGCTCCTTGTATCTACTTTGTTTCATGAGCCAAATAATTCCTTTTCAATATTTGTTGTCCACCTATCTTACTGCTTACTTGTTCCTATATCAGTATGACTGCATTGCATCTACCAGTTAACATTTACCACATTTTGCAGTTTTGCACAAGCAGTGAAAATGCCCAGCACAATTTCCATGAATGATATTTAAACATGCCACCAAATGGAGTTGTATATGAAAACTGAATACAACAACAACATATCTCACCTTGGTGTTGATGATGGCCACGAGTGCAGCATAAACATGAGTAAATGTTGGAGATGCTGCCTGTGCCTGAATGACCGACCGGGCCAGGAGGCCGCTAGATGAGAATGTATCATAATTATATTTATAAACAAAGAAACAAAACTGCGGGGCAGTATAATTACATATAACGTGAACATTGCGTGCGTAACTTTAAAAGACAGAAGAGTTGGTATTTGGAGCCTGGTAATTGTGGTTGGGGCGGTCAAAGTTGACAGGGAACTGCTCTGGTAACGTCAGGAGCATGGTCAGGCACAGGTTTCACGCAGGAAGCTCTAAAAGCAAGATTTCTTATTCTTTCAATCTCATCACAAGGATAATAGGGAGAAAATATACACACTGAGAAGAGAATCAGAGGTGAGGTACATAATACAGGAAAGACACGGAAGGAACTACAAGAGATAGCATTGGATAGAAGGGTTGTCATATGCTAGTTGCAGAACTTTGCATCCGGGAAGGTTAACCCGGTCAACAAATGCCCGCAGAAGTCAGATGTGTCGGCCTAACGGCGCAAGAACGCAGCTCTGCTGTAAACAGGCACAACGCAGTCACGTCCAAAAAAAAAATCCGGATTAACACAGAAGAAGAAGAAGAACTTTGCATCATGAAGCAACCAATGACAGAAAATGCAGAGGAAGAATATTAGGAAGAAGAGGAAGAGGGATGGGCCAAAGCAACATGATGGAAAACACAGTTGTATGCATACTAAGGGATTGTCTGTCAATCAGTCACGAGAGACAGTGAAAATCAAAATCTTTTTCTGAACTTTAACATTAACATTTTTCTACTTAAGACATTATTAATAATAATATCCATGGACAAAAACTACAGGCCAACCAATGATCATCAACCATCAAAAATGAAGAAAGTTAAAAGGTCACACACGTTAAACATTTCGGCTCCATAACCTGCAACAATGGCATCTGTGCTAATGAAGTCAGAAGCTGGCCGTGACAATTGTGAGGTTCAACGGCATTAAAAACATATGTTACAACACCAACAAATAAGTTGAAACACAATTGTTGAAGATGCATCTTTCCTGTGGCACCATGTTGGGGTTTCTGAGCTGAAATGTGACACAAAAGTTCTCAGAATATCGTGGTGAACATCTGAAGACAACAGGCCCATGAATAGTGTCATGTCTCAAACACTGAAATACTGTAGCCATAATGGACATCACTGAGGCAGCTGGAAAGATCAGTGGCAGAAGGTGTGGTCTGTGGAATAGGAGGCAGGGATCAGCCACCACGAAGATGGACATGGGACACTGCAGAACCTTGTACACGAAGTTGCACGAGGCAGGAGAGATGACATGTGACTAGGAGACTTTTAGTGAGCTGGGATAACAGCAAAACAGTAATATGATTTCAAAAACAAGGTTAACGGGAAAACAGTAATGGTGACCCCACGGTAAAGTTAAGAGGAAAACAGTAATGGTGATCTTACAGTAAAGTTAACAGGAAAACAGTAATGGTGATCTTACAGTAAAATTAACAGGAAAACAGTAGTGGTGATATAGGAAACAGGGAAATAGTAATGGTGGTACCATAGTAAAGTTAACAGGAAAACAGTAATGGTGGTAACTTAGTAAAATTTACAGGAATACAGTAACGGTGATGACATAGTAAATTTAACAGGATAATAGTAGACCCCGAGGTAGACCAAGAAGACGGTGGAGAGATAATACATGTACAGACCTACAAGCACTTGGAATCAACGACTGGCAAGAGAAGGTCCACCAGAGAGACGAATGGAGACGGATTGTATTTGCAGCAAAGAACCTCAATGGCTCGGAAAGCTGAAGAAGAAGAAGAAGAATAGTAATGGTAATACCATGATATCTGTAAATGGTAAACAGTAAAACATATGAGAAGGCTCAGTTAACAGATAAACAGCATCCCATAACTTATCCTGTCACTGAAGTGATAAATGATAAGAATTTCACATACACTAAGTCACAGCACTGAGAGGGAGTGACCAATTTATTTCCTCACCTTCCTTAGATTCCAAATACAGAGAACAAGGCAATGAGTTGATGACCTGAGATGTTCATGTGATACTGTAAAATGGATTAGAGTAGCCCAACTGGTGCAGTCACCCTGACACCTCAACAGGACTTCTGTCCTGGATGGTTCTTTTATCAGCCCACTATTTTAACTACTCTTACTGAACCAGCCAGTTCAAACATGAGCATTAGTGATAAGAATGACAGCAAAAAGAGTGACAGTGATAGGAATGTTAGTTATAGTGGTGACAATGACAAGAATGACAGCGAAAAGAGTGACAGTGATATGAATGCTATTAACAGTGGTGACAATGACAGCAGTGGTGATTGTCAAGATATTAATAATAATAAATCTTGTTTCGTCATCATCATATTTGCCAAGCCACTAAGCATGGGTGGTCATGATTCATCATCTTCTATTGGTCTATCATTTAACTTAACTAGCCTTTGTATAAAGAAACGAACCATGTAAGACAGCAGAGGGGAGAGGTTATGTATGGTGCTTCCTACCTGTCAATGGCCATGTCTCATAGTTCTCAGGTAATTTATATAGACAGCGGTCCTGCCAACTAGCTTGCTTCCTCTCAAGGACCACCACCTCGTGTTGGTACATGGTGGCTGATACTTTATATTCACAGCCAACCTCTACATCTAGAGGTCACTTGACCATCCACCATGTGGTGGACACGTCTACTGGTAGTAGTATAGGCTCCGACCCCAGGCAGGGGTCACAGCAAAATTTAATAACCATTTTCAATGGGTGTTCAATGTTTTCTCAAGGTAGTTTGGTCTTTACCAGGTGTGTGCCATGCTTGGTGCGTGCATATTTCATACATATATATGCACCTCAGCTGTCTTTGGTCATGTGAAGAGAAGAGAGGCATTGGGGAACATTGTGACAACTGGAAAGATTGAGGAGAAGAGAGGCAGAGGCAGACCAAGAGATACGATACTGCATGGAATGAGATGGTGGTATGGAGGAATATCATCAGCAGAGTTGATCCAAAACACCAAGGACCGAGATCTGTGGAGAGCCATGAACGCCTACGCCAGCTGGCATGGCACTTGATGATGATGATGTACCTGGACCAGGAAGCAAGCCATTGAGCTAGAACACGTGCACACACACACAAAATATATTCCCTCCAGTTTCCTGACGATAAGCTACAAGCTACGCTAGGTAGGAGTGACTGAAAAGCCTTACCAGCTTACTGGCTGCAGCGTCATGGTTGTCAGAGACAGGGCCCTTCTAGAAACTGCCAAACAAAGTCCACATGGCCGAATGGGTAAGAACGTGTGTTCTTAAACATCCGGTGTACTGATGCCGAGGTTAGCGGTTCAACCCCTACACCGGACAGTTGGATTAAAATGTTGACCTGTCATCCTTGACTTGGGGACGTTAATTACAAGTACCTCTGAAGTTGGAGTGGGTTCACCTGATGGCGAGGGACACTGTTAATAGGGAAAGCTAATCCACACACAAAATTCAGTCCATCACTACTGTAAATAGTGTGTTTGGACTACGCTTGAGTTCAAAGTGAGCGAGCGCAATAAAAAAAAAAAAACTGCCAAACTACCTTACAAAATTTTTTGTTTTGTCCACACACACTGCGACTTCAGCTTTGAGATGCAGTCACATTCTGAAAACGACTGCCTCGCTACCATACGTGAGCTGGGAGGGAAAGCTTTCAGGAACACAAGACTCAGTAGTGAACATCAGATGTGGCATTGGAGCTTACAAAGAAACCAGTCCCCACTCTCACATATACACTCATATGGCTTACAACAGCCAAAAATATCAATAATAACCACAAATTTAATGGTTATGATTTTACTTTAGATCATGTATGAGTTTCCCTGGTTACAGTGCACCTTTCTTGTTTTTCCAGAGTTTTTCAGAACTGTAAGATTCTAAATTACAGTTTATGGCTTTTTACAATTTTCAAGGATCACTGACTATTGAATATATTTGCAAAACCATACAAATATTGCATATATCTACAGCTAATTTAGATGACACTTCATTTCCCACTTTAACAAAAATCCTGGTGAAACTGAGAAACTGCTGTTTAAATCACAGATACACTTCTCTAAGAACAAATACAAATATAAATTAATTCTGCTAATGTTTTGCACAGTGAATGTCAATACAAACTTACCGTCCTCTAACAATGTTCTCCTGAAACAGCTCCTTGATTATGTTGATAATATTTGAAATGTTGACTTTGTTGATAAGACCATTGATGCTTTTTTTCAGGGCTTCCCATGACATTCTTTGGTAAGCAACGCTGTGGAGACAAGATATGGAATTCTTGAGATTTCAATTTAAAAAAAAATTTAAGCAACGGCCAAATTGGCAAGAAAACATGGAATATTAAAAACTAATTAGATTAAAAGGAAACAAGATAAAAATCTAGCTGTGGTAATAATATAGAAAAGAACACTTGGGAAATATATTACTAGTTGACTCATTATTTTCAACGTCATCAATAATGTGTTAACCTTGAATAAAGTCAATGATTGCAGCTTTCCATTTTTAAGCTTCTGACCGAGTAACTGACTTTATTTATCATACTTTTGGAGCTGATGGACATTTGCATGCATCACTAGATGGTAGAGGGCTGAAAAGTGGAAAACCAGGCACGGCTGGATTCATAACATCACCATCATACTAGCTATTAATTTATCATAAACTTAGCTGATTAACCATGCTTGTAACTTATCTTTCTTGTAACAGATGTAATCTTGTGTTACTTCACCACTACATACTGCTAAACAGAAGAAAAAGGGTAAAAGACAATTTAATGTACATGTTTGTTTAAACATCCAACACCCCATGCCACACACCATAAGGTATGATTACTGAGACTTTCACATACATCACTTCACTGAGATTAGGTGAATTGTTCCCTTTCTTGTGAAGTGGTTCTTCCCCAAGGTTAAGCAAAACACTGCACTTATTGTGTTCTGTGTCATCCATGTGCAGTATTAATGCCACAACCAGTTTCAAGCCGACTGCAATATCCATAAAAGTCTTCTAACAGTTGAGCAAATGGGAAGTTCTAAAACAACGGAGAGAAGATGGAAAAAAGTCACGCCAAAGTCGTGCTTTGCAATCTTGTATCGTACTTCACCTGCTCACTGTGGCTCTATGCTATAGCATCCACCAAGCCACCAAAAAGTGTCAGGCTCAAATCCAGATGAGGTGAATATTTTTCAGCGGAACTGGACAAGTCACCCTCTCTCGGAACTGTACAACTCACCCTCTCTCAGATCTCCGGGTAGTGGATCGGTTTCTCAGCCTACATGACTAGGGCAAGAAAAGGAGGTCTTGTGTGCAGGCTGTGCACACTAACAGTCCCTCAATAGTTAAACATTGTACAGAACAGATCATACACACTGTTGCCCTGGCAAATATGTCACAATCTGAAAATCTGCCCACTAAAAATGTAGTTGTCCTAGTTACACACATTGGGATCCTCGCTAGTGCTAAATGTGTTGAATGTTGGGCTTTGGTTCTTCTAGCACCATCTGAAGGACACTGGAGGACTAATGAATAGTTTCCCTCTTCCGTGTCTCCATCTTGATGTGGTGGAAGGGCGTGTGTGCCCTAATGATCCCAAGAGCTATGGTGACTAGTGAACTACTAGCAATCTTCCATGACAGACAGGTGGAAACCAAACAAAAAGAAACAGAAGCTCCCGTCTGAGGGCAGTCAAAGGCTAGACAAGACAAGCTCAAAAGTAATGCCTGTCCAAATCAAATGCACTGGGGCACAAACATAATGAAACAGTGCAGTGTTAACTCGATTTATAGCGATGCTGTTTCACAGCACTGTAAAACCAACAGACCACGGATCCAATCTATCACACAGCAGTTTACTAAACATAAGTCAGATCATAAGAACTGTATAAGTTATAACAATAAAACTGGCTTACTGTGTGCTAAAGAAAGATGGAGCAAATGTTTCACCTACCTTGTCTTGTCCGTGATTAGCTCTTGCATCATTCGCAATTTTGCAGGGGGAATGTAAGCACCCCCAGTTCTGGTTGTGATATCAAAGGCGGTAACTGTTTTTTTACCTGGCTCCTCCGTGGTTGGTGCAGGGTTGCTGCTGTCAGCTTTCGTAGATTTCACACTGCAAGTAAAGAAAATCTTTACAGAAATTGTGTAACATAGTTTGTGAGACTAAACATTCATACATGTATTGCTTACTTACCACTGAGCCTGCAGTTGACACTGACTATGTCCACGTTGCTCATGTTGGTCGGATCCTCCTGCTAAGTGCAGGAGAATTTAGGTTATTTCTTGAGCCTATTTCTTCTTTGTTCAGGTCATTGGCCATGCTGTATTTGTGATCATAGGAGACCCATCATCCTCTCTAGGTTCTGTGACAGCCTCACAACTTCTACCCTAGCTCTGCTTTATCTGTGACCAGGATGAAACCCATCATCTTTTCTATGTTCTGTGACAGCCTCACAACTTCTACCCCAGCTCTGCTGTATCTGTGATCAGGAGGAGACCCATCATCTTCTCTCCTCACAACTTCTACCCTAGCTCTGCTTTATCTGTGACCAGGATGAAACCCATCATCTTTTCTATGTTCTGTGACAGCCTCACAACTTCTACCCCAGCTCTGCTGTATCTGTGATCAGGAGGAGACCCATCATCTTCTCTCCTCACAACTTCTACCCTAGCTCTGCTTTATCTGTGACCAGGATGAAACCCATCATCTTTTCTATGTTCTGTGACAGCCTCACAACTTCTACCCCAGCTCTGCTGTATCTGTGATCAGGAGGAGACCCATCATCTTCTCTCCTCACAACTTCTACCCTAGCTCTGCTTTATCTGTGACCAGGATGAAACCCATCATCTTTTCTATGTTCTGTGACAGCCTCACAACTTCTACCCCAGCTCTGCTGTATCTGTGATCAGGAGACCCATCATCTTCTCTCCTCACAACTTCTACCCTAGCTCTGCTTTATCTGTGACCAGGATGAAACCCATCATCTTTTCTATGTTCTGTGACAGCCTCACAACTTCTACCCCAGCTCTGCTGTATCTGTGATCAGGAGACCCATCATCTTCTCTCCTCACAACTTCTACCCCAGCTCTGCTGTATCTGTGATCAGGAGACCCATCATCTTCTCTATGTTCTGTGACAGCCTCACAACTTCTACCCTAACTCTGCACCCACTGACTACATCTAGCAGCCAGGTTTTATTCAGATCTGTAGTTCTGTAGGTTCTAATTTTCAGTCTGGGCTACAAGTGTTTTCTCTGCATTTAGCTAGTGTTCAGTGAGTAGTCCCACCAATTCTATGCATCCATAAGTAAGAATAGTCGAGTAAGTTCCTTCTGGATTCTGAAAAGGTGGATGCTTAGATTTCCAGATACATGTAGGAGTTCTGTGTCTATGATGCCTACAATATAGATTCCTAAGCAGACAGACATTGTATGCAAATTAGAAGCAGTAAGTGACCACAGTGATGGCTCTATTCCAAAAATTAGCAAAGCTATCCACACCAGAACATTTCTAGCATGTAAACCTGTTTTGCGGATGCAGAAGTCAAGGGAAAACTAAGACATACATTTTCTTAGAAGTTGCAGTTGCAAAGCTAGATTAATGAGATAGTGATATTAAATAAAACTACACCAATCTTCAGACTGACTAGCCTAGCATGACATCTATCAATGTTTGTTGGTCATCCTTCTGCTGAAAGGTAACATATCCTTTCACCGCAACATCCTACAACATGAACCTGTAGGTAGATATTACACCCACCCACATGAAGCAAGTGCCATCTCAGTGAATGTCCAACACTTTCAAGCACCAGGTAAAACCCACTTGTTGCTCCCAACCACTGCCAATTAAAGCCATGAATTGCTGAACCAGTGAAAGAAAACTAGCAGATTTAACAGAATAGCTATCTGGCAGACAACTCAGAAATTTTAGGATAGCAACAACTTCATCAATCCCTTTGCAGCTGTGGCAAGTCACAAAGAGCTTGACCAAGAAACACATCCATTGTTCTGGCGTAAGGAGAAAAACATCACTGAAGATGTGTAGCACTATAGCAAGCACCGAAACACAATACTTTGGAAGCAAAATTGGAAAGACCCAAAACCAAGCTCAAAGACTGAAAAATTGATGATGATGATAAGTATTTCAAACCGGCGCTGTAGCGAAGAGGTTACACCCGACATTCTAAACACAGATGGGGTCAATTTGAAAGCAGACAACCTTGTGCTGGTATTCATACAATGATATGAGTGCCTGTCGTTCAGAAAGGAATACCAGTTACCAGTCCTTGAGATGAATGGCCCCGTTCAACTGACGACTTATCAATTTCTGAAAGCAATGGCAAACAACTGAATGTAAACTTGCCAAGAAATCCCAAACAGCCAAATAATGCTAGGGTTGACTGTGCTGTCCTGTTCCCGATGAAGATTTGTGTGCCCTAGAATATTTATTGTTATTTTATTATTATATATTTTGTTTACTGTCTCTTGTTTTGGGGACTTATGTTCACCTTTATGGAGTCCATAATAAGGTACGTCTGTGTTTAGTATGTCTCATCTATGTAAAAGATATGCAACTAACTAACCGTGATGTTTTACAAACTGAACACTCACCTTGTTTCTTTTTCATTCTTATCTTGTTGGTTGTCTTGTGTGGAATTTGTAACACTAGAACTCTTCTCCTTCTTTCTGTCATCTGTTCTTTCTTTCTCTTGATTATCTTCACGTGGCTTCCCACGAGTGTCACCTTTACCTCTGCTGTGTTCACTTTCTTTATCTCTCCCTCTGATGTCATCCTTTCTTCTAACCAGACTGTCATCTTTCTCTCGCCTGCGACTATCATCTCTGCCTTTACCTCTATCATCTTCCTTTTCTCTGGCTCTGTTGTCGGGCCGCCCTCTCCCTCTATCGTCTTTGTCTCGCTTCCAGCCGTCATCTTTCCGCCTGCTCTCATCCTCTTTCTTTCCCTCTCCCTCTGATTCATGTCTGTCTGCAGATCTATTACGCTTCCTCCCTGAATGTTGCTTAACAACAGAAACAGAACTCCCCATCCTCTGTTTACCGTGGACCTGACTTCGCACAGCACAATCTTTGTCTGAGGCATTATCATCATCAGAGCTTTCACTCTCTAAAAGAGGCCTCAATCTCTTGCTGTTATCCTCACCCTCAACAACATCGGCATCCAAACTCTTGACAGTCTGTATCAAGTTATCAAGATCAGCTGCCTCTCTGTTCAAAGCATTAACTGTTCTCTTGTCGGGCCTGCCAGTTCTTGAGGACTTATGAAATGGTTCTATAGCTTGTTCATTCTCGACAACACTCTGAGGTGGATCCTGTGAGGTCGGAGGTGTTCCTTGAACACCAGAAGATGCTGTCTTTGGGCGTTGGTCTTTTTTTGAATCAGTAGTTTCATCACTGCTTATGTCGGAGACGTACTCACTGAAATTTATAAAAGACAGCAATGAATGAATATTAACATTTTATAATTCTAATAAAATATTACAACAAAATTCATACTGAAATAAATGCACCCTCACCAGAATTACATACCTCAACCTTCGAGAAAGGCATTAATAAACACGACATCAGCCACGTTGTAATGAAATGAAAATGTTCACCCTTTAAACCCAGTTGCCATACGGCGCACGTAAAAAATAAAGCTTTGGGAAGAACTGAAATTACAAGTGCGACACGGACAATGAACACATGCGTGTAGAGATTGGAAAGAGTACGTCAGCGAGAGACAGAGAGGGAAACCGGCCATGGAATGAAGGAAGGCATATTCTTATTATCAGGATTAGATCATTGAGAGAATAGAGATGAAGGAAGAAACATTCAGAGAAGGTAATGAAAGAAGCAAGGACAGATTGATGAAGGAACATGATCCGGCATAGAATACAGACAGAAGTAAAGGAAAATGGAAACAATATATAACGGGCGACATTTCAGTTGGAGAATCAAAGGAAGGTCAGACAAGAACTAACACCCCAAGGATAGGCGTGAGTAATCAAATATAAAGGTTCTATGAATTATAAATATCATAAATATCTTAGTTAGGAATACTGAACTGCTAATTGAACTGATTAATTGTGAGATGACAAGCGGCATGTCTGTATTAAATGTTGTCCTGGTTAGTACGGTAGTGTGAGCAAGGATGACGGACTGCGTGATGGTCTGATTTGCCTGCAGGTCATATGTCTCATGAGTTGCTACCTGAAAATAAATCTGAGGCTAAACGTTAAACACCCTGTCAGTGTTGTCGATCAAGGTTTAACAGTTGAATTATACAGTTCGACTTTGTGGTTTGTTTGAGAAGAATTCTAGAAAATTTAAGCCAAGTTTTACCTCAGTAGTATAGTTGGGCCGGTCTCTCTGGCTGTGGGGTTACAACACTTTCTCTCTGTAATCCCGTTTATCACGCAGAGTCTCGTAGCGGAGCGAGAGCTGAGGCGGTTCGACCCCCGCTCGTGACTTGCGGGATACTGAGCAGGCCGCTCAGAAAGCAATGGCAAACTACTGAGCGTAATCTTGCCAAGAGATCAACATACAGCTGAAAGATGCTGGTGTTGACAGCTAAGTCCTGTAAAAGGATATGCTTAAAAAAAAAAAAAAAGTATAGTTGGAGATAATACTACTTGCAAACTATGGAGGCTACGGTCCGGGCATGAACAAATTCCAAGTATAAGCAAGTTTAACGACAGCATTATGTGACGAAATGGACCGATACAGTCTGTTCTCTGTATTATTTCCCTTTGAAGGGAATACGACGGGTTAGTCTCCCTGGATTTGGTAACCATAACTAGGGGATTCCCTGTCTAAAGTAGTTCGTGACTGCCATGAGTCTGGTTAAGTAAAGTCTGGTTGAGTAGATTACTATAGAACAACGGTAGGATAAATTGTCATGGATGGTCAGAGGAAATAAATACACCGGCGATCGGTTATTCGTAAGGGCCAATAGGATTGCGAGGATTAGGCCACGTGATAAGAAAGGTCGAGAAAGTGAAACAAAGACGACAGTCGGAGAGCGGGAGACGATTAGGTACACATCGTACAACTAGGAGCCAGGACCTTAATCTTGACTGGCGGAATGAAATGTCGACAGACATCGACGGCAAGTAACTGAGTGTGCGCTAGATATCTCAAGCGTGTACCGATGGCTGAGAACAGCGTTGCCGTGACCAGGCGGGTGGACCGATTGACTCTACAGCACGGAGTCGAGTGGTGTGCCGGGTGCAGAGGTTGCCGGCCTGTGAATGTTGGCACCTGCGGGCATGTGTAATGGGACTGTAAGTAGGGTTTATAAGAGTGTATGTGTAGACCATTGTAGTTGATTAGATAGCCTGGATAGCAGGGTGTACTACAATAGGCGTGTGAACCAATGTCGTTGGTGTACATGTAACAATGAATATACCAGTGGTTGTGTCACATAGAAACAATACATGATGCCATTCTATCACTCTGAGGTAATGAGTTATGTTCACGGTGTGTCAGTGTGCAGTTCATAAAGAGTGTCAACGTAGCTGCATCTCAATACCCCTTAGTTACGTCAGAAAGGGCTCGTTGGCAGTGACGTCACATTTCTGGTGATTTCTAGAAGCCTCTAGAATGTCCCCAGTCAAGTGCGTACGTGGTTTGGTTCACGTGGGACTCACAATTACTCGGGACTTACGGGGTTTTGGATTTCTCCATGATCCTTGTGAATCTCAGGGCCCGAGAAGTCCTTGGGACTGCGCACTTAGTTGGTCACGACAGTCGCCAGTCGGACATCGTCGAATGCAGATCGCAGTAATTCACTGCTAGAAGAGATGTCGGTAAACGCAGCCCGGCGGACATCGGCAGTGAAGTGTTGTGATTTCAAGATCACAGGTAATGTTGAATTACTTTATCTATCGATTAACCGTTGTCCGTAAATACAGCGCCTACATTCACAAGACGATTAATCGTCGACCAAAATAGTTGTCTCCGCGAAGCGCATAAAATGACCGTTGCATGTCTGCATTTTAATTAGCTGTTATTGATCGGCTAGGTAATGTGTTTGTCAGACACGTCCGGAAACGCCAACTGTAGTGAGTGTATATACACATTAAGCCTGTATACGTGTGTTCCATCTGAGGAAGTTGTGTAAAGCCGATGTAAGTAAATCTGATAGAATTTACTGTTAGAGGACAAATGATATGCATAGTTAGGGACATGTATGTTTATGTTTTCACTGCTATGTGTATGTGCGAGTAATTTACCAACGGTGTAGCAGATGTGTTAACTATCTGGTTTAGTGATTACATACTCAGGGCCGTAAGGAAATTTGACATTCGTTACATTGTGATGTTAGAATCATTTGATAGTGGTGTGTCATTTGCTTAGCTAGATTATGATTGTAACTTATGTGTTATATCAGTGGTGGTGATTATTCTGGGAAACAAGGTGGTGTTATTTCATTGGGATATGCAGGTAAGTACTTGCTGTGTGAAGATACCAGTATGATTCCAGGTAGGCAGAATTGTTTTGTATTTACTGGATAGCAGTTGATAGAAAGTAGTTATGATACCTATTGTTACTGCTTGTTTACATGCCCGTCCGCTAGAGTGACATGTGTGTTCAATCATGCGTATGTCTAGCCAACCGACTGTTTATTAGGCCTGTCCGACCGACCGTTATGTGGCATGTCCGACCCAAAGCGATAGTGCTTAACTGATGGTTGAATTAACCTACCTGACCGAGAGCGATGCGTCGGGCTGTACTCAAGGCCGTTGCGCTACTGTAGAGCCGAGCTTTGAACGGACCTTGGTCGGTCTCTCTTATTTTCCTCTTCAAGAAACCTGACTCTGTTAATGGAGTAACTTAGTCACTGAAGTGAGGAAGTAGTAGTATACGCTGTGGTAATTGATTAGAATTTGGGGGACTGGAGATTTAGGAGTGGAGGTGCTGGAAGCCTCTCTAAAAAGGATGACGTGGCCTAGTTCGCCACGGACCAAGATGCGCTGGACCCACAGTAGCTGGGGGAATGTGTATCGGTGGATGGCCACCATATTTGTGCTCGACCGGCACAGACATGACCGACATAAATGAAGGTCACTTAATGAAAGGCAACCCATGTTCTGGGACGGGGATCCCAGGACTGAAGCTATGGCTGTGTTATGAGTTTGTTAGTTAAAGTTAACAATTCATGAGTTATACTATGTTGATACTATAGTAATGAATTATAAGGTGTATAATTTATTATGGTCACATAGTTATTAATATGTGTAATTAATCGGTCCATGGGTGAAGGGATTGATTAATTGGTGAGTATGTATGGAAGGAGGATATGTCCAGCTGGGCACCTCCTAGATAAAGTAACCACTACACTGAAAGAGAAGTAGGTGTATTTTCTGGTTGATGGATGGTGAAGAATCAGGAGTGGATTAGCACCAGACGAAGGATACTTTGACAGAGTCATACAGTCTACTCTGGTGCTATTGGGCTATCTGTTGCCCAGACGAGTTACTTAACTATACACTGGTGTATTATTGCCTTCTCTTGCTGCCTCATGCCTATACATTGTAGTTGAGAGTAGATCTATTATGTTGATGATCATACATAGATAATTATTGTATTATGTATAACTGAGAGGCATGTGTCAATGTGGAGATGCAGTGTAATCCTTGTTGTAGTTGAGTACTCACACCCACCCCTCCATGTTTCAGGATCTGTTATAGATATATCCTATGGAGATTCTTGAGTTTGACCATGAGCTCAATGGGACCTGCTCGTTCCAGTGCCGATCAAGATGATGGTTGAGGCGTTACTGGGAGCGGTCATCAGAATCTGCCAAAATCAACAATTGAAAGTTCTGAGTTGAGAATAGCTCGGTAGGTCTATGCTAAGACCGCCGCAAAGAGTCCGACGATTGTCATCAGATCCAGGTAGGGTCCAAGACTGAAGCGTCTATTGATTCCAGCCAGTGAGGCACTGGTATAATTCGCACTCAGGGAGGACCTTGGTAATTTCAAGGCAATGAATTTCAATGATGAGATGAGTGATCTCTGTGTACCCATCACAATGGCCTGTTTATTATGCTTCCGACCCGGCTGGGTCGTCATGGGATACATTGTATACCGTCATGCTTAATTGGTGTGAATCTACAGTGGTTAACCTTAGTGAAGCCGAAACTTGGTCCAGTGACCGAAGACAGTGATTGACTTGTTGTATGAACACCGGAGTGACATTCTTGGTAGGGTAGGGATCTACCCCATTCCTAGGTGTTGATGAACATAGACTGTCGGTTGTGAAGTGAGTTGATACCTACAGAACCGGGTAGTGACATGTGAATATTTTGAGTTCTTACATTCATAGGGACATGTGAATATGTTGAGTTCTTGTATTCACCTGTGGGATCTTGCAATTGTGACATTGTGTTAATATGGAGCCAGCGCACCTGTTATAGGTTGCTGATCAGTGTGTCTCAGTCACTTAAGAGACAGAAGAGCAACCAGGCTCTTGTACATTAGTGTATGTTGCTACCAGTACTTATCTGCAGTTGGGAGACAGCTAGGATTCTAGGGTCGACCCAGACTTCATCAGCGGAGTGGGACGTGTGATGTAGTACGACATCGAGGGAGGATCCTGGACCTTCGGTGCAGTGTCTGTCAGGCATTAGTCTTACGCCTGACTAGTCCGAGATCTTGCTCATAGTGGGAGGCAAGAACTTTGGAAAGGAGGTACACCTTGGAGTTCCAGTCCACTGGAGGTTCCCCGGGTGAGTCGTAACCACGACAGGACAACCGCATGAACTGAAGTCACAGTCTCCGTGATGAAGACGAATCATCAGTAGATCTTCTTTTGTACATAGTGTCTTCTAGTCAGGCTTTCAGCCATCCTTCTCAGAGTTACAGTTGACGTATTTAGTAATTAAATTTTGCTTGGTTAGCCATGGCTTTGTGTATTAGTATGACTGGTGTCTTGTCCGAGTCCCCTGTGGGTAGGAATCAATAAGTGGGGAGGGGAAGGTCAGCTGTCCCAGCTTGTGTGGGGCCTGGTAGATGTAAAGTGCTATTGGGGTGGTCGGAGCAAAGGCTGGGGATATTAACCCTTTACAAGGCATAGCGTCTGATTCCGGCCGATGCGAGAAAACGATCGTAGCAGCCGATTCCGGCCGATACTATTATGCATTGTAAAATCGCGATCTCTCGGCTTTCCGACACTTCCGACGGCTACTTTCGCTTTCGCCTACAGCTTGACAACATGGCCGCCATTTGTAAACGCGATAGTATCAATTTAAACGGACTTTTAAGGACAATTTTTGATAGTTTTCGGGATTTTTACACTGTTTTTCAAAATGGATTTCGGCGATTCTTCAAGTGATAGCCGAGATTTCGCTAGGTTCATTTTAAATGACATTAAAGGGCACGAAGTTGACTATTAATCGGAGCTAGATATCAGTGCAAAGCGTTACTTTGCATTAGCAGTCGTGAGTCGGACTTTAAAGAAAGTGATTATGATTCTGAAAATGTGTTTGTATATTGCCGTATAGGTGACGGAAAATCACAAACAACATGCCGTATTTTGTAAATATTTGTGTTCATGTATGGATTACCGGCAACATTCATGTGAGTAACATATTCTGCATGCTTTTCCCTTCATTGTGTTGTTTATTTAACTAAAATCGGTTGACTAACACCTTATTTGTGATGTTTTTACTAACGCGACCCGAACTTTTTCCAAACCTGAAAAAATCTTGCCCGTTCAGGGCTACAAAATGGACAAGCGTCTGCCCTGTAAAGGGTTAACTATAGTAACAAACCTGTCCAAGCCCCGGGGTCTTGTTACACATTATACTGGCAATCACGTAGCAACGACAGGTATACTGCGTAAAGGATCAGATTGAGGTGCAGTAGAACACTTTCATAAACAAGATATATAAAGTGCAAAGCAGTTTGTCGTTATGGAAAGAAGATCCCACGACTGACCTTCGTTAGAAATGAATACCTATTGAATCCTACGAATTCCAGAAGCAAACGGCGGCCGATGTCTGAACGAAGTGAAGCTTGATATCTGCAGGAAATACGATATGTACATCACGCTGAATGAGAAATTTCCCTCTTTGGAAAAATATTTTTACTGACCTCATACGACTTTGGATGAACGTTATACATTTTAATGTTCGTCAAATTTTTATGAAGAAACGGATTTTTAAGTACACGGGATAGTTGATCGGCAGGCATATTAGTACATATGTAGATGGAGCCTACAGTCACCAATACACAACGTCCAATTACGACAACCGTTGATATGAAGTAACACTGTAACGAACTCTGTGTATAAAGTGCAGACATTTTTTTCATTACAGAAGGCAGATTGTAGCAGTTATTGTCTACTAGGTAACATTTACAGACAAGTGAGCCTGACAGCAGCGATACCTGAAGAGGCGTATTCTTGCGGCAGAAGAGCGACACCAACGTTACAGGGAGCAGATACACATGACGAAGGCCGTTATCTGAAGGAACAAGTCCGAGCATCTGGAAATCACTACGAATAATACCAGGACCAGATACATAAGGTTGTAATCCTTTTAGATTGTCTGTGTAACTTGATCTGTATCACGCATATTTATTATATTATAATATATATATTGATAATAATATTGTCGTAATTTGTGATTTGTGGCACAGTCGATACATTTTAGTGTACAACAACGATGTCCACATTAGGTGAATTTATCGCATTAGGGGGAAATGCGGCTTAACAGGATCTGAACTAATGGCCTGGGCTGAGGCCAAGGTGTCCGATTTTCAGGCACAGCAAAGGGGGGAAAGAGCTGCAGCTAGGGAGGCCAGAGAAGCACAAGAAGCAGCAGCTAAAGAAGTCAGAATTGCACAAGAAGCAGCAGCCAAGGAAGCTAAAGAAGCCAGAGAATTGGAAAAAGATAGAATAGCTGTTCTAGAAAAAGAGAGAGAGAAAGAAATTGAATTAGAGAAACAGAAAATAGAAAAAGAAATGGAATTACAGAAACAAAAGATGGAGAGAGAAATAGAACTGAAAAGAGAAAAATTAGCTCTCCAGGAGAAAACACTTGCGTTTGAAAGGGACAAGTTAGCGGCCGAGCAAATATTGAAAGACAAAGAGGTTGAGGGAAATATCAAAGTAAAGATGTTGGAGATGGAGAAGGAGGCAGAAATATCTAGGAATAAGTTAGCATGCAAATCACTTCATCCCAGCAAAAGATATCAAGGAATCATTAGAAATTTTTCACAAGGAGACTCAATTTCTGCATGGCTGACTAATTGTGAAGTCCTCTTAACTCATTACGAGGTACCGGCTGACCAGTGGGGCGTGTTACTGCATAGGCACTTGTCAGGGGAGCCGCTAAAGGTAATCGAACTCATACCTGAACAACGACGTACTGATTACCAATACATGAAACAAAGACTACTGGCACATTTCTCATTGGACACTGCAGGTCTGTGTACATCTAGATTTCGTTTCTGAAACGACATTACTGTTTGACAGGTGGCTGAAATCGGATGAGGTAGGTAAGAATTTTGACAAATTAAGAGACCTCATGCTCAGGGATAAACTTATCTCCGCAGTGTCACACACTATGGCAACTTTTCTTGTAGAACACAAATGTGTTTCAGTACCTGAAATGGAAGCGAAGGGTGAATCATTTTTCAATGCCCATAAAGACATTTTTGCAGAGAGTTCTCAACCAGAACTTATTATTGGAGCATCCGCTAGAGTACCTAGTCACAAATATAACAATTCTCATAACAAATTCCAACGTCAGGACAAATATAAACAGAACCAACAACGGTCTAGCACAAACAAGGGTATGACAGTCCAATGTAGGTATTGTCGACGCATGCATGGAACAGCAGAAATGTGTGATTCCAACCCGGAGTATGAGTCTTATATTAGGGAACTAGCTACGAAACATAACTATAAATACACAGACTACAAAAACAACTTAAAATGTTTCACGTGTAATAGTTTTGGACACGTAGTCAGGTCATGTAGATTAAGACAGATGACCAAAAATGCTTTTTTAGCATATGTTATGTCAAGCAGCGACGACGATGAACAGCAATACGATAACGCGTCTGACAAGTATAAACGGCAGGAGAACAATCCAAACAGAGCGTACGTGCAAGAAGCTAACTCCACTTATGTGAACAATGGAAGACTGAACGTTGAACGTGCTATTGTCAATGGATTAGCAGTCAGAATGGTGAGGGATACAGGAATGTTGATTATTGGACTTGACAGAAAACTAGTGAAATAGTAGGATTTCACCAATGAGAAGGTCATATGTAGAACATTTGGTGGATCGCTAGAACAATTTAATGTGGCATGGACAGACATCAATTGCCCATACTATCAAGGGCGTGTAACAGCGGCAGTACTACCACAACCAAGGACAGAACTAATTGTAGGAAACATTCCTGGAGTAAAAGAGTGTACCGCCCAAGAAGTAGAACAATGGGGAAAAGACAACATGAAAATACACGAAGGAAATTGCGCAACATTAATTTTCCCAACAGAAGACAAAAAGATACCTGTCACAAGCGATGATTCAGAAATAGAAACCAACATGTATGAAAACTTCGAAAGAAACGTCCCAAGAAACAAAAAAACAAAGCAGTCAATCAAACACTAAATTGACAGATGATAGTGACAACAATACACAAAAGACATGTCATAGCAATTTACAAAAGTCAACACAGACAGAAATTACATGGGATTCATTACCGAAAAGATCAAACTTAACTCGAGCAGAACTTGAGAAAGTTACATTTGGTATTGAGAATTTTAGGCGTATTAGTCCTTCATTTAGTGACAGCACACCAATCATTAAACATTTCTTTGCACCATACTTAGATAATAGTAACATATACGCAGATCACATTCACGGGGGTGCAGCTAAAAGATACGGGGGTGCAGCTAAAAGTTACGAATCAAGCTCAGATGACGAGGAGACATACAGAAAGAACAACAGACAACAGCGTCGGTCGAAAAAAACAACCAAAACACTACCAACAGATGCGGTAGATTATACAAAATTAGCCTAGACTGGCATGAAGAAACCCCGCCAAAGAGTCCACAAGTCCATTACACGAACCCAGACACATTACTAACAGAATGGCAACAACAGGGTAATCCCAAAACTCAAGCTGACAAAAGAATACAGGATGTGAAAATCAGAAATTGGAATCGGTATTGGAAATATTTTGGTTTATCCGATGAAGAACGGAAAGAAAGAACACGTCAAATAGATAACTATAAATCAGTAACAACATATGCCACACAGGAAGATGAGAATCACTGCCCAGTTCTACACATTAAAGAAACATAGATTAAAAAGAAGAAAACAAATCAAGATAGATGCATCCATTATGTTCACATGCAGTACAGACAGCGACAAAAGGACATGATATTTCTGAACATTTTTTTTCCTTCAAATTTCTTCTGTCTATATTCTATTATACTGTAATTAAACGACACAATACATATACAGCTAGTTAGAGATATTAATTAGTAAATACAGTTCTTTACATTCACGTCATACGTCAAACACATATAACATATCAGTCAACTACGTACATCACAGTACGTCAATAATAATATACATACAATACAACAATTCACATGGTCGAACAACTTATACATATCATCCACAAAAGAGCATCTTATAAAAAGGATGCTTGAACAAATATTGTACTCGGAACGGATGGTCAGGACATTTCAGACCATCGGAAAACAGCTTGCAATAATTGATATTAATAATCATGTATAATTATGTCAATACTGATTTGTTCAGGTACATGCATATTTGATTTATTATTGTTACAGATATTTATAATAAGGCAGTGTCAGTGTGTAAGGATGACTATTGGTACATGTCATTGTCTCGTCATCAAAATGAAATCTGAAACCGTCGAGCAGACGAAATTTAATCCCATGTTACAAGTTATCTGCGAGCGAAAGCATCATTGTACAGATAAGTTATTATATTTATTAGCAGATACTCATAATATGTCACTGATTTTGAAAAAATTGAATTCATGGGGAAAAAAATTGAAATCACGAAAACATGAAAAAAAAAATGAATTCATGAAAACATGAAAAAATTCATGAAAAAAATGAAATAATGAAAACGAAAAAAAATGAAAAACAAAAAAGAAATGAAAAGAAAAGATATAACAAAACAATTGACAAAAGAACAGAACAAAATTTGTCATTATTTTGTTACTTACAATGATCATTTTTCGTTTTATCATGACATTACACATGTTATGTACACATTCACACAAATTCCACAGGTTCAGTAAGCCAAGTCACGTTATGAAAAAAAAAAAAAAATACATTAAATACGGCAGTGTAAGATTTGATTTATGAGGAAAATTAATTAATTTCTATATGCACTGATTTCATTTCAATTGTATATTCCACAAATTATATTATGATGTACAATTTTAACATGTAATTATTTCATGAACAGGATGAATGGGAATGAAAGGAATATTAGCTATCTAAGTATTTCTTCTTCTTCTTCTGCGTTCATCCGGATTTTTTTTTTCCGGATGTGACTGCGTTGTGCCTGTTTACAGCAGAGCTGCGTTCTTGCGCCGTTAGGCCGACTTCTTATCCGACTTCTGCGGGCATTTGTTGACCGGGTTAACCTTCCCGGATCTAAGTATTTGAACTATTAGATTTAGTAATGATATTGTTATGCTGATGGAGTAGGATAAATATTGCAGTTAAATATTAGGCAGCTATACTCATGAGCCACAGGTGTCAACGAAGAGTAGACAGGAACAACATTAGAAAGTGCCGACAAACATATATGTTATGGGCAAACCCCACATGAAGTCATTACACGGAAAAGTCGAAGTCGAAGCACAGAATGTTTACGACAACAGTAGTCAGGTAAAAAGCACATTGGAGTAGAGGAAGGTCGAATATGATTATGCACATGGAAGGCAAGAGCGATTCAAGTAACAATGACGTCAGTGGAGGCTGGATGTGGTGAACACACACATTTAAGGAGCCACTAGGGATGTCCGGGGAGACATTGGGACTTAGTGATGCTGGACTTCAATTCCCTGAAAATACTTAGGAATTTGGAGCCACACATTGTCTACAGGGATAGATGTGATATGTGTCCGCTTTATAAACATTTTTGTGTGTGATGATGTTCATAGCACTTCAACGATTCACATTGGAATGGGTTATATAGATAAGGGATACGCTTTACTCCGGAAACATAGACGGATATGTCTGACCTTTAGAGGACAATGCAGACGGAGATGTGCGACCATGGACCAATATGACAGGTATGTTAGACTACTGCGACATATGTCAAAGACTGGAAGACTGAGATGATCGGAAAAATGGTTACAACATTTTAATGTGTAGGGGGGTAAGTGCCATACGGCGCACGTAAAAAATAAAGCTTTGGGAAGAACTGAAATTACAAGTGCGACACGGACAATGAACGCACACGTGTAGAGATTGGAAAGAGTACGTCAGCGAGAGACAGAGAGGGAAACCGGCCATGGAATGAAGGAAGGCATATTCTTATTATCAGGATTAGATCATTGAGAGAATAGAGATGAAGGAAGAAACATTCAGAGAAGGTAATGAAAGAAGCAAGGACAGATTGATGAAGGAACATGATCCGGCATAGAATACAGACAGAAGTAAAGGAAAATGGAAACAATATATAACGGGCGACATTTCAGTTGGAGAATCAAAGGAAGGTCAGACAAGAACTAACACCCCAAGGATAGGCGTGAGTAATCAAATATAAAGGTTCTATGAATTATAAATATCATAAATATCTTAGTTAGGAATACTGAACTGCTAATTGAACTGATTAATTGTGAGATGACAAGCGGCATGTCTGTATTAAATGTTGTCCTGGTTAGTACGGTAGTGTGAGCAAGGATGACGGACTGCGCGATGGTCTGATTTGGCCTGCAGGTCATATGTCTCATGAGTTGCTACCCGAAAATAAATCTGAGGCTAAACGAACATCCTGTCAGTGTTGTCGATCAAGGTTTAACAGTTGAATTATACAGTTCGACTTTGTGGTTTGTTTGAGAAGAATTCTAGAAAATTTAAGCCAAGTTTTACCTCAGTAGTATAGTTGGAGATAATACTACTTGGCACCAGTTCGCTTTGATCTTCAGACACCTTGTTCCACAGCTCCCAACAGGAATAGCCAAAATTTCATGCAAATTCAAATTTAAACACAGAAGTCACAAACAATAAGTTGCATGGTATATTGCCTGGCATATTTTGCTGCATCTCATCAGGTGCATATACTGCAGAGTTATGTATCACCTGAAGTGAATAATACTTTAGCTGAAACAATTAAAACACAGTCACCGATATTTTTTGAATGTTATCCCCACAGTAATTTCAAATTTAACACAAACTCTCTCTGGAGAGCAGCGAAATATGCCAGCAATAATCATGCAACATGTTTCTGCTTTCTGTATTTAAATTCACTAAGAGAATCACTTGTTTTAATTTATGCAAATTCACCAACTTGTCGATATTTTTTGAATGCAGAATCCGTTATCCTCACAGTAATTTCAAATTTAACACAAACTCTCTCTGGAGAGCAGCGAAATATGCCAGCAATAATCATGCAACATTTTTCTGCTTTCTGTGTTTAAATTCACTAAGGGAATCACTTGTTTTAATTTATGCAAATTCACCAACTGTGGTTTAGAGGCAGTGAACACAATTTCACAATTATCATCATTGACACCTTTCCGTCTTGACAGACGATAGTTTGGTACATTGTGCTTCAAAAAGGATTAATAACTACGACCATGACGGTGGCGAGTATGGCTGGTAAGGCCAATTCTTGCTGCAAATGTTTGCCCACGGTAGATGCATGTGAAAACATGGTCATTTCCACCATTGTGCACCATCTTATGTCTCTCACGCTCTGTGTGTGCTTTATCTGCAATCATTTTCTCCTTTGTCTTTATTCCATTTCTGATAGTTGCCCTCCATGCAACACGTTCAGCGGCGACTTGCTCCCAATGTGCATTATCAATGCCTGTATCAATCATGTCCCGCTTACACTAATCTTTGTATCGTAGTAGAGGCCGACCCTGAGATCTCCTACCCGTCTGTAATTCACCAAAAAAGATGTCCTTTGGTATTTTACCATCATCCACCCTCCTAACATGTCCTATCCATCTAAGTCTACGAAGACTGAGCATGGAATACACCGTCACACAACCTGATCTTTCCAATACTTCAGTATTTGTGATTTTGTCTTGCCACTTCATACCAAGTATTCTTCGCAGACACCGCATATGAAAGCTGTTTAAACATTTCTCTTGGCGTGAGTAAGTTGTCCAGGTTTCACTGCCACAAAGAAGAGTACTAAGGACACAGGCTTGGTAGACAAGAACTTTTGTTTTGGCAGTAAGCTTCCTGTTCTCCCAGACTCTTTTTGCTAACATGTTCATTGTTGTTGCTGCCTTGCCAATCCTGATGTTGATTTCCTGATCGAGGGATAATTTGCTATTTACCTCTGATCCTAGATATGTAAAATGGTCTACTATCTCCAGTTCGGCGTCGTCAATAAAGATTGATGGTACACCACGTGCACCTTGTGACATAATCTGTGTCTTCTTTTTGTTAATTGTTAAACCAAATTCAGAACAAGCATTGGAGAATGCAGATAGTAGATGTTGTAAATCTTCCTCAGAGTGGGTCGTAATCACAGCATCATCTGCAAAAAGCAACTCTCTGATGCGTACCCTCCTAATTTTGGTCTTGGCCTTCAACCTCTGAGCATTATAGAGGCCACCATCTGAGCATGAGTGAATGTATATACCGTCATCCTGATCACGAAAGGCATATTTCAGCAGAAGTGAAATGTATATCCCAAAGAGGGTGGGGGATAGTACACAACCTTGCTTAACTCCACTCTTGATTTCAAACTCTTCTGAAGTTGAGCCATCAAACTTGATTATACCCTTCATGCCTGTGTGGAACGATTCCACAATGGACAGAAGAGTTGGTGGGCAGCCAATCTTCTTTAGTGCTTTGAACAGGGACGCAGAGGTGTTTCCAAGGCACCAGGGCCGGGTTATATATTGGCCAAGACCTATTGACGCGTCCTCGTCGAGCGTCCTGGGCAACAGGTCCCTTCGGGGTCCTGGCTAAAGTCAGTAGGATCGCCGATTCCTCCGAAGTCGGAGAGTGTCTGTACGGCGAGGAACCACCAGTCTGCACACCAGTAAGCCAGACATGGGACAACGGATACTCACGCAAACCTCAGGTCCTGTATGACATCATACTGATGTTGGACAACAGGATACTTCATCCGACATACAGGACTTCGCGTTGGAGCTCAAGCCAACGAACACAAGCAAGCAAGCAAGCAGTACTTTGAACAGACCCTCACGACTGACCAAATCGAATTTTTCTTGCATCTGTCGCAATGAGAATATCATATCAATGGTAGACTGGTTCTGATGGAAGCCGCACTGTGATTCGGGGTAGACTTGATCTCCCAGGACTTGAAGTCTGCGCAGAACAATTCTGGCAAATACTTTCCCAACAATACACAGAAGTGAGATACCAATATAGTTGTTACAGTCGCTCCGATCGCCCTTGTTCTTGCACAGCGTTATGATGTTTGAATCTTTGAAATCCTGTGGAACTTGTCCTTCTCGCCAGCATAGCTCTATTAGCTGGTGGATCTGTAGAGTGAATGTGTCTTGACCTCTATTGGAATCCCATCCTTACCTGGAGCCTTGCCAGACGCAAGTTCATTTATAGCACACTTAACTTCTGTTATGGTGGGAAGTGTATCCAGGTGGTCAAGAGTTGGTAGAGCATCTATGGCGTTGAGGGCATCATCCGCTAGTTTGGTCTCACTTGAGTAAAGCTCCAAATAGTGCTCGACCCATCTATCCATCTGCTGTTTCTTATCAGTGATGATTTCTCCAGTCAAGGTTTTCAGTGGTGCACTTCTTTTGATCATTGGACCACAGGCTTTCTTTATCCCTTCATACATGCTTCTGATGTTTCCCTTATCACTTGCTATTTGAATGTACTCCCATAACTTGATCCAATAGTCATTCGCACACTGCCTGGCAGCCTTTTGCACATTCTTCCTAGCTTGCTTCAGCTCACTCAGAGTGTTACGCACAATTATAACAGTGTTCAATGTCAGCCACGGACAATTTGGGCCGAGATTGCTTTGTGTGGATTTCCACAATGGTATAAGCAGTCGCAGTTCATAAGTCAACGTAAATTACTGAATGTACAATTGCCTTGACAAATTACAAACAGCCAATAAATGTTGGGGTTGAGTGTGACTAACTTAAACCACCATCTTAGTCACCTGTGATTTCTGTTAACTTATACAGTAAGTAATTATTTTATTCTTGGCCAAAATTAATTATCAAACTTAAAGAAGTTAACTTCCTTCAAGATATCCTCATTACTCCTGTTACCCGTCGATGGTATTTTCCTGTTTCTTCATGCTTCTATAAAATCACAACTCCACAGCCCTGTGTGTCAGTTAATTAGTTAGTCGACAGATCATCCCCATTGCACATCGAACCATTCAGTCCATAAGTGCTCGGAACCCTTCCTCAACAAATCTTGCGGCGTGTAGCGGCTAATGATGCCAGTTCTGTGTTGGTTTATTAATCTTCTTTGGCTTCCTGCATGCTGTTCTTGTTTGGCCACACCTCTTTTAACTTGCTGTTCTCGCAGCCTGACCATGGTTGTAAATTCAGTCATCACTTGGTTCTCGCAAACAACTTACTTCTTGGAGAGCATTCAGAAGAGAGAGAGAGAGAGAGTGAGAGTGAATGAGTGAGTGTGTGTGTGTGGGTGGTGGTGGTGGTGTAAGTAAAGGACACTTTTGCATGCCTTGAGGCCTACTGGGCACATGGTGGTAGACCCACGTTGTTGCCCATGTCAGTAGAAGAGTGGTGCGGTCAACATCGCCCCAGCCGCCTGCACCTCCCAAGTCATTTCCTGGTACCCACTCTATGCAGGGTCGACCTGGGAGCCCAGGTCAATTATGAAACTAGGCCTCGATGCAAATTTGAACACATGACTATCGGGATGATAGGTATATGCACTTAATAGTGTGTCACTGCAGTGTGTGCGTGTGCACGTATGTGTGTGTATGAGAGAGAGAGAGAGAGAGAGAGAGAGAGAGAGAGAGAGAGAGAGAGAGAGAGAGAGAGAGAGAGAGAGAGAGAGAGAGAGAGAGAGAGAGAGAGAGAGAGAGAGAGAGAGAGACTTTGTGACAGCTGGCACATTTCGCTGCATCTTGTCAGGTACTTACTGCAGATGTCACACAACATAGAGTAAAATAATTAGAATCATAGTTCAAGCCAGGCAATAAATCGCACTATATATGGTTTGTGTTTTAGTTATTCAAAATCACTACGGGACAACATTGTTTTGATTTTGTGACAGCTGTTATACTGGAATCGAATAGAGCAAAAAACAAAGAGACACCAAAGTGGCACAGTAGTTGAGGATTATGTGAGATGGCACACCATGATTGCCCATTTACTGACATAGCACGAGGATTATCATCATGGTTGAAGGATAAGAGAGCTCGCTCTTAAACTTTCTGTGTGAAAGAAGCTGAGGTGGTGGGTTCAAGCCCTACACTGGTCAACTTGTCTTCTCCTTGACAATATTCAAGGACATAAATTACAAAATTACAATTGCCCAAGAAGCTGTTCAGAAAAAAAAAAATTCAAACTACTGAATGTAAACCTACCAAGAAATCAGTCAAAAAATACTGGGGTTGACTGCAACATCGTGTAAAGGATATGCAACTAACTGAAAAAGTTGGAGTGGGTTCGCCAGATGGCGATGGATACTGGTAATAGGGAAAGCTAATTCACACGCAAAAATCAGTCCAGTTCACTATAAGGTGCACGTATAGGGTTCAAAGCAAGCGAGCGCATAAAACCAATGACGGTGTTTACCTTATGACTTTGAGTGGCATATCAGGAGGCTTGTCCTCATTATCTTCAGAGAGTTCGCCTTCCTCTTTCTCTTCGTTGCTTTCACCATACCTGCTTTCACTTATTATGTGCTTCTCCTGATCGTCATTCTGCTGTTTCTCCACTGTGACTTTACTTTCATCTTCTGTTTGCTGATGTTGTAATATTTCATCCTTTGCACCTTCAGTTTCATGGCTGTCATCAAGTTTTGGCTTTTTGCTTTCATCTTCAGAAGTATCTGAACAGGCATCATTGTTGTCAGATGACCTCCTCCTCCTTTCAGCAGTATCTTTTTGAATGTTGTCAGTGTCTTCTGCAATAGAAACAACTCTTTCTTCAGAGTCTTGAGGTTGTTCAACTGGTTTATCCATTTCCTTCTGTTGTATAAGGACATTCATTGACTCTTTACTTGCTTTAACTCTTTTATAATTTTTGTTGCTGTCGTCAGAATCACTATCAGAGTCGGATGTAGATTTATCATGCGCCTCGTCGCTAGAAGAGGAGGATGAGGAGGAAGTGCTTGCTTTTCTTTTCTTTTCTTTCAGTGTATCTTTTTCACTGTGCTTTAACTTCGTTTCTGATACTACTCTGATTTCATCTTTCCGAGATCTGTCATCTGCTACTACGTCTGCAGACTGCTGACTTTTTGACTCCCCTTTTTCATTTGAGTTCTTGCTGCTTGATTTCTGTGTCTTTTCATCTCCACTTCTTTCTTTCCTGGTGCTGATATCCACAGTTTTATCCTTCCTTCCACTATCTGCTTTTTTACTGGAATAAACCTCCGTCTCCTTTGTTCCTTTACTACTGCTGCCTCTATCCTTGGAGTATGATGAACTTTTTGCATAATCTGATTTCTTGTTTTTCTCAGTCTCACGATCTCTGGATCTCTGCCTGTATTCTTTTCTATCACGGTCGTCCCTGGCTTGTCTATAATCAGTGTCTCTGTTCCTTCTTTCGCTATGACCATGTCTGTTGTCCCTCTCTCTTCTCCTGGAATCGCCCCTATCATCAACCCGCCGACTTTCTTGAGCTGGCGACTGTCGTCGGTAGCTATCAGAAGATTTATGCCTACTGGTGAATGTCTGTTTCCTCCCACCGCTGTCTTCTCTGTGGTGCCTGTGATCTTTGCTGTATCTCACAATTCTTGATGGAGAAGACTTCAGCTTATGGTCTGTCCTGGATCTTTTGTGGTCTGGTCTCTTAGACACCGAGGAGTCTGATGAATCTGAAAACAGTAAGGAATATCTAATCATACAATTTTAATTGAAAAACAAACTGAAAGAAACTGACATATCTGATGAAATTGTTGCAGCCACATATGTGATTATCATCCTCGGAAAAGAAAGCAGTCAGTCGTGCAACAGGAGGGTGGGAGAAAAAAACCATGGCAACTGGAAATGTTCAACAATCGTTTGGGTCTGTATTAGCATTTAAAAATACAAGGGGAAGTAATTAAGTTACAGGTATGTTACAAATAACCCGTTTACTGCGAACCAGACTGTGTGTTATTTTTCAACATAGTCCCTCTGCCTGGCAACAAACATGGTCCACCTGTCCACTAGCTTGCTGGTGCCTCTAGAAAAAAGTTCTTAGTTGTGGCCTTAAATCATGTTGCACTGCCTCCATTACCTTGCTGTATCTTCTTCTTCTGCATTCATCCAGAGTTTTTTTCGGACATGATTGCATTGTGCCTGTTTACAGCAGAGCTGAGTTCTGGCACCGTTAGGCTGACACATCCGATTTCTGCAGGCATTTGTTGACCGGGTTAACCTTCCCGGGTCTTGCTGTATATGACAAACCTCTAACCCTGCAAATGTTCTCTGAAGGGTCCAAACAAGTGAAAACCCAATAGCGCCAAGTTTACACTGTATGCTAGATCTTTCAAGACCTCAAATTTCAGAACAGGTATTGTATTCACTGTATATTCAGCTGCATGAGGGTGGGCATTGTTGTGCACCATCAATGCTCCCTTTGAGAGAAGTACCCAAAATTTCGATTGTAACACGGGTTTCAATGATTTCATTAGTATGTCACTGTATCGAACACTAGTCAGTTTCATCTCTTTCCTGGAAATACATCAAATTGGGGCTCTTGACATCCCAAAAGATAGTATGAGGATAATGAATTGGTACAGACAGAACAATAACAGAGTACTGACAGCATGTATATTTCTCGTGACAGTTAGTTAGTTAGTTAGTCAGTTAGTCGACAGATCATCCTCATTGCACATCGAACCATTCATTCCATAAGTGCTTGGATCCCCTCCTCAGCAAATCCTGCAGCGTGTAGCGGCTAATGACACCAGTTCTGTGTTGGTTTATCAATCTTCTTTGGCTTCCTGCGTAGTGTTCTTGTTTGGCCACCCCTCTTTTGATCTGCTGTTCTCGCAGTCTGGCCATGGTTGTAGATTCGCAGTCATCACTTGGTTCTCGCACAAGTCTTGCTTATCGTAGAGCATTCAGAATGTCAGCCTGGTCCATGGCTCGTCCTCCCTGCACCTTAGCCTTACCTGTGAGCTTGTCAGCATGCTCATTTCCTTGTACTCCCGCATGCCCTGGCACGAAGATGAAACTAATCTTTGTCAGCCGAGACCACTCCAGAGACAGCAACCACTCTCTTCGGATCCACCCCATCTCTATCCTCTTGGAGCATGCTCATTGAGTCGCTCAGAAAACATTCCCTATTGAATGTCTGTGTCTCTAGCCATGTTATTGCTTTACTTACTGCCATGACTTCCATAGTCAGGTTACTTGTGGTCTCAACAAAAGCACCAGAGTCCTCCTCCATAATTCTCCCTTTGGCCTGCGCCGTAAAGGCCCATGAGCTTCTCACATGTCGGACGACCGACCCATCTGTGTAGATGAACGCATCACCGTCTAACGAATTCTCGAAAATCAACGCTTGTACTTCCGCCTCCACAGCAGCCGGATTTTCTTGTCTGCATTTTCTGTCTAGTTGGATGCAAACTTAAAAGGATGTATAGAAATCTGTTGGCATTTGTACCCACTCCTCGCCAGGTTCTAAGTCCTCCAGTGAACACACCTGTTGAAGAATGTCTTCGGCGTGACCCATCCACGACCTTCCTCTTTTTAACCTGCTGCCCTTCACCTTCCTAATTTCACTATGCAGTGGTTATTGTGTGTTTGCGTTGACTCTGAGGTAGGCATGTGCTCTGCAAATTTGTAGTCTGTCTTCAATACAGTCAGAGTAGAGAGAGCATACATATTTCCTGTAGCAACATACAATAAAGTCAAAGTATTGAGAACATAATATATCCTGTTGCAAAATACAATAAAGTCAGAGTACTGAGAACATACATATTTCCTGTTGCAAAATACGAGTATTGAGAACATACATATTTCCTGTTGCAAAATACAATAAAGTCAAGAGTACTGAGAACATATTTCTTGTGGCAACATACAAGTTATAGTCAGAGTTATAGATAGTAAACACAATACAGCAACAAAGGGAAATTTCTGCACAGGATAAGCCAATGGACAATGATGACATCTGCAGTTATTAAAAAATGTTGCAAAAGCAGATAAATACTCCAGTCTTCTCTGGTTGTTACAATTTGTTAATGCAATACTTTAAAATTACATTCTAAATTGCTTTGCCAGAAATTTCCAACAGCCACTTAAATCTTGACTCTTTCCACAAACTAAAACTTAGCAAAATTTATCTAAATGCTTTGTATTTGTTCCATCCCTCTGCTCAAATAGATCACCACACATAAATAATTCAGGTGTCTCAAGCTGAGTGTAAACTTGCAGTGAGTGCAGTTTAAGAGTTTTTTTTTTGGGTGCTCGCCCACTTTGAACTCGTAGTCCATACACACTACTTCTGGTAGTACTGGATTTAATTTTGCATGTGGGTTAGCTTTCCCTATGTAACAGTCTCCCTCGCCATCAGGTGAACCCACCCCAACTTCAGAGGTACTTATAATTTACGTCCCCAAGCCAAGGACGAGAGGTCAACATTTTAGTCCACCTGTCCAGTGTAGGCGAATGAACCCATTACCTCGGCATCAGCACACCAGATGTTTAAGAACACGCGCTATTACCCATTAGACCATGCTGACTTCGTCTAAGAGTTCAAGATGTACACAATGATTTCCTGAACACTCTAGATTCCAAATAAACAAGACGCTAATAAATAACATCACGAGTTATCTTACCTTCATCAGAAGAAGATGAGCTACTATTTTCATCACTCTTGGTATCCCGTCTCCTGTAAAATGTAAATGAAGTAGAATTTTATAAAGTACGGTTTGCAAAAACTATGCCATACTTATAGATGAACAAACAAGCATAATCATTTTCTAAATAGTGGGAGAGATAAAAAGGGAGATGGGGGAGGGAGAATTAAAGTCATATCATGAAACCTGAGGTATGGCAAAACAAAAAAAGATACGCAAGCCAATATGTTAATCTTGCTTTCTAGTTTAAATCAGTCTTGCTCAACCTTAAAACATTTTTGTTCCGGGATTTTTTTCACGTAGACTTCTAGTAATAAAATTTCTCCTGGTCTCTGGGTAGTGAGATCGGATGCCCGCGTGTATTGCTGCGCATATAAAACATCCCTTGGCAGTTGGAAATCGAAAAAGAGTATTCTAACGGCGCTGCAGGGGCAAAATTTTGATTTAACGATCTACCCGAAGTATTTCAGGACCCTCGCCAGTGCTACAGAGTTCATGCACTGAGCTGAGTTTCTCTAGTCTCAGGTTTTAGTTAGGAGGAGAACGGAGCACTTATGGGTTACACCTGTGTGCCGTGATGTTGATCCATCGACTAAACTAAACTAAACTAAACCATCTTTGCTGCAAAGTTAGTTGCATATCCTTTGCAGGACATTGCAGTCAACTCCAGCAATTGGCTGTTTGTGATTCAAGCTGCAAGCTGTTTTTAACACCTCTGGCATAAAACCTTGGACACTGGTAAGGGCCACAAGCTGTTAAGAGGAAAATCATGGATGGCTCAGGCAGAGAATATAATCAGAGAAGTGTGCCTGCTTGAAAACACTGGGAGAGGAGAGGAGTGGGTCAGAATGCCCAAGGAAAAGTCAGACCTCTGCAGTCAATCACACTGGCCCGGGAGTACAGGGATTGGCAGACAAGCTGCGGTGAATGGGTAGTGCAACAAGTGATTCTCAACAATTGATGTCCACATGATGTAATTATCTACACAGATGGCTCTGTGCTAGCAGGCAAAAGAAGTGGACAGTATTTAGCGGAGGCGAGCCATCTAGTCTGAGAATGTGGTGGACACTAGTCGTGGAGGCCTTCACATCGGCGTTCTGCTGATCGAGAACAAAGGGAGCACATATGTGGTTGTAACGGACTCATTGAGCATGCTGAGTAGGGTGAAGACAGGATACTTAATGCAGATTGGATTGCCACAATTAAAAATATCAAAGATAGGGAACATCTGTTGGATCTTCTTCTTCTGCATTCATTCAGAGAGTTGTTTCGGTTTTTTCCAGACATGATTGCGTTGTGCCTGTTTACAGCAGAATTGCGTTCTTGCACTGTTAGGCCGACACATCCGACTTATGCAGGCATTTGTTGACCGGGTTAACCTTCCCGGGTTGTTGGATCTTATCCCCAGGACATGGCATAGACAGAGTGAAGTGGCAAGTAGTGACCAAAGGATCTGATCGACAATCAGTAGTCCAAGGAAAGGCCAGATGAACACACAATCAGAATGCAACTGACACCATTAGTATAGGGACTCTTCGCTGTTGAAGATGAGGAGGGAGCCCTGATACTAAAGTACCTAGTAATATAGTAAGCTGGCTTTCCTGCCAGCCAGATGGTGGTGTGCTCGGATCCCTATCAAGGCCAGCATTTTGTTTAACTGACCTGGACTACATACTTCTTCTTCTTCTTCTGCGTTCATCCGGATTTTTTTTCCGGATGTGACTGCGTTGTGCCTGTTTACAGCAGAGCTGCGTTCTTGCGCCGTTAGGCCGACACATCCGACTTCTGCGGGCATTTGTTGACCGGGTTAACCTTCCCGGGGACTACATACAATGGTCACCAGAAAATACCTCGGGAAGTAGGATATTGGCCACGTCACCCACCGAGTCCTGATTGGTGTTTAGAAATATGCAACAAGAACCATATATCCAATACTTCCCAGTGTAGGACAAGGTGGGTCATTTACTTTTTCATCATCATCATCTCATCTTGCTCCTACTGTACCTTGCGGTGTCGAGGTGTAGCATTAAACAGTGGGAGAGTACCAGTTTGTGGGCTTCATGCATCAAGATTTCCATGAACTCTGTTATTCCCTCTGATCACTGTTTGTTTACATAGTTGGCCTCTACTTCTGATTGCCGATTTCATATGGTCTGTACATCATTGCTTGTTGTGGTATACTATACTGTCAGTTGGTAGCTGAGTTATGTGGCCGAACCATTTCACCTGTCGTTTTCTAATGAAATCTAGTTCTGCTATTACCCCCTCTTTAATCCTGACTTCATCATTTCTGATTTTCTTTCTTCCCGATATGTTGAGAATTCTTAGGAATTGCATTTCTGTTGCTGTAATTTTGCTTATCTTTTTTGAGTCATTCATTCATCGTGTCAGTAATTTTTTTAATATAGTAAAATAAACTGCTGGGTCTAGCACTTGATGCCTTAATGCACCTTAAAGCGTGTAAACTGTAAAAGTAAAAGAGTCTTAAATTTAATTCACTAATAAAAATGAAAATCTATAAATTGGATTTAAATTATTAAATTAAATAAATTGATGAGAGTGATTTGACCAAAATATTTATCAAAACATAGTATTAGTAAACCAGTATATTATTTATTTTCCTTTAATGCTATAATACAAGTGTACTAGGATGTGTGTGCCTCAAATACTACTAACCCTAAAAAAAAAAGCTTTAACTATGCGAGATCGAGATGCAAGAAAGAAGCCATCAACTGACTGAAGAACGATGTATCGAAAACTGGTTATTCTGACTAAACATCAAAACAAGTCAATAACCCCAAACACCGCCATATTTAACATCAATGTGCCTGACATCCATTATAAAAACATGCAATACAATTAAAGACGATAGATATATTTACATAAACAAACGCACCTTCGTGGCATGTTTACAATAAAATGTGTTATTCTGGAACAGCTGTAAACTTCTTCCCTGAACGTCGGATGTGCGCGGTTACGGAGTGCCCAGGTTTTCACAGGAAGTGTGTTCTCCGGAGATTTACCTTTCTGCGTGTAAGCATTTCAGCAAACACGACCATGAATAGAGTACAAGACACATAAGAACACAGGAGACATTGCGTCCGAAAGGGGAATGTTTGTATCATTACATTTGAAGATTACACGACTAGTATTTGTAATCATGCAGTTAACATTTTTTTGCGCTCGCTCGCTTTGAACTCAAGCGTAGTCCAAATACACTATTTATAGTAGTGATGGACTGAATTTTGCTTGTGGGTTAGATTTCCCTATTAACAGTGTCCCGCGCCATCAGGCTAACCTATTACATACCACCAAAAGAAAAGAATGATCAAATCAGTCAGAAGGCCACCAAACCTTACTCAAGACGACTACCACGTTATGGACAGACCAGAACAGGTCATTCTTCTGCGCCTCAGACACAGGACACAATAGATTACGCAACCACATGTATACAAAATTCAAGATTGGTGACTCAGCCATGTGCACATGTGGTTTGGCGTCGCAGACAGCAGAGCACATACTCCAGGATTGCTCAAACTACAACATATCCAGGCGAACCTTCTGGCCTAGAGAGACAACAGTGGAAGATAAACTCTATGGACCGCTGAATGAACTAAAAAAGACTGTTGGATTCATACAAGAGACAACATTGCAGTTATAAGCATATTTCAGGCGAACGAAAGAAGAAGAAGAGAAGAAGGCTAACCCACTCTGACATCAGAAGTACTTGTAATTTACGCCTCCAAGTCAAGAACGACAGGTCAACATTTTAGTCCAGCTGTCCGGTGTAGGGGTTGAACCCCTTACCTCGGCATCAGCGCAACGGATGTTTCAGAACATGCGTTCTTACACATTCAGCCATGCGGACCTACTATTAAATTTAAGATTACACGATTAGTATTTGTAATTATGCAGTTAACATTTAATACCTTCTTTAGAAAATATGCTTGACAGTTGGTGCGCATGGTTAAATTTGGTACGTAATGAGTCATTAGACCAGCTAAGTGGCGAAGGTGTTTTGGGTTCAGTTGAGTTAAGAACCGACATCACTGCACTCAGGACATTCCCATACGTGCTCAGTCCCCTCGTTCAACAGCCAGCGAAGAGTCATACTACTAATCGTTCCCACCGCTATCTGATTAAAAGTTCTCCCGGTCTTCCCTCTCAGTTTTGAGATTCTTCCAGAACCCCTGCCGACCACCCGCAATCTCATTCTTTCCAGATATGGGTTCTCAATCTGTTCCTCCGCCTTCTCCACCTGGTCCCACAAGCGCACGACCACCTCTCCCTTGTCCATAGGCAAGAGGTGCATTCCCTGCTAGCCTATCAGCCTGTTCATTCCCCCGTACACCCGCATGGCCAGGGCAAAATACCCATACAATTCTCACAATCTGTGACCTCTGAAGCGACGAGAGCCATTCCACACGAAACATTCCTTTCTCCGCCTTGAAGACGTTTAGGATGCAGTTCGTAATCCTTCATACCGCGCCAAAACACAGCTGTTGGAGATTTGGCAGCAGACCGCCTTGTGTTGGTTTTTATATAATGGTATGGATGCCGGTTCAATCCCTACACCAGTCAGTTGGACTAAAATGTTAAGACTTTTCGTCCTTGACCTGGGGGTGTAAATCACAAGTACCCCAGAATTCGGTAATAGCGCGTGCATACTGAGCTACGCGTGGGTTCAAAGCGGGCGAGCGCCAACAAGTTTTCTTCCTCCGCATCTGACTTTTGTTGTTCAAACCTATAAAGGTTTTAATTGTTTTCTTTTACGCAGAGCAATGATTGTTTTCTTTTTAACTTCTGTCATAACATGCCGGCTCCTTGACAAAGATTTTACGGACACAGTTCGTAATCCCACATACCCGTTGGTTGTCAGTGCTTCTATTGTTGTTCTGTATGTACTATATAAAGAATTCAATGGAATTTGTCCTTTCATGGAAACTACCATTATTTGAATGTTGTTATCGTTTAATACAAAACCCCATCTTCTTCTGTTTTCTTATTATTATTAATCCCCACCACCACCACCACCACCACCATCTCCTCGTCCTCTTCTCCTCCTCCTCCTCCTCACCACCACTTCCTTCTCTTCTTCTTACTACTATTTTTTTTTTCTCTCTCTCTCTCTCTCTCTCTCTCTCTCTCTCTCTCTCTGTCTCTCTCTCTCTCTCTCATAGCCACCATCATGCATATAATTTATTCTAAACTACAGTTAAAACCACGTCATTTCCCAAATGCCAGACTATTGACATTATGTCCTCCAAATTAAACCACCCAAGCTGTTCGATAGGTCAGAGCATTGTCTCGCTGTAAATGTTGACAGATCAACCGATAAAACACACCTTTGGCGACGTCATTCGAACAGGCAAACTGGAACATATAGAAGGGCAAGAATAATGGAAGTGGGGCGGGAAGCGAGATAAAGGGCCGTAGAGAGATAAGATACTAAATTGCCTTGCGGAGACACATGATACCCCACTCCAGTCGGGCAAGGACTTAAAGATAACATCACAATCATCATCAAGTCACGTGCCACGAATGATCACGTGTCTTCACAATTCTGCTTCTCTGGTACCAATTATTACTTTAAAGATATAACTATCAATATCACAAGAAGTGAAGGTAATTACTATATGGGGTACATGTAATAAAATACAATAAGTTTGGTTAAATTAAATACTGCTTCTTTAGAGGGAGTTACATTAACCATTTCTGGGATGGAAGTAATGGAAAAGAAAAAAGAATTGTGATTAAATTGTATGATGTCTCAGAAAGAAGGGGATAAAGTAATTATTATCTATGATAAAACATATTTTTTGTTGAATTAAACACAAGTATAGAATAGAGCGATTTAAACGAATTATTATCTCATACACAATGTTTTACTTCATAAAGTCCATGCCATGTGGCGCCGAGATCATGTCTGTCCACAGCCGTCTGTTTCATGTACTGCACATACTCATGATACTGTTCCCAATCAGAATACTGGCACCTTGCAGTCTTGGCAGACGATAGTTTGTTACATTATGCCATTAAGAAAGGCACAATAACTACAATCTGTGGTAGGGACCAGTGTCACGAGATAAATAAACTTGTTCGTGTCGATCGATGACAAACTAGACTCGACCTTAGTCGGCAAAAACAGCAACCCTTTGAGGTTGAACAGACTGAGAAAAATACGTTGTTAAAACTGTCTGCACCTGGTCAGCATTGGGGTATGAGATCAAAGTGAGTCACGTCGCGATGTCTACACATGGTCGACAGTTTGTTGACAGGTTGTTGTTCGAGAGATGTGCACTGGCGTCAGCTGTTTACACAGCGGGTGTTGGCCGTTGCAAGTGATAGACAGAATGTCTGCTAGAGGTCGGAAGGATTCTGTGAGGTGAGGGAAAGGTCTCTGGCTCACAGACAGCCAGGATATTTGTTGGATGAGACAAAGAACTCCCCAGATGAAAAGGAAACTTGACAGCTGATTGACTCTGGTTAGTCTAGAAACAGGAGGACAAAGCCAGATTCTGGACTGATTGGCGTCTGGACTTTTTGGTTACGTCACTCAAGCACCCATATAAAACCCAGTTGCGGTAAACAGGTGGAGGGAGTCGAGAAAAACATTCTGAAGTGTTAGGATAGGTGCATTATTCTGAGTTGCGTTACATGAGGGAAACTATAATGTCTTAGTGGTGATAGTTATCCGCGGACATAGATCCAATTTGATTGCATAGTTTCTCGAGTGGCAATAAAAATAAGCATATGGTAGGCTATTACTAATATCCAACTTAAGAGTATGATTAGGGATAGAAATAATGTATTATAGGTGCGGTGATATAAGGTATTATTATTAGTGATAGAATGTTCTATAAGTGCGGTGCTAGAAAGTATCATAGGAGCGTCGGCACTAGTATCCTATTGTGTGGCTTCAACTAGCTTATGGGATATATCATTTTACTCAGGGAGTTGAGGACAATGTAGTGGAATAATAATTAGAGAGATTAAGGATGGTTGAGAGGGAGGAGAGGAATGTGAAATGGTAGGATCTTCCAGTAGGGCATCTGCTGGGTTTTTACCCGTTCCTTTATTCTTTCCTGGTGTTGCCATGTCTCAGATCATATGATTGAGTTAATTGGCCGTATGACAGAGATCGGATCTCTGTTATAGATCTGAGTGCTGTTATTGGCCTACACTTACCCAATTCCGGCCAGGACTGAGTTGTCTTCACCATGGTATTCTCTATTCTACAGGTTCCATTTACAGGTCCCCTTTGAGTGTTCCACGTGAGTGTGAGATGATTTATTACGAAGAAGCAGTTCAAAGTTTTATACAATGATGGTTCATGGAAAGAAGACAGAGGTTGCTGAGAGGTTTTTACACGGGGCTCAGAACCTAGTTGTTCCGCCGAAACCTGGCTTCTGCTGAGCAGGACTTAATGAACATATGTGTTGTGTTTAATGAGTGATAAGCTTCATCACCGAAGATTAATAACTCACATACCAAGGATATATATATATATATATATATATATATATATATATATATATATATATATATATATATATATATATATATATATATATATATATATATATATACGCACACACACATCTACCTAACAAACATTAATAGGTTTTGTTCTAAAAGAGGGGTAAAATGTTATAATCAGAGATTTATGAACATTAGATTTTCCCCAAGTGACATTTCAGTTAATTGGAAGATTATCAGTTCAACAAACATTATGAAACAGTAACTTCACCGTGTGGTAGAGTGAAGACCAAGATCAACAGTGTCTATCGGATTACCAGCATCCTGTTTGTTCGAGTGATTGGAGAAAGTTGTCATCTTCTGGGTGAGGTTCACTGTCCGGAATAAATGGTGCTGTTGTGTGCCAAGCACTATGATGTTACAGACTTTGCTTCTAAATCACTGGTCTACCATTAGAATACACGTCACACATTCTACACCTTATACACACACACACACTTCTCCTACATATACTCTTGGCTTTAATAAATTTCTTGTTTTTATTTGTTGAGGCTAGAGTTGTCAAGTATGTTATGTTGGGGAACAATGAGAGGGGGCATGATCCAGGAGTGAGCAAGAGTGAAAAGAAGGTGTCCTCAGATTGAGGGAGTATGTGGACGGAGTCTGCTGGATATCTCCAGAATAGAGATATGGAATTAAAACAAATGTGGGTGTGGATTCCCTTCACTCCAGGGACGACACTAAAGTGGTTTGGAGTGAGTTCCCTTGAGCAAGATGGCGGGACATTTCTTCGTCCCGTAAAATGGAACGTGTTTTTTCCGAAATGTCAGTTAGTCAGTTAGTCAGTTAGTCGCAGTTCCAACTTCACAGCAACGGGTTGTCCCCATTATGCTCCGTTCCTGTGCCAAAATGTGTATGGATTAAGTGTTTTTTCGTGGTGAAATGGAGTTCGGACCGTGCAACGGAGTTCGTGCACGCGCGTCCGGTCTTCTTTCGGCGTATCATCGGCGCCCGGTGGCGATAGTTAAGCCTAACATGACGGCCAGACGACCAGCTAGGACACAACGTGGTAAGAGGGCGGGCGCGCGCAGAAGGCGCTTAAAATGTGACAGATTGGGTATCGGAAATGTTCGAGTACTGTACTGGAACTGTGCATCATTTAGTCAACGCCGACCCATTCTTGAAAAACTACTCTACGGAAACGATATTGTAGTCTTGCAAGAAACACAGCTCACCGACGGAACAGTCAATGTTGCGGGATTTCAGGGTTTCCTTAACAGGCGGCACCTCGGACAGGCCATTCTGGTCCTCGACAACATACTAGTGTCTGAGATCGATATGTCCGCCTGGAACAGCGATGCCCTGCAAGTGCAGGCATTAAGAATAATGACACCAGTGCAGCTTGTAATCGTTAACGTCTATGCGCGAAATGGGAAGGTCGACGTGCGACAATGGCAGAGTTTGTTCGATATGGATGAAAGGCATATCATCTACTGCGGGGACTTCAATGCCAGAGGCAGTCAATGGGGGAATTGCATCACCAATAGACAGGGAGAAGATTTGGAGGACGCCCTGGCATCTGCTGCCCTAATCTGTCTAAATGATGGGAAGGTCACTAGAATGGCCACTCGACCAGGCGACTCTGAAAGCATCATTGAATTGGCTCTGGTGTCGCCCACCATCGCACCAAGGTGCCGGTGGGGCACACTGGGATACCACGATAGTGACCACTACCCTTGTGTCATCCTGATCAAGAAAGACGGGGCCATGAGTCAAAGAAACAAGACCAATGCCTTCCCGTACAAGACGCCATAAGCAAGATCAGAAGAAGGAAACTAACTTCCTCCCGTAGGAGACAAGAAAGATGGCTGCAGCCACCATGGTGGAATGGAGAGGTCGAGAAGGTGTGGCTGGGAAAGAGGCAGGCTGTCAAAGACTGGCAAAAGGCCAGAAAGGCTAACATGCAACAGGTTGAGTTGGCGAACCTGAAGACTGAGGTCGTTAGGACGACGACTTTATTCAAATCCTGCGCCAAACAGGCCAAGGCCGACAAATGGGACGAGTTCTGCAGGAAGGTGTGCTCCGAGCAATCTCTTACGACATTCTGGCGCCTCCACAAGAGCATGAACGGTGCTGCACAACGTAGGGGTATTCCAGACTTTCAAGGCACAGACCTCGCATGGAAAAAGTCGGATGCGGATAAAGGTAAGGCCCTTCTTGCACGCTACATAGAACAGACTGACCAGAAAGACGAGCCCGCCAGACAGAGGACCACAACAACACTCTCTCAGTTGTGCGAGGGGGTCGGGACAGACGAAGAATGGACAATCACAGTTGACATATTGCGTGCGATGCTCAAGAAATCACCTAACACCGCCCCAGGCCCAGACGGCATCCGATATGGTGACCTAATGGTGATATCAGATGATGACATGGAAGAACTGGCCAGAGAATTCAACACCAGTATCCAGAGGGGTCAGGTCAAAGAAGAATGGCTACACAGCTACTTGCTGCCGCTGCCAAAACCGAACAAAGACCACTCCAAGATAAGCGGCTACAGAATCATTACGATGCAGAATACTGTTGGCAAGCTACTGGAGAAAATTGTAGCACACAGACTTGCTTGGGACTTGGAACAGCTCGGCTGCTTCCCGCCCACACTTGGAGGATACAGACGCAACAAAGAGTCATGGCTGAATGCGGCGGTCTTTGCTCAAGATGTTTAGGAAGGATTTCAGGTCAGAGAAGAGACATGTGCGGCCGCCATAGACTTAGAGGACGCATATAACAGAGTATCTTTCGAGCACTTGATGCAAACCCTCCTCAGACTGGAAGTGCACCCTCACCTTGTACGATGGATAGCTGCAGTGCTGCTCCAAAGGAAGGTGGTGCTAAGATGCGGGAGTTGGTCTTCTGAGCCGATAACAATATGTCCAGGATTGCCGCAGGGTTCACCACTGTCACCAGTACTATTCAACGTGTATACGGTGCCGATCACTGAACAACAGTTGGATGGGAGGGGTAGGACTCTATCATTCGTTGACGACATCCTCGTGTATCGACAGGGTCGAGATAGACAGGCGGTTGCCAACTATATGCAGGGCGAACTAGATCGAATTTCCTCATGGTGTGCTGATGCCGATGCCCTTGTCAACCCTGCAAAGGCAACGGTTACATGGTTCTCACTAAACAACCATATTGTGAAAACAGACCTGCCGGCAGTAAGAATGGATGGGAGCATTCTGAGTAGAACCCAGTCAATGACATATCTTGGCGTGAGGCTTGATCGTAGCCTGTCCTTCAGAGATCATGTCGATTATGTCATAACGAAGGCTCGAAAAGGTTTGGCAGCAATGAGAGTCATGGCGACTGCCAATATCGAGCAAAGACTGCTATTACTTCTATTCCAAGGACTTGTGCTTTCACGCATCGAGTATGCCCTGGCCATCCTCACTGTCAGCCCTACACAGATTGGAAGACTTGAAAAGGTACAAAACGAAGCCATGCGCATCATTTTGGGCTGCACGAGAGACACCAGCTGTGTAGCAATGAGATACCTCCTTGACTTCCCGACAATGGAACACAGGATCAAGATCTGGAGAGCTCGTGCATACTTAAAAATAAGTGCAGATGAGCAGCACCCTCTGCATGACGCTGTATTCAGAGAAAAGGGTGACAGGCTAAAGAGGGGCAAATCATGGATGGGTCGGGCGGAAGATGTCGTCGGACAGGTCTGCAGTCTTACCAGTATCAACCCCGGCAAGGAATGCGTGCCGGTGCCTCCAGCTTTTAAGTGTACCTTCTCCTGCATTATCACACTCGACAGACGGTGCAGAGAGCAGAACCCTGCCGCTGTCAATGCAGAGGTTAACGCGCTCATCTATGATCACTCAGATAGCCCCGAAGTTCTCATCTATACAGATGGATCTGTTGTAAAGCAGCAGAGAAGTGCGTGGGCATTTACAGCCCGTTCAGAGGGCCGAACCGTTCAAGAATCCAGTGGTGCCCACTCTATGACCACGAGCAGCATGACGATGGAGATGATGGCAGTTACACAGGCTTTCATATGGCTGGAATCACAGCATTATATCAACGTGTGTGTACTAAGTGATTCAATGAGCATGATTCAGAAGGTCGAAGCTGGATCTGTACGTAGACAGTGGACTGAGTCGCTGCGGAAGTCTGTTGTCCGCAAAGTCACCTTCATCTTCGTCCCGGGACATGCGGGAGTCGAGGGAAATGAACGAGCTGATAAATTGGCTGGCTCTGCACCCCCTGTAGATGGCCAGCCCATGGATCGTGCCGATGTTATTAACGCCCTTAAAGATATGGCGAGAACAGAGGATTTTGACGCCAGTGGTTCCACATCGCTTTCCAGGATGAAAGACCTGGGAGTAAGAATCGGCACAGCCAGACGCGAGAGGTACATCGGGAAAACAAAGCGCCTCGTCAACCAACACAGAACTGGCACTATTAGCCACCGGACGCTGATGCATATGCTGGGGGGAGGATCTGAGCACCTATGGACATGTCCGGAGTGCAACGAAGATACCCCAACTGATAACTAACTAACTAACTAAAGTGGTAAAGAAGAACAAGTAACTACTACTACATTCATTCTTTACACACACGACAACCAGGGATGGGGTTATACCTCTCCACAGCTCAAAGCCTTGGCTGAATTTTAGAGACCGTGTATTGCCCATGCAGCGTGATCCCTCTCTCGGCCTGCTTAGTTTAATCCGGAGGAGGAGTAACACTAATACGAGGGTAGGTGAGAAAGTTATGCACCACAATTATTATCTCAGCTAATAATAAAGATGAAACACATCTGATGGCTGAGGAGATGTGGTTTCTGAGGAAAATGGCTGTGGAGATGTGGTTTCTGAGGAAAAATGCAAAGAATACATTGGATAGACAGAGAAACCCATGAAAAAGTCCTCCAAGAAACAAATGACGATCGTAAACTGATTAGAGAATTTAGACGTAGACAGTCAACATTTTTTGGGCATGTTATGAGAAGAAATGAATTGGAGAACTTAGTGACAACTGGCAAGATCGAAGGGAAGAGACCAAGGGGTAGACCGAGAAGTAAATACCTGGATGGCTTGGCCACGTGGCATAGTCGAGACAGAAACACGGAGCTGATCCATGACTCTGGTGATCGAGTGAGATGGCCAAACATGATCGCCCACGCTGATCGGCATGGCACATGATGAATGGATGGAATAATAAAGATAGAAGCATTAAATTTGTACCAATTTATGTTTATAATCTTTTGAAAGTGTATACCAAATTGCACCTCTGCTGCACAACAGAAAAGTTAGAGTCCAGATAGATGGACTCAAGAGCAAGAACGTACTACTGCGCCACGGTGTTCCCCAGGGCGGAGTCTTGTCCTCCACCCTTTTCCTAATCATTATCAATGATCTTGTTGCTCATCTACCGGATGGAATTAAAGCGGCAATGTACGCTGATGACCTGATTCTATGGAGCACAAATGAACATGCACCAGTGGCCACCAGATCGCTACAAAGAGCTGTAGATACATTTGCTGCATGGGCGAATAGATGGTGTGCCAGCATAAACACTGACAAGTGCAGCACCACTCTATTTACCCTCTCTCCAAAACAAAAGGCAGAGATCATCCAGATAAATGGAATACCCATTGGAGAAGATAAAGAACCAACATACCTTGGAGTAACATTTGATGGCAGGCTGACATGGAGAAATCACATCAACAAAGCAATAGAAAAAGCCAGAAGGAAAATAGCCATCCTAATAAAACTAAGTGGAACCACATGGCGAACCGGTGGGAAAATATTTAGCAAAGTTTATCAACAGAGCATACGACCAAACCTGGAATACGGGTCAGTTGCGTGGTGTTCAGCATAAAAAAAACACACTACAAGAGCTGGACAAGATGCAAAATCAAGCACTTAGAGTCACCACAGGAGGGATGAGATCAACCCCTATAGCACTGAGAGAGCGCAGAGATACGAAAACGCGAATACCTAGAAAAGTTCCTCAACTAGCCAGGCCACCCTATGAAGCACATTTTTTGAAAACTTAGCTATGGGGCCGTTGAAAAGAAGTAGTTTTATCCACCAGGCCAAACGACTCTGCAGTGAAACCACCGATCTGCCCACAGTTGGTATCCCATTTAAAACTATACCAGAGCTAACTCCGTGGAAAGATGAACATAGACTATCACTACAAATCCAGACAAAAATGAGAGGAATATTTGACAAGGAAGAACAGAACAGTGTACAGCGTAGAACAGCCACTCAGCTTTCTTGATGAAGAATACCCACAGGACCTCTGGATCAAAGTCTACACAGATGGGTCAGCACAAAATGCTGCTCGAAATGGAGGAGCAGGAGTGTACATTTTTTTTTTTTAGCATATCCTTTACAGGACTTAGCTGTCAACACCAGCATCTTTCAGCTGTATGTTGATCTCTTGGCAAGATTACGCTCAGTAGTTTGCCATTGCTTTCTGAGCGGCCGGCTCAGTATCTCGCAAGTCACGAGCGGGGGTCGAACCGCCTCAGCTCTCGCTCCGCTACGAGACTCTGCGTGATAAACGGGATTACAGAGAGAAAGTGTTGTAACCCCACAGCCAGAGAGACCGGCAGGAGTGTACATAGAATACCCAAATAATACTAGGGACACGGCCAGAGTACCAACAGGAAAGTACTGCAATAACTATGATGCTGAAATTGAGGCAATCAAGATAGCAACAGAGAAATTAATAAATACCAGCAATGGTACACAACCTGTGGCGCTATTGACAGATGCGAAATCAGTACTCGAGGCGCTCCTTTCTGGGAAATTGCCAGTACTAAGGACACTACTTTCTGAACTTAGCGGTCAGCATAAGGTCACCATACAGTGGATATCATCCCACTGCGGAATACCTGGAAACGACAGAGCAGATCGATTGGCTATGGAAGGAGCAAAGGAAGAACAGCCTCACGTGCCAGTTACATATTGTCACCTGTCGTCCCTGGGGGGAAGTGGAATCGACAAGCACAATTTTTTTTTCTATCATCAGCTTGAGCGTCTGCCGGACATTTGTCTACACACCCTCTTTCAGTCTCTGGATCACTCTCTCTCTCACTTCTTACCATAAGATCATACCCCTCTTCATATTCCTCCAGACCATACCCACACAACAGAGGCTTCTAAAAAATAATACAATTATTTAATGAAGAAAAATGTCACGTGTGTGCAATGTATGTGTAATGCAATCTGTGGTATAATCTATCGTGTATGTGAGATAAGACCAGTCAGTTCAGGATCAGAGTCAACTTTCATCATTGTGCTCCAGCCATACAACTACACACCATCACAAGATCAGAGGCAGCTCACCAGATGAAGCGTCTCTCTGGTCAGATGTCGATTTCCTCCCGTCAGTTGTGGGTAGTTTGGATGCTTGGTCACCAATGGGTGATTTGGTTAATTACTGTCCCTCAGTTCAACACACACGGTGAAACATATATCCAATACAATCCAGTGAGGTAAGAACACAAGCACTGGTCTAGTAACATCTCTACAAAACACTACTGTCATCCAATCTACTAAATTTTTCCTGTCCTTACTGACAATGTTACTCAATTATCTTCTTCACCCTCTTATAACTCTCCTTGTAACTGTCACAGTTAATAACTCAGTTGTTTTTCTTGGAATTCAACCACTGATAAGGCACTCTGCCCATGATTTACTATCTATACTCAGATGAGAGCATGAGGTGTTGGACCTTCCTTGTGGAACATGGTCCAATTGTCGAGGCCAGTTAGCAACTGCACTAGGTTACTGCCATTCTCCTCATCTCTGAATTGTAGGTAGGTTCTCTGATCTAGTAGAACCTGTCGAAGAGAGAACACCCAGTGAGAGAAACCCGATTCAGACCCATTATATGTGAGTGTAGGCCGAAGACCGTACTCAGACATTAATATCTAGATCCTCATAGAACCAAACTCTGGCATAAGACAGAGCAGTTCATCACATTGGCCCCAGACGTGATAAGAAAAAGGAAAAACTAAGGAAATTGAAGAAACCCCAGTAGACAACCTACCGGAAGATCCTACCATTGACATTTCCCCTATCCCCCCAACCACTCTCAATCTCGCTGAATATCCTCCCGCGGCATTGGTCTTACCCTGCCGAGTGAAATGATATATCACTCGACCTAGTTTAAGCTACGCATCAGCCCGCTGCGGCCGACGCTCCTAGAATAGGTTCACACAACGCACCATCACTACGTTCGATTCCTAATCTCTATCAATAAACTACCTTATGCGAACAATTTCCTTCTCCTGAATCGAAACTACGAATTCACACTAAGGAGAAATGTCCATTGACTTCCATCTATATTGGACACTGCAGTTTCTTTTCTTGTTCAGACGGGAATACAAAAAACCCCTCACTCCGTTTTCACAAACCCTGGCACACTGACGTAATTTAGTTATTTTCAGGCCGCCGAGAATTGTGCCAGAATGACGTCACTGACTTGACCGGCAACCAAGTTAAGACGGCACTCCCTCTCTCATCTTTAGATCCGGGTAAAAAAAAACATACCGACGAGTCTCCCTTGATCCGGGGAAAATCTCAAAGAATCTTAATCGTGTTTGATCCGGAAAAAGCTTTTCTACAACAAAGGTGTCACCGCCTCACGTGTATATCTAGTAAAGGGCTGCAATTCCAGCCCAAGGGAAACCATTGAGTCGAGCAGGACCCAAGTAATCTAGAACCTTCTAGATAGAGATGGTCACCAAGTCCATGATTCCGTGGACACTGATGTGGCCCGCCTAATGCGGGGTCCACGAGGAACTCGGACAGAGTTACCGCCCGTGTCGAGTTAGGACACGCGGAGACCGGCAGAGGACGAATGGACTTGAGAGAGGCAACAGGGCCTGCCTTTGAGGGACTCTATAGATATCAATAGATATATAGACATAGGCTAGATAGTTTGCTAGACTGTTAAATGATACTTATGTGTGTGATGTTTCCTATTTGACAGATGTAATATAGCGCGGGTCTGTTTACCCACTGCGCCAACGCATACTGTATATGTAAATACAATAAATATTCGATCTCATAACGAACAGATTTATTGTTGCCTGTATGAACCCAAGTTTAGTTATCTAGATACGAGCAAGACTATGACAGGCTTTTTGGGGGCTAGTTTTCCGGTTTTGGCATAGAATGTTTTCTTAAAAACCTATTAAATGCCATGTAAAATTAATTATTTAATCATATCACACTGATTTTTGATAAAACATTGATTTTTGGTAACACATTGATTTGTTTAAATCAAAGAAATTGTTAACGTTACAAGGTTACATAGAACTAGTAGCTATCTAGCGATAAAATAGAAGTAATCTGAGTCCCTCGGCAATGTCTCACCATTGCCTCCACAGCGCCTCTTTATTTTGATTCTGTAAACAATTTTTTTTTTTGACGTTATTATTTTGACATTTTTTTTTGTGTGACAGTAACTAATGTGTTCTCGCTCCACGAGCAGATTGTTCCGCAACAAGTGCCGCGTCCAACCGATGAAACCCTTCCCACAGTAACGAGAGTGCAAGATAACATCGAGGAGCTTCAAAAATTCAGAGCTAAGTTTCACCTCATACTCATTGTACTTCTAAGCTGTACTTCTCATGTTTCATCAATGTATTACGTTGTTTCATATTGATTTGGTTGCATATTCATGAACTTTTCACCAATATAACCTTACATTTTGATTTACACATTAATAAGTAAGGGAGTTAACCAAATTTTCGACTACACTACATTTTTTCTAACGGATTTAATTTTAGGAATATTACAAACAAGTGAAACACAAAATGTCTACCTTAGATAAATGCATTGAGCAAGGAATAAAGCTAGGTTATAAAGAAGAGAAATTGTCAGAATGGGCACAGAAAACGCACGCAGAAAACATTGCCCGTGAAGAAAGAGCGATAGAACGAGAAGAAAAGAAATCGCAGATGGAGGCCGAAGAAAGGAAACTTCAAATGGAAGCCGAAGAAAGGAAACTTCAAATGGAAGCCGAAGAAAAGAAACTGCAGATGCAAGGAGAGGAAAAGAAAACGCAGATGGAGGCCGAAGAAAAGAAAATGCAGATGCAAGCAGAGGAAAAGAAAATGCAGATGCAGATGGAGGCAGAGGAAAAGAAAATGCAGATGCAAATGGAGGCAGAAGAAAAGAAAATGCAGATGCAAATGGAGGCAGAAGAAAAGAAAATGCAGATGCAGGCTCAGGAAAAACAGCTGGAGCTCGAGGCGGCGGCCAAACAGGCCCAATTGAATGCCGAAACACAAATAAAATTAAAACAGATGGAGCTTGAGTCTAACGCAGAAATATCTATAAATAAGCTAAGAAGCAAAGAGGAAGAACAAAAATATAATAAATATAAAGGTCTCGTCAAGGCTTTCTGTTCTGGAGATTCCATCTCCGCTTACTTAGAAAATTTTGAGTGTCTCATGTCTCATCATAAAATCAGTAAATCAGATTGGGCATTTATTCTAATGAGGAATTTGGCTCTTGAACCACTGAAAGTAATAGAAACAATACCACAGGAAATGCGAAAAGACTATGAGTACCTAAAACAACGCATTCTCCAACATTTTTCTTTAGACACTGCAGGTTACCAACAACAATTTGCCAAATTATCTCCACAACCAAACCAAACCTTCATAGATTATGTCAGTACAGTCCAAGACATATGCACAAAATGGATTAACTCGGCTAAAACCAACAATAGCCATGATAAACTTAAGGAACTAATTATAATAGATAAAATAGTTAGCACCATCCCCACACCTTTTGCCAAGTTCTTAAAACAAATGGATTGTAAGAGCATTCAGGAAATCGAGGCGAAAGGAAATGCATTTTTTACAGCAAACAGGGATATTTTTCAACATAATATAAGTCACAATGATACAGCAGCTGCAGTAGTGAACACCAAATACTCCAGACAATCACAGAGCAGATTTAAACCACGATCCAATGTCGGTAAAATAGTAAGGTGCCAATATTGCAATGTTCATCACGACAGTTACGGTATGTGTGACAAATCACCCGCCTACCCTGAACACCTCAAAAAGATGGCAGAGAAGCAAACAGCTAAACGCATGGCTTACCACAGAGCAATTAAATGTTATTTCTGCAATAGCTGGGGTCACTATAATAAAGATTGTCAAGGCCGAAAGTTATTGAAACAGGCCAATGCGGCATTAGTAGAAACGTCGACTGACGAAGAGCTTGAGTCACTAAATGAATGTGAAAATCAACACGACAATGAAAGCGAGCTTGGGAATGCTGTACACGTCATAAACACCATAACAGACAGTAATTGCAACACCTGTACAAAGTTCCAACGTGACACAACACTACATTGTGGTCACATAATCCCAATTGCAAATGAAATAGCTAACGCTGCCTTATCATCTACAGACAAGCTAGTTTATTATACAGGGTTTGTTAACAACAAAAAAGGCACGTTAATTCGTGATTCCGGCGCAACTCTCTGTGGGGTGAGGAGAACATTAATAGACGCTAAAGACTACACAGACAAACATGTGACGTGTCGCACATTTTCAGGTACAACAGAGAAATATCCCCTTGCTTTGGTCGAAATTCAAACACCATTCATATCGGGGCAAGTATTGTGTGCTATCCTTGAAAATCCCGTCGCGGATATTATACTTGGTAATTTACCCAACATACATCCTTGCTCTAAAAGAGAAATAAAAAGGTGGGAGCAAAAACACGGTATCCACCACAGAAATAGCGACACAAAAGAGAAACACCATTCTTGCTTGTCTCAATCTGCCAAAAGACCAAGGGAGACAACCACTGAGGTAATTCAGGAAGAATTTACCGAGGTGTACAATGCAGGGGCGGTCGAATCAAGAAACGATACGACCGAATTAAAACCTCGAATTGAGGATGCGACCAAACTACCAAGTACCGAACCTGTAAATGTGCAACAAAACACACAACACACAAACACAATAACACGACAGACAACCCACACAACCAACACCTACCAACTACAGGAATCATTAGAAATAGTAGCGCCAAACTCAACTAACATCACTTTTGGTAATGAACAGAAAAATGACCCTACACTAGCACCATACTTTAAGTTAGTAGGCCTTAAGCCAAAATTAACAAAGAACGCATCGTGGACATTTAGGCTACAGGATAACATCTTAACTAGATTTTACACAACAAACCAGACCACGACACAGCAAATAGTGCTACCACAAGCACTTCGAAACAAAGTTTTAAAAATAGCCCATGACTCCCCTTTTGGAGGTCATATGACATACGAAATGACCAAGGCTATTATCCTGACCCAGTTTTATTGGCCAAAGTTTGACCAGGATATTAAAACCTTTTGTGCAACTTGTGTTATATGTCAGAAACTGGTCAACAAGGGGAATAACCCTACTGTAATCTCTTTAAATGGAAAACTGAAAATATTCCATATAAATATGTTGAAACCATATTATGTTAGACAGGACAATGAGACAAATGAACTGACTCAACGAACTGGCGACGGAGACAAAACGACAATTTCTCAACGAAATGACACCTCGACAAACGAAGCATCGTTAACGACACACTCTTACGACGACGAAAACGACGAAGACATATGGACATTACCGACAATCTGTGATATCGACAACGACAACAAATGTGACGACAAAAACGACAACGACAATGACATTGAAGACAATGTACAAACAGTGGCATCTGTGATAAATCAGACAGACGTGGACAACATGGAAATCCCTGTACCAATCATGACTGACGACGGAATTAATGACGTAGTTGCTTATATTGATGATATATGCATCCATTCTTCTGATATGACTTCTCACTTACTCACCCTTAAACAAGTCTTCCACCAAATCTCTCTTTTTGGACTTACTATCAAACCTTCCAAGGTTGAAATAGGTTATACACAAATAGACTTCCTTGGACATAGAATTTCTGAAGGAAAATTGTTGACTGATGATAAAATTGTTTCCAAGATCCTTAAGCTAGAAGTACCTACCACAAAGAAGCAAGTTAGAAGTTTACTAGGTCTGATTAACTATTATTCGAAATTTATTCCACATTGGGCAGAATTAACCTCAGTTTTTTCTGATATGTTAACTAAAAATCATCCATTAAAAATTTGTAAAAGTACCAGCTTAGATGATGCAATGTGTAAATTGAAACATATTTTTTCTAATCCACCAGTCTTACGATTACCCAACATTAATTTACCCTTTATTTTGACCACAGATGCGAGCGCTATCGCAATAGGAGGATGCCTGATGCAGGAAATGGATGGCATAAAACACCCAATTCTCTATGTAAGCCGCAAACTAAAGAAGGCTGAGACTCGGTATGCCACAGTTGAATTAGAGTGTTTAAGCCTAGTGTTTTGTATATTGAGATTATCGAAGTTCCTCTTAGGGAGTCACTTTGTGGTCCTCACTGACAGTTCGCCATTATTGGTCCTTAACCAGGGGTCGCCTAAAAACCATCGGCTACAAAGATGGTGTCTTCTACTTCAAGATTTCGATTTCGAAATCCGCCACATCAGAGGCACCGACAACATTGTGGCTGACCTTTTGTCACGGCAGGTGAATGCGCCAGTAGAATGACTCTGATCACATCGACCATTAGCCATACTATAAACTGTGATACTTTTAGTCGGTTGCATATTACAGTGGAACTCTACACCTGCTAGAGTACTCTCAGTGATTAGTTGAATTACGACACCCAAGAACATGATAAGTTACTTTGAGAACTATACCATCAAGTGCCTAAGCGCTAGAACACTTCCAGCAAGAAACAGTAACTGTGTTTGTGTCAACCAATAAGATCAACCAACGAACTAACTCCGAATTCTGTAAGAACTCGTTATATAGGACATTAAGAACATGCCATACTTGCTGTTACTACGGAACTTTACAAACAGCCGAAACAGAACCCCATCGACTACGACACTCAAGAGACAGCCATATTAGCTTTACCATTCATGGCATAACACGCTAGCGACAGGAGAACGACGCGCACATCATCTTGGGATTTAATTAATTAATTAGTTTAAGATTAAATATGTATTATATTTCCATTATTGTTGTATATAAATTGTATTCACCTGTAATTTGTACATATTCGACATTAATATTACAGGCGATACCATTCCTAAGCTAAAGAACCGTCCTATACAATTGTCTCTATTTAAATTATAACCCATTTGTGAGTCATCGTACAAGAAGTACGTATTTTCTTAAAGGGCAAATATCGCCTAGCCCATTTTTTCTAAGGGCAATAACACTTACCTCAACTTTAATTATATATTTTAACCAAATACTATTTTTAATGAAAAATGAGTGAATGACTGTGTGAATGGATTAAATGAGAGAACGATACACTTAGCGGACAAATTGTACGCAAACCGTATTTATTTTAATTTGTCTGCGTCTTTCATGTAAACTGTATGACTTGTCTAATTTGTGAATACATGTGTAGTACTTAGTTTAATAGTGAGTTAATATACTTAGTTTAGCAGTTAGGATACATCTAAGCACCACTACTTGGAATGCCTGATCATGTATTGCACACAGTGCAGTATTTCATGATTGAGGTTATCCCAACTCGTGACGCTTGGAAATACGCCACACATTCAGCACACACAGTACACAAACCTTAAAACTCAACACTATCAAGTTAAAATACAGTCACTTTATTATAAACATCAACTAATTAGTCAAAGCACACTAACAAGCCAACAGGGACACTTGTAGTATGAGAGGGCTAAAATAACAAGGTAACTACATATTTAGCATTAGATAACATACGGGAGTAAAAGTGTATAGAAATACACACACAGATCAAGATTTGAAGGTGTACTTATTTAGCCAAGACTTCGGTCTTGTTAACCCTCTATTATATAGGGGTTATTTGTCTGGGTACCATTTTGGGTACTATGAGAAGGGCAAGTTGTAAATACAACTACTAAAATGCCACGTAACTTCGGTCTGATAAGCATATTTAAGCACACGAGAGACAGGGATCTCTGCACCAAATCAGACAAGTGTTGTATGGTAGAATACATGAGTTTTTAGTGCTAATGGGTAGGTTGCCAGGTTACTATCCACCAAACTACAACACCAACTGTAGGTGAGTCGGTGACAGAATTAGAACGGATCTAATTCCCAACAACAAATCATGTCACGGGGGAGGGGGGGATCCTGTCACCGCCTCACGTGTATATCTAGTAAAGGGCTGCAATTCCAGCCCAAGGGAAACCATTGAGTCGAGCAGGACCCAAGTAATCTAGAACCTTCTAGATAGAGATGGTCACCAAGTCCATGATTCCGTGGACACTGATGTGGCCCGCCTAATGCGGGGTCCACGAGGAACTCGGACAGAGTTACCGCCCGTGTCGAGTTAGGACACGCGGAGACCGGCAGAGGACGAATGGACTTGAGAGAGGCAACAGGGCCTGCCTTTGAGGGACTCTATAGATATCAATAGATATATAGACATAGGCTAGATAGTTTGCTAGACTGTTAAATGATACTTATGTGTGTGATGTTTCCTATTTGACAGATGTAATATAGCGCGGGTCTGTTTACCCACTGCGCCAACGCATACTGTATATGTAAATACAATAAATATTCGATCTCATAACGAACAGATTTATTGTTGCCTGTATGAACCCAAGTTTAGTTATCTAGATACGAGCAAGACTATGACAAAAGGGTTGTGGCGCCTAGCGACGGCTGTTTTGGGCGCTTCCTCAATCTGGATCGGCACCTCCAGTAATTCCGTGACACATATCACCAAAAGAAAAGAAAGATAAAATCAGTCAGAAAGCCACCAAAACCTGATCAAGATGACTACCACATTATGGGTCTCCACCCACTTCAACAGCGCCAACCATCAAGGTGCTTCCGATGTCCAGGTCACTGTCATCCAGTCCTGCTCCTCTGGTCCGCAACATCGTACGAATACAGAATACCGGCTCATATTCACTATGGGGTGCCTAACACCACACGGCCTCAACACCCAACATAGTTTCATCTAATCGTAGTCATTTCCCCTCCCCACTCTGTTGCTTCCACACCCTCCTGATATCACCCTCTTCCAGTCTCCAACTTATCCTCTACCCTGTCCCCCTCGGCCCGATTCCCAGTGACCGAACCATTAGTTACCTAGGCATTTCACATTACCACTCTCGACACTCCTGTCGTACGCAAGTCAGCGCGCACCAGCATGTTATCACTACTCCCCCCGGACCA